>CM066321.1:13334349-14556015 GCA_033807775.1 Saussurea involucrata | reverse complement strand
TTATACGTATTCGAGAAAGGGTCGTTCCTCGGTTGATGGTTCCGGTTTTGCACAAACTGGACTTGTTCAGGCTCTTGAGGACTGCCTCCTTTCAGATGGCTCGTAATCGCTGCTAGTTGGGCTTTTATCTCTTTAAGTTCATCCGACTCTTGGACACTAGCGGCTCTTCTAACAGATGATCTTGGAGTAGAAAAGCTATGTTCGGCTAGATTCTCGATTAATGCGACGGCTTCTTCATATGTCTTTTCCATTAACGCTCCACCCGTCGCAGCTGTGATATCATTCTTGAATTGTGGGTGAAGGCCTCCAAAGAACGTTTGGATTATCACCCAGCCATGTAACCCGTGATGTGGACACTTCTTCAACATGTCTTTGTATCGCTCCCATGCCTCGTAGAGTGTTTCCTGGTCCCATTGGGCAAAGTGTGTGATGTCCGCCATTAGCTGAGCGGTTCTTCCCGGTGGAAAAAACTTTTGAAGGAATTCAGCTTTCAAGTCTACCCATGTAGTAATCTGATCCGACGGTAGGCTCTCTATCCATATTTCAGCTCTTCCCTTGAGTGAAAAGCTGAACAACCGCAACTTGATCGCATCTTCATTCACCCCATTAATTTTGAAGGTGTTGCAGATTCGTTCGAATGCTCGTAGATGCGCATGGGGATCTTCAGTCGGTGATCCCCCAAATTGGTTCTGTTGTACCATGACTATGGTACTCGGCTTGATCTCGAAATAATTGGCCCCGGTAGTGGGAGGTTGGATCCCTATACGTGCGGCTGCCACATTTGGATTGGCGAAAGACCGCATAGGTACCCTTTCCTGAGGTGGTGGTGGTGGATTGTTGCGAGGTGGTCTTTCGTCACCCATATTTAACTTTTTCTTGGCTTTTGATTCTCTTCGTAGGCGACGTGCAGTTCTCTCTATTTCCGGATCGATCGGCTCAATTCCTTTCCCTCGGGTTTCCTTTGGCATAAACCACTAGCACCTGAAGAGAAAATAAACAAGCTTAGCAATCCAGAAATTGAAAGGGATAAAATAAAATAACGAAAATAAAAATGTCCAATCTAATAATGCTTATAGATGGTAGTGCTATTAGCTACAACTAGTTCCCCGGCAACGGCGCCAAAAACTTGATAGGGAGGGTATCACCCCCCTAAATCTAACCGCAAGTGGACGGTGTCGAAATCAAGTAATAACGTACGGTAAGTACGAGTATCGAATCCACGGGAACTAGGAACTAAGTATCGCAATTACTACAAGCTCTATTAACTGAACTGTCGAATATTGGAAGATGGTTGGTTTAAAACTAAACAATTGCAAGAACTAGAGAAAACGCAAACGAAACAGTAAACAACTTTGGAGACTTCAGATAGAGAAAATAGTTGAGGGTTGGACATCCTTAGGTTTCACATGCAAACATCTGATTCACGACAATTACCAGTTAATTCCCATTAATGAATCCAATCTTCAAAATCACCGTTGTTCTCTTTCGAGCAACAACGGGTTTTATTTTGAAAAGGATAAGCTTTGTCTCTCGACCTCAACCTATGGATTTCAAAATACATTAAGCGTCAGATTTACGTTAAACGGTTAAGTTTTATCTCTCGATCTCAACCTAACGGTTCAATTAAGGACTAAGACTTACTCGGTATATCTCTATCACCGATTTATCATCTTAGGCATGCAATTCCTAATTCTAAGTAGCAATCAATTCTCTCGAACTTAATTACTAACAAACAATTCGAATGCAAATTGGCCAAATTCACATAAGCATTAAAAGCAAAATTTCATACTTCATTAATTAAGGAAAAACTGATAAAATCATTCGTCATCTGTTCACATGCTTACAAACCTAATTCAATCCAACCCCCAACATCTTAAAGTTAGTTCATGATGTTGGGGGACAAAAACGCAGGAGAAGAAAAGTAAACAATGAATGCAAACATGGTAAACGTAAAAGATGTAATGGCGAAAACTATGAAGAACTCCCCTCTCTCGGCTTTAATCCTCTATGCGCCGTGACTTACTCCTCGATCTATCTTCTATCTTGGCTCCAAACGGCGTGAATGGTCTCTGAAAATCGCCCCTGAACTGCCCATTTTCGTCTCTCCAAAGTTCGATACTGAAAAGTGACCTAAAATCCGATTTAAAAGACTGATTTAGACAAACAGAGGGCTACGCGACTTCTGGCGCGACTTGCAAGTCGTGTAGAAGGCCGTGCGCCTTTCTGAAGCCCCTTTGGGTCGGGTTTGGTTCGCGGATCGGGTCCTGGTTCGTTCGCGGGTCTTGGGCTTGGATTTCGGGCTTCCGTTGGGCTTCGTTTTGGCTCTTTTTGGCTTCATTTCTCGAAGATTACTGTATGTTAGAAAACCTGCACATTCCACTAGATAAACCATAAAATTTCCGCTTCTTTGCTTAAATACAAGCCAATCTCATTGGTTTGAGAACTGAAAATAACGCCAAAAAGTGGCGTTATCAGTGACTGGCATGCCAAAGTTGAACTTTGTTAAAGAAAAACTGTGTGATGCATGTGAAAAAGGGAAGCTCACCAAAACATCCTTCAAGACTAAGCTATGCTCCTCCATCACGCTTCCTCTTCAAATGCTGCACATGGATCTATGTGGACCAGTCAGCACTCCTAGTCGTAGAGGCAAAAGGTATATTCTTGTAATTGTTGATGAATTTACTAGATATACTTGGGTGTCTTTTCTCAGGTATAAAAGTGATGCAACTGAAGATATCATCAACTTTGTCAAGAAAAATGAAGTTCTAAATGGGCAGCTTGTACGATCGATGAGAAGTGACAATGGCACTGTGTTGATCTAAACCCTCAGTGATTTGATAATGACCCTCTCTTAAACACTTAGTGAAAATTGTAAGTAAACAATATGTATTAGAGTTTCACTATCGCTGATAAGTACTAAGACTTTACAGTACCGCTGATAGGAACTCTCACTCTTTAGATTAGATATTCAGCGAACATTGTTCATCATCTTATAGCTCTGAGCCTGTTCAGTCTATGAGATGATCGCTGATAAGTTAGTTGTTTACTTATCATCCCTGAAGACAAGTTTCACGTCAACCAAAGTTCTACGCTAAAGTCGAAGATCAAGCTCAAGAACCAGCGACAAGTCTACTCATGAACTGATGCGGATATCAGCGAAGCAAGACCTGTCCATTCAACGTGAATTATCAAGTAGAAGACTTCAGCAATCGCTGAACTTTATCATTCGCTGATAAAGATCTGACTCAACGAAAGCTGATCATGAAGTCTCCCTACATGTTACTATTGTCTTACCTCCCTTGCACGTCTCCATACGAACTATCAGAACGGACATGCATTTTGTCTATAATCGTACAACAACTCTGATTCTACACTGTGCACCATGCGGCTACTAAGGTTGTCTACAAAGGTCAATGACATGCAACCACTCAGCTGCTGCCACGTGTAAAGCCATACTGCAATGCATTAAATGCATGCAGTATATAAGAAGAACCTTACTTCAGTTTTGAAGTGTGCTCGGACCATCTTCTTATTTCTCTCTTATTGTTAAGTTATTATTCGTAATTTCTTTAACTCTTTCTAGTGCAAGAAACTTAGTGTTTCTCAAGACTTGTTTAGATTAGGTTTATCCTTAATCTTGTTCCGCAACAAGTTGTAAATTGTCTTGATTTATCAATAAACAATTTAGAAAAGTAAAAAAAGTGTGTTTGTATTCAACCCCCCCCCCCCCCTTCTACAAACTTGTATAGCCCTTCGGGACCAACAAGTGGTATCAAAGCAGATTTGTTTAATCTCATAAACAAGATCTGATCTATACTAAGATTTACCTTCCTTGCTATTTCCTAAAATGGCTACCAACACAAACATAAACTATATTGACAACGGTTCTCTTGCAAAACCCCCTAGATTCTCCAGAGATAATTTTAATCTATGGAAAATAGGATGATTCTTTTCTTAGAAGGTGTAGACCCTACTATGCCTTATTATCTTGAAAACGGCCCATATATTCCTATAAGAATTGATACTGCAGTTCCAGCCGCTGAGAATAGACCTGCTATTCCAGAAAGGCTGATTCCTAAGGAAATTCATATGTAGACTGATGAAGATAAGAAGAAAGTGGCTATCGACACCAAAGCCAGATCCATACTCTCCATGGCTCTTCCTGACGAAGTCTACCATTCCGTCATGAACCTGAAAACCTCAAAAGCTATGTGGGACACAATCTGTGTTCAGTATGAAGGTACTTCTGAAGTCCAAGACTCTCGAAAGATCAACCTGGTAAGACAGTATGAAAGCTTCATTTGTGGTAAGAATGAAACTCTCTCTGAAGTACACCAACGTTTTAACTGCTTAATAATAGATCTGAAAACTGTTGGTAAGGAATATTCTAACTTTGAAGTACTGACAAAGTTCTTAGAATGTTTACCTGAAAGCTGGGATAGTTATTCTATGTGTCTCAAGCTGTCAAAGGATCTAAAATCAATGACCCTTTCTACCTTATATGGCACGATGCTGAATCATGAGCAATCGAGTCATCTTAAGAAGAATCTTGTAAAAGATTCCAAAAGCACCGGTGTTGCTGAAAGATCATCAGACTCTGACGTTTCAGATAATGATGAAACTCTGGCATTCCTGGCTAATAAGTTCAAGAGATTTGCTAGAAAGAGTAATTTCAAGAAGAATAAACCTCTTGCTATTACTGACAAGCCAAGATCATCAACCCCTGTTGATAAGGCTACTGCTACTTGCTATAACTGTGAAAAGATAGGACATTTTGCTAGCGAGTGCAGGTCAAAGAAAGTCTCTAGACCCTCAGCTTTTCCCAAGAAAAACTTTACTCACAGGTCTAGAGATGAAAAATACAAAAAGCTGAAAGAAAGGTATTCAAAGCTGAAAACCTTTAAGAATAAAGGCAAAGGCCTTATGGCTGACTATGATTGGGCTGCATCTGACGAAGAAGAATCATCTGACTCTGAAGATGATGATGAAGCAAATATATGTCTCATGGCCAAACTTGAAGATGAGGAAGAAAATTCTGACATTCCCTCTACTTCAACCTCTGCAACTAAGGTATCACCTTCCTTCTTTACCAATATTTTAAATATTAATGAAGCTGATAGTCTTCGAAAGATTGATCTCTTGACTAGAAGTTTATATGAAGCCATGAATGGCAAAACTGTGGTTGAAAATCAAAACCTTGATCTCACTGAACAACTTAAAAACTGTCACCTTCAAATAGAAAATCTTTCTAAAATTGAAGAAGACTTTAAAGATCAAGTTCACTTAAATCAGCCAGTCAAAATCGAGCGCGAAGAAGCTATCGCTGCATTAAAAGCTGAAAAAGCTACTATTGATGGATGGTATAATTCCTCAACAAAGATCACTGAGATAATTAAGTCTCAGATTCCCCTGAGTGATAAACGTGGTCTTGGTTACAAAGCTGATACTCTAGAACCAACCACTGACCGTTCCATGCTTAAATTTGGAATGTTCGTATCCTCTATCCCTGACACTTTCTCATCTCAGTGTTCCTCTTCTAAACCGCCTATCCCTGAGGAAATCTCTACCTTAACTTCTAAAGGTAAAGAAAAAGTTATTTATCCAAAACCTACCTCAGTCTTTAAAAACAAAGGTAAAGGAATTGCTTTTAACCAAAATCCTCAGAAAGGTACCTCTGTACCAAAGCTGAACGCTTCCAAAGCTTCAGTGACTTATCCCTCTAATTCAAAGAATAAGATCTCTGGATTTATTCAGCGTGGATCTATTCAGCGATCTACTCCTAGAATCAAAGTGGAAATTATTGGTAAGAAATCCGAAGAACTGAATGTTCCTCCCATTTCAAAAGCCAATAGCTTACTTGGTGCTGGTCCATCTAGTTCAAAATCAAAAGCTCAGCATACAAATGGTCCTAGAACTACTTTTGGTTATAGGAAATGTTATCATTGTGGACTTACCAATCATATTGCTAGTAAGTGCCCCACAGCCACCCAAGCTGAAAAGATAGCTAAGGTGAAGATCATGGCCCCCAAGGCAAAGAAGACCACTGAGGTTAAGAAATTAACCAAAGTGAAGACTGACAAAGCTGAATCTTCAAATGCTGCGAAGACTGCTGAACCTTCCACCTCCTCTTCTACCCCCACTGACAAGTGTGTACACATGGTTAAGTGGGTACCCAAGACAAACTAATCTTCCTTTGTGATGCAGGTTAAGATGGGTATCTGGTATCTCGATAGCGGATGCTCAAGACACATGACTGGAAAGAAAAGCCTGCTCTCTGAGTATAAAGAAGAGAAGGGTCCCTCTGTAACTTTCGATGGAAAAGGAAAAGGACATACCCGAGGGTTTGGTGTACTCTCTAATGGTACAACAACCTTCAGAAGAGTCGCATATGTTGAAGGGCTGAAGCATAATCTTCTAAGCATCAGTCAGCTTTGTGACAAGGATAACAAAGTAATCTTTACTAAGGAATCCTGCTTTGTCGCTGACAAAAAGGAGAAGATAGCTCTCAGCGGTTATCGTTTGGAAAATGTTTATGTAATAAACATGGACTCAACAACCACTGAGAACTCCTGTTTCTTCTCAAAAGCCTCATCTGATGTCAACTGGCTATGGCATAAGAGGCTCTCTCATCTAAACTTCAAGACACTGAACACTCTTTCTTCAAAAGAGTTAGTCACTGGTCTACCTCAGGACTCATACGCCAAAGAATCCTTATGTTCAACGTGTGAGAAAGGCAAGCAGACCAAAGCAAGCTTTAAGTCAAAGCAAGTTTCCTCAGTATCATCTCCTCTACAACTTCTCCATATGGATTTGTTTGGCCCTGTTAACAAACAATCCATCGCTGGAAAGAAATATACGCTGGTCATAGTTGATGAATATTCTAGATATACATGGGTTATGTTTCTCCGTTCTAAGAGTGACACCCCTGAAGAACTCATCACCTTTGTTCGGAAGATGGAAACCCTGAACAACTTGACCGTTCGCTCAATAAGGAGTGATAATGGGACCGAATTCAAAAACAGTTGTCTTGATTCCTTCTTTGAGAGTAAGGGTATTTCTCACAACTTTTCTTCAGTGAGAACACCACAACAAAACGGAGTCGCTAAAAGAAGAAATAGAACTATTATTGAAGCTGCACGTCCAATGAGATGACATTTGCACCCACTCCTCTCTTGGCTGATATTCCAGAAGTTGCTGAAGCTTCATCTTCAGCTCCTCCAGTCCAATTTGAGTCAGCAACTTATGCTCCTGCTCAGCGATGGACTATAAATCACCCAATTGATCAAATCCTTAGTGATCCAAACGCTGGTGTTCAGACTCGACGAAGTGCAGGTAATATTTGTTTATTTGTTAACTTTATTTCTCTGATTGAACCAAAGAAAATAGATGATGCCCTTAAAGATCCAAACAGGGTCAGCGTCATGCAAGAAGAGCTGACTGAATTCGAAAGAAACAAAGTTTGGAAACTTGTTCGAAGACCAACTGACAATTCAGTGATAGGCACTAAATGGGTCTATCGAAACAAGTTGGACAAACATGGAACTGTAACTCGCAACAAGGCTCGTCTTGTTGCACAGGGATACAGACAAGAGGAAGGCATAGATTATGATGAAACATTTGCTCCAGTAGCAAGACTAGAATCTATTCGTCTATTCTTAGCATACGCTGTACACAAAGACTTCAAAGTATATCAAATGGATGTTAAGTCAGCATTTCTCAATGGAAATCTGAATGAAGAAGTCTATGTGGAACAACCTCCAGGATTCTCAGATCCTAAGCGTCCAGGTTATGTTTATAAACTGGATAAGGCACTTTATGGCTTAAAGCAAGCTCCATGTGCATGGTATGACACTTTATCCTCTTATCTCCTAATTGAAAATTTTGAGCGAGGTAAAATCGACAAAACTCTATTTTTCAGAATAGTAAAAGGTCATATCATTCTTGTTCAGATATATGTTGATGACATTATATTTGGTTCTACTAACCCTGACCTTTGTACTCGTTTAGCTGATAGAATGAAAGAAGAGTATAAAATGAGTATGATGGGTGAGCTAACATATTTCCTTGGTCTTCAGATAAAGCAAAATGAAAAAGAAACTTTCATTAATCAGGGAAAGTATGTTAAAGATATGCTGAAGAAATTCGATTTAACTCAGAGTTCAGCTATGAAAACCCCTATGGCACCACCGCTGACACTAAACAAGGATTCAAATGGAACACCTGTTAATGTTACGATGTACCGTAGATGATCGGCTCTCTCTTCTATCTTACAGCTAGCCGACCCGATATTATGTACGCAACCTGTTTGTGTGCACCATATCAAGCTGAACCTAAGGAATCTCATATGATCGATGTAAAGCGAATCTTTCGTTACCTTAAAGGTACTATGAACCTAGGTTTTTGGTATCCCAAAGATTCAGGGTTTGATCTAATCGCCTATTCAGATAGTGATTTTGCAGGTTGCAAATTAGATAGGAAAAGCACCACAGGAGGTTGTCAGCTCCTGGGTGGAAAGCTCGTGAGTTGGACAAGTAAAAAGCAAAACTCAGTATCCACCTCAACTGCTGAAGCTGAGTATGTAGCCGCTGGAAGCTGTTGTTCTCAGGTCTTGTGGATAAGAAATCAACTACTAGACTATGACCTTCAGCTCTCGAAAATTCAAATCTATTGCGACAGCACAAGTGCCATCGCTATAGCCAACAATCCAGTGCTACACTCAAAGACAAAACACATCGAAATCAGGTATCATTTTATCAAAGATCATGTGATGAATGGTTATATAGAACTTCATTTTATCCCAACTGACTATCAGTTAGCTGATCTGTTCACCAAACCTCTTGATGAGACAAGATTCAACTTTCTCATCAGCGATCTTGGAATGCTGAACTTTGAAGAATAAAATCTTCAGCGGTTCACATTTGATCAGCGATAGGATAAAATCAACTTGTATAACCCACTGTATCATTCTCTCTCTGAACAAAAATTAACTCGCTGATATCAAGGTATGTTTTCTCTCTTACTCGCTGACGTTCGCCTAGAACTCAAAGATTTCAAAACATCTTGCATCGCTGAATATCTCTTCCTTAAAAGCGATACATTGAAATTTCTTAAACCAACACTGATATTTCTATTCAGTGCTTCATATTTTCAAAAGTGTCCCTGAGCTTTCAAAACCTTAGAGACATCCTAAAAAATGAAAGGACAGTTGTGACGTCATCGCAACGGATAAGCCCTGGCACGTTCTTTTTCTGACACACGTTTGCACATTTCGTTTACCTCCCAATCAAATGCAAACACGTGTCCGTGTCATGATGAAAATCTTTTCCCGCTCAAGATTTTCTCTCTCTCTCTCTACTCCCTCTATATAAACCATTTTGGGTTTATATTTTTCTCTTTACGTGAAAAACTTCTCCTCCAAGCAAGAAAAAGATTTACTGTTGCATTTTGAGCTCTCAAAATTTCCAGAAACTGTTCATCTTCTTCTTTGACGAACCAGGTTAATACTCTTATTATTTACCTACATTACTTGTTTAGGATCTTATTCTTTGCTTTTAACAAATCAAACAAAAGAACTTTTATAAAATGAAATCATTTTCTGTTCATGATTTTATGAATACAACCTTCATGGTTGTTCTTCAAGTTTATATCAAAACTCGTAAACTTGTTCTTCATATGTTTTTCCAGAATTCCTTCTTCAAATGAAAACTGGAAAACACATAATCTCTACGTTTTGTAACTCTTTCTCAAAACAAGAAAAACCCTAATCTTCATTAAGACATTTTTGGCTGAATGAAATGGACAAAATTCGAAAACATCTTATTGGAAAATATTTCCACATTAAGACTATTTGTTTTGTTGATCTTTGGTTGAGCTGATTATAGAAATGGCTGCTCCTTCTACTGATATTCCTACTGCTGAGAACACTCCTACTGCTGAGGAACTTGAAATCACCAAGGCTCCTCAGGTCAAGTTCAAACTTGAGGATGTCTTTTTTACAAAATCAAACAACCTCCATGCGCTGTTCGATTTTCCTCCGAAAAAACAAGTCAAACACCTAGACGATGCGGTGAATTTTCTGAAAACCTGTTGCCTCTCTACAGCCTTGACCATAACACCCCATGCTCATCAGTTACTATTATCTCAATTCTGGTATACCGCCAGACACACTCACCTACCATCATCCAAAGACGCTACCAAACTACTTGATGTCATCCTCTGTGACACTGATTTTGGCACCATCAAAATCAACCCTGCTATCATTCGAAAATCACTGAATCTCCCTGTTGCTACCAAAGATAAACAATTTGTTCCTTTTCCTGACCCCAAGAGACATGCTGATAGAGAAACACTCATTGCATTCTTTGATGCAATGAAGTACGTTTGGGATCAAGGGAGAGATGAAAAAGCCGAGAAGAAACTGACTGCAATCAAGAAGTCAAAGATGCCCAGCGAGATGAACTTCATCTTCGCACACCTGATAAGCTGCATGACAGCGAAGAGTGGCTCCTCTAATCAAGCTGCTCAACCTCAGCAAGCCATGGGCTATGCATTGCTGAAGGGTCTCCATGTTGACTGGGCCTCGATAATCTACGACGATCTTGCGCTCAGAGTAGATTTTGCTAATAGACCATCATGGGTTCCATACCCAAGATTCCTCAGCGCCATCTTCCAAACCGGCCTTAAGGATAAATACCCAAAAGTAGGAGACCTGAAACTCTCTCAGGTTGGCCCTAAGGTGCTCAACTTCAAGCCCCTGCCAAACATGGTACGTCTCTCTACTCTATTATCTATTCTCAATCCTCCTTCTTCTACTTCTGCGGCTCACTCAGTGAAAATCCCCACCGTTGATGCCCCAGCTGCAACCTCCACTCCTTCTAGAAAAAGGAAACACTCATCTTCCCAACTTGGCTCCGAAAGGACCAAGAAAACCAAGGAGCAACCCCCAAAGCATTCCCATGCTAAAGACTCCTCAACTCATCTTGAAGAGCTGATGTATAGTTCCGTGGTACGCTCTGCCACAGCTGAACAAGCCACCCCTTCCATCCCAGCTTCAGCGTCTCTAAACGCTGGAGTTATAAACTTGGAAAAGAACCCACCTCCTTCAGCCTCTCTACAGACTGAAGTGATTTTCAGCGGATCCAACGCTGAACCCCGTACCCATCCAACCGTCTCATCCTCCATTCCTCTCACCTCTTCTTTGGTCACTCAATCTATTCCCTTATTCTCCTCAACAACCGTCATCCTCAGCGACACTACTGCTGAACATTTTCAGAGGATGATAGGACACACCACAGGACCTGCAAGTACTTCCAGTCGTCTAGGAAATATTGAAGACGACTACGAAACTTTTTCAGGACATCGAGGTTTCGAAAACTTCGCCAACCCGCCTGCAGGTATACACAAAATCCCACACACTTCTCTCTCTCAACCCCAAACTTCTGAGCTTTCCTCTGTTCATAAGTTGATAACTTTTTCAGGTCCTAATTTGGGGGATATCAACACCTCCCTGACGGCCCTGGAAACAAAGATGGAGTCTTTCAACAACACTCTAACTGCCAACTCTTCAGCGGTTACAAACGCTGGAGAGAACTTGAAGACATTGACCACTGAGGTCGAAAAGAAAGCCTCCAAAGCTGATCTGGAGAAGGTGGATGGTAGCATTGCTACATTTGTTACCACCCTCGCTGAAAACTCAACCGCCACAACCACTCTCTCAACAAACTTCACCTCTCTGTCCAATGAAGTCACATCATTGAAGACAGAGGTTGGTTCTCTTAAGGGTGAAGTTTCCACGATCAAGACTGAAGTCTCTGCGGTCAAAGAGATTGTTCAGAAAGTGCTCGATCGCCTGAACACCCCAACTTCTCATTTCACTCAGGCCGATCGAGATGATCTCAAAAAGATCAGTCCTGCTATTACTGGCCTAGAAGACAGAGTAGCTGCGATTGAAAACTGCATAGGAATTACTGGCCAAGAAGACAGTAATCCTATAGCTGCTGCTGCCGCTGAAAAGTCCGTTACCTCCCCCAACCATGATGTGGAAGAGGGGGAGAAGCCTAAAGAATACCTTCCCCATAATGATGAGGGGGAGAAGAAAAATAAAGAAGACCTTCCCCATGCTGAGTGGGAAGGTATTGAAACTGAAGCTGATGCTATTTTTTCAAAACCTCAGGGAGTTGAAAACTATGAGGAAACCGAGAAACCTCCCTCTGAATATGAGGGGGAGCAACTCGAAGAGCAGAACATTGAAGTTGCTGTTGATGTAACCTCGCCCTACGCTGAAGAGATTGAATCTGATGAAGACGAAGCTGAAGACGATGAAGCTGTCGACATCTCTGATGATGAACCATCTTCTTCTCCAAAGAATGATAATGATGACGATGATGATGATGACTCCTTTATCATCAAACCTGTTCAGAAGACTACAGCTCTCAAAGGGATTTCGATAAACGCACCATTAGGGGAGAAGACAAGGCATGCAGCGTCTGAAGCTGACAAAGGCAAAAACAAAGGCCTTGCTAAAGAAGACAATCTGACGATCTTGCTTCAAAAGCCAGTTTGTCATGTACACTACCTTCTATTCCCTTATACTGCATCCCTCCTCTATCCCTTCTCAATCTCAATCCTTCTCTCCATAAAACCCCTATACACTTAACCCTATTCTTTTCTCTTTCTTCCCAACTTTTCATACTTAAACGATCGCTGTGTTTCAGCTAGTCCTCTCCCCTGTTTGAAGATCCCGCTGAAGCTCCCACGACTACACCAGAAATAATCCCAGCCATAAGAGCTGAAGAAATAATCCCAGTCTTGGATTTAACCACTGAGTTTGATGAACCTGAAGAACAGCTGCTCTCTCACCAAAACAGACCTTCCTTGGCTCCTCAAAAGCTGAGTGAAGAGGATCAAGAAAAGAGAGATGCAATGATCAAACAGCTTGAAGATCAGCGAATCATTCTTCCTCATGACAAAATCCCTGCTCCCACAAAGTTCAGGATCTCAAGGAAAGAATACGAGGATCATCTAAGAGCTGAAAGATTACTCGCCGAAAAGAAGAAAGCTGAAGAAAAAGATAAGGCTCTCGCCATCCAGCTTGTCCAACAATCGGTGAAAGACCCCGTGTTGAAACAAACTCCCATTGATGTCCAACGTCAGCTATGGGATGATGCCCAAAGGATCGTTGAAGAAAAGACTAAAGTATTTGATACGACTTTGGAATGGTGTAAAGAAATGCTGAATTATCGATCTCGACCATCCAAAATCATCAAAGTAAACATCAGAGGAAGACTGTTCGTAGACGTTCCTGTTGTTGAAGTTGATGTATTCAGAGAAGACAAAACCAAGCAAACCTTCTATGCTGCTACTTTAGAGAAGTTTGGTTTCTCTGAATGGTTGGAAGTGAAATTACCCATTCAGGGATCGCGCTCAAAGTTCAAGAGCCATGTCGAGAAGATTTTAAATACTCAGATAGACTTGGTTTCTTCTGTTGTGGATATTCCTCCTTCCACTCTTCTTCCTCCTCAACAAAGAAGAGTCTCTGCAAAGGAAAAGAAAGTCTCAGACTCAGGTCCTCCTATACGGAATGAAACAGGTATTGGTTTCTCTCGTGCTGAAGTTCTTGGCCCTGATGCTGATCTCTCAGCGCTTGACACCTCCCTACCACCCGGTGAAAATTTTATCCCTGGCAAAGTCGTAAGTGATCCCTGTGGTATATTCTTTCTAGACTACCAAGGAAATCATCACTTTCAACGCATCTCTGAGCTTCCAATCACTCCCATCGAACAGCTCAGAGATCTCATATACTGGTGTGAAGTCAGACACGACATTCAAGCTCGTCACCTCAACCCCCTGATCTTTGAAGAAGTAAAGAACAAAAAGGATCAAGGTGTCACTGTCCCTGACTGGATGATTCCCACATCAAAGACCCTCGATGAACTTCTCATCAAGGAAGAACCTTTTGACGGATAGGATCGCCTTGTAATTCTTTCTATCCTTATCTGTCTACATCTTCTGTACTTGTAATTTTATTTGTTGTACTTGTAATTTTTCCACTTCCCTCTGTAACCTTTACGAAGTTTAAAGAAAAATTTCAGCGAATGTACTTTACTCCATCAGTACTGAAAAGATCCCAGAAAACAGTAAAAGGGACAAATATTTTATGAGTTCTTTTTATCCTTATGTTATCATTAAATATCAATTTTCTCTGTTGCTATGTCATAATCAAATAGGGGGAGATTGTTGATCCAAACCCTCAGTGATTTGATAATGACCCTTTCTTAAACACTTAGTGAAAATTGTAAGTAAACAATATGTATTAGAGTTTCACTATCGCTGATAAGTATTAAGACTTTACAGTACCGCTGATAGGAACTCTCACTCTTTAGATTAGATATTCAGCGAACATTGTTCATCATCTTATAGCTCTGAGCCTGTTCAGTCTATGAGATGATCGCTGATAAGTTAGTTGTTTACTTATGATCCCTGAAGACAAGTTTCACGTCAACCAAAGTTCTACGCTGAAGTCGAAGATCAAGCTCAAGAACCAGCGACAAGTCTACTTATGAATTGATGCGGATATCAGCGAAGCAAGACCTGTCCATTCAACATGAAGTATCAAGTAGAAGACTTCAGCAATCGCTGAACTTTATCATTCGCTGATAAAGATCTGACTCAACGAAAGCTGGTCATGAAGTCTCCATACATGTTACTATTGTCTTACCTCCCTTGCACGTCTCCGTACGAACTGTCAGAACGGACATCCCTTTTGTCTGTAATCGTACAACAACTCTGATTCTACAATGTGCACCATGCGGCTACTAAGGTTGTCTACAAAGGTCAATGACATGCAACCACTCAGCTGCTGCCATGTGTAAAGCCATACTGCAATGCATTAAATGCATGTAGTATATAAGAAGAACCTTACTTCAGTTTTGAAGTGTGCTCGGACCATCTTCTTATTTATCTCTTATTGTTAAGTTATTATTCGTAATTTCTTTAACTCTTTCTAGTGCAAGAAACTTAATGTTTCTCAAGACTTGTTTAGATTAGGTTTATCCTTAATCTTGTTCCACAACAAGTTGTAAATTGTCTTGATTTATCAATAAACAATTTAGAAAAGTAAAAAAAAGTGTGTTTGTATTCAACCCCCCCCCCCCCCCTTCTACAAACTTGTATAGCCCTTCGGGACCAACACACTGAATTCAGAAATAGTGCTCTTGAAGACTTCTTCAATGAGAAAGGAATTTCTCAAAATTTCTCTGCCATTAGAACTCCTCAGCAGAATGGAGTCGTGGAAAGAAAGAACAGAACTATATGTGAGGCTGCTAGATCAAAGCTAAGTGAATCAAATCTTCCCACCTATTTTTGGGCTGAAGCTATTAATACTGCTTGCTTTACCCAAAATAGGTCGGTGTTATCCAAGAGACATGATAAGACCCCTTATGAAGTTTTTCATGGCAGAAAACAAAATATAGGATTTCTTCATGTCTTTGGCTGTGTGTGCTTCATTCTAAATGATCGTGACAATCTTGGGAAGTTTGATCCCAAGGCTGATGAAGGAATCTTTGTTGGATACTCTCTATCCTCCAAAGCATATCGTGTGTACAATCTCAGGAGAAAATGCATTGATGAGTCCATTCATGTCAAATTTGATGATCTAAGATCATCATCTCTTTCAAATGATGATGATGAATTACACAGATAGATTTCCTCATGCATAGGTGATGCTCCCATAGTCAACTCCACCGATGCTTCCTCCATTCCTTTGAACCCATCAAATCCATCTACCTCAAATAACCAAGTTGGGTCACCTTCCTTAGTGCCGAACACCTCTTCTGTTAGGACCGAAAATGTCCTAATTATGTGAAAGTTTTGTAAAGCTTGTGTAAAGCTTGCCATGCTTATGACTTGTGTGAGTGTCTCTATAAATAGAGGTTAGAGGCTCATTTGTAAAGTGAGGCACAATGTAGAGAGCTAAAGTGTGAGAGAAAGAGAGAGTCATCAATTGTACTAAAATGATATTAAATCTAATATGAGGATGACGTTTGTATCTCGATCTCTCTTAATTACTTGAATTGTTGTTGATTTCTGGGATCACAAGTGGTATCAGAGCAGAATTGAAGATATTTCTTCGATACGATCATTCGGATCTCAACAATTTCAAGTGAAAAAGTGCTGAGTTTTGAAGAATTTGAAGATTTTGGAGTTCGATCTTCAAGTAAGTATGTTCTAATCACCTGATCTCGTAACTGTTCGTTGTTCGATTCCAGATCAATTCCTATATTCAGAATCGATCAACGTGAACATATTTGGTGATTTTGAAGTTTTTCGGTGTTCTCTTCGTCAAAATCTTAAGATCCGAAAGAATTTATGTGCATGAATCGTTCTAAGGATCACAAATCTTTTCCTTTATTGATTATGAAGAGATTGCAGCAAACAGATTTGATTTTGGTGGAAAAATGCGTGATTTACGATTTTTGGATATGAACAGTGCCTCCTCGCCGGGAAAACGCGATTTTGGCCGGAATTTGCTATTTTCACAGAGTTTTGATGTTTAGATGCTCACAGATTTGTTCGGTATGACGTAACGACCTGTTTGCAATCATTTGGGGTGAATTTCAGCAAGATATCGAGGATTTTGGGCTGTTATAAGTGTTCGTCGAAAAAGTTCATAATTGTCGCACGATGATACTCCTAACTGTCGGACAACAAAGGTCTTCAAATATTCGTAACTGTCGTACGCTTAAGTGTTCATCATAATCATAAATGTCGCACGATACTAAAACTCATAATTGTCGTACAACATTTGGCCGACTTCACATTTTAGTCGCACAAGACTTGTACGAGAGTTACTATTCATTGGGTCTAGTCGTACAAGACTTATACGACTTCTACTGTTCATTAGCGCTAGTCGTACAAGACCCATGCGACAGTTACTGTTCATTAGCGCTAGTCAAAGTCAAAGTAAGGGTGTTAAAGGGTCAAAGTCAAGGTATTAAGGGAGTTAGTTAAAGTGTATAAATAGGATTTGTAAAGAGGTTGTCAAGTGAGTAAGTCATTCATACTTGTAATTCATATTTGAGAAATAGAGAGAGGGATGACTTCCTAGAGAGAGAAGTTAGAGAGAGAAAGTAGATCTCATTCCTAATCTTGTATCTTTCTCATTCTAATGAAGTGTTCTTGAATTACATCATAGTTTCCTAATTAAATCTGGGATCACAAGTGGTATCAGAGCTAGATCAGATCAGATTATGCACGAATTGAAGAGATTTTTGTCAATTTTTGAAGAAAATTGAAAGTTCTTGATGTTCTTGAGATTTTTCTAAAAATTCTCGAAATTTTGATCTTTTAAATTGAATTCGTGTTTGTTTTTGGTGATTTGGTTGGTAATATATCATTCTATATCTTTTTGATCAATCAAATTCGAACACAAATCAAGTTTTTGAGGAAATGTTTTTTGAAAAACAAAAATATGAACAATACTGTTCATCGTGTACTGTTCATCATTTTTTGGTAATCGATTGTGATTTGTTTTGTTAAAATTTGGTTGTGACTTGATTTGTTTCAAGAAAACTGATTAATTCTTCTAGATTACACAGATCGATTTCTCAATTAATTCTAATCAGTTTATCATTTTCAGATCTGAAAGTCGTTTGTTTGATGTTCTTCGAAAGTTGTTTGAAGATGATGATCGATATATCATTCTAACAAGTTTTGAGTGTTCTTTAGTCCACAGATACATTCGTTTTGTATTTCTGATTATTGTGCAAGTTTCAGGATTAAATTTCGACAAGAAAACAGCATGTTTCATGTCTTGAAAGACTTCGCCGGAAAACTGCATTTTCTGCCGGACATCATAACTGTCGGACATATCAAAACTGTCGGACATATCAAAACTGTCGTACACGTTTTGTACGACTTGTTCATCATAGTCGTACAACACATAGACTCATAACTCTCGTACGTTGAACGATCATAACTGTCGGACGATTATTGTCCGACAACACCGTTTAGTCGCACAAAACAGAAGCTAACTTCGACTGAAAAGTTTCTCCCTTCGAACAAATCATCGCCGGAAAAACGTGATGCTTGTCGGATGATTTATCATTGATTATCATTGCATGATCGATTATTTTTAGTTTCATACGACTTGTTTTCAACTAAGGATCACATAGAAACAAGAATTACTTGATTTGGTTGAGAAAATAGCAAGATATCATTTTTTCAATATCATCAGATCGTGATGTTTTTGTTTTGAGAAGAAAGTGAATAGTAAACTTTTAGATTTGACATTTTTGGTCCCTGCAGTTAGTACTTTTAGAGTTTATCAATTTTAGTCCTTATAGTTTAGAGTTTTAGCTTGAGTCAATTTTAGTCCCTCTAGTTTAGATTTCATTTTATTACAATTTCAGTCCTTGTAGTAATAGTTTGAGTCTTTTACACTTTTAGTCCTTAGAGTTTTTCAGTTTCTAAGTTTTGTCATTTTTAGCCCTTTTGAGTCTTATTTTTTGTATTTTTTTTTCATTTCTTGTTCGTTTTATCAATTTTTACCTGCTTTTGCTCGAAACTGATATATTTTCTTAATTTTTTGCAGGTTTGCCGATTTAAAGTCAAGTATTCCGCATTAAATTTCCGGAATTAATTTTTGAACGACAAATTTATAATTTGTTTTTCAAAATTTGATTTTGAAAATTTTTCTGACTTTAATCGATTTTTCTCTGATTATCGTGTGTGCATAATTCTACTTCTCACGAAGTATCTGACTACGATCAATTTTCAATCTTTTACAGGTAACAATGACTGAATTTCAAAATTGGTGGTGTGATTCACAAAAGATATGTTATTTACAAAAGCAACATGAAGAACTCACACAGCGTCTTTAGATGTTTAAAAGTGCTCTTACTACGTCTCACAAAGATCTTCAAAAACATAAATTTCAAACATCTGAATGTTCTGTGAAACTTGACAAATCTGAGGAAAAAGCAAAGCTCTTGGAAACTGAAAACATTGAGCTGAAAAAGAGAATTTCCGAATTGTCATCACGAGGTGTTTTCAAGGAGATTGAGGAAAAAGAAAATTCTTTGGAAGCTGAAAACGTTATTCTAAAAGAAAAGCATAATGAGAGCGAACTTTCTTTGAAAAATATTGTAACGTCCCAAAAATTACAAGATTTTTTTTTTTTAAAATGACATTTCATTAATTAAACTCGTTAAATAACCCAAAACGTTTCGTTTGCAACCCAAGAATAATTATTCTCTAAAAACAGTCAACAGCGGAATAAATAGTTAAAAATGAAAATTATAAAACGATATAATAATCAGCTCTTCCCGCGCGCCAGTGTGTACCCGTCACGCCTTGGAGCCGCCCGTACCTGAAACCACAAACTATTGGGAAAGGGTAAGCACGAAGCTTAGTGAATTCAAACACCATAAATAATACAGTTATTCCACACTACCCCTAAAACAGATAGTGATACATAAACGATCATACAGGTCTACGAACAAATCATAAACATGTATATCCACAACCACCCGCCTAAAAGGCACAAGTCGGTCCCACCGACCACATGATAACATCTTCCGCCCCGCCGAATCCCCGGTCCCACCGAGTCTCTACGCCCCGCGTATAAAACCTCCGACCCCGCCGGACCCTCGGTCCCACCGAGTTAACATGGCAACATAGTATCAACTAGACACCCCACTATCTAGTCCCACAACACAATCACATAAAGCTACCACACACGTACTACAGCAATGATAAAACAACCGTTATTAGATATAGTGAGAGAACTCACCTCGAATGCGCGCCTAGCTTAACAATACAATTCAAGCTTCACAATTACGGTCACTTCCCAGCACCTAAACGCATGTTAAAACGTGTCAATACAAGACCCAGACCCTATGACACGACACACGCTTAAACCGTCACTAAAACCAATTTCCGTTCTCACAAAACAGGTCTGTTCGGGACCTGTTTCGACCCTTTTAAACCCAGAAAATTCCCAATATTATGTCATGACCAGAAAGTCCTCTGAGTTAGGGTTCCAAGGACATATAATACGCCTTCTAACGATTTTTCTACAATTAAATATGAATTAAATCCGAACGACTACCAAAACTGCCAGTTTTCGGTCCAGCCTGCACAAACAGCCCAATCCAGCCTAGCTACGGGCATAATCGGACTTTCGGGAAAACACGAAAAACCTTCCCAATTCGATTTGGGAACTTAGGGCACCAATTTCACCTCAAAACGAGTTACGAGCAGAAAGTTATGGTCTACACAAAACAGTGGCAGATTCCAGAATTTTTCACATAAAATGACGAATCACCGAACTTGCGACCACTTTTCCGCCCAGTTAGAGACCGAACCAGTTTTTCGCTAAAACACGGAAAACGTGCTCGACCCTGAACTTGAACCGTGGGCGCCAGTTTCGGCTCGAACGGAGTTACGACAGAAAAGTTATGATCACGCAAAAACTGGACAACACACTTAGAATTTTCATAAAATCACGATTTATAAAAACGGCTCAAGGCTTAACGATTCGGGTTTTACGCTACGAGTGACACCCACTGCCACCGCCCTCCACCCACAGCCACCGCAGCGGCGGCGTGCGGCGGTGGTGGTCTCGACGGAAAAATGAAAAGGAAAAAGGAAAAGAACGAGACGAACGAGAGAGTTACATACCTCACGACGACGTCTCAACACCACATGTGTTGAAATTAATTCTGACTTGGTCTCTGGTTTGAACGAGTTTGGTGGAGTATGTAGTGGAAAAAATTAGTTGGCAGATTATTAGGAGTAAGTGGGGTTAACGTGGCTTAATTTTTGGTCTTTCCTTTCATATTTAAGTAGGAGTTTCTTTTCAGTTTTAGCAGATATAGAAGTAGCCCGTGTTTCTTATTTTGTGTTCTTTGCTGTATTCGTTTTCCTTCAAAGCAGATATATATCCCAGAAAATTGCCCCATCTTGTGTGTCTTTCATTGCATATCAGTTGGCATATTTGGCTGTGCTTTGTTCGATTGTAGGTTATATTACTAACAATTGGTATCAGAGCAAGGTTTTATGCCAAAATATCCCAGATTTGAGACGATGTCGATTGTTACGCAGCAGGGAAGAGAAGGCAGAAGCATCCCGTTTCAGTGCCCGATGCTAACGGCAACGAATTACACAACCTGGGCAATAAAGATGGAGGCTATCATGGATGCCCAAGGGGTATGGGAATCCATCGAACCCGCAGCCGGAGTGGCTGTGGACGAGAAGAAGAACAAGTCAGCCCGAGCCTTTATTTTCCAAGCAGTGCCAGAAGACATCCTTTTGCAAGTTGCTAAGAAGAAAACGGCCAAAAAGGTCTGGGAGTCACTGAAGATGAGATATCTCGGTATTGACCGAGTGCAAAAGGCAAGACTACACGCACTAAAGAGCGACTTTGAGGCTCTTCGAATGAAAGATGGAGAGTCCATAGACGATTTTGCGGGAAAGTTAAGTGGTATGGTATCCAAACACAACAGCCTTGGAGCCACTATTGAAGACAGCGTGTTAGTGAGGAAATTGCTCGATTCGGTCCCCATCAAATACCTGCAGTTGGTAGCGTCAATCGAACAATATTCGGACGTGGACACCATGCCGTTCGAGGAAGCGATCGGTAGATTGAAGGCCTACGAAGACCGCTTACGACTTCGTTATGAGAATTCCACCAGTGAAAATAATCTGATGTTCGCTAAGTTGGATAGTCAATCCAATCAAAAAACTTCGAGAGGGAGTTCGTCATCAGGTGGACGAGGTCGTGGTTCATCATTCCATGACAGAGGAGGTCGTAGTGGTGGACGTGGTAGAGGCTGCAACCGTGGCAGAGGAGGCCGGGGAGGTTTCGGCGGGCGACGAAGTTCAGGGAGCAATTATCAAAGAGGAAGAGACAAGAAACATATAAAATGCTTTAATTGTGACGAGTACGGTCATTTTGCGTCCGAATGCAAGGCATCAAAGGGAAATGGTGACGAAGCAAACTTGACGCAAGCACAAGAGGAGGAACCGGCGTTGTTGTTAAGTGTGTGTGGCGAGAATACAGAGAAGGCTGTTACCATGGTGTTACTAAATGCTATGAATGTACCAGAAATCCTCTGGGGAGAGGCTGTCCGTCATGCTGTTTACTTGCTCAACCGAGTTCCGACAAAGGGCGTGAAAAATATGACCCCGTATGAAGGTTGGAAGGGGAGGAAACCAACACTTGCACATGTGAAGGTTTTCGGTTGCGTTGCACATACAAAACGATTAGCGAATCATCTCACAAAACTGAGCGACAGAAGTGAGGCGATGATGTATCTCGGTGCAGAACCAGGAAGTAAAGCTTTTCGTTTATTTGATCCTAAGAAGAATCGACTACATGTGGCCCGTGATGTGGTTTTTGAAGAAAATGTCAAGTGGAATTGGGCTGGAGCCCAAGACAGTCAGCGTACAACCAATCCAAATTGGTTTAATGTACAAGTCGTTGCCGCAGGAAGAGGGGAAATCCAAAGCGATCCTGAAAGTGGCGAAGAGAGTGAAACACCTACCTCTAGGTTTGAGTCAAATGACCCACAGTCACCATTGTCGACTCCATCATTGACAGGGAACGATACAGGTAATTCATCAAATTCATCTCCTCTCACATCAAGCACATCTTCTGGAAATAGTCAGGGAGTGAGTCCTCCAATGTATGATCATACACCGGTTCGAGGGTTTCGGTTGTTATCAGACATTTATGCCGAGACACAACCGGTAGAAGATGTTCAAGATGAGCTAATGATTGCTGCAGATGAACCCACAACATACCTAGAAGCGGCATGTGATCGTGATTGGCAAGGCGCAATGAAAAGTGATCTTGAGTCAATCGAAAAGAATCACACATGGAGACTGACTAATTTGCCTCATGGACATAAACCCATTGCGTTAAAATGGGTTTTCAAATTGAAGAAGGATGCTAAAGGTAACATAACGAAACATAAGGCGAGGTTGGTCGCAAAAGGATACGTGCAACGAAAGGGAGTCGGTTTTGATGAAGTGTTCGCACCGGTAGCTCGTATAGAAACCATACGGTTGCTGTTAGCTTTGGCAGCAAAAGAAGGGTGGCTGGTTCACCACCTCGATGTAAAATCAGCCTTCTTGAACGGCGATTTACAAGAGGAGGTGTACGTAACTCAACCAGACGGTTTTGTTATTGCAGGGAAGGAACACATGGTGTACAAGCTAAACAAAGCTCTCTACGGTTTGCGGCAAGCGCCAAGAGCTTGGAACATAAAGCTTGATAAAACACTCAAGGAGTTGGGCTTTCAGAAGTGTCCTCAAGAACAGGCTGTGTATAAGCACCAGAACCAAAAGTCGTTACTAATAGTGGGAGTATATGTTGATGATTTGATTATAACAGGCTCAAGTGAAGAGGGAATTTGTGCATTCAAAAGGCAGATGCAGAAAGTATTCGATATGAGTGATTTGGGAAAGTTGTCATACTATCTTGGACTGGAAGTTCAGCAAAGCAAGAATCGAATTTCTATTGGCCAAGCAAGGTACGCACAAAAGATACTGCTGGTAGCTGGTATGTCTGAATGTAATTCAGCAAGAAGTCCCATGGAACCAAAGCTCAACCTGAACAAAGATGAAGAAGGGGTGCCGGTAAACGCTACGCATTACAGGTGTCTTATTGGGAGTCTACGCTACCTAATCCATACCAGACCAGACCTTGGCTATCCCGTGGGAGTGGTCAGCAGATACATGGAGTCGCCTCGAGAAAGCCACCTCAAGGCTGTCAAACAAATTCTGAGATACATCAAGGGAACTATCAACTATGAGTTGGTGTACCAGAAAGGAGGAGACGGAAAGATAACTGGCTACAGTGACAGCAGCCATAACGGGGATCGTAATGATGAGAAAAGTACGTCCGGGATGGCATTTTATTTCTCAGACAAACTGATAACATGGTGTTCTCAGAAACAGCAAACGGTAGCCTTGTCGTCTTGTGAGGCCGAGTTCATGGCGGCAACATCAGCAGCATGTCAAGCTTTGTGGCTACAAAGCTTGTTGAAATATCTGACAGGTTCTGAAGCAAGTTGTGTGAAGCTTTTGGTAGACAACAAATCCGCAATTGAGCTGATGAAAAACCCGGTGTTCCATGGAAGGAGCAAACACATTAACACTCTGTATCACTTCATTCGAGAATGCGTTGAAAAAGGGTTGATTTACGTTGAACATGTAAGTGGAGAAGCACAAAGGGCGGATATTTTGACCAAGGCACTCCCACGAGTGAAATTCATCGAAATGCGGAACCTGTTGGGTGTTGAAGATCTGGGAGAAAAAAATCAGAATTAAAGGGGAGAGTGTTGAAATTAATTCTGACTTGGTCTCTGGTTTGACCGAGTTTGGTGGAGTACGTAGTGGAAAAAATTAGGTGGCAGATTATTAGGAGTAAGTGGGGTTAACATGGCTTAATTTTTGGTCTTTCCTTTCATATTTAAGTAGGAGTTTCTTTTCAGTTTTAGCAGATATAGAAGTAGCCCGTGTTTCTTATTTTGTGTTCTTTGTTGTATTCGTTTTCCTTCAAAGCAGATATATATCCCAGAATATTGCCCCATCTTGTGTGTCTTTCATTGCATATCAGTTGGCATATTTGGCTGTGCTTTGTTCGATTGTAGGTTATATTACTAACAAACCAATCTCCTCCCTCTCGACCTCCGACGACAGCGGGTGTGGCGACCTCCGGCGACAGCAGTAGCGGCGGCGAGGGGCGGCTGCCGCTGGTTCTTACTTCTCCTCTCTCTCTCTTTCTCGCGGTCTCTCTCTCTCTCTTCGGTTCTTCTCTATCTCTCTCTCTTCTCGTTTCTTTCTCACGGCCGTACCACAATACAAAATAGGGTTAAGATTGTTTTGGTTGTTTGGCTTACAAGGAAAAAAAGAGAAAACAAGAATGGAAAGAGGGGGGGGGGGTTCTCGGCCCTCTTCTTGCATGGGCCGAACCATGCCCAACATTTGACCAAACCCAAGTTTAGCCCCTCAAAAATCTCACACCTTACACTAACCCTACTTAACTTAAGATTAAACAACGAAGGCTAACGGTGCTACTCTCGCTAACGCAACAATTACTAATTACAAGTAATTATAAAAACTGAGCGGAAAACAAAATAATAATAATAAACCATACCGGGACATGAGCTTTACAACTCTCCCCCACTTGAATTAGACTTCGTCCCCGAAGTCTATGCCCGAGAATAGCTCTAGATAATTCTCCCGCATCTCTGCCTCGGGTTCCCAAGTCCACTTGGAACCCCTTCGGTGTTGCCACTGGGCTTCCACTAACTGGAACCTAATTTCTCACACCGTCAAAAATTTCTCTAATAATTTGCTTACCAACAAAACTCCTTCCAGAACACTCCAACAACGGGAATCGTTCTTAGTCAAACGACTTCGGTTGTCTCCCAACCTTAGGTGATCCATACCTCCCGATTCAAATTTCAAACTCTAACCATTCTAAAGCTGCTCACAGTATACCCTACAGGATACTCGACTACGATCATTCCTACCCTTAACTGTCGATTAACTTCCACGAATTCTAATAGACTTCATAGATTTGCAATCAGTTATATTAACAAAACATCGACCCCCTGCCGAACATCGGTCCAACCGATTACAGTAACAAGCATCGGCCACCCGCCGAACATCGGTCCAACCGATTACATTAACAAACATCGGCCACCCTCCGAACATCGGTCCAACCGATTACAATAACAAACATCGGCCACCCGCCGAACATCGGTCCAACCGATTACAATAACAAACATCGGCCACCCGCCGAACATCGGTCCAACCGATTACAATAACAAACATCGGCCACCCGCCGAACATCGGTCCAACCGATTACAATAACAAACATCGGCCACCCGCCGAACATCGGTCCAACCGATTACAATAACAAACATAAGCGTGGTATTATCCTAGACACTAACACAAATAGATATCCCCCACAACCAAATCAACTAACACACACATAGGTCATTCCACCATAACCATTCATCACAAGTGATCATTTCGGGGTTACTACTACCATCACCATGATAATCTTAAAATCGGCTACAATTCTCCGATTATACTAAAGGTGTTTGGCCTCAAGCCCAAAAGTCGACACCTAAATATACCACCTACCACAAAATGGTTGATGCGCATTTATTCCCTTAATAACAAAGGGCATCAATCCCTTAACCGATACTATTCGGCCTACAATACTAACGCGCGTGGAATACCTACCTTCCACCGTCGACGTATCATCCACACTTGCTCTACGAATCCAAGTCACACCGTATCGAGGATACACCTTGACGTCTACCTCCCAGGTAACGCCTCAAGACCCAGCACCCCGGAACTACCTCCCAGGTAAGTGCCCACAACTATATCCTCCTAGTACCTACTGGAAAGTCTAGGTTAAAACACATGAATACCGGGGTCCCACCCCGAGATACCCAACCGACCATTACCAACGACTGACTAACGTGTCTAAGGATCCAAAGCAAACAGCCTACCAACAACATGCCTATTCCGGATTGACTCACTCACCCAAACATGTAAACACTCAACGTGCAAAGAATGCCAAACTGTTCGACAAAAACAACTCATCAACTAGACTCCACATCGAGCCTTTAAAACCGGGCAATTGGCCCATGACTAACTCCAAGTCAAAACCGAGCAAAATGCTCCACGCTTGCTAGACCCATAGGTCGAAAATTGCGTTTAAACAAAGTTTAAGCAAGCAATACTCTGAAATCAACCTTAGTCCCATACTCAACACGGGTTAAACAAAAGAGTTTTCCAAAAGGACTCACACCCTAAAAATTCTCGAAATGACACATGACACTTAAAAGCACATGTCCCCAAATGGTTTACAAAATCATTTACAAAATATTTTCAACATCAGGATTTTCATCTCAAAAAGATCGTATGTAATAAAACTACTATTACCAGGCCGGTAGTTACGCAAAAATTGACACGCTCGCCCCACATATGAAAATCATGTTGAAAATCATTCCATTGCAGCTTAGTTAACTCACAAAACGTAAGCGAAATAAATAATTTCTTTAAAATGAACCGCCTCGATTCTAGTATGGATTGACTCATGACGTGCTCTTAAAGTAACCGCTTGACCTTAAACAGGGTGCGACAAAGGTGTGCACATAATTCAAAATACGTTTCACGACATTTGATTCAAAAGTTCTTCTTTTTAATCATAAAATGACGTGGCACAGGGTTCTCCACAAATTTTCGCGCGTCAGCTAATCACACAAAACGATGACACGGTTTACAAATATTTTTGTTAAAACACAACTGTCTCGTGTAAGTTTCAAACTTGAAGACAGAAACCAGTCCGCTTCTATTAATTGGAAATATCGACTAAAACCTCATAAAATCTCAAACTGGGGGCAGGCATGCAAGCTTGTAACACTTCCTCAAGTTTCGTACTTGGGACATATAACGTCAAAACATTATAGTTTAAAAATGTATTTATCGAAATTGCTCAAAATACTCGTTTCCTCCAAAGCAAAAGTTTTTAATTTCCAAAAAGAAATGATCGGTAATTCTAAATTAACCGAATGTCAAAAATCTACGCATTTATATTTCCAAAATATAACACATTGTAATCGTATGCATGATGTTCACAACATTAAAACACTCCTTGGATCAAATGGTCTTTCATTTCGACAGAAAGGAACTAAAACATTTTCATGCACGGCTCGTTTATCAAAATGTCGAGAACAAAGGTTACCCCAGTATGCATACCCCTAAGTCGATAAATCGCATTTTCATCGAAATGTCAATAAAACCTTTAGCTGACTGAAAAGCGCACTAAACAACTCCTTATGAAATGTTACCAAAATTCCTCCATGCACCACTTATGTCACGCATGAATCAATCCACACACTGAACTATTTGCAATAAAATACTTAGTAACACAAACTCTCGAAAGAAAAGTTAAGCGACACAAGAATTCCAAACTCATTTTAAACAAATCACCAACAAAATTTGTAACTCTCGTTATAAAAAGGTTTCATGCACTTTCAAAACCATAATTCGACATCTTGTGTGTGTGCTAAACATTTCCCAAAATTCCAAAGCACAATCCATATAAGGATTGGAAACACAAAAATTAGTTAATGCAATCCTATTTTCAAAATAGACTTTGTGCATGACTCAGTCGGCATTCGATGTCTCGACTCATATCCCTCCAAAACTCCCCGATCCACAATCGTCATCCGGACATTTAAATCTCTTAAGGCAAGTTGGGAAATCACATCAAATCATCTTACGGGTTTTCCTCAAATCAAAGTCGGCTCAAAAGCCTATGATTCTAGCATAATTGCCAATTTTTGACCCGAAATGGTCTACTTAAAACAAACCACATCCTTATCGTCACCCCAAGTGATTGATACTAGACACGTCCTTCTATCCCATCGACTACTAGTTTAGAACCTTCATCACAACCCCAACGATCATCACCTCAAGCAAATCAAGTACACACTTGTACTAGCAGGTTTACTATAGTTGTTCCTCCTTGTGATGGCTATTCTGGGTAGATATTACAACGCGTTATTAGTACATAATAACTCACACTAACAACGCTCACACTCAACTCCTTGGATTCCTCGTGACTTCCCCGACTCGAGCATTGATCCTGTGCTTCCGGTAGTAGGAGCTCTACTACTACCATCCACACCTATCATCACCCGTTCCGAGTTCCATCCCAAGGGGTCCAAGTAGTTTCTCGCCGAAACTAAACACATCTGCCCGCACCGGCATATGTACTCACTCTTCCTAGCTCCCTAGGAATTCCATCTCAACCACTACCCTTGCTACTACCGAATCCCTACTAATCCCGACGAGTCGCCTCGTGAACGCACAATCGTATACAGTGTAATAAGCACCAAGCAATTTAGCATACATACTCCTATGTTCTAGAAAGCAATCTAGCACACATACTCATACATAAACACCCTTCCCAGCTCTCTAGGAACTTCCTCTTATCCCACTACCCTTGCTACTACCGAATCCCTACTAATTATAACGAGTGACCTCGCGAATACCCGATTATATGCAGTGCGAAATAAATAGACATTCGAATACAAGATTCTATCCTAGAACGGTTGGACTCAAACAAGAGCTGCGCAATAGAACTAAATCAAATATTCTAAGGCTATAAATCTCTTACTGCATACAACCTAGAGGGCATCCACTTAGTAACCTATCATAATTAGCATAAATTCCTAATAGCAAGCAGTACAACATACATCATAGTGTCAACAACAGGCAATCTAGCATGCATACTCTATGATCTAGAAAGCAATAAAACACTAAGCATTGTACCTTTCCCTTCGGCTCCGGCTGACTGTACACACTGCGCCCTCGATCACCGTTTCTCAAACGGATTTTTCCTTCTTTTTATTCTCCAAAAACTTTAAAGAAAATTTTTATAGCCGCAAACTTGAGATCAAACACACCGAAATGCGTTTGATTCACTCAAGCCGTGCTCTGATACCAAGTTGTAACGTCCCAAAAATTACAAGAAAATTTAATTTTTTTTTAAATGACATTTCATTAATTAAACTCGTTAAATAACCCAAAACGTTTCGTTTGCAACCCAAGAATAATTATTCTCTAAAAACAGTCAACAGCGGAATAAATAGTTAAAAATGAAAATTATAAAACGATATAATAATCAGCTCTTCCCGCGCGCCAGTGTGTACCCGTCACGCCTTGGAGCCGCCCGTACCTGAAACCACAAACTATTGGGAAAGGGTAAGCACGAAGTTTAGTGAATTCAAACACCATAAATAATACAGTTATTCCACACTACCCCTAAAACAGATAGTGACACATAAACGATCATACAGGTCTACGAACAAATCATAAACATGTATATCCACAACCACCCGCCTAAAAGGCACAAGTCGGTCCCACCGACCACATGATAACATCTTCGGCCCCGCCGAATCCCCGGTCCCACCGAGTCTCTACGCCCCGCGTATAAAACCTCCGGCCCCGCCGGACCCTCGGTCCCACCGAGTTAACATGGCAACATAGTATCAACTAGACACCCCACTATCTAGTCCCACAACACAATCACATAAAGCTACCACACACGTACTACAGCAATGATAAAACAACCGTTATTATATATAGTGAGAGAACTCACCTCGAATGCGCGCCTAGCTTAACAATACAATTCAAGCTTCACAATTACAGTCACTTCCCAGCACCTAAACGCATGTTAAAACGTGTCAATACAAGACCCGGACCCTATGACACGACACACGCTTAAACCGTCACTAAAACCAATTTCCGTTCTCACAAAACAGGTCTGTTCGGGACCTGTTTCGACCCCTTTAAACCCAGAAAATTCCCAATATTATTTCATGACCAGAAATTCCTCTGAGTTAGGGTTCCAAGGACATATAATACGCCTTCTAACGATTTTTCTACAATTAAATATGAATTAAATACGAACGACTACCAAAACTGCCAGTTTTCGGTCCAGCCTGCACAAACAGCCCAATACAGCCTAGCTACGGGCATAATCGGACTTTCGGCAAAACACGAAAAACCTTCCCAATTCGATTTGGGAACTTAGGGCACCAATTTCACCTCAAAATGAGTTACGAGCAGAAAGTTATGGTCTACACAAAACAGTGGCAGATTCCAGTATTTTTCACATAAAATGACGAATCACCGAACTTGCGACCACTTTTCCGCCCAGTTAGAGACCGAACCAGTTTTTCGCTAAAACACGGAAAACGTGCTCGACCCTGAACTTGAACCGTGGGCGCCAGTTTCGGCTCGAACGGAGTTACGACAGAAAAGTTATGATCTCGCGAAAACTGGACAGCACACTTAGAATTTTCATAAAATCACGATTTATAAAAACGGTTCAAGGCTTAACGATTCGGGTTTTACGCTACGAGTGACACCCACTGCAACCGCCCTCCACCCACAGCCACCGCAGCGGCGGCGTGCGGCGGTGGTGGTCTCGCCGGAAAAATGAAAAGGAAAAAGGAAAAGAACGAGACGAACGAGAGAGTTACATACCTCACGACGACGTCTCAACACCACAACCAATCTCCTCCCTCTCGACCTCCGACGACAGCGGGTGTGGCGACCTCCGGCGACAGCAGCAGCGGCGGCGAGGGGCGGCTGCCGCTGGTTCTTACTTCTCCTCTCTCTCTCTTTCTCGCGGTCTCTCTCTCTCTCTCTTCGGTTCTTCTCTATCTCTCTCTCTTCTCGTTTCTTTCTCACGGCCGTACCACAATACAAAATAGGGTTAAGATTGTTTTGGTTGTTTGGCTTACAAGGAAAAAAAGAGAAAACAAGAATGGAAAGAGGGGGGGGGGGGGTTCTCGGCCCTCTTCTTGCATGGGCCGAACCATGCCCAACATTTGACCAAACCCAAGTTTAGCCCCTCAAAAATCCCACACCTTACACTAACCCTACTTAACTTAAGATTAAACAAAGAAGGCTAACGGTGCTACTCTCGCTAACGCAACAATTACTAATTACAAGTAATTATAAAAACTGAGCGGAAAACAAAATAATAATAATAAACCATACCGGGACATGGGCTTTACAAATATAACCTCTCAAAACAAAGAATTTTTGGACAAAATCAAAGATTTGGAAAAGAAGCTTTATTTGAGAAATCAATCTACTCAAACAATTTTCATGAACAAGCCAAGACATGTAAACAATGTCAATAAATATTGGGGACTTGGTTATGAATGTCCAAAATATGGAGCCAAAGCTATCGCTGTTGTACCGACAGTGTATAATTTCGAATGTTTAAGGTACGCACGATATTGGCCCGATTTTGAAATTCATTGGACTGATGAAAAGGAAACACAAAGAGAGGAACATAGAAAAAGGGCTTTAACAACTCATATCCAACTTCCATTTTGCTATACTAATGAGACATTGAAGATTCTCAACAATCTAGATAAACCACTTCCAAACAATTATTTTGAAATAAATGCTACAAAGCCAGTTACTAACAATCAAGTCGTTGAAACAAAGAAATATGTTCCTACATTAGTTCTTGAAGGGAAAATTGTTGAACTTGAGATCTCCCTTGCAGAACAAGGATCAAAATGATTATGAAAATGATCTCCTTTCAACTATTTTCTCAACTACTTTTAAGGAAATATCTTCTGGTTTCAATGATGAGGTGAAAAAGGAAACTATTAGGATTGAACATGGTTTGATCAAAAAGTTTTCTGAATCAACAAAGAGTATCTTTGATTCAAAACAAAAGATTGATAAAAAATGTGTCAAACTGTCAAAGAAAGTGGTACATCTTGAGAATATTCTTCTCTCTAAGCATAACCAATTTGAAAGTGAAAAAGCAAATTTTGCAACTGAATGCAAATATTTTGAAGCAAAGATAAGTGAGCTTTCGAAGAAAGTAATTAATTTGGAAAATATTTTGGAAAAAGAAAGAAAAGAATTTGCAAAGAATAAGTGGGTTATTTTTGAAAATTCTTCTTTTGAAAAAGATTATGATGGTGATTTTCAGTCTAACCTTGTTTCCAAGGAGAATTCAAAGCCTGAAGTTTGTGACAAAGGAACAACTTGTGAATTTGATGTCTCAAAGAAGCTTCCTGACCATAATGCTTTGATTGATGAAAAGATAATTGTTTTGGAGAACGAAAAGAAAGCTCTTGAACTTAGATGCATAAATTTTTCAAAACAAGTTTTTGATTTTGAGAAGGTGTTATTTTTAGAAAAGGAAAAGCTTGAAAAAGAAAGAGAAGATTTTGAAAGTGAAAGAAAAGTTTTTGAATCAAAGAATAGTGAAATTTCAAAGACAATATCTGACTTGGAAAAAGTTTTGGAAGAAGAGAGAAAAGAGTTTGGTGAAAAGAAAAATGTTTTTGAAAAGGAGAAGAATTTTGAAGAGGAGAGAAACATCTTTAAGGCTGAAATTTTAAAGCTAACAAGGAGGTTATCTGCTTTAGCAACGGAAGCTATGAAAGAGCAGAAGCTCAAATCTGATCTACAGAAGAAACTTGAACTGACTGTTCAAGAAAGGAATGTTCTGTCCGATAAAGTTCAGAATTTGGAAGCAACTAAGTTTCATGTTAAATCATCTGAACAATCGCCGAATGATGGTTCAACTGGTTCGTCAAAGACTGCTTCTGGTTCTGTTCATGAACGTTCTTCTGTTTCTTCAAGAACGTCTGTCAAATCAAAAGATCAGATGCGACCTTCTAATCTTTTCTACAACCGTGATGCTACAAGTTCTGATATACCTATCTACAAGCCTGTAAAGATGGAATGGAAGGTAAAGGGTTCTACACCTATGAACGATGCAACAAAATCATCTGTTCCTCCACCTACGGTGAACAAAAAGAACAATGCTCATAAAGGTAAATCTTTCGCTAAACCTAATCCTAGATATTCTGCAAATCATCTGATTAGGTTGGCACAAAAGAAACTTTGTTGTTCTTTTTGTGGAACTAATGATTTCATTAAGCAAGAAAATGTTCAATTTGGGTATGGTACTTATAATATTCCTTCAAAAAGAAAAGTACCTAACAAACCAGGACCCAAGTCCCATTGGGTACCAAAATCTGCTTAATCTGTTTTGCAGGTTCATCATGTGTTGTGCTGAATGTTACTTATATATCACACACATGAATAAAAACAGAAGAGAAGCGGTGCAAATTTTTGAAGAGTATATGTACCATTAAGGGGGAGCAAAGAGTAGTGGTTTCTAAACACATCAGTTTAGGACCCGTACTACAAAAGAAACGATGACTTCTAAACACATCAGTTTAGAACTCGTATTTCATTGTTTTATACTTTGATAGCTACATATACTGATCTTGTTTCGTTAAGATCTTATGCAGATTTTGAGGGGGAACTTATCTGATTTTTAATCAGTCTATCATGATTTGAGGGGGAGCTTAAACGTTTAACTGTACGTATTTTTGGAACTTAATCTGAGAATTGTTTGAAAGAAGAACGACTTTCAAGCATGAAAAACATTTTCTTAAATGTTCAAACCACTTCTCGATTCTCAAACAGATTTTATGAATTTAGAAGTGTGATTTTAAAGGTTTTTCCTATATATATAGATCTCGGATTGTTACATCATCATTTCTGACCGTGTGTTTCTAAAGATTAATACTTGCGTATTATCTTTTCTATACTTTCAAGTATTCACACACACCGGTTCAGCTTCATATTGACTTTGTTATTACCATGTCTCAAAACGAAACAATTTTTCGATGGTAATACTCCCGTTTGAATTTTCAAAATTTGTTGAGCATCATATTCATTTCAGCGTAAGACTTCGGTTCATTCAAACATTGTTTATATTTGTTCATATAAACAAAATATCCAATTCTTTGATACCCTAAACCTTACATGATTATCATTCATGTGATTTGATCTGATTGATACATTGTTAGATTCTCAAACAAGTCTTTCGAATTCATTTCATTCATTCAATATCCTTGTTTTGAGAAATCTTCAAAGATCAAATGCTCAAATATTCATGATATTATTGAGGAGCATACATTCTGATGGCAATGTTAATCAAATGTCGATATTCATAATTGTTTAAGTTAAACTGTTGAACAACACAACATCTTTTTAGGACAAAATTTCATGGGAATCAGTGTGAGATATTAAAGAACTTCTATGGATCCACGTTAACCAGTGTTTCCTACCCAAGAAGTTATCCTTGAGTGATTGAGGGGTGAGGGGTCAAAATCAAAGAGTGGGGGAGATTACTCATACGGTTGAGTATCTCATTGTGCTGAGGTAAAATGTAAATGAGAGTTTGGTTAGAAGTGAGCGGATTAAAAACAGAAAGAGGGTGTGAGAACAGAGTTAAAAAAATAAGAGAACTCTGCACCAGCCACTTTCTGAGCCGGGCAGCCACATTACTGATTGGTTCACATTCTTTGGTGACCATCATTGAAATAGGCAACTAGCCCACCCCAACTCTTGCATTTAACCCCACCAACTTCTCATTTCTTTCTTAACAAAGAAATGTTTCATTTTTTTGGGGACGCAGCATATCATCTATCTGATCTTCATGGCCCCACCTTCGCTCTTCATTCATGGACATTGAGTCCGTGGAAAACTTGTTGTTGTCTCAACAGCTTACACACTTTGAGTCTAATTTTCAAGCATAAGTTGCTTCAATCATTTCTACACTTGCACGTACACACAAGGAATATGTTTTCTTGTCATAACGTTCATAGAAATTTCCTTTGTGGTTTTTCGATGATTGAATGGAAGCCCTGGAGGAGTGAACATCAAAAAGCTCCTTTCCAAAGTGCATTCGTTGTACTAAGTGGCTTCGTGCAACTTTCAGGCATTTTAACTGATTCATTAGTTGTTTCAGGGTTACCACTTTCATTTTGTCTGAATTTGAAAAGATTCGGATAAATATTTTTGGAATTGACGGGTATTCAGATCGAAAGGAGGAGATTGTTATGGGTATATTCAAAGACTGCTGAAATTGAAAAGAATTTTGATGATCATGATGCTCACAATCATCAAAAAGGGGGAGAAGATTTGAAAGTTTCAATTTCAGAATAACGAGAATTTTGTTAAAGTCAAGAAGCTTGAGATGAAAAGTTCAAGATGTTTCGAGATGATTCGAGAAAGTTCAAAAGTTCAAAGATTGTTATTGTTTCGAGAGTGAAGATACACAGTTCAAGATTTTCAAAGCCACAAAGATTCAAAGCTCATTCGAGAATGTTTTCAAAGCTCAAAGATCGGTTCATAATCAAAGACTGAAGATATTTCTCAAAGATGCAAAGATCTGTGCTACAACAATTCGAAGATTATTGATTCAGTGATTCAAAGATATGAAGATTTTATATGAAGACTTTGACCAACACCACAAAGCTGTGAAGATTATATTTCAAGACCTTGATGACTATTTGATTTTGTAGATCCAGTTGAAGACTAAAGTAGTCAGATTGGATATCTAAAGACAATGCTTATTTGAAGATTCTTCAGAGTTATTTTTCGAAGATTGATCTTTCTTCAAAGCGAAGAGGAAGACTGTTCAAAGAGCTAAAGTGTTGAAGATCTGAAGATACAAAGAGCTGAAGACTATCGTCATCAATTTTTTTAAATCTTGAATCCTTAGGGGGAGATTGTTAGTGCATAAAATGAATTCAAGATTTAGTGTTTATTGTAAATGGTCAAAGCATTGTAAAAGTCAAAGTAGAGGCTTAAAGGTCAAAGTTACTAATATGGAAAGTCAAGGAGTATATAATGTGTTTGTAATAGTTGTCATAGTAGAAGTCATTCATACGTGTAATTCATATTTGAGAAATAGAGAGAGGGATGACTTCCTTGAGAGAGAAGTTAGAGAGAGAAAGTAGATCTCATTCCTAATATTGTATCTTTCTCATTCTAATGAAGTGTTCTTGAATTACATCATAGTTACCTGATTAAATCTGGGATCACATCTTCCACCGAAATTGACCATCTTCCCACCGACATGAATCCTCCCACCTACATACACCTTTCCACCGAACCCATGCCTTCCACCGAACCTATGCCTTGCACCGAAAATACTGTCTTTCACCGATCCTCTGATCCCACTCCACCGACATTCCCCTCACAAAGTATTCCACCACCTTTACCTCCTGCCACAAAATGGACCAAAGATCACCCCATAGATCAAATCATTGGTAATCAATAAGCAGGTGTCCAAACACGGAGAGGAGATGGAAATATTTGTCTCTAGGTGAATTTTCTCTCTCTTATTGAACCCAAGAAGATTGATGAAGCTCTAGCAGATCCCTGTTGGATCACTGCCATGCAAGAAGATCTTTCTCAATTTGAGAGAAACAAAGTTTGGAGATTGGTTCCCAGACCCCGAAAGAAGACAATCATTGGAACCAAATGGATCTTCAGAAATAAAATGGATGAAGAAGGTACAGTTATCAGATATAAGGCCAGACTGGTTGCTCAAGGATACCGACAGGAAGAAGGCATTGACTATGATGAAACTTTTGCCCCTGTTGCAAGACTTGAAGCCATAAGAATCTTTCTGGCTCATGTTGCCTACCGAAATTTTAGGGTCTTCCAAATGGATGTCAAAAGTGCTTTCCTCAATGGGGAACTTGCAGAGGAAGTCTATGTGAAACAACCACCTGGCTTTGAAGACCCAGCTCATCCAGACTATGTGTACAGACTTGACAAGGCTCTCTATGGTCTCAAGCAAGCTCCAAGTGCTTGGTATGACACCCTTGCTGACTTTCTTCTAAAGAATGGATGCTCTAGAGGTAAAATTGACAACACTCTCTTTATCAAGAAGACCTCAGGTAATCTCATTCTTGTCCAAATCTATGTTGATGACATCATCTTTTGTGCCACTGATGAATCACTATGTGATGAGTTTGCTTCTCTCATGATGAGTGAATATGAGATGAGCATGATGGGAGAGCTTACATTCTTTTTGGGCCTTTAGGTCAAACAATCTTCAGAAGGGATTTTTATAAATCAAAGTAAATACATTCGTGACCTTCTGAAGAAATTCAACTTTTTAGATAGCTCTCCTATGAAAACTCCCATGGCACCACCTTTGAAACTTGATGCTGATCTAAAAGGTGAATCTGTGGACGTTACCAATTATCGAGGAATGATTGGCTCTCTTCTTTATTTAACTGCCAGCAGACCAGATATTATGTTTGCTACCTGTCTATGTGCCCGTTATCAGAATAATCCAAAAGAATCTCATTTGACTGCTGTAAAATGGATTTTTCGGTATCTGAAAGGTACCTTGCACCTGGGTCTTTGGTATCCCAAAGACTCGGGGTTTGAACTAATCGGGTATTCAGATTCAGATTATGCAGGTTCCAAAATTGACAGGAAAAGTACCACAGGTAGCTGCCAACTTCTTGGTGGAAAATTAGTTAGCTGGTCCAGCAAGAAACAAAACTCAGTTTCAACTTCAACTGCTGAAGCTGAATATGTTGCTGCGGGAAGCTGCTGTGCTCAAATACTGTGGATGAAAAATCAACTGCGGGACTATGCTCAAGTCTATTCCAAAGTCCCAATTCTGTATTTTAATTCAAGTGCAATAGCCATTGCAAATAATCCAGTTCTACATTCCAGATCAAAGCACATAGACATCAGATATCATTTCATCAGGGACCACATCTCAAAAGGTGACATTGAGCTGCATTTCATTCCTACCGACCTTCAGCTCGTCGATTTGTTCACCAAGCCCTTAGATGAAGCCAGGTTCAATTTTCTAATAAGTGAACTTGGAATGTTGTACTTAGAAAACTAAAAAAATGTGATTTAAATAATCTAGCTCACCGATCTCTCAATGTATCGGTGGCCGTTAGTGCCAATGTCGGTGCCGACATCTCTTGGTGGTATAAATCCTCCACCAACACTCTATCTACCTTTGGTATGTTTTTCCCTACCGACCCTCTTGGTCTTTCCTCATCGGTGGGCTTGTCTTTCACCGAGATTCATTTCGATCTTCTCCACCGATGTCTCCCTCTACACCGACATCTCACTACTATCGGTACACCGTATCCACTGACCTCTCTTGTTCCATCGAAATCCACACCGATACTCTTTCATCAGTGCTTCCCACCGATTTCTACCACCGAGTCGAACCTTATCGTATACGATTCCCCATGCGCCTACGATCACATCACCTCTAAGTGTCAGCCGTCTTTGACCCTTCCTTTTCCATGAAAATCCTTTTTAACCACACATCCCAATAACCCTCATCATTACCTTTTTCAAATTAATTTATTTTAATTAAACCTCTCCTCTCTCACCCACATAACCGTTCCCTATCTATTTTCAAATCCTTAAACCCCTCTAACTTCTCCTATAAATACAACCCTTCGTCTTTATTCCCTCCTCTTCTTCATTCGAAACCTGCAATTCTCGCAAGATTTCTCTCTTCTCTCTTCTCTCTTCTCACCTGTAACAATGGCACCCACCGAGATACCAACGTGTTTTGAAGACCTAATATTCAACCCTTGCAATCACGTCGCAAGGTTCGAATCCGATCCCACACATCCCGAGTTCCACGCAATCACAAAGTTCTTAACCCGCTCACCTCTCCTCCATGCCTTCTCATGCAACCCAAAGATGAGCAAAATGCTCATTGGAAAATTTTGGCTTTCCTGTGTGTATGATATCTCAAATGAAGCTATTCATGCTTCTATCTTTTCGGACGAGGAGGGTGATCACGACATCACTTTTGGCGTTGATGATGTTCGTCGTTCCCTCAAAATCGAAGCCTTCTCCACTTATGAAGACTGTAAACACCAGATCTATTAGGTAATCAACATTGAATCAAACTCCATGTTTATTGATCTTGAGAATTCTAGAAATACATAAGAATGTGGTACTTTCTCTCTCTAGAATTCTCTCATCTCTCTCTCTCTAGAATACAATGGATATTACTTTCTAATGACTTTCTTTATACTTGCTTAACAACTAAGCAAACTAAACCTATTTATACCTATGAATTACAACACAAGTATTTCTAATTACATTGACTTTCTAACTAAACAACTTTGACTATTTTGACTATTTTGACTTTACAATGTTTGACCATTACAAGACTTTACAATAAATCTTGAATACAATAATGCTCTAACATTCTCCCCCTTTGGATTCAAGATTTAAAAAAATATGACAGCAGTCTTCAGCTCTTGATCTTCAAAACTTTAACTTTGACCGCTCTAAACTTTGAAGCTTTGACAATCTTCAAACAACTTTATCTTCACTAGTTCACGGCGAACTTTGATGCTTTGGCAGTCTTCAAACTCTCGTATTTGATCAGTCTTCAGTCAAACATGAAAAATCTTTGTCTTTCATAATGTAAAGTCAATCTTCTTCAATACAATCTTCAACAAATTGTCTTCAAGTCTTGAACGTGAATTTCAGATCTTTGCAGCTTCGAACTTTGTAGCTTTGAACTTTGAACTTTGAATTTTGAAGCTTTGAAAACTTTGAGGCTTTGAACTTTGAAGCTTTGAAAACTTTGAAGCTTTGAACTCAAACATTGAATGATTTCTTTGAACTTTGTATCTTCATCTCTTCGATCTTGAATTGTCTTCGAACAACAAACTTTCTCAAAAAATCTCGAAATGTCTTCTTGACTTTAATAAATTTCTCCCCCTTAATCTTTCATTGACCAAACTCTCTTTTTCTTCAGGGTATAATTTCTCCCCTGTTCTTCAATATACTATTTATCCCCCTTTTTGATGATTGTGAGCATCATGATCATCAAAACCTTTATCAAATCCAGCACGCACTTTGTTCACCACAAGTAACATTCTCCTTTTTTTATCGGATAAACCGTCAATTCCAAAAGAATTTATCTGAATCTTTTCAAATTCAGACAAAAGAATGTGGTAACCCTGAAACAACGGATGAATCAGTTAAAATGCCTGTAAGTAGCACGGAGCCACTTAGTACAACGGATGTACTTTGGAAAGGAGATTTTTGATGTTCACTCCTCCAGGACTTCCATTCAATCATCGAAAAACCATAAAGGAATATCTATGAACGTTATGACAAGAAAACATATTCCTTGTGTGAACGTGCATGTGTAGAAATAATAAAGCAACATATGCTTGAATAATAGGCTCAAAGTGTGTAAACTGTTGAGACAACAACAATTTTCCACGGATTCAATGTGCATGAATGAAGAGCGAAGGTGGGGCAAACTTCCTTCTTTTTCAATATCTAGACCTTCCGAGTGAAGATCAGATAGATTATATGCTGCGTCCCCAAGCAAAATGAAACATTCCTTTGTTAAAAAAGAAATGAGTAGCTGGTCGGGTTAAATGCAAGAGTTGGCATGGGCTAACTGCCTGTTTCAATGATGGTCACCAAAGAATGTGAACCAATCAGTAATGTGGCTTCCCGGCTCAGAAAATGGATAGTGCAGAGTTCTCTTATTCTTTTAACTCTGTTCTCACACCCTCTTTCTGTTTTTAATCTGCTCACTTTTACCCAAACTCTCATTTACATTTTACCTCAGCACAGTGAGATACTCAACCGGGTGAGTTATCTCCCACACTCTTTGATTTCGACCCCTCACCCCTCAATCACTCAAGGATAACTTCTTGGGTAGGAAACACTGGTTAACGTGGATCCATAGAAGTTTTGTATGCTCACACACTGATCCCATGAAATTGTCCTAAAATGATGTGTTGTTCAACAGTTTAGCTTAAACAAATAAACTTCAACATTTGAATGACATTGTCATCAGAATGTATGCTCCTAAATAATATCATGAAATATTTGAGCATTTTACGATGAAGAATTCTCAAAACAAGGATATTTGAACGAATGAAATGAATTCGAAAGACTTGTTTGAGAATCTGACAGTGTATCAATCAATCAAATATTATGAATGATATTCATCAATGGTAAGGGTATCAAAGAATTGAAATTTGTTTATATGAACAAATATAAACAATCTTTGAATTAAACGTTTAAGTTCTTACGCTGAAATGAATGTATGATGCTCAACAAAATTTGAAATACAAACGGGAGTATTACCATCGAAAAATTGTTTAGTTTTGCGACATGGTAATAACAAAATCAATATAAAGCTGAACCGGTGTGTATGAATACTTGAAAGTATAGAAAAGATAATACACAAGTATTAATCTTTGGAAACACACGGTCAGAAGTGATGTTACAATAATCCGAGATCTCCATGAAAAACATTTAAAATCACACTTCTAAATTCATAAAATCTGTTTGAGAATAAAGAAGTGGTTTGAACATTTAAGAAAACGTTTTTCATGCTTGAAAGTCGTTCTTCTTTCAAACAATCGAAGATTAAGATCAGAAGATACGTACAGTCAGAAAAATTTGAGCTCCCCCTCAAATTATGATATAATGATTTAAAATCAGTTAAGCTCCCCCTTAACTTGTGCAAAAGATCTTTATGAGTACAAAATCTGCACAAAGAACAAGACTTGGATTAAAATATCCTTAAACATGAAAACGAGTTCTGAATTACCAGGATTGAAGTCAATTCAGAAGTCATAGTCGTTAAAGAGCGAATCCTGATCTGATATGATCAGAAGTCAAAATCGTTGAAGTACGGGTTCTGAACTGAATTATTCAGAAGCCATAATTTCATTGCTCCTCCTTAATGGTACAAATATTCTTCAAAAAAATTCATCGCTTCTCTTCTGTTTTCAGTCATGTGTGTGGTATATATGTAACAATCATCACAACACATGAAAAACCTACAAAACAAATTAAGCAGATTTTGGTACCCAACGGCACTTGGGTCCTAGTGTGTTAGGTGTAGATTTCTTAGAAGGAATACTGTAAGTACCGTACCAATAAGAAGTATAATCTTTATGCACAAAATCATTTGATCCATAGTAAGAACAACATATTTTCTTATGTGCCAACCTAATCAGATGATTTGTGGAATGAATAGGATTAGGTTTAGCATAAGATTTACCTTTCGGTGCATTGTTCTTTTTGGCCTTTGATGTGGAAGCAGATGATTTTGGTACATCTTTCTTTGAAGGTGTTGTGCCTTTGACTCTCCATTCCATCTTCACCTTTTTGAAGACTGGAACTTCTGCAGGTTTGGAAGTATTAACTTTAGGCAATGTTGGTTTATTATCCGATTTATCAAGCAGAGGATTATAGAAGAGATTTGTTGAACGAATCTGATCTTTTGAGAAATCAGTTGATCTATTAAATTGTTTAGAAGGAATGGTTTTAAAACTTGAACTTGAAGCAGTTTTAAAAGAGCATTCAGAATCATTTGAATTAACAAATGGAGTCTGAAAGATAGTATCATGACTGGCCTGCTTTGAGACATTAAATTTAAAAATGATGTCTTCAAGTTCTTTGACTTTGTTTATCAAAACATTTTTCTCTTTAAAAATTAGATCAAATTTCTTTTGGAGATCATATTTGATCAATTGATCCTTCATAATATCAGTTGATAAACTAGATAATCTTTTGGTAAGATTAAGAATCGCATCTTCAAAATATTTGCGTTCTTATTCAAAATCTTTTTCCAAAAACTTTCTTTTATCAGTAATCTCTTTGAAAGTTTCCATATTTTTCTATTTAAGAGTTTTATTTTTCTTTTCAAAGAGATTTTTCTTTTCCGTTAAATCTTTTCTTTCATTTTCCAAAAGATTTTCTAAATCAGAGATTTTCACGGAAAGTTCATAACTTTTCATCTCAAAAGATTTGCGTTCAGTTTCAAATTCAGTTCTATCTTTTTCTTGCTTCTCTTTTTCAAGATATAAAACTTTTTCAAAGTCGGAGACTTGCTTCAAAAGTTGTACATATTTAAGCTCAATTTCTTTCTTTTCTTCAAGAGAAAAATTAGACAGTTTTCTCTTTAGCTCAGCGTTTTCACTGTCCAAACTTTTTCCTTTATCTTGAACTTCTTTTAATTGAGCTCGTAAATGCAAGATCCACTTCTCTCTCTTTTCTTCCCTACTCTTCATATCAGTATTTTCTTTTTGAAGAGTTGTTAGTTTCTCTTGAAGTTTCCCGATTTGATCGTGCAAACTTGAGTTGTCTTTCTTTGTTTCAAGTCCTGCAATATAAACTTCAAGATCAGTAATTCTTTTAGTAAGTATAGCATTTTGTTCTTTCAAAATAGATTTTTCATTTGAAGAAGAAATGTCTAAAATCTGTCTCTTCAAATCAGCATTTTCTTCCTCTTTATTTGAAACAGGAGTTGAAGGATTTGAAGCATTATCTTTGACAAAAGTTTGTTTCAAACTTTCATTATTTGATTTAACAAAAATTTGTGAGATTTGAGGTATCTCCTTTGTAAGAGTTTGCTTCAAACTTTCATTGTTTGATTTAACAAAAGTTTGTGAGATTTGAGGTATCTCCTTTGTAAGAGTTTGCTTCAAACTTTCATTGTTTGATTTAACAAAAGTTTGTGAAATTGGAGGTATCTCTCTTTTAAGAGTTTGCTTCAATCCTTGTCCCATTTCTCTTCTTGAGTAACGTGTTACCCCATTTTCATCTGTTGTCGGCATTTTGATATGAACCTGAATAATGAAAGACAAACAAAATTAGATCAAAAATATAAAAAATATTAACAAAGATATACCTAATAGAGTGATCGTCAAGAGAAACTTCTCTTAGAAGTTAGAATTATGTGCACACTCTTAAAAATCAGAAAAACACAAGTATAGTCAGAAACATTTTCAAAAATAAAATCTGAAAAACAAATTAGAAATTTGTCTTCCAAAAATTAATTCTACAAAGTTTACGCGGATATGTTGGACTTTAATCGTCAAACCTGCAAAATAAGAGAAAAATATGTCAATTACGAATAAAAGCAGGTAAAATGACAAAAAAATCGACACAAAAATGACTAAAAATGTCAAAAATACAAAATATAGGGACTAAAAGTGAAAAATACTAAGACTCAACAAAAACAAGGACTAAAATTTGATAAAAATTGAAACTTAAGACTCTAAGGACTAAAAGTGTAAAAACCTAGAAACTAACTAGTCTAGGAACTGAAAATGTAAAAAAAAAACTTAAACTTAAACTACAAGGATTAAAACTATAAAAATCTAAAAGTAATACTACAAGGACCTAAAATGACACAAAACAAAACTATATATTACAGGGACCAAAATAGACAAATCCTAAAACCTATTAACAGACTTAACTGAAAAAACTAACAAAAGGACCAAAAATGTTACAAAACTAACGGAACTAACGGAATTTGGTTAGTACTGTTCATCATCTTCAACCCAACAACGATCTGCAGATTTAAAATGTGAATATCTCCTTCGTTTCTCGTCCAAATCGACTGATTCTTTTTGCGTTGTGATCCTTAATCGATTACCAATCTATTCCAACGAAAAAATCTCGATCATGCAACGATTTCTGAAGACCCACGTTTTTCCGGCGAAAAACGTTTTTCCGGCGAGCCTGTTTTCCGGCGAAAGAAGGATCCGAAATGAGGATGGTTTCGTATCAAAGAGGGTCCGAAACGATATGGTTTCGTATCAAAGAGGGTCCGAAACCTCCACTTTCCTGATGCTTTATGATCTGAATCAAAATGAGGATGGTTTCGTATCAAGCAGGAACCGAAATCTGAGGAATTCGTATCCTCTATGATCCGAAATCAAGGATTTCGTATCCTCTATGATCCGAATCCAAGGATTTTGTATCCTCTATGATCCGAATCCAATTTTCTGTTTGATCCGAAATGGTTATCTGAAGTATGGTTTCGTATGGCAGCTGATCCGAAATGAGTTTCTGTGAACCGAAATGAGTTTGTTTTACAAACACACAAGGTACACACACTTAGTACACCTACACTGCACACACACTAACACACGCCTCACACACTCCTTACACACTCTAACACACTTCTAACACACACATTACACACTTTACTTTCCACGTCACACATACACCTTCATCACATCACATGCACACACACACACTTCTCTTTTTAAACACACATGCAGCATACGTAATCAAAAAAAAACTCACACACACAATACACACACTTGTATCAAACACATACACATGTAGCTTAAACAAAAATTCAGCCTATGAAGGATCCGAAACCATGATTTCGTATGCTTTTGACTTTTGAAAGTCAATTCTTTCTTTCTTCTTTCTTTGTTTCCTCTGTTGATTTTCTGCAAAAATCAAAACCTCAAAAACAATTGTTAGATCATAACTTTATAAGATCAAGACTACTCAAAAACACATTTTAATAACAGCTCAACAATTAATTTGGATCAAAAACCAAGATCTAAACTTTTTACTCAAGAACATCTTCAATCCAAAAATTTCAAAAATGGAATTTTATGCATCAAATCTTGAAATTTATGATTGAAACATGTCTAGAAACAGTTTTTGGAAACGATTTTGCACAAAAATAGATCAAAACATCAACAAATTGCAAAATCAAACTCCAAAATTTTTTACAGCCCACTTTTTCTCAAAAACACAAAATTTTCAAAAATCTTCAAATTGATCAATTCTTGGTACGTTTTTGTAAATCTTTTGATGCAAAACTGATTTATATTAATGGAGAAACACTTTTCAATCAAAATCAAAACAAAAAACAAACAAGAAATGCATAACCCATTTGTGTTCTTCAAGTTATTCAAAAATGGAGATTTTCTTCAAAAACCTTCAAAAAATCTTCAAATCTTCATGAATTTGGACGAATTTTGCACACAATTCGATCTCCCAAAGCTCTGATACCAATTGTAAACACCAGATCTATTAGGTAATCAACATTGAATCAAACTCCATGTTTATTGATCTTGAGAATTCTAGAAATACATAAGAATGTGGTACTTTCTCTCTCTAGAATTCTCTCATCTCTCTCTCTCTCTCTAGAATACAATGGATATTACTTTCTAATGACTTTCTTTAGACTTGCTTAACAACTAAGAAAACTAAACCTATTTATACCTATGAATTACAACACAAATATTTCTAATTACATTGACTTTCTAACTAAACAACTTTGACTATTTTGACTTTTACTTTGACTTTACAATGTTTGACCATTACAAGACTTTACAATAAATCCTGAATACAATAATGCTCTAACAAAGACATGCACGTAAACAACTTCCATGAAGCTGTTGTCAACACTCTTGGATATATCCATCAATCTGATGACAAAGCATCCAAGTCTTCAAAAGGCCCAGGTACTCTCACTCGCAACAAAATGGGTGCTGTTTGGAACTACTTCTTTGCACATGTAATCCATTGTCTCTCTAGAAAGACGAGTGGTCAAGACCAGTCCCCTTCTTATATTACTAAACTAGCCCATGCTCTAATTTTTCAAAGAAAGGTGGATTTTGCTCAGTATTTCTTTACTGAGCTGACTGAAGTAATCAAACACCCGAAACGATGCCATGTAGCATATCCGCGATTCATCTCCATGATACTTCAGCACAAGCTTGGCTCGGCGTTGGACTCGGATCGCAAGTCTCAATCTCCTCGTTTCTCTTATGACTGGTCATCTCCCATTGTTGGCCAAAAGACTCTCAATGTTGGTCGCGTCGCTACTGATCGCCCTCTACGCCAAGGTATGCTTTCTTTTGCTTTATCTCCCGATCTGCACTGGGGTGAGGCGAAAGCTCCCGGGTTTCAACACCTGGAAGTTCCCGAGGAACCCCAAGTTGTAGTGGCCCCTTCTTCCCGTCCCCGAGTGATGTTGGGTGGCGCTAAAAAGAAACGACAAAAGGCCACCGACACCTCCGCACCTGCTTCTCGAACCACGCCACCGAGAGATCCCTCGGAGGCTTCCCCGGTTCAAAACCCATCTCGTAAGCGGATGCACTCAACATCCCCTTCGAAGTCTCCTTTAAAGAGGCCTCGAAAGCCTTCGGCCCAACCGACTAAGCCAACTGACGATTCTCAAAAATCGCCAGTTGTTGAACTTCACCCCTCCGGGCCAAGGGAATCCGTTATCAACCCCACCGACTCCTCTGTTGCCTCTCCACAGGCTTCAGTTGTACATTTGGAGGAACCACAACATACCTCCCCACTCGCTTCTTTGGGTGGTGGAGATGACTTCGGGGTCTCTCCCCTCGAAGGCACTGAATTCGCACGACACAGCCTTACACCCGATCGTTATGAGATCGATGATGCACAACTCGCTGAGGGTTCCCCCACAGAAATGTCCCCCCCCCCCCCCCAAGAAACTTCTTTGATTTTTTATTGGAGGACACTGGCTCTCCCAGAAACATTTCCAACGAGTCGATTGTTGCCATGATCACCGACGATCTCACCACCGATCCAGCTTCTCCACCAAAACACACTTCTCCATCACCGAAAATAACAACCCCGATCGCTTCACCTCACCAATCCCCGCCACCGATCACCTCCCCTCACCGATCCCCAACCCCACACCGATCACCAACCCTACACCGATCACCAACCCCACACCGATCCCCGACCCCTCACCAATCTGAGGATAGCTCTTCCTCTTCACAATCCCCTCCCCAACATCCGCCATCTCCCCCGCCGATACCCCGACAAAGGGTACTTTACCCCGATCCTTCATGCACTCATCCATCCTCGTCCCCATCTGTTGACGACACAATCCTACCTCCACCTCATTCCCGGTTGTCACCAACATATCCATGTTTCGATCTACCGAAGGTTCGTGATCCTCCCATTACAGGTATTCGGCTGCCGAGTGACCTAATATCTGAAGTACAAGAAGGTGCCCGTCAATGTAGGATGGTGGGTACTCAATTCGAATCATTCAAACGCTCCACTTTGTCTATGATTGCTCAGGATAATGAGCGTATTTCGGCATTGGAATCTCAACAGCTTCAGTTCTTGGTTTCGTCTCTTCAAGACCTTCTTCGGCCTCTCACTGACAATGTGGCTACCGTATCTTCAGAGGTGGAAAATTTGACCGAATCCCACAACAACTTAGCCATGTCTCTTGCCTAAATCAAAGCTTCTATTGATGTCAAAGATCCCGAGCTTTTTCGTCTGATTGATCGGGCAACTCGTCATCAAGCCCTTCGGACTTCTTTATCTCAATCTCTTGAACGTCTACATCAAAAGGTTGATCTTCTTGAACAAAGCCTGGATTAGGATTTAGATCTGGGTGATTTTACCTTGACGAGTGTTAATCCTGCAAGTATCGAACTTCTACACTTAAAGCTTGATAAGGTATTTACTCTCTTGGGTTTGAAGGTTAAGACTGAGGTGGCTGCTGCTGAGGGGGAGAAATCTGAACCACCACCGAAATTGCCTTCGGTCAAATGAACAAACAGCAATCAGCCTTCTCATCCCACCGATCAAGCACACATCCACATTTCAAAGAAAGCTACCGATCTTCCAGGTACCACTTCAACTCTTTCCAAACCTTTTGGCATTTCCTCCTCTCCTCAACAATCGGTGGAGAGATCGTCGCCGAAGGTTACTCCACAAAAGTCTCCACCGAAAACATCCTCACCAAAGTCTCTACCGAAGTCTTCACCACCACCGATTCAACATGAACCATCGGTGGACATTGCTTCACAAATCATAACTCCATCGGTGGAGACAACTCTTGCAACAGTTGAGGGGGAGAAAATCCATGCATCTTCTGAGGGGGAGCAAGCTAGCAAGGCTCCCAAAGACAAAGGTAAGAAAGTTATCTCGGCCGAAGAAATGGCAAAAGAAGAAAAGAAAAAGAAGGAGATAGCTAAGTATGGGGCCTGACCTGAGGATGCCCAAACACTAAAACTCAAGCCTCCATCTCAAGCATCTACCACCGATCTCAGTCTATCTCCTCAAGAAATTGAGGAGGCTAGACTTGCTCAAAAAGCTTTGGATGAATCTCAAGCTCTTTCTCTGAAAGATGCCAAGGAGGAAGCAGCAAAAGTAAAATCTACCGATGCCATCAAAACTCAGAAATCGGCACTGAGTGCTCTTCAGGAAGAAAAGGATGAGGAAATTTCTTGGAACAAAAAGACGATGCACTACCGAACCAACAGGTCTCCAATCACTGGTATCAAGATTGCCACTTCTAAAGCCAATCCGGCCGACATTAGACTGATCATCGAAAGAGAAGAAGGTGTGCCAAGAAGTATTAGAGATTACCACTTGAAACAATTCAGCCTCTCTGAATGGTTTGAACTCTCTAAACTTCTTGTGAAGAGCATTAATCCAAAGAAAGATGTATTCGTCGATTACATTGAAGGCTTGATGAATAAAATGAAAGAAGTAAAGAAGAAACATAACATCGTCCTCTCCACCGATGATAGAGCCAAGCTTCAATCCCTCAAGGAAGACATCCACCTCCCGAATACAAAGAACCAAAAAGTCCCCGATAACATCTTCAAAGACTTGGCAAAGAAAGGAAGGATTCCCTATGTGGACAATTTTAATTTGTCTCTTCCCACTTCAACCACTTATCCCTCAACCACGATAATCTTCTCACTGATTCCTGGATTATATTTCAATGATGGATTCGGCCACCGACGGTTCTTCAGGTTCGCTCAAATCCCCTTGGCCGACATCATACTTCTTGAAGGCATATCCAATCTGATGCCTAACATCCCCGAAGCACATCCTCTCTATCAGAACATCCTTGACGAGATCAAGCGCCGACAGAAAATGAGAAAATGATCTGTGTGTTTTCATTTTCATTCTTCGAAGTACTTGTAAGATTTTTCTTCATTTCCAAATGTAATGAAAATTTCGGTAATGCAAGTACTCTTCTACTTTGAATTCCATTGTTGCACATAGTTATTTTACTTGTAAATATTGTATATAGTATACATGCTCATACAAGAGAAAAGTAGATCAAAAAGAACAAAAAGAATGGTCTATGTGAAAAGAACCCAAAAAGAGTAAAAAGGGTCAAAATGCATTTTACTTTTTTTTACTCTTAAATATTCTAAGGATAGAGCTCAAATTCAAGTAGGGGGAGATTGTTGGGTCATCAAGATTTGAAATTGACTCACCAATGTTCTTTCCTATACTCTTACTTAGAATATTTTATCATGGTTCTTTAAATGACTTTTACAAGATAGCAATTGTTCGGTGAAGTCGAAGATCAACCGAAACCAAGCTTGAAGAGATTCTCATTGTGGAAATAAGAAGACCATTCTCAAGAAACATACAAGTCAATATCCACCGATTGTGTCTTCACACATCGGTGGACATCCTCCCCACCGATGGTGTCTTCACACATCGGTGGACGTCCTTCCCACCGATTGTGTGCTCACACGTCGGCCAGATTGTTCCCACCGATAAGGATGGTCAAATCGGTGGGATCTTCGTGTGAATGGTTTTCTTTGCAGATGTTTTTAAAGACCTATGACAATTATATCGATGGACCCCCCCTTCGGTGCAATTGTCTTGGAATACACATCAAGAAGATCATTTATTTTGGGACAATATCTATTGCCAGGTAAAAGTGACTTTTTGTCATCTTATCTATTTTTAGATAAGGTCCCTTTCAGCATGGGTTCTATTCCTTGTACCAAGGAAAAAGTGATTATGACATATCAACTTTTTAGAAGTCTACTGGTACGAAGCAAGTCCCCTGAAGACAGGTGTCCCAAGCATTTAATGTTTAGTACACTTCTTCACACTATAAAAGGAAGTAGAAGGCTCCCAAGAAAACCACGCTTTCTGGACATCTCTCTCAGTGCAAGAAATCTCCATATTGCTTAAAAACTTCATAGCTTTGTTCTAAGTGTTCTTAGTTGTTTTATTTTGTTTACTTTGTGAAAGATTGTTAGAATAGTTTATCTGTTCTTTTCCTCAACAGTCTTTAGTTTCTATGTGTAATTCTTGTTGAATTTTTTCAATAATAGAATTAAAATTGTAAAATTTTTTGAGTATTGTATTCAACCCCCCCCCCCCTTCTACAATACTTGTTATAGCCATCTGGGACTAACAGATGATATGGAAGATTTGGCTTTTGTGCCCAACACTTCAGAACCAGCGATTTCTGGTGTTTTAGCTTTTGGACATCTGAGTCCAGAAACTACTAAATCTGATAAAGCTCAAGTGTCTTCATCTAATTCTCATTTAAATGATCATGATCAATTATTTGAAAATTTTTACAATAAATATTTTGGTAGTTATAATTCAACTTCTACTGTTTCTAACAATAATTCTGTTGCTCGAAGTGCTGAACAAGTGACAATATTTGGTCCTTCAGTGGAGCAAACCAGTAATGATGTGGAAGCATCAGTTCCTGTATCTGAATCTTTGCCAATTTTTCAAGAAGTTCATTCTACACCAACGGTGCAACAACAAACACCTAATGATGTTTCTTCTAGTGAGGTCGTTTCACAAATCAATGATCAGAATGAATGCACTACACCTGAGGTATCTTCTGAGGAAATTCTTGAAGTTGAACCTATTGTACCTAACAATCAAGAATCAGTGACTCGATCTGAACCTACATTGGTAAATGAGTCACCACCGGAAGAATAACAATCATTGGTTGACCCCAATCAAAATTCGATTTCCCCACACCCGCACTCTACCAAGTAGACAAGAAACCATCCATTACATCAAGTGATTGGTGATATATCTGATCCTATGAAAACAAATCAGCTACTGCAAATGAGTGGCTGTTCGTGGTTTTTCTAAGCGATATTGAACCGACTACAATTCCGCAAGTTTTAGAAGACCCGAACTGGGTGATCGCAATGCAGGAAGAACTCAATCAATTTGAAGCGTTAAAGGTATGGCGTTTAGTACCTAGACCCAAAGGGAAAAGTATCATAGATACCAAGTGAGTATTCAAGAATAAGAAAGACGAAGATGGCATAGTCGTTAGGAACAAAGCGAGACTTGTAGTGAAAGGCTATCGTTAACAAGAGGGCATCGATTATGACGAGACGTATGCTTCGGTTGCTCGAATTGAGGCAATTAGGATTTTCTTAGCTTTTGTTTCCTACAAGAACTTTACTTTCTTTCAAATGGACGTAAAGACTGCTTTCTTGAACGGCATACTAAAAGAAGAGGTATACGTTTCACAACTCGAAGGCTTTGTGGATAAGGATAAACCGAATCACGTTTATATACTTGACAAAGTGCTTTACGGTCTCAAACAAGCCCCTCGCGCATGGTATTAGGTATTATCTACATTTTTGCTCGAGTCTGGTTTTAACAAAGGTAAGATTGATACGACTTTGTCATCAAGCGTGAAAAAGGTGATATTATTATTGTTCAGATTTACGTTGATGATATTTTTTGGTTCGACTAATCCTTCTTTGTGTACTTGGTTTTCTAACCTCATGGTAACCATATTTCAGATGAGCATGATGGGAGAGATTAATTTCGTTCTCGGATTGCAAGTCAAGCAATTTTCTACGGGAATTTTTATCAACCAGTCGAAGTATGTATTCGACATCCTGAAGAAGTTCAAGATGGAGAATTGTACGACAATTGGTACTCCGATGGCACTAGGTTCCAAGATCGGTCCGGATCCTGATGGTAAGGATGTCGATCTTCGGACATTTCGAGGTATGATTGGTTCATTAATGTATCTAACTGCAAGTCGACCAGATATTATGTTCGCTGCGTGTCTCTGTGCAAGATTTCAGGCCAAACCAAAAGAGTCACATCTTGGCGCTGTCAAAAGAATATTTTGGTACTTGAAAGGTACACCTTATCTTGGCATATGGTATCCGAAGGGGACGGGATACGAACTAACCACGTACTCAGATGCTGATCATGGAGGTGTCTTCTGGACAGAAAGAGTACTTCTGGTCACATTCAATTTTTGGGTGATAAACTTATGAGTTGGGCATCAAAGAAACAAAATTGCGTTTCAACATCGACTGCGGAAGCTGAATATGTAGCAGCTGCCAGTTGTTTTTCACAAGTTCTTTGGATGAAAACCCACCTTATGGATTATGGATTCAAATACAAAAAGATACCCATCTATTGTGACAGTAAGAGCGCGATTGCTATTTCTGTTAATCCTGTCCAACACACCAAAACCAAACACATTGATATCAGGTATCATTTCATAAAAGGCCATGTTGAAAAAGGTACGATTGAACTTTACTTTGTTACAACATAATATCAACTTGCTGACTTATTTACAAAAGCCTTGGATGAAAAACGTTTTCACTTTTTGGTATCCAAACTCGACATGTTGAACATGAAAATTTAATGTTCTTTATATTATTCATTTAATAGATGGAAATTTTTTGTTTTTCAGTATAGATATAATATCCAGATTGATACACCTAAATTTTCAATATATGTTCTTTAAATTTTTATGATTCTGTAGCTTTACAAATTTTTGTTCAATCTTCTTCATTTCTTTCTTGTCTTTATCTCTTTTAAATAAGATACTTGTTTCTGCTTGAGGTGTGTTCATGTTTTCAGGGTGAGTTTTTATGTTTATACTCATAAGTCTAGGGGGAGTGTGTACAGTTGATTGTTGTTGTGAGTGTAGATGTTATGGTTCTTGGCAAGAAGACATCAAGGTTAGTACTTCTAATTTGTTTTTAAACAAACTCTAGATGATGACAAATATTTTTGAAAATATTTGCATCATTCTAGGGGGAGTAACATGATTGTTTAATAATCTTGGGAGCTTAACCAATTAAAAGTTGAACATCTTTTAATGTGGTAATTTTTTTGGGTTTACCGAAAATATTTTGAAAAATGTCTAAGTGTTGATGTTATCGCACATGGCTTGCACGATAAAATTTTTAATCACACATGCCTTATGCGATAACTTGGATGAACAGTGCTTCTCGCACATGTCTTATACGATAACATGGTTTATCGCGCATGTGTTGTGCGATAAAACCTCGTGAACAGTGTTTATCGCACGTATCGTGTGCGATTAAACATTTTACCCTTTTATCGCGCATATGTTGTACGATAAAAATTTGGGCTTATCAAACACTTGTTCGTTCGATAAGTTTGACTTGTTGGCCGGTCAAACTTTGGACCAATCTTTGAGTGCCATGTGAGATCCCACATCGGCTACGAGGGGGAATGAAGTCCTCCTTATAAGGGTGGATGGATACCTTCCTTGCATGAGGTCTTTTGCCTGTCACAGGGTGCGATCTGGGTGCGTCCCGCGTATGCCTGTGCGGGCAGGAACAAAACTGTGAACGGTACCGGTATGTTGTTATGCAGAGGGTATGCGCAAAGCGGACAATATCGTGTACGGTGGGCTGAGGATGTTACAGAATGGTATCCGAGTCGGTCACCGGGTCGATGTGTCAGCGAGGACGCTGATCCCACATAGATGGGTGGATTGTGAGATCCCACATCGGCTAGGAGGGGGAACGAAGTCCACCTTATAAGGGTGGATGGATACCTTCCTTGCATGAGGCCTTTTGCCTGTCACAGGGTGCGATCTGAGTGCGTCCCGCATATGCCTATGCGGGCAGGAACAAAACTGTGAGCGGTACCGGTATGCTGTTATGCAGAGGGTATGCGCAAAGCGGACAATATCATGTACGGTGGGCTGGGGATGTTTCATGTCACGTGTCATTAACCCCATGATAGTATAAATAGAGCGTTTTTTCAAACCTTACAATTTTTCGAACCCAAAACCCCCTCATCTGCTCTCTAAAAGTTTTTGAGATTTTTGAAGGATTGAAGTTTATTCATATTGCATTCCATTCAGACATCAATCTAGGTTAGTTTCCAATCGATCTTTCATCTTTTTAAGTTTGTTTAGAATCACAGTTTTTGATTTTAGGGTTTATTGGTTCGACTTTTTGTCCCTTTTCATATTCTAGTCGAAAATCACTCTATTTATTAGATTTTTCGTGCAAAACATGATAAGATAGGTTTCTTTTAGTAAAACGAACATAGGGTTTGAATTGTTTAGCTTATCTTTCATTTTCTTAGAAATCTGGGTTGAATAGTTCAAGAAGGTTCGAATGTTCATCTTTATCGCACACCAAATGTATTCAAACATTAAAGTTATCGCACACTTATGTGGTCATCGTTATCACACTTGCCTTGTGCGACAAAATTTTATCGTACATGATCCATGCGATAAAAGCTTTTAGTGGTATGCGATAAACCCCAGACTTAGGCAATTTTTGGGAAAATTTTCCAAAAGATCATAAAGTTGTACTTTGGTTAATATTTCATCACACGGGATTACAATGGCCTTTGTTGAGCAATTTGATGGCTACTCTTCAGACGAGAACATTCTTATGCCATCTCACTGAACATCTCACCCATTGTGAATGCCCGGAATTTGGATGATGAATTACTTCCAAAGTCTCAACATCTGAAGCTTGTTGATAAAAACTACACACTTGACCTAAGTGTGAATCTTGATCACAAAATTATTCTGGAGATTTTGAAAGGCCATCCACTCAGAACTGCTTTAACAAAGACAATCACTATTCGACTGATCTATCTGCAACAGTTCTGGCACACTATCCAGTTTCACCCGGTAAATGAAAGAAACCAGTATTTCACTGCCAAAGTGGATCATTTTGATGCCAAAATAACTCTGAAGAGACTGAGGAATGCTTTGGAACTGCCAAGGCAAGCCAACTTTGAGGATCTGATTTCAGAAGCTGATTTGTGTAGAGACGTCATGTCTCTAGGCTACAAAGATACAGTCAAAGGACCACTAACACGATCATCTTTATTAAAGAGGAAGTACCTATCACCTGTTTGGTACACTCTATTTAGCATCCTGAATAGATGCATGACACCCAAGCACACGGGCCTTGACAAGTGTAATATTCCCGTGTTGAGGATGTTTCATGTTGTTGCTTTTGATCGAAAGGTTGACTATGATGTACTGATTTGGAATGAGCTGATTGAATTGGTTGGTGATAAATCAAAGGTGACTAAGGCCAGAACATTTATTCCATTTCAAAGGTTTCTGCAATTGCTAATTCAAGGAATCATGGAGTCTAACCAAGATATTCCAAGACGGAAAGATGATATTCAAGGTCCACAATAGTGGATGCACTTCTTGAAGGTACCATATATTATTGCTTTTGATCATATTGTCGTTATTCCTGGAGATGTTCTAGCATATGAAGACCAGTAGTCACCATTTGTGATAGCTTATAGGTTAGAAAATGCACCTATGGTCCAGTCAGAACTGGAGGGATCTGCCCAGGTGCAAACCAATTAGGTGGTGAGGATGGTCAAAATATTGAGCAGGATCAAGAGTTCTTGATCGGGTTGAGATGAGAAAAAACAGTCCGGTGAGGGGAACTAGAGATGGGGGTGTTGCTGGTTCTGCATCTATGTAATTGTTTTTAGAAGATGAATCTGCTGATGACACATCTCTTGATTCTCGAGATGATCCGGATAAAGTAATCTCAGCTTCTACTTCTGATGATGAAAACATGCCTAAATCTGATGGAAAGGATAGTGATTCCGATGGTGACTCAGACTCGGATCATGATGTCGATGTTTCCCGAATTCCTAAACATGTTGGCCCGAAACCACATGAAGAAAGTTTCGACTCAGCTTGGAATATTGAGAACACCGGTTCTCAAGGGGATATAAGGATGAATGAGGGAGATTTAGTTGAAGCAGAAAATACAGTGAGCCAAGAGATGGGCCAAAAAGAAAATGCAGAGTGTGAGACAGGATCTAAAAGAATTGAAAATAAAGATGCTTTCCAAAACCGTGTCAAGCCAGGTAACCACATCTACTACCGACGTACATCATTTGTCGTCAGGGGTTGAAACAGACGTAGTAGACCAAGCTACGCATTGCACAACCCGACTCAGCCACTCATCAACTTCTCAACGAGTTGATGTTTCAGTTTCTCATGGGGATTCAGCACAAACACTATCGGCAACACACTCGGTGTTTGCTGATATTGAAAAAGAGAGGTCGTTGCCCCCGCCATCGACTTCAATTCAACGCACATCGAATCTAGAGACATTTGGTTATACATCTTTTCCTAGGACACGTCTTTCAGTCACTTTACCGATAGTGACACAATCAATTGGAAGCTTTTGTGCTCCAAGCGAAACGCCCAGAGTGTCGTTGCCATTCGTTGGTACTTCACGAGGACCGGGTGGAAGACCTGTCAGTGTCAACACTATGCCATCGCTGAACACAGGCCATGCAGTTTCTTCAACTGTCATGACAACCGGTATCCTACGTGGACCGGTTTCCCATGTTAGACCTGATCAACTTCGACGGATGATGGGACCGCCACCACATTTTGTGATGGTGGACCTATTGAGGGTGGCATTGGATGCGTTGAATGTTTCCTTTAAGAAACAAACGGTGGAAGTGAACAAAACTATTGGCAAGTTGACTGAGGATGTACAAAGAACATTGAAAGGCAAATCAGTTATGCAAACACCTGTTACTCAACCTGAACCTGAATTTGATACTCATTCGATACCACATGTAAATACTTCATCTATTCCTAGCACATCTACTCAACCAGAACAAACCATTCCTATCCATGAGCTGAAGTCAAAATTACTTGCTAGATTACTTTAGCAAGGTGAAAATTCTGATCAAGAAGAGGTGGAATTAGTTGGTATTTTGAGAAAACAGACGGAGATTTAATCTCATATGCCAACTAGGTCAGACTTACAAGCCATTCAATTATCCATTCAACAGTTAACCCAAGCCATGACTTTTGGATTTCAAGCACTTTCAGATAGAGTTTCAGTTCTTGAGCAATCTTGCAAGTCTCAAGCTCAATCTTCAAAGCGTAAACATGATGACCAGGACGATTCTGATCACCATGAGGGAAAGAAGAGACAAAGAGTTGATATCACAAGTCGTTCGGGTAACGTTGTTGAGCTTGGAGAATCTAATCAGGGTTTGGGAGGTCAATCTGAAAAGCAGGCTGATGATACTGCCATGGAAGCTCTAGATGATATCACACCTACGGTTGAAAAGCTTGATGGTGGTGATAATAGAACTGAGGAAGAAAGGATGGCTGATAGTTTGATCCAAGACATCATTTATATTGACTTCGAGGATGAACCAGAAAGAACAGTTACGAAGATTAAGGAGGAGTTGGATGATGTATTTGATGTTGTGAACGTGCAATCTCATAATTCCGATAATGATGAATATGATCAAGTGTTACAACAAGATGATCTGATTATTGATATTCTTGAGCTAGACCTTCCTGTAATTCTTGATGGTACAATCAACGATCCAGTTTCCGAGGCAGAAATCAAAATGTTCCAACAGTTAATTGAAAGAGAGCCCAATTTGAAGAGACGATGGCATAGAATTAGAATCTTGACACGTTTCCAGGAAGATATCCGAAGAGATTTGTATGTGAAAGATGTTCAACCCATGGATCTAGTCAAGTTGTACTCCATTGAAAAGATGTCATCACTACACCAGAGAGAATTTATTCATGTGATCAAGAACAATGATCAGAATGTCGATTGTGTAAGGACTGACAAGGAGATTGTAAAGATTGTGAAGATAGAGTGTAAGAAAATGCTCAACGTTTGGTATCCAGAGTTTATAGTTGTTAGAACGGATGAAAAGCAATGGTTCTTCACCGAAGTTGATTTCAAGAGCTTAACTAGTGAAGATCTTCTTAGATTGTATGATATCCTTGCCAGAACTCCAGATAAAAAGAAAGAATGGTCTGAAGCTTTTAGATGGGATTAGAGGTTTATGAAGAATATGTTGAAATTCTCTTATCTTACACACTTTTAGATGGGATTAGAAGCTGGTCAGATCAGAGTTAGCATATTGAAACCCAATCAGAGACAGTCAGATATAGAAGGTATTCCTGCCTACAAAATTCTTGAAAAACAAAAGTTTGGGATCGTGTACTTCAATAGTAAGAAGAATAAGAAGTTCTTACATTTTTCTGAAGCTAACAAGTACAGTGATGGGACGTTCAAAGTGATAAAGATTCAGCTGGAAAGTAAACTCAGATTGGATGAGAAAGGTTTGGTAAAACTGGAGTCGAAATCGAAACAGTTGATTGTTCGTGCCTTGGAAGCGATTGATAAAAAGAAGGATTATAGAAATGCTCTATGAAGATTTGAGATCATCTTTGGGATAAGGAAGAAGTACATCTCACCTGATCAATTTGAATAGCTACCTCAACTTTTGATACAAAGGGGAAGAATGTTAGTGTCGTTTTTATATAGTTGTATCAAGTTGAGGGGCCAAATATGTAACTTATAGGCTTAGGTATAAATAGCCTTGTCTAGTTCATTTCCAAATAATGTGCTTAACTCTATCTCACTTGTACTCTCTCTATATATATTATAAACTACTTGAAGATATATGAATATAGGGATGACTTGTGAGATTATTGTGTGTTGATTACTTGTCTCTGGGATCACACAAATTCTTAATGATTTTCTTGTTATCCTGCTCTCTTATAGCATAACCTATAATCACATCATTCAGCTCAATAATTCTCCTTCATTGTTCAACCGATACACTTGAATCATTAACGTATGACATATAAGGCATTATTACCTAAAAAATTAAAAATAAGGATCGTTAACAGATACTTCTTGAGAAGTAGAATTGTGCGTATTTGAACAATCAGAGAAACACGATTAAAGTCAAAAAAATATCAAAATCAAATTTGAAAAATAAATTATAAATTTGTCTCTCAAAAATTAACTTTGAAAAATTAACGTGGAAAATTGAACTTTAATAGGCAAACCTGCAAACATGGGAAAAATATATTAGTTACGAGCATTTACAGGTTAAAATTGTCAAAATCGACAAAAAAATGAAAAATTACTAAAAATAGGGACTAAAAATGACAACTTACGAGACTAAAACGAAAAACAAGGCCTAAAAATGTAAAATATTTAAAACTTGACCAAGATAAGGACTAAAAATGACAAATCCTAAAGTTAAAAACTAAAGGGACTAAAATTGACAAAATTCTAAACTTAAAACTCAAGGAACAAAAATGACAGAAACTAAAACTAAAACTACAAGGACTAAAACTGTAAAAATTTAAAACAAACTAACTGACTTAACTAAAACACTAACTGAGGACTAAAAATGTAAAGAAAACTAACAGAAAATCTAACGAACAGTTAGAAAAATGACACTAATTGGACTAACGACGGTATAACGGAATCATGTTGGCGAGGTACCTTCTGTTTACAACCATTACATTAGCCCTTTTCGGGCATTCATTATCTTTGTATGGGTTATATATATATATATATATATATATATATATATATATATATATATATATATATATATATATATATATGTGAAGTCTCAATTGCAAACCAGTCAGTTTGTGCAAACCCCGTACAAACCAATCTACAATGATGAATCTGTAATTTTTTTTGTTGATGCTTCATGAATCTATATTTTGGCTTCATGAATATAAAATTTGGTTTCATGAATATATAATTTGGCTTCATGAATCTATATTTTCCGATAGAGCCATAAAATACCCTTATGGATATAAAAAAGAAGTTATAGATATAAAAAAATAAGTTACGTGATTGGTGGAGATGAAACAATATGCTAAAAGCCCTAAAATACCCTTATGGATAAAAAAACAAAGTTACGTGATTGGTAGATTGGTTTGAACGAGGTTTGCACAAACTGACTGGTTTGCAACGGATACCTCCCCTATATATATATATATATATATATATATATATATATATATATATATATATATATATATATATATATATATATATATATATATATATATAACTGGTTGGTTGTTTGCTTGGTTTGTTGTTGTTCAGGTTGATCACCACATTGCATTATCACTTGCAAGTTATTATTCAGAAACTTAGCAGTATTGATGAAACTAAGCTCGTTGTATTGCAAGTTGCAGACCAGATATGATGTTATTTCTCAAGGTGTTTGCTTGTCGTAGCTCAACAGTACATGAAGAATCAATGATTGCGATTGGTGCTCTTGCTTTATTGAAACACGAAGAATAGTAGTTGTGGAAATTATGAGGTAAAGGGAGGACTTCTATTGTGGGTTTCTCTATGAACGGTGTTATCAGGTAGTTATCATTTTAGTTACATATGCTAAGAATCATGTCATCATTAGTGTTACTTGGTAGTTTTTTTTATTCGAATTGATATCTACATGCATATGTTTTTAAGTTGGCATGCGATTGAGTATTTAGTTGTTTTTGTCCAGCTTCATGAACAAATTTTCATATTTATAGGCTAGACTATTTCAGTTATCAATTGATTAGAGTGTAATAAAACAAATACAACCATCCTTTTGGTTAGTGGCTTATTTAAAGACTCACGTTGGGTTCTTGATGGTTTAAAATATGTACGTCATATCGATTGGGCTCCTAAGTCTAGAATCGTTGATCAATTATTGGGTTGGTTTGCAATTTTTGATGATGACATCTTTGGCCTCATGTATAATGTTTTTTTATATGTTTCTTCTTGTACCAATGATGATGAAGAAATATTACATTATTTAACTAAAAATAATTTACAGGGTATCGATACGTTCAATTAAAATCAACTAAATAAGAAGAAAAGAAAACACTAAAATCGAGATGTAGCGCACTGCATTGCACGGGTACACTTCTAGTAGTAAAAAAAGTGGGTCTTTTGTCAACCGTTATTTAGAGTATCGAATGAGATTTTTAAGTTTTTCGAAAAAAAATGAGTTTTTTAGTTTATATGACCAACGATTATGATTCTTATACACTTATGCTACAATAAGTTGTTAGGATGAACTAATCAAAAAATAGATTTATCATAATGGGGTATCCCTCGGGAGTGGCTATTTCGGCGAATAAGAACTCTCCTTGGTTTTATAGTTGGAGATCCTTCATCCAACATTGCTGACCAAGTTTGGTTGTTTTTGCCTAGGGTTCTTTGGTTGATTGTTCGCGTGATCCGTGTGCTTTATAACAAAGTTTGTTGGCGGCAGGGTTGTCCCTACGAGTGTTTAAGGTGGTGGTGTCGCATGATGCCTCCGATCATCGGGGGGCTCAAATTTTATTTTGATTTTTTATATATAATATAAGTATGATATAAAATAATAGCCATTTCTATACACAAATTGTCTCAAAACAGGGTTGGTGGATGTGCATAGTTGTTACTGAATGATAAAGGATTATGTTAGTCCCAATTTTATATTGTAAAAGTATTGAAAAGATTCTAAGTGTTGAAGATCCTGAGATACCACTTGAAGTCTAGAGGACCAACCAAAGGATGCTTAACTAGAAGATGATCCACCCAAGCATAGCATGTTGGTCCCGAAGGGGTTCTGTAAGGGGAAAGTTTGTAGAAGGGGGTTGAATACACACAAAAAATTTACTTTTCTAAATTGGTTATGGATAAATCAAAATACAATTTATAGTTTGTTGCGGAATAAGGTTAAGTAAAACCTAATCTAAACAAACTTAAGAATCACAAAGGTTCTTGCACTTAGAAAATAGAAAGAAGGAATAAGTAGAAAATCAGAGGTTTTCTACATGCACTAAGTAGTTTTGGGGGATCCTTCAAAATGAAGGATGTTGTTCCTATTTATACCCAATGCATTTAATGCATGGCAGGAGCAGTTTACACGTGTCAGATCTTCATTGGATGCATGCTTTCTGACTTTTATCAAAGACATGCTTTTGGCCGCATGGTGAACAGTGTAGGTGGCAGAGTGGTTGTACGATTATGGACAAAAGAAAACTTTCTTCTGTACCTTCGCACTTTTGTGCAAGAGGATACGACAAACAATTTTTGAAGCACAAGCTTCATGATCAGCGATCGCTGATGGATTCTTTCATCAGTGAGGCCTGATGTAAGTCAGCTATCGCTGAAGCTTTGTTCTTGAATTGTCGCGTGTGTATAGACTTGTCTTGGTTTCACTGATGGCCGCTTCAGATCATGAGTAGACTTGTCCTTGTTCATCAGCTTTATCTTTGATGTCAACGATGAGCTCTTTGGTCGCGAGGCTTGTCTTCAGGGATTACTTTTAAACACTTTTACATTTAGATGCTATCAGCGATACTGAACAGACTCAGTATCTTATCGCTGATGGCGAAACACTAATACATACAAATGTTAAATGCAATTTTCACTAAGTATTCTAAGGGTCGTCATCAAATCACTGAGAGAGTTTGGATCAACAATCTTCCCTATATTTGATGATGGCAAAGCAACAAAAGAAAATTGCTAAGTGTTTAAAACATAAGGATAAAAAGGACTCATAGATGCGTGCACCATTTACTGTTTTAAGGGATCTTTTCTAGTACTGATGGAGTAAAGTACTTCACTGAAAACATTCTTTAAATCGTAATCAGATTACATAGGGACATTGAAAGTTTAAAAGTACAAGTGAAAAACTATACAAGTATAAAAGTCTAAAACTCATAAATTACAAGAAGATTACAAAAAATGGGAATCTATCAGCTAGAATGGTTCATCCTTGATCTGGTCTTTGTCATAAGAGTCTTCTTCAGTGATCATATAGTCAGGCACTTCTTCTCCTCTCTGTCTTCTGAGTTTAGCTTCCCTGTGAATGTGGGATTTGATGAAGATACATAGCCTTTACATGTTGCACCAGTATAGAAGATCTCTGAGATGGTTTGTTGGGCAGATGGGAATTTCTGAGTCTTGCTGAAATCTTTGAATGCCATCCCAAATCATAAAAGATGATTCCATAAGGGACTCGTATCACTTGACCTAGTTTGAACCTCCATGTGGCAGTGATAGGTCAAGAGCTGAGAGGTCAGGTGGTGGTCCATGTACTGCTTCTCTTGAGAATACGATCTCGGTTTCATTTCGGTAAGCAGGTTCTTCAGAGGTCGATGCTTGTTTTTTCTTCTTCGCTGGTCTTGGGTTCTGAGGTAGAGGAGGAGGTACTCCAACCCTCGCTAAGATTCTGTTGATGAGTAAGTTCAATAACTTTTCCACATGGGCTTTGTACTTGGACTTAGATCTTTGAAGTGCATCTCTGATCTCTAACCATTCGTAGAAGCCAAAATTCTCCAGCTTTGACATGAACATTGTTTTCGGTGAGTCATCTTCTCTAATTACTTGGATGGACACCATCACTGAGTTCTTCTTAGTCTTTCCCGTTACAGTCATACTTGTAATCTTTTTGGGATGATATCTTTGTTCGAGTTTCTCTCTGCACCAAGTCAACTCGGAATCACTGACGGCCTTTTCTTTTTGGGCTTCCTCCTCCTCTGCTTCCTTCAGTAGGTGAGCTTGAACTCTGATCGGGTTCTTTTTAAGTTTCCTATCAGAAACTGAGTTTTTGGGCTACCTTAAGGGCATATTAGGCATCCTTTTGGTGGGCTGCAAATAATTTCTCAACTCTGATGGATTCTTCAGTTTCAGTACCATGTCGTGGAGGGATCTGGATGCGTTGGCTTTCAAGCTGATATATCAGTGCTGACATTCTTTCTCTTTGTTGTTCCTCAGACCTTTGAGTTGTTCGTGAGGGTCTTGATGGGTGTGTCAGCATTTCTTCCCCTTTTTTTCAGTCTCTAGGAAGTAGAGTGGGATTATTGGTTCTTCAGCGAAGGCTGGGATTATTTGTAGACGATTATCTTCAGCTCGTCCCTCAAGTAGGGGAGAGAACTAGCTGATTACAAGAAGAAAGGGATGATGGAGAGACATACCTGAGAAGGTTGCTCCCCCTCAGAAGTATATATTATTTTTAAATTCCCCTCAACAGAAATTCCTTTCTGTTTTCCCTGAGGGGTCTTCTGGACTGGGGCTTTCTTAGAGTTTCTCCCTCTACTTCGTTAATGGAGATTCCTTTGAGGGGAGCGCTGGCGGTTTTGGGTTTCAACCATATTTCAGATTCTTCATCATCATCTTCGTCATCAGCGCCCTTGGAATCATCCTTGACGTCATCGAGGTCGAGTTCCTCAACAGCTGGAGCGGTCTCGTTATTGGTTTCCTCCCCCTCAGCATGGGGATGGTCTTTTGCTGGCATTTCCCATGCATCGTCATCAGGCTGAAAGTCAGCATTATTTGCTTTATTTTTCTTCTCCCGCTCTTTGTCATCATCAGTGGGGGGAGGGATTATGGAATAAGGGGCAGCAATAGTGGCGGTAGGGGCTGTTTTTGAAGTTGAAGGAGCAGCTGTCTCCAGAGTCTCAATCCTGGTGAACAACTCACCGATGGCAGCAGCTGTCTCCATGACAAAGTCAACGACCATGTCAAGAGATTTTTTGTCACCTCCAGTAAAAGACAGGGAGGGGCATGGACATGTTTCTTTAACTCTGCTAGCACATCAGCTAGCAGTTTATTATTTTCTTCAACCTTAGAGGAAAGGTCGGTGACAGCGGTGGAAAGTGAGTTGATGGAGGTGGTGTTTGCAGCAACGTCGGTTTTTATTTTGGCCACCTCCTCTTGTAGGGCTGATAACTGAGAGTTATCAGCTTTATTGGCAAGAGAGGTGGTGAGCATCTGAAGCGTTGAATCTGCGTTATTGACTGTTGCGGTGTTGTTTTGCAAGTCGGTGGAGAGGGCGGTGATGTCATTGCTGATGCCCTGGATGGAGGTGTTCAGCGTCTCGCTGTTTCCAAAGAATGACCTGTAAAAACAAAAGATTTTTTAGCATAAGGATGCTCAGGCTTAGTCACCGAAGAAATAAGGGGTAGGGAAGATGGAATACCAGATGGTTCACTGAAGAAATCCAAGTGATTTCCTCCAAAGTATCTCTTCATGTCCTGCTCGAGAAGAGTCGAGAACATGGGTATCTGAGGATCCTCGTGAGGAAGACCATTAGGTCATGTGCTTGAAATGAGATTGCGGAGAAGTGTCGCTTGCGTATCAGAGAGGACGTTTGTTGATACGCTTGAAGTGTTGACAAAAGAAAGATTAGGAGAAGAGACGAGAGTTGTGAAGATGGCCCGTGCAATGTGGCAGTGAGGCACCGGCGATGCCTGAAGCTACACCTTCAGTGCTTTGAGGCACTGAGGTTGCTGGGGTAGAGGCCAGCGTAGAGTCAGCGAGTGATGAAGTCGCTGAAGTAGTTGCAATTGTATCAGCGGCGGTGGAGCGGACCACAAAAGAGTCAAGGGCAGCCTGTAAAGAGGCAATCCGTGATGTTGTTGTTGTTGTTGTTGCAGCTTGGAGTTTCTCCTTTGGTTGTCTCTTGGCCTTTTTGGAAGGGCCAGGAGTGGTCGTGGAGGGTTTCCTTTTAGAAGAGGTGGTTGTAGCATCTTGGGAAGCCACAGGGGGTTGTATCGTGGGCATCGCTGCTGAAGTCGAAGAGGTAGAGGAGGAAAGAAGTCATTGTAGAGTGAAAAAACTTACCTCGTTGTCAGCAGGCTCGACGTCGAGGAGGCGGGCCCCAAGATTGGGCAGCTGATAGTCTCCTTCAGTTGGGTAGAGAGGACCAGGAAGTGCTGAAGGAGCACGCTGATGAATCTGACATAGGGAACGTTGATCTCCTTGTCAGGATTCTCGACCTTCGCCATGAGGTCATCAAAGATCATGCTGGCATAGTCAACATTTCGGCCCGTGATCACTGAGTAGCCCAGGTCCAGAGTCCATTCAGCCCATTTTTCCGCCCATGCTTTGAACGAAATGGGCAAAAAGATAGCAGAGCTCAGTAGGCATCTGTGCCTTGAGAATTTTGGGGAGCTTTTTGTCGAGCTTCTTGTTCTTTATTTCCCAGTCATAGCCCATCATATCGAGGAAATAGTATTGTTCTTCATCAGTAGGGGTGTCAGCATATGTCTTGCTGACAGAAAGGTTCAACGAGTGGCGGATCTCTGAGGGAGTGATACTCCCTTCGCCATGTTCAGTTTCGAAGGCGATCACGGTCACCTTCTTCCCTGACTTCAGGGTATTTTCTGTCTTCTCAACAGTATACCAGAATTGTTGAAGCAATTTTTTGTGCCGTGGAGGATAGACAGTGAGGGCATAAGCGATAGGAGAGTTCTTGAGGAAGGTAGCAGCATCCTCTAGGTGGTTCGATGGTTTCAACTTAGGGAAGTTCAGCAGAGCCAAATGATTGTTCGACTTTAATTGGATTGCTGACAGTTCGAACTTGACGTTCTTGGAATGTGTGAAGGTGGTAGCTTGAGAGGCCATTTCTGTTTTTAGAAAGAGAGAAAAAATAGAAATGCAAGAAGTTTCTTAGAATAGAAGTTTTAAGACAATAAGTTCTAAGATGAAGAAAATACAGTTTTACCAGTTTCCTTTTTAGGAAAGAAAAGGTAAAAAGTGGGTTTGCCAATTTTCAAATGAGATGAAAATGGTAGAAAAATGTAGTTTACCGGTTTCTTTTTAGGGAAAGAAATGGTAACTTACACTTAGGATGAAAAAAAATAGTTTAAAAAGGGTTTTAAACTTGAAAAACCTTTTTAGGGTTTTTAAGAAATCATTAAGAAGATGATTAGTTTTTGAAAAAAAAACTTGTTTTTGATCTTATTTAGCAAAGAAGAAGGATCAAAATGAGTTTTTGTTAACAATGTGCATGAAGAATAAGAAGAATTTGGTACCTCGAACTTGGAATGAGCATGAAGAAATTAACGATACTTCTTTATCTTTTGAGTTGTTCTGTCGAATCGGTCACTCAAGATCTTTGGTCTCACCTGGATAGTTCAAGGGTTTGAAGTACGAGTTCTTAGTGTTCTTGAATGCTCAAATTTCTCTTGCCTTTAGAGAGTTTGTGCGCGTAAAGAGGGAAAATGAGACGAAGTGTAGTTTATATATGAGTGAGGAGAGAGAAAAGAATAATGAGCGGGAAAAGTTTTCATCATTACGTGGACACGTCAAACGAATTTGGTTGGTCAAGAAGTGTAATGGACGAGCGTGTGTCAGAAAAATGCGTGCAATGGGTTATCCTCAAGAATGACGTCACACTAGAAAAACGTCTTTTCATTTTTCAAAAGATATCACTGATAAGAAATGTCAATGATAAGATTTTGTTTTTAGAAGAATCGCTGATAGGAAAAGTCAGTGATGAGTTTTATTTTTGAAAAGTCTTTTAATCATCCAAGGAAAGTGAATGATTAAGTTTTAGATGTTTGGAAAATGTCTCGCCGAAGAAAACTTTAGTGAGAAGAGATAGAAAAACATACCTGATTATCAGAGAACATTTACTCAGAGATATGGAGATGAATATCAGATATAAAACCTTAATCACTGATGTAATACTTGACCACTAAAGAGTTATTCCTCAAGGTTTAGCATTCCAAGCTCACTGATGAGAAAGTTGAATCTTGTCTCATCAAGAGGTTTGGTAAAGATATCAGCAAGCTGATAGTCAATAGGAATAAAATGAAGTTCTATATGTCCATTCATCACATGATCTCTGATAAAATGATATATGATTTCAATGTGTTTGGTCTTTGAGTGTAGCATAGGGTTGTTTGCTAAAGTGTTGATCCAACCCCTAAGTGATTTGATAATGACCCTCTCTTATATACTTAGTGAAAATTGTAAGTAAACAATATGTATCAGAGTTTCACTATCGCTGATAAGTACTAAGATCTTCCAGTACCGCTGATAGGAACTCTCGCTCTTTAGATTAAACATTCAGCGAAACTGTTCACCATAATACTCTGAGTCTGTTCAGTACTTATGGTGATCGCTGATAAGTTAGTTGTTTACTTATGATCCCTGAAGACAAGTTTCACGTCAACATAGGTTCTACGCTGAAGTCGAAGATCAAGCTCAAGAACCAACGACAAGTCTCCTAATGAACTGATGCGGATCAGCGAAGACTCAGATTTGTCCACTCAACGTGAAGTATCAAGTATAAGACTTCAGCTATCGCTGAACTCTATCATTCGCTGATGAAGAATGATAGATCGCTGAATCATCGAAAAGATGACCATGAAGTCTTCCGTACAAAGTACTTTTTGTCTCATCCACCCTTGCACGACTCCGTACGATATGTTAGAATAGAACCTCCTTATTGTCTGAAATCGTACAACCACTCTGATACTACACTGTTCAAACATGCGACTACTAAGGTTGTCAACAAAGGTCAATGACATGCAACCAATCAGCTGCTGCCACGTGTAAAGTGTAAACTGCAATGCATTAAATGCATGCAGTATATAAGAAGAAGAACTCACTTCATTTTGAAGTAACTTGCTAACTCTGGACAAGTTCATCCTTCTTATCTTGAGATAGGTTATTATTAGTAATTTCCTTCTCCTTCTTAGTGCAAGAAACTTAGTGTTCCAACTTGTTTAGATTTAGGATTTATCCTTAATCTTGTTTCCGCAACAAGCTGTAAATTGTTAATGATTTATCAATAAACAATTTAGAAAAGTAAAATCTGTGTGTTTGTATTCAAACCCCCCCCCCCCTTCTACAAACTTTTATAACCCTTCGGGACCAACAAGTGGTATCAGAGCAGATTTGTTTAATCTCATAAACAAGATCTAATCTATACTAAGATTTCTCTTCCTTGCTATTTCTGAAAATGGCCACCAACACAAACACAAACTATATAGACAATGGTTCTCTTGCAAAACCACCTAGATTCTCCAGAGATAATTTTAATCTATGGAAAAATAGGATGACTCTCTTCCTAGAAGGTGTAGACCCTACTATGCCTTATTATCTTGAAAACGGCCCATTTATTCCTGTAAGAATTGATGCCGCAGTACCTGCCGCTGAGAATAGACCTGCTATTCCAGAAAGGCTGGTACCCAAAGATGTTCATACGTGGACTGACGAAGATAAGAAGAAAGTGGCTATCGACACAAAAGCCAGATCCATACTATCCATGGCTCTTCCTGACGAAGTCTACCATTCCGTCATGAACCTGAAATCCTCAAAAGCCATGTGGGACACAATATGTGTTCAGTATGAAGGTACTGCTGAAGTCCAGGACTCTCGAAAGATCAACCTGGTAAGACAGTAAGAAAGTTTCATTTGTGGTAAGAATAAGACTCTCTCTGAAGTTCACCAACGTTTTAATTGCTTAATAATAGATCTGAAAACTGTTGGTAAGGAATATTCTAACTTTGAAGTGCTGACAAAGTTTCTAGAATGTCTACCTGAAAGCTGGGACAGTTATTCTATGTGTCTCAAGCTGTCAAAAGATCTAAGATCAATGACTCTTGCTACCTTATATGGCACAATGCTGAATCATGAGCAATCAAGCCATCTTAAGAAGAATCTTGTAAAAGATTCCAAAAGCACCCCTGTTGCTTTAATCTTAGAGGAACCTTCTACTCAACGACCCTCGGTCACTATCACTGAGTTAGAGAGTAACTCTGAAAGGTCATCAGATTCTGACTCTTCAGATGATGATGAATCTTTGGCTCTCCTAACTAAAAAGTTCAGGAGCTTCGCCAAAAAGAAAATGTTCAGAAAGAACAAACCTCTTTCTATAACTGATAAGCCAAGATCATCAGCTACTGTTGATAAGGCTACTACTACTTGTTTTAACTGCGAAAAGATTGGACATTTCGCTAACGAGTGCAGGTCTAAAAAAGTATCGAGAAACTCAGCGTTTCCCAAGAAATCTTTTATTCCCAGGAATAAAGATGACAAATATTCTAAGCTGAAAGAAAAATATGCAAAGCTGAAAAGCTTCAAGAAGAAAGGCAAAGGCCTGATGGTTTATGATTGGGCTGCTTCAGAAGAAGAAGAATCATCATCTGACTCTGAAGATGATGAAGCCAATCTCTGTCTTACGGCAAAGATTGAGGATGAGGAAGAAAGTTCAGACATTCCCTCTACTTCAACCTCTGCTATTCAGGTATCACATTCCTTCTTTACAAATATTGCAAATATTGATGAAGCTGATAGTCTCCGCAAAATCGATCTCTTGACTAGAAGCTTATATGAAGCCATGAATGGCAAAACTATAGTTGAAAACCAAAACCTTGATCTCGCTGAACAACTTAAAAAATGTCACCTTCAAATAGAAAAGCTTTCTAAAATTGAAGAAGATTTTAAAGATCAAGTGCATTTAAATCAGCTAGTCAAAATCGAACGAGCAGAAGCTATCGCTGCTTTGAAAGCTGAAAAGGCTACTGTTGAAGGATGGTGTAACTCTTCAACAAAGATCATTGAGATAATTAAGTCTCAGATACCCCTGAGTGATAAACGTGGTCTTGGTTACAAATATGAAACTCAAGAACCAACCACTGATCGTTCCATGCTCTTATTTGGAACTTTCGTATCCTCGGTCGCTGACACTTCATCCTCTCAGTGTTCGTCCTCCAGACCGCCTATCCCTGAGGAAATCTCTGCCTCTTCAAAAGGTAAAGAGAAAATGGTTTATCCAAAACCTACCTCTGTCTTTAAAGATAAAGGTAAAGGAATTGTGTTGAACCAAAATCCTCAGAAGGGTACTTTAGCACCAAAGCTGAATGCTTCTAAAGCCTTAGTGATTTATTCCTCTGGATCAAGAAATCAGATCTCTGGATCTACTCAGCGTGGGTCTATTCAGTGATCTACTCCTAGACTCAGAGTGGATGTCCTTGGTAAGAAATCTGAAGAACCAAGTGTTCCTTCCATTTCTAAAGCCAAAAGCTTATTTGGTGTTGGTCCTTCTAATTCAAAATCTAAAACTCAGCATTCAAATAGTCCTAGAACTATTTTTAGTTATAGGAAATGTTATCACTGTGGACTCACTAATCATATTGCTAGTAAGTGCCCCACAGCCACCAAAGCTGATAAGATAGCTAAGGTGAAGATTGCCCCTAAGGCAAAGAAGACCACTGAGGTTAAGAAATTAACCAAAGTGAAGACTGACAAAGCTGAATCTTCAAATGCTGCGAAGATTGTTGAACCTTCCATTCCAACTGCTTCCACTGACAAACGTGTACACATGGTTAAGTGGGTACCCAAGAAAAACTAATCTTCCTTTGTGATGCAGGTTCAGAAGGGTATCTGGTATCTCGATAGCGGATGCTCTAGACACATGACTGGAAAGAAAAGCCTGCTCGCTGAATACAAGGAAGAGAAGGGTCCCTCTGTGACTTTTGGTGGAAATGGAAAAGGACATACCCGAGGGTTTGGTGTACTCTCTAATGGTACAACCACCTTCAGAAGAGTCGCATATGTTGTAGGGCTGAAGCAGAATCTGTTAAGCATCAGTCAGCTTTGTGACAAGGATAACAAAGTAATCTTTACCAAGGAATCCTGCTTTGTCACTGACAAAAAGGAGAAGATAGCTCTCAGCGGTTATCGTTTGGAAAATGTTTATGTAAAAAACATGGACTCAACAACCACTGAGAACTCCTGTTTCTTCTCAAAAGCCTCATCTGATGCCAACTGGCTATGGCATAAGAGGCTCTCTCATCTGAATTTCAAGACACTGAACTCTCTTTCTTCAAAAGAGTTAGTTACTGGTCTACCTCAACACTCATATGCCAAAGAGTCTTTATGTTCAGCATGTGAGCAAGGGAAGCAGACCAAAGCAAGCTTTAAATCAAAGCAAGTCTCCTCAGTGTCATCTCCTCTACAACTACTCCATATGGATTTGTTTGGCCCTGTTAACAAACAATCCATCGCTGGAAAGAAATATACACTGGTCATAGTTGATGAATTCTCTCGTTATACATGGGTTATGTTTCTCCGTTCCAAGAGTGACACCCCTGAAGAACTCATCACCTTTGTTCGAAAGATGGAAACCCTGAACAATTTGACCGTTCGCTCAATAAGTAGTGATCATGGGACTGAATTCAAAAACAGTTCTCTTGATTCCTTCTTTGAGAGCAAGGGTATTTCACACAACTTTTCTTCAGTGAGAACACCACAACAAAATGGAGTCGCTGAAAGAAGAAATAGAACAATTATTGAAGCTGCACGTTTAATGCTCAGCGATTCTCACCTGCCTACTCAGTTTTGGGCAGAAGTTGTCAACACTGCTTGTTTTACGCAAAACAGGTCACTGATAGTCAAAAGATTCAATAAAACAGCCTATGAACTATTTCACGGGAGAAAGCCTTCAATCAGCTTTCTTCACATCTTTGGATGTCAGTGTTTCATACTGAACAACAGAGATGCCCTTGGAAAGTTTGATCCTAAGGCTGATGATGGAATCTTTCTTGGATACTCCTCAGTTTCCAAAGCCTTCAGAGTCTTTAATCGAAGAAGACAAATTGTTGAAGAAACAATTCACGTCACGTTTGACGAGTCCCGTTCAGCGAACTCTAAACCGTCCGCTGATACTGAAGAACTGAATCAATGGATGTTTTCACATCTTGGTGATTCAGAAGATATTCCCACTCCTCGTGCTCACACAGTTGAAGATGATGGTCCAACTATCATTCCAAATATGCAGAATAGTGAAGCTGAAACATCATGGGTCTCCGCTGTTCCTATAAACACTATACCTGCTTCTGAAACCAATATCTCAGATATTCCATCCACTTCTCAGCAATCAGTGAATATAATGACAACTGCATCCATTCCTCTCTTGACTGATACTCCAGACGTCGCTGAAGCTTCATCTTCAGCTCCTCCAGTTCAGGTTGAGTCAGCGTCTCACGCTCCGGCTCAGCGATGGACTATAAATCACCCAATTGATCAAATTCTTGGTGATCCAAACGCTGGTATTCAGACTCGACGAAGTGCGGGTAATATTTGTTTATTTGTAAACTTTATTTCACTAACTGAACCAAAGAAAGTAGATGATGCCCTCAAAGATCCAAACTAGGCCAGCGCCATGCAAGAAGAGCTGACGGAATTCGAAAGAAACAAAGTTTGGAAACTTGTTCGAAGACCAACTGACAAAACAGTGATAGGCACTAAATGGGTCTATCGAAACAAGTTGGACGAACATGGAACTATAACCCGCAATAAGGCTCGTCTTGTTGCTCAGGGATACAGACAAGAGGAAGGCATAGATTATGACGAAACATTTGCTCCAGTAGCAAGATTAGAATCTATTCGTCTATTCTTAGCATACGATGTACACAAAGACTTCAAAGTATATCAGATGGATGTTAAGTCAGCGTTTCTAAATGGAAAGCTGAATGAAGAAGTCTATGTGGAACAACCTCCAGGATTCTCAGATCCTAAGCATCCAGGTTATGTTTATAAACTGGATAAGGCACTTTATGGCTAAAAGCAAGCTCCACGTGCATGGTATGACACTCTTTCTACTTATCTCCATATTGAAAAATTTGAGCGAGGCAAAATAGACAAAACTCTATTTTTCAGGAAAGTAAAAGGTCATATCATTCTTGTTCAAATATATGTTGATGATATTATATTTGGCTCGACTAACCCTAATCTCTGTACTCGTTTCGCTGATAGAATGAAAGAAGAGTATAAAATGAGCATGATGGGTGAACTAACATATTTCCTTGGTCTACAGATAAAACAAAATGAAAAAGGAACTTTCATTAATCAGGGAAAGTATGTTAAAGATATGCTGAAGAATATCGACTTAACTGAAAGTTCAGCTATGAAAACCCCTATGGCACCACCGCTGACACTTGATAAGGACACTAAGGGTGTTCCTGTCAATGTCATGCTGTACCGTGGGATGATCGGCTCACTATTGTATCTTACAGCTAGCCGACCCGATATTATGTTTGCAACATGCTTGTGTGCACGATATCAAGCTGAACCTAAGATATCTCATATGAAAGCTGTAAAGCGAATTTTTCGATATCTTAAGGGTACGGCGAATCTAGGTCTTTGGTATCCCAAAGACTCAGGATTCGATTTAATCGCCTATTCAGATAGTGATTTTGCAGGTTGCAGAATGGATAGGAAAAGCACCACAGGAGGATGTCAGCTCCTGGGTGGAAAGGTGGTAAGTTGGACAAGTAAAAAGCAAAACTCAGTGTCTACTTCCACAGCTGAAGCTGAGTATGTAGCCGCTGGAAGCTGTTGTTCTCAGGTCTTGTGGATGAGAAATCAACTACTGGACTATGACCTTCAACTCTCAAATATTCCAATCTATTGCGACAGCACAAGTGCCATCGCTATAGCTAATAATCCAGTGCTACACTCAAAGACAAAACACATCGAAATCAGGTATCACTTTATCAGAGATCATGTGATGAATGGTGATATAGAACTTCACTTTATCCCAACTGATTATCAGTTAGCTGATCTGTTCACCAAACCTCTTGATGAGACAAGATTCAACTTTCTCATCAGCGAGCTTGGAATGCTGAACTTTGAAGGATAAAATCTTCAGCAGTTCACATTTGATCAGCGATAGGATAAAATCAACTTGTATAACCCATTCTATCCTCCTCTCTATCCTGATTCGCTGATATCAAGGTATGTTTTTCTCTCTGACAAATTTCTTAAAACCAACTGATATTTCTATTCAGTGCTTCATGTTTTCAAAAGTGTCCCTGAGTTTTTCAAAACCTCAGAGACAACCAAGAATATGAAAGGACAGTTGTGACGTCATTACAACGGATAAACCCAGGCACGTTCTTCTTTCTGACACACGTTTGCACGTTTCGTTTACTTGCCAATCAAATGCAAACACGTGTCCGTGTCATGATGAAAATCTTTTCCTGCTCAAGATTTTCTCTTTCTAAAATCTCTCTATATAAACAAATTCTTCGTTTATATTTTTCTCTTACGCAAACTTCTCCTCCAAGCAAAGAAAGAATTCACTGTTGCATTTGGCTCTCGATTTTTCAAGAACAACTGTTCATCTTCTTCAAACATCAAAGAAAATGGCATCTTCTGACATTCCCAAGAACACCAACGCTGAAAACACTTCTGCTGATGACACTGCTGAGGAAGTGGACATCTTCAAGGCTCCTCAAGTCAAATTTGCCCTTGACAAACTGGATTGGACTAAGGTGAACAACCTCTATGCGCTTCTCGAGTTTCCTCCTCGAAAGCAAGTCACATATCTAGCTGATGCTGTGAACTTCCTAAAGAATTGCTGCATCTCCACAGCCCTGACCATAACACCTCCTGCACATCAGCTTTTGCTCTCACAATTCTGGTACTCAGCCAGACACTCTCAGCTACCCTCAGCCAAAGACCCCTCCAAAACAATCGATTGCATCCTCTGCGATATCGAATATGGCACCATGAAGATTACCCCTGCCATAATTCGCAAAGCTCTCAGCCTTCCCATCGCCACCAAGGAAAAACCCTTTGTTCCCCTCCCTGACCCCAAGAAAAACTCAGACAGGGAAGCCATCATTGCATTTTTCGATGCAATGGGCTATGTATGGGAAATCGGCAGAGACATGAAGCCCGAGAAGAAGCTGACAATTATCAAGAAATCAAAAATGCCCAGCGAGATGAATTTCATCTTCGCCCATTTGATCAGCGGCATGACTTCCAAGAGCGGCTTCTCTGACCAAGCCGCTAAGCCTCAGCAAGCAATGGGATATGCTTTGCTGAAAGGTCTCAACATAGACTGGGCATCGATTATCTATGATGACCTGGTTCTCAGAGTGGACACCGTCGCTGACAGACCTCCATGGGTTCCATATCCTCGGTTCATCAGCGCTATTTTCCAAAGAGGCCTGAAAGACAGCTACCCAGAAGAGGGTGACCTGAAACTCTCTCAGGTCGGCCCTAAAATACTCGACTTCAAACCAGTGGCGAATGAGGTACGTCTTTCTAAACTCTTGACTCTTCTTAACCCTACTACTTCTTCTACTTCTGCAGCTCCTTCAGCGGACAAACCCACCGCTGATACCCCAGCTGCTACCTCCATTCCTCTTAAAAGGAAACATTCTGACACCCACCTTGGTTCCAAAAGAACTAAGAAGACCAAGGAGCAACCCAAGCAATCTCCTGCTAAAAACTCCTCAGCTCCTCCTGTTGAGCTGAAGGAAAGCTCAGTGGTACGCTCTGCCACACCTGAACAAGCCATCCCTTTAATCCCGACCTCAGCATCTCCAAACGTTGAGGTTACAAACTTGGAAACTACCCAACCTCCCTCAGTCTCTCAAAAGACTGATGAAGTGATTCTCAGCGATTCCAACGCTGAACTCGGTAACCAACCTCCTTTCTTACCCTTCGCTTCTCCCTCCACTCATTTGGACCCCACTCCAGTTATCACAGCTGCAACTGTCATTCCTCCAGAAGCTAAAGGAACGACGGAAGTAGGACCTGCAGAGCTGTCCATACGTTCACGTACTCTCGCTGACGATATGGAACTTTACTCAGGAACCCGTGATTTTGATGAATTCACCAATCCTCCTGTAGGTACTCACCAATCCCTATACACTGTTACTAAACCCCAAACTTCCGAGCTTTCCTCTGTTCACAAGTTTTTATATGTTACAGGTCCTAATTTGAGAGACATCAACACGTCTCTGAAGACAGTAGAGACAACGCTGACTGGTCTCACGTCTACTCTTTCCGGCAACTCTTCAGCTGTAACAACCGCTGGAGAAAATCTCTTAAAACTTACAACCGAAGTCGGAAAGAATGCCTCCAAAGCTGACATGGAGAAGGTTGATCAATCACTGAGCAACTTTGCCAAAGTTCTCGCTGACATCTACACAGACTACCTCGACATCAAGAAATCTGTAGACACCATGTCCAGCGAAGTCACAACGCTGAAGACATTGGTTGGCACACTCGAAGGTGATATGTCTGCTGTAAAGACTGATGTCAGTTCAGTAAAAACTGATATGAGTTCTGTGAAGACTGATGTCAACACGATGAAGAATGACATCTCTTCAATTTAGAACTTGTTGAAGCAGATTCTGACCAACACGACCGCCCATGCACCTGCCCCTGCACCTCCATCTTTTACTACGTCGGATCGTGCTGAACTTGTGAAGATCAATCCTGGTATTTCTGACATGGAAAACAGATTATCAGCGATTGAAATGTATATAGGGATCCCTGGCCAAGAAGACAGGGAAACCACACGAGCTGCTGAATCTTCTCATTCCTCCCCCAGTCATCATGATAAAGAGGGGGAGAAGAGCGCTGAAGACCTCTCCAAAAGCGCTGAAGACCTTTCCCATGATGAATCTATCAGGGGAGAGAAGACTGAAGACCTCACCTTCACTAAAGAGGGTGAGAAGACAATTGAAGCTGAAGCAGCCGCTGGACCTCAGGGAGATGAAAACCCTGAGGGAACCGAGAAGCTCGCCTCTGTATCTGAGGGGGAGCATCTCGAAGAAGAAGCTGAAGAAACTGAGTCTGAAGCTGAAGATGAAGAAGCCATCGATTTGTCTGATGCTGAACCATCCTCTTCTCCAAAGAATGATGATGATGAAGATGACGATGATGATGATTCTTTTATCGTCAAGCCTGCTCAGAGAACTAAAGCTCTTAAAGGGATTCTGATAAATGAACCTTCAGGGGAGCGGACAAAGACAAAGCCACCAGCATCTGAAGCTGACAAAGGCAAAGGAAAAGGTGTCGTTGAAGATGAAAATCTGATGATCTTGCTTAACAAGCCGGTTTGTCAGGTACATTAATCTTACACAACATCCCTCCTCTATACACTTTATCAGTTCTCTACCTCCGCAAACCTCTATACACAATCCCATTCTTTTCATCTCTGTTCTACCCATGTTCTTACTTGTAAGATCGCTGCATTTCAACTAGTCCTCTCCCATGTTTGAGGATATTGCTGAAGTTCCTACAGCTGCGACTTCAACAACAATCCCAGCTCTCAACGCTGAAGAAATAATCCCAGTCTTGGATTTGATCTCTGAGACTGATGAACCTGAAGAGCAGACTCTCTCTCACAAAAACAGACCTTCCTTGGCTCCTCAAAATCTAAGTGAAGAGGATCAAGAAAAGAGAGATGCAATGATCAAGAGACTCGAAGATCAGCGAATCATTCTGAAGCGTGATCAACTTCCTTCCGTTCCTCCAAAGTTCAGAGTTTCCCAAAAGGAATACAAGGAACACCTCAGAGCTGAACGCTTAATAGCTGAAAGAAAGGAAGCTGAAGAAAAAGATAGAGAATACGCCATCAAGCTTACTCAACGATCAATAAAAGACCCCAAGCTGAAAAGAGTTCCCATTGATGTTCAACGTCAGCTATGGGATGATGCTCAAAAGATCGTTAGAGAAAAGACTAAGGTCTCTGACACGACCTTGGAATGGGCTAAACAAATGCTGACCTATCGATCTAGACCATCCAAAATCCTCAAAGCAAACATCAGAGGAAAACTGTACGCCGACGTTCCTGTTGTTGAAGTGGATGTCTACAGAGATGACAAAACCAAGCAAACTTTCTATGCTGCTATCTTAGAAAAGTTTGGTCTCTCTGAATGGTTAGAAACAAAATTAGCCATTCAGGGATCGCGCTCAAAGTACAAAAGCCATGTCGAGAAGATCTTAAACAAACAGATCGACCTGCTTTCTTCTGCTGTGAATAATCCTCCTCTTCCTCAACAAAGAAAAGTCTCTGCTAAGAAAAAGAAAGTCTCTGATTCAGGTTCTCCTATACGGAATGAAACAGGTATTGGTTTCTCTCGTGCTGAAGTTCTTGGCCCTGATGCTGATCTCTCAGCGCTTGACACCTCCCTACCACCTGGAGAAACTTTCATTCCTGGCACAGTTGTAAGTGATCCATATGGTATATTCTTTCTAGACTACGATGGAAACCATCACTTTCAACGTATCTTTGAGTTCCACCTCGCTCCCATCGAACAACTCAGAGATCTCTTATACTGGTGTGAAGTCAGACGCGACATCAAAGCTAGACACCTGAAGCCCTTGATTTTTGAAGAAGCTCTGAAGAAAAAGAATCAAGGAGTAGATGTCCCTGATTGGATGATTGCCACATCAATGACCCTTGAGGAACAAGTCATTAAGGAAGAACATTTTGACGGATAGGATCGCCTTGAAATTCTTTCTATCCTTATCTGTCTACATCTTTTGTACTTGTAATTTTATTCGCTGTACTTGTAATTTTTCCACTTCCCTCTGTAATCTTTACAAAGTTTAAAGAAAAATTTCAGCGAACGTACTTTACTCCATCAGTACAGAAAAGATCCCAGAAAACAGTAAAAGGGACAAATATTTTATGAGTTCTTTTTATCTTTATGTTTTCATTATATAGCAATTTTCTCTGTTGCTATGTCATAATCAAATAGTGGGAGATTGTTGATCCAAACCCTCGGTGATTTGATAATGACCCTCTCTTATATACTTAGTGAAAATTGTAAGTAAACAATATGTATCAGAGTTTCACTATCGCTGATAAGTACTAAGATCTTCCAGTACCGCTGATAGGAACTCTCGCTCTTTAGATTAAACATTCAGCGAAACTGTTCACCATAATACTCTGAGTCTGTTCAGTACTTATGGTGATCGCTGATAAGTTAGTTGTTTACTTATGATCCCTGAAGACAAGTTTCACGTCAACATAGGTTCTACGCTGAAGTCGAAGATCAAGCTCAAGAACCAGCGACAAGTCTCCTAATGAACTGATGCGGATCAGCGAAGACTCAGATTTGTCCACTCAACGTGAAGTATCAAGTACAAGACTTCAGCTATCGCTGAACTCTATCATTCGCTGATGAAGAATGATAGATCGCTGAATCATCGAAAAGCTGATCATGAAGTCTTCCGTACAAAGTACTTTTTGTCTCATCCACCCTTGCACGACTCCGTACGATATGTCAGAATAGAACCTCCTTATTGTCTGAAATCGTACAACCACTCTGATACTACACTTTTCAAACATGCGGCTACTAAGGTTGTCAACAAAGGTCAATGACATGCAACCAATCAGCTGCTGCCACGTGTAAAGTGTAAACTGCAATGCATTAAATGCATGCAGTATATAAGAAGAAGAACTCACTTCATTTTGAAGTAACTTGCTAACTATGGACAAGTTCATCCTTCTTATCTTGAGATAGGTTATTATTAGTAATTTCCTTCTCCTTCTTAGTGCAAGAAACTTAGTGTTCCAACTTGTTTAGATTTATGATTTATCCTTAATCTTGTTTCCGCAACAAGCTGTAAATTGTTAATGATTTATCAATAAACAATTTAGAAAAGTAAAATCTGTGTGTTTGTATTCACCCCCCTTCTACAAACTTGTATAACCCTTCGGGACCAACATATAGCGATGACACTAGTGGTGTTGCAATAGATAGGGCCTTTGATAGCTGAAGATCATAGTCTATGAGTTGATTTCACATCCATAAGACCTGAACACAACAACTACCAATGGCTACATACTCAACTTCAGCGGTTGAGGTGGACACTGAGTTTTGTTTCTTGCTTGTCCAACTCACCAACTTTCCACCTAGAAGCTGACAGCCTCCAGTGGTGCTTTTTCTATCTAGTTTGCAACCTGCAAAATCACTATCTGAATAGGTAGTGAGATCGAACCCTGAGTCCTTGGGATACCAAAGACCTAGGTTGGGTGTACCCTTCAGATATCTGAATATTCGCTTTACAGCGATCAGATGTGATTCTTAGGGTTCTGATTGATATCGTGATTCTCAAGTGCCTGAGGCATTTCCATGTGTCATAGTCGCTGGAAACCCCCACTCATCCTCGCTACATTTTCGGCGAGAGTGCCGACGGAAGTGTCGGTCACTCTCGCGGGTAGCACAATCGCGACGGACTGCTGGGCTTGCGGTACGTTTTCAGCGAGAGTGCCCCGGGCACTCTCGCATGGTCACTATCGCCTGCGTCGATTTGAGCCTATATAATGCAGCCGTCGATTTTCTTTTAAAGGGAAGAAACCCTTATCAGTTGAGGGCTGAATTTCTTCTTGGTGAAGCCATTTCCTTTCATCTACTCCATTTCTCATCAATAATATCTTGGATCCATACAATCTAATACTTGCTTTGTTTGACGTGTTGAATATGTTCCCATACTTGGACTATAGTTGGTAAATAAAACTTGGTCTATAAGTCTTTCTTCAAATTGGTCTGTCAGATAGTACTTGTCAAACTATCTAACTTATCTATCATCTAATCTTTTAACGGCTAGATGATAAATCGAATCCACTTTGGTGTCAACCTAACTTCATTTCAACTAGTCTTCGATTTTGCTGAAAGCATTTTGCTTGATTAGATAACATATTATAAAATAGGACTTAAAGATATTACAAAGAAAATCCTATTTAAAAGAATGACCGAGTATTCGAATTACAAGGTGTGTTTCAGATATATACCAAAATCAAATCCTTCTAAATTTTGGATCATGAACTATCGGACCCTATACAAATTGGATCCTCTAACATTTCAGATTCGTTTGCATTTTAGATAGTAGGCAACGACTTGAACTCCTAAAACATTCTAAATGTTTGATCGAATGTTATTATGTAAATTTATATTATCATTAAATACAAATAGTTGAGTTCGATAAAAGTATTTACGATGGAAATGATACGGAAGGAAAGGGCGGAAAGTAAAAAAAAAGCTCATATTCTTGAAAAAAGTTCTGGAGAAAAAGAAAAAGAAACAAAATAAAAATAATGATAAGTTTCTTCCTAAAACTTATTTCTCAAATATGGGAGGAAAGTAAGAAAAAGAAATGAAAGAAATTAAAACCTTTAAAAATAGATTATTAAAATTATAAAATTATGGGGCTGTTTACCAAACGTTTACCCGGGTAAGCCCTTACCAGTAAATTCAACACTATAATTTACTTACCGGGTAAGAAATACTCCACCAAAATGGTATCATATACAACATTTTTTCCGGTAAGCGCTAATCGTGATAAAAGTCTCCACCATCACTTATCGGGTAAGATTCTCAATCTTTGTCTTAACTCTTATCGGGTAAGATTTTTGGTCCTTTTAATATTTATCCGGTAAGGTAATGTGACTTGGTAAGTGCTTACCCGAGTAAGCGTTTGGTAAACGATCCATACCTAACCTTTCATTTTAAAGGATATATTTTAAAAACTATATTTATAAAAATAACATTTTTTCTTTCTTTCCTGTTAAAAAACATGAAAACTTATTTACTTTCCTTTTCTTCTTTTCGAGAATAGAAATTAATTTTTTTTCTTTTTCTTCCATTTTTATTTTTCTCTTTAAATTCAAAAATATAAAGTTAAGGCTTATAAACATATCTTATAATTTTGTTACTAAAATACATATATTTCTCTTTATTTTTTCCAAATTGTCCATTTTGTATTGTTCTTTTGGTTCGCAAAATGATTTCTGAAGGAATGAAATTTGTTTACGAAATTGGAATCTGTAAGAAATTGGAATGAAGTATTATCAGGTTTGACCAAGTGTTTGGTTGACAAAAAATGAAATATAATTTGTATGTATGTTTGGTTTTCAAAGAAATTAGAATAGAATAATGGAAATTGACAAAAACCCCCTTCTTTGATATACATTTTTTCAAAAAATTTTAAGTATAAATAATATTAAAATAAACATTTAATTGACTAGTAGTTTCTAAATTTGTTTGTTCTTCCCTAACTTCTTCCCCATTACCCGACAACACCACCGCAACATCATTATTTGACCAGTACTTTCTAAAATTGTTTCTTCTTCCTTATCATTTCTAAAATTGGTATAAAAACAAAGAGTAGGACATGATTCGTGGAGACAGATGAGAGAAACTATTGAAAAGAAAAATGATCGAGAAACCAGGATAAGGAAACCGATCGAGAAACCAGAGAAGGAAAACGATCAAGAAGAAAAACAATCGACAGTGAACCAGAGGAGGAAACGATCGATTAACCAGCGGAGGAAATGATTGGCAGCGAACCAGAGAAAGAAAACGATCGATGAACCAGAGGGGGGAATGATCGACAGCGAACCAGAGAAAGAAAACGATCGGTAGTGAACTAGCGTTTTATGTTTAATGAGGGTATTTTTGTCATTTTGAAAATTTGGGTTGTAATGGATTTGAATTCTATCTCTTTTGTGAAGGAATGGTGAAATCCATATTCGAAGGAATCATTGGAATTGAATTCCAATCCATGAGTAATCAAACGACGAAATGAAATTTGATGAATGAAATTGACCATTCTCATTCCACTAGATTCCGTTGGAATTCGACGAAACAAATTGTCCCTTAGTTTAATGAATCTATACTTTTAACATATGAAAACACCAGTTAATATTGTAAATGATATCAATTTCGAGCCTAGTCGATTTAGTCCGTAAATTGGGCCGAATTAAAGCCCAAATAGGGTTTCTGCAATGTTGATTAAGCCCAAAGACTCCCAACTAGGGTTTTTCAGCAAGGTTAATATTAGGTTCAACACTATTTATCAAAACCTCCTCTTTTGCCTCATTTTTCCACACAGCAAAGAGCCAGCAGAGAACAGAGCATCCGAAGGAAGGACTATACTATCAATGGCGCCGAAACAGAGAACCCCCCATGCCACCCGTAACCCAGATCTTATCAGAGGCGTCGGGAAATACTCCCGTTCTAAGATGTACCACAAGAGAGGACTGTGGGCCATCAAGGCCAAAAATGGCGGTACTTTCCCTCGCCACGAGAAGAAGCCCGCCGATGCTCCTGTTGCTGTCAAACCTCCCAAGTTTTACCCCGCCGACGATCTCAAGAAACCCCTTGTCAACAAGCGAAAAGCTAAGCCCACTAAGCTCAGGTAGATTGATTTACATGAATTATTATTATTTTGTCGATTTTTATGTCTGTTTATTTCGATTTGTGTTATGTTGTGTTGTGTAGGGCTAGTATTACTCCAGGAACTGTGTTGATTATATTGGCTGGGAGGTTTAAGGGGAAGAGAGTTGTCTTTTTGAAGCAGCTTACATCTGGATTGCTTCTGGTTACTGGTGAGGTTTTTCATGTCTCAAAACTTTTAATAAATGATTTCTGTTTTTTTGGGTTGATTTCTAATGTATAATCAATCAGTCATGGATGCGTTTGATTTATCGAGGTCAAAGTGTTAGTTTTAAAAGTTCTCTTAACAATTTTCTGACTTTTAATCAATTATTCTTGGTGTAACCTGTATTGAAAAATAATATGTTTTGACACTCAAAAGTCAAACGAGTTTTGTTAACTGAATGTTGTTTATTATAATTTGTTTGAATTCAAGATTTACTTTACTCATTACTTGTTGATTTAATTTCTAATTTGTTTATTTAGCTCATTTAGTTGTTGTTCAGTTTAATCGTCTTCTCATAAAGTGATTATAAATTATTTGTATGATCAATGCATTTCTTATTGAATTTTAAAGTTAAAAGTAAAACATGTAATCTGAAAACATAGAAAGTGGACTCTAGTTGTAGTAGATAGGGAAAGGATGTTTGTACTATTATAAATGGAAAATGAGCATAAAGTAGTTTTGAGTAACATAACTGTAGCTACATATTACAACAATATATATATATATATATATATGCTTTGTTGCTTGAGGATTATCTTTTCCTATAATCATTTTGCAAATTGGTTTTTGTTGTTGCTTATATATAACATGGGTTGTTTACATGGTTCGGTGTTAGGTCCATTCAAGATTAATGGTGTTCCATTGAGGAGGGTGAACCAATCCTATGTGATTGCCACTTCAACCAAGGTTGACATTGCTGGAGTCAACATCGACAAGTTTGATGACAAGTATTTCTCTAAGCAAGCTGAGAAGAAGAAAACCAAGGGAGAAGGAGAGTTCTTTGAAGCTGAAAAGGAGGTTTGCCACTTTTTATTTATTACTATTTCATTTGCTATTATTCTGCAACAAAAGGAGGTTATCTTCTTTTTGGTGCAAACTAGTACAAATTCAGAAATTATGTTGTCAACCATCAACTAGTCTATTTTTTGGGTTTATTGAGAACCTTGTTTGAATTGTCATGAACTAGCTTTTTGAATCACTAATTGAACACCAATTGATTTGTGTAACCTTTTCTTTTAGGTCATTTTTCATTGTCATCTAGGGTACCAACTAGGTTTCATTACTAGCTTATCACATAACAGCTAGCTTATTAAACGACAGTTAGCTTTCTAAACAACAACTAGTTTGTCAAACATAACATAGTCTTTAGAGTAAATTATGTTTTTCTTCTCTGTGGTTTGCTAAAAATTGTGGATTTCATCCCTGTGGTTTTGAAATTTGGTTTCCGTCCTTGTGGTTTGAAATTCATTTATATCTTGTTGATGTATGTTGTGGTTGAAATTGATGATGGGTGGGTGGTTGGTTATATGTAGGAGAAGAACCAGTTGCCACAAGAGAAGAAAGATGATCAGAAAACCTTGGATGCAGCTTTGGTAAAGTCAATCGAGAGTGTACCTGATCTCAAGAGCTATTTGGGTGCGAGATTTTCACTCAAGGCAGGCATGAAACCACATGAGCTTGTATTTTAGGCGTCTGTCGTTTTTTGTTGTCGTGATGCTTTGTTTTATGCGCTCGTTCGATTCACAATGTTTTTGAAACTATACTTGTACTCTTTTTTTTTTTTTTTAATTATGTTTGTTGGCTTCATGGGGTCAAGTATTTGAATCTTTTAGAGCATCTACATTGAGCAAAGTCATATATGATAATATGGGTCTAAATAAAATTTAGTTGAAACAATAACACCAAATTCTACGTTTAAATATAAAATTTTGACAAATTCTAATTTAGCTTCTCTATTATATCAAATTAAAGCCTGTATAGTTAGTTTAGTTAGTTGTTTTACTCGCATATCGCCTCTCTCTCTCTCTCTCTCTCTCTCTTTACATATAAATAAAATACTATTAGTTGTTATCTCTCTTGTTAAGTTATAAGGTCTCATCTCATCTCTTAAAGATTTATCAAAAACAAACATTATTAAAATTTGGAGGCTATAAAAGATTATGTAAACACAATACTAATCATTATTGTTTTACTTCACTTCAATCCAAATGCAAAATAAAACTTAAAAAGTAATTTACATTTCTAGGGTTTCATTTAAAGGCGAACCTAACTTTTTTTCAAACGATGGCGCCATTTGACTATAAAAAACAAATGTAGAGATAGTTTTCATAAAATTAATATTGGTTTGGTGGCTAGTCTTTTGCTTCACAAATTGGAGGTCTTAAGTTTGAGTCCTAGTATTGTAATTTTTTTAGAAACAATAAATATGAAATTAAAAGCTAAAAACTATAAAAATGACTAACAAGAATTAAACCTGGGTTTTAGGTAGAATAAAAGCCTTTCTAAACCAACTCTACCAAAGGAAATTTGTGTCTTTATTGCAGTTTCAAAATATATATGGTGACACAAAACAAATTGATACGGTTCCATCTTTCACGAACCTAATTTTTTTTACCTTACGGCGGAGAAACAATACGGTGCCACGTGCCACCGTATGCCATAACCTAGGTCTGCCCATGGTTTCATTCCTATTAAAATTACGAGTAAATTACACTTGTGATCCATGTGGTTGTTGCAAACTATTAACTCTTGTCCCTCCAGTTCCAAACAGCTATCCAGATCTATCCCTACCCAGATCATTGTAAGTTTCAGGATACACTCTTACAATCAAATATGAACAATTAAGATCGTATTAACAGCAACTGGTCATATGATCTATTAACAATCTGTGAATTACAAGATATTACAATGAATTTCTCTCTCAATAGATCTAACAATTTATGCGTAAAGAGTTATCCAAAAGGTTAGCCAAAGATTCAGTTAGCTACAGTTGCTAACTCCTATATATACTGTAGATAATAGCTAAAGCTACAGTACATATGAGAAACAAACTAATAGAACAATTACACGTGTCCTAATTAGTAACTGAATATAACAGATAATATCCCAAGATATGAATTCTGAACATACTTCTGAATAAGCGCTTCAGAACATTTGTCTTCATAGTCAGAAGTTCTGAGTCTCCTACTCAGAACTCTGAACCTTCTAGTCAGAATCCAACACTTAGAATCTTTTTGAGATTTCTCACTCAGAACTTCTGAGTCTTCTACTCAGAACTTCTGAGTCTTCTGAGTCTTCTTTAGTCTTCTTACTCAGAACTCAACACTTGTGTTTTTGACAAAACTCTAGACCTAACAATCATCATCCTAGCCAGTCATTCATCCAGACCTATCCCTACCCACAGATCTATCCTATCCTTACCCAGATCATCACCCTACCCAGCCATGAATCCAGATCTATCCGTACCTAGATCATCCTCCAGTTTCCGCCAATATAGACCAGTTATATAAAACCAGTTATACCCGTAGAATAGCAGAAGTCTTTCCCACAACCCACATGGTTCAGCCAGCCAAACAAAGCCAACACTGTTGCTATAATTTATGCAACTGCCAGGACGAAGCAAGATCGTCCTCTACCTACGAAGGTACTCTTACCACGAATGCGAGGTCTCTCACCAGCATCATAGATGAAGTCAAAGGAAAAATGGAAACCCTCCATTTTCAACTTCTCTAGATGGTTCGACATAAACCCATGCCAAGTGAGCAACATGTTTTTAGCCAGAAGCAAGCTGAGATGAAGTCGTTACAGTATCAGCTCAATGACCTTGAAAATCAGTACATGCATAAAACTAAATCAGAAGAACCTTGGCGATTGGCCCTTACCCCTTTTCAGGGACTTCACTTGCTCCACAGCCACTACCTTCCTTCCGTTCTAAACACGCCTCTCCGTCCATGGCCTTATGGTCTCCCGAACAAGAGAAATGGAATTCCAAACCACCCATCCAAGATTGTATCTCACCCAACCAAACAGAAGAGTTTCGAAATGATGACTCAATGGTCGCCTCCTCAGCACCCACATCATTTGCTCCACAACCACTATCTTCCTTGTATGAGAAACACGCCTCTCCGTCCATGGCCTTATGGTCTCCCGAACAAGAGAAGAGAAACTCTAGACCAGCAGAAAGACCCCCTCCCATCCAAGCACCACCCATCCAAGATCGTGCCTCATCCAGTCGGACAAGAGAGTTCCATGATGATGACTCAATGATCGCCTTTTCTACACCCACATCGATTCTATCCATTAGCGAGACAACCCCCACCTCATCCTTCTTAACCCACAAAGACAAACCCACAAACCCTACTTTTGTGGCACCCATTATCTCATCCCACACGGATGAAGATACTGACCTACCAACAGATGCCTTTGAGCACCTGTTCATGGCAGAACCTGAGCCCACAGTTGAGCGAGAGTATGACGATGCTTTCACAATGGGCGATGCTGCTTCCGAAACAAGGCAGCCCAGGCAAAACAAGACCCCGAAGGCCGACACAAATCAACAATTCACCTTTGACGACATTCCTCCATCCAAATGGAGAGAAAAGAGTGTTGAAATGTTGACTTGGTGCTCTGCAGAACTCCAATACTATGACGTTGCCACAGTCATCAGAAGGTTTATCACCAGAACCCAAGGCCATCTTAGAGATTGGTACACAAGTCTTGGAGAATACAGGCAACTCCAGGTCCAACAAGTCTCATCCCCTGAGGAATTCATAAACCTAATTTATGCTGAATTCATAGGGAACCCGGTCGAGCACACTGTCCATGCAAGGGAAGAATTCTTAAAAATGAAGTGTTGTTAATTTTTGAAATCAGATCTTGAAGAACATTATGATCGTATGTCAAAACAGTTTTACTGTCTTCACGGTATCGACGATGTCAATCTTAAACAAGTCTTCGTTAACTCTTTCCCAGAGTCGCTCGCAAACGAATCGTTCAGATTCTTGGAACAGAAGAACGTATCACTAGCCAATGCCACGCTCGGAGAACTCTACCAGTTGATACTCAATGCACTGGCCAAGCTCTACGACCATCAAAAGTTCTTCACAGAATTTGAAAAGACGAGCAAAATGCTTGGACCTGCCTGTAATGACAAGTACCTGCAGATAAGGTGCAAGACCAACTCTTCATGTGAGTGCTCTCACAAAAGAAGAAGCCTCAGTTCAAAGATCCTTACAGAAAAACTAAAGGCAGAAGATGGAAGTTTTTAAAGAAAAGGTCACACAGGGGAAGAAGCTCAGATAGGTGTTACATCTGTAACAAAAAGGGACACTTTGCACGAGACTACAAAGACAAGAGAAAGTCTCAGTCGCTAATCCAAGCTCTTAACCTAGTAGAGCCAATGGATATTTCAGATCTTGAGTCCCTCTACTCTCTCGATGATGAGATTACTGACAGAACCCTGTGCTCCATTGCCTATTCCGACTTTTCAGATGACGAGTCCATCTCAGAACATCCGGAGATAGAAGTGTTCACGATAAAACCCCTCCAACTTTCCCAGGCTAGCCAACCACACATCCCAGTCCCTCATCACATCAAGACACTATCATTAAAAAAGCCTCAACCAATACCCCTGGCCAAAGTTCATCTCCTCACTTCTACAGATTCTAAACCGATCCCAGTGATTGCGTTATTTGATACAGGATCCTCAGTTTCAATACTGAATCCTGACATCCTACCCCAAAGTTACTGGCTTCCATACCACCAGCATTACCTTGCCGCCAGTGGAAGCACGTTTGTCATTGATAAGATCAGTATTCCTATCTTTATCAGACTTTTTCCTAAATGTGTTGTCAAATACAGACTGTTAGGATCAAGTTCCCATGGAAAGGATCTTTTCATTGGATTCGATATCCTTCACAAACTACCAGGCCTGAAGTATGAAGAACAAGGACTCTGTTACACAAGCTTTATGAACCCATGGAGTCCAGTTACAAATCTTTATATGGTTTCAGCCCACACCACGGACGATATGAAACAAAAGATAAATCCTTCGTCCTGTGCTTCAAATCAGTCGGAAGTTCTTGCCAAAAAACAGATTGAAGCAGTAGAAGCAAAAAGGCAACTTGCTGATGTGGGGCCAATTTTAAAGATTCCTACAAAGACCGACAAAAGGTTACTCCAGGCTGACTCAAGTGATAAGTACTGGGGAGCAGTACTACTGGTAGAAGACAAAAGCGGGGCCAGAACACTATGTGGCTACAAAAGTGGCACGCTCAAAGAATCCAAAAAACACATCAAAAGGTCAGAAACCAGTCTCGCAGATTTTTTGCCCAATCCAAAGCGCTGTAAATCCATGAGTCCTGGCATCCGACAAGATATGGTATTTCCCTTAGTTTTCACTATGGATAAAGCCATTTCCAGTTCCCCCACTCCCCAAGATACCACTAAGCATTGTCCTGAAGAGATAACAAAGATCATAGCTGACCTAACCCTAGCCCAGAGGCCAGTACTGAATTGGAAGGCGTTCTATAACGTCCTCCTTGCCAAATATGGTCCCTTTCTGAAAAACCACATGGTCCACCCAGGGTACCCATTTCTGACCATCTTCCACATCCATGTGCTGTTCAAACTACCCAAAGAAGCACTATGTTTCTTCCGGTACCTCTTTGAATCCCACACTATTGCCATCACTTTCAATGCTTGCAACCTGATCACTTACCTGTTCCAGTGCCAGTTTGGCCAAGTTCCCAAAGAGTCTAAACACCTGTTTACCCTCTTCCAGTGGTTCCTCCCAGCCCATCAATGGGTCCAAAAGTTACACAAAAGCCAAAACACGTATGTGGTGATATTCTTCAAAAGGCCCTGTTCTTTCTTGCCTGCTGCAGCTGCTGGTGACGAACAAGCCATGGTTTACCACTCCCCCACATCGTTTATCCATACCGAGCATAACATCAACCCATCCAACAACCTTTTTGAGTTACGCCATGTTCAACAGTTACTAGAATTACGACACGCACTGATAAACGCAAATCGCCTTGTCCTCGACTCTATCCCAGTGGCAGTAATAGAAGGAAAGGAAATATGGCCAGAATCACATCCAGATATAGTCTCATGGGAGAAAACACTCTGTCAATGGTCTCATACTCATCTTGCTAAAGATATTGATTCCGCTGAAGATAATTTCGATCTAGACGATAACCCCGACAACTATGATGCTGATTACGGTCCATATGAAGACGACAAGATCATCCCAATGGTTTTTCCCATAGCACCAGCTGATACCCCGGAATCTTCTGCCCGGCACAACGTTCAAACCACTGGCATACCATCTTCACAGACTATCTCTGAGTTTCTCCCTACCATGGCACTTCCAACCGAAGTCTTAGAAGTCATCGCTGAGTTAACTTTCAGAGACAGATCCCAGCTACACTACCGAACCTTCTTCATTATCCTTCTCCGGAAACATGGATTGTTCATGAGAAACCTCTTATTTCACCCCGATTACCCTTTTCTCAATGTCTTCCATTTCCATGATCTGTACAGGTTCCCGAAAGAGGCTTTGGGCTTTTTCTGGTATCTATTTGAAGTCCACACCACCGCCATCACTTTCAATGCACCAAAGCTGGTTCAATACCTCTTCCTATGCCAGTCTGGCCATGTTTCGAGGCAAGCAATGGGAATCTTCATACTACTGCAGTGGTTTCTACCAGCCCATTTATGGATCCCCCAGCTTTCGGTATCCAAGAAGAAGTACGCCCTAATCATGTTCCACAGACCCTGCTCGGCAGCCATCGATCAGCCTCACTCTATTGTCTATCACTCTCCCCTAGCCTACATCCTTGAGTGGAGTAATAGCAACTGTGCAAGCCGATCATTCGAGAGAAGCCACCCAGACAGGTTCATAATAAACCGACTTAACCTAGCCAACGCCAATAACGTTGAACATGGTTCCATCCCGGCAAATGTCTTACTCAATGAGGACTTATGGTCTACTGAACACCCAGTCTCCTCTCTGTGGAAAGCTATCGTGGATCAATGGTTAAAGACCCATCTCTCCCAAAAAATAGACACTTCAGATGAATCAACCTCAAGCAGCGATGGAAAAGCGTACACAGTCGTCTACCCAAATCACTAATATTATCCCGAGATCCGTTTTAATATTTTTTTCAACCTGGATGAAAACCCAGATGACTACTATTATCTCGGAGTGGATAATGATTACGATCCATATGAAGACGACCCATCCCACCCAGACTCACGATGGTGAAGAAACCCCGTGGCCTAAAAGACCGACTCAGACAACATCCAAATAATTATCTAGGCTTTGCCTTTATAATTATTTCTTATCCAGTATTTACTTTTCGTATTTACGGTTCAATATTTCCTTTGAAATAATTGTTTGTATAAAGGTAGTGACAAGTCACTTTCAAGTGATGTAAGCGCTTACCTCATATTGCATTATTAGTTGCATTATTAGTAGTGATGCATGGCTTATGTCATGCTTATGTAAGATAGCCTTTTACTTGCCTATAAAAGGAAGGCTCCTCATCACTTGTAGAACACACCTTGAAAAACACCTTAGAAAGAAATATACTTAGCTTTCTATCTCTCTCTTTGTTCATAGTAGTTCTTAGTAGTTTTCTTATCTTTCCTTCTTTGTTCTTAGTTGTTCTTAGTAGTATAATGGTCTACCCCCAGTCCTAGATGCTCAACCACCAGTCAACCACCAGTCACCACCAGTGACCACTATCCAAACCCTGCCTACCGTCCCATGATCCAGCCCGTTCCGCTACTCCTTTCATAGGAATCCCTTTTTGGTATCAGAGCCTAACCTCTCTTTTATCTTGACGGAATCGGATTAGTATGCTCTGTGACTGCCGCTTATAAACGGATCTCTCACATCAGAAAACCATTCTTACAGATAAACTGAGTGACCGGTACTTGTTGTTAAAGATTTCATCGAAGTATTGTATCTTGTACAAGTGGTAAGTCGACACAGGAAGGAGCCGCCGTCGCAGCAATCTTGAACGCAAGATATAGCACCAGTTGAAATCTCTTGAAAACAATATCCCTACCCAGATCATCATCCTACCCAGATCTATCCAGATCTATCCCTACCCAGATCATCATCCTAGCCAGTCATTCATCCAGACCTATCCCTACCCACAGATCTATCCTATCCTTACCCAGATCATCACCCTACCCAACCATGAATCCAGATCTATCCCTACCCAGATCATCCTCCAGTTTCCGCCAATCATCCGCATCCAATATAAACCAATTATACAAAACCAGTTATACCCATAGAATAGCAGAAGTCTTTCCCACAACCCACATGGTTCAGACAGCCAAATAGAGCCAACACTGTTGCTATGATATATGCAACTGCCCGGACGAAGCAAGCTCGTCCTCTACCTACGAAGATACTCTTACCACGAAGGTAAGGTCTCTCACAAGCATCATAAATGAAGTCAAAGGAAAAATGGAAACCCTCCATTTTCAACTTCTCCAGATGGTTCGACATAAACCCATGCCAAGTGAGCAACATGTTTTTAGCCAGAAGCAAGCTGAGATGAAGTCGTTGCAGTATCAGCTCAATGACCTTGAAAATCAGTACATGCATAAAACTAAATCAGAAGAACCTTGGTGATTGGCCCCTACCCCCTTTTCAGGGGTTTCACTTACTCTACAGCCACCGACTTCCTTCCTTATTAAACACGCCTCTCCGTCCATGGCCTTATGGTCTCCCGAACAAGAGAAGATAACAAACACACCTTGTCGCCAGCCAGACAAGCCATTCGACCGACCCCTAGGCGAATGTTGTGTTATTACTCCAGCCAGCACGTCCTCCAATTACAAAGTTGAGTTCCCGCCGTTAACCTCCTTCGAAGATACAGTTCAACGAACCAGACATGATTGGAAGACTAAGAATCCTACGACTATTAGCTCAACGGGTGTTCCCACTGCTATTAGTCCTGCTGAAATCACTCTCAACTTGCAGAGTGAAAACGCTGTTGCACAAAACCAAGCCCTTACAGCCATCCTTGCTCAACAGACACAGATCACAAAGACCCAAGAAGCCCTTACCACAAAGGTAAGGTCTCTCACCAGCATCACTGACGAAGTCAAAGAAAAAATGGAGTCTCTCCATTTTCAACTTCTTCAGATGGCTCGACACAAACCCTTGCCCAGCGAGCAACATGTTTTTGGCCAGAAGCAAGCATAGTTGAAGACATTGCAGTTTCAACTCAATGACCTCGAGAATCAGCACAAGCAAAAACGGGCATCAACCAAATCAAATGAACCTTGGAGATTGGCACCTACTCCCTTTTTAGGGACATCATTTGCTCCACAGCCACTGCCCTCCGTCCATGGGAAACAAACCTCTCCGTCCCTGGCCTTATGGGCTCCAGAGCAAGAGAAGAGAAACCCTAGACCACCACAAAGAGCCCCACCCATCCAAGATCGTGCCTCATCCAGTCGGACAAGAGAGTTCCGAGATGATGACTCAATGGTCGCCTCCTCAACGCCCACTTCCGTTCTACCGATTTGTGAAACAAACCCCATCTCGTCCCTCTTACACTCCCTAGCCGGTAAAAAGGAACCCACTGGCACCACTTTTGTGGCACCCATTATCTCATCCCACACGGATGAAGATTCTGACCTACCAACAAATGCCTTTGAGCACTTGTTCATGGCAGAACCCGAGCCCACATTCGAGCATGAGTATGATGATACTCGTACGATGGGCGATGCTGCTTCCGAAACAAGGCAGCCCAGGCAAAACAAGACCCCGAAGGCCGACACAAATCAACAATTCACCTTTGACGACATTCCTCCATCTAAATGGAGAGAAAGAAGTGTTGAAATGTTGACTTGGTGCTCAACAGAACTACAATACTACGATGTTGCCACAGTCATCAGAAGGTTTATCACCAGAACCCAAGGCCGTCTTAGAGATTGGTACACAAGTCTTGGAGAATACAGGCAACTCCAGGTCCAACAAATCGTATCCCCTGAAGAATTCATAAACCTAATCTATGCTGAATTCATAGGGAACCCGGTCGAGCACACAGTCCATGCAAGAGAAGAATTCTTAAAAATAAAGTGTTGTTCATTTTTGAAATCAGATCTTGAAGAACATTATGACCGTATGTCAAAACGGTTTTACTGTCTTCACGGTATCGACGATGTCAATCTTAAACAAGTCTTTGTTAACTCTTTCCCAGAGTCGCTCGCAAACGAATCGTTCAGATTCTTGGAACAGAAGAACGTCTCACTAGCCAATGCCACGCTCGGAGAACTCTACCAGTTGATACTCAATGCACTGGCCAAACTCTGCGACCATCAAAAGTTCTTCACAGAATTTGAAAAGACAAGCAAGATGCTCGGACCTGCCTGTAATGATAAATACCTGCAAATAAAATGCAAGACCAACTCCTCGTGTGAGTGTTCTCACAAAGAGAAGAGGCCCCAGTTCAAGAATTTAAAGAATTCTTACAGAAAAACGTGGAAGTTTTTAAAAAGGAGATCACACAGAGGAAGAAGCTCAGACAGGTGTTACATCTGTAACAAAAAGGGACACTTTGCACGAGACTGTAAAGACAAGAGAAAGTCCCAATCCCTGATCCAAGCTCTTAATCTAGTAGGGCCAATGGATATTTCAGATCTTGAGTCCCTCTACTATCTCGATGACGAGATTTATGACAGAACCAGTACCCCTAGCCAGGGTCCATCTCCTTACATCTACAGACTCCAAACCAATCCCCGTGATTGCGTTTTTTGATACAGGATCCTCAGTTTCAATACTGAATCCTGACATCCTACCCCAGAGTTACTGGCTACCATACCACAAGCACTACCTTGCGGCCAACGGAACCACGTTTGTCATTGATAAGATCAGTGTTCCTATCTTCATCAGACTTTTTCCTAAGTGTGTTGTCAAACATAGACTGTTTGGATCAAGTTCCCATGGAAAGGATCTTCTCATTGGACTCGACATCCTCCACAAACTACCAGGCCTAAGGTACGAAGATCAAGGACTCGGTTACAAAAGCTTTCTGAATCCATGGAGTCCGGTTCAAAATCTTTATATGGCTTCAACTCCCACCATGGAAGGTTCCTGTGCTTCAAACCGCCCAGACTTCCTTGACAAGCTACAGATTGAAGCAGTAAAAGCAACAAAGCAACCTGCTGATGTGGGGCCACTCTTAAAGATTCCTAAAAAAACCGACAAAAGGATACTCCAGGCAGACTCATGTGATAACTACTGGGAAGCAGTACTACTGGTAGAAGACAAAAGCGGGGCCAGAACATTATGTGGCTACAAATGTGGCACGTTCAAAGGTTCCGAGCAACACTACCACCCCGCGCTAAAAAAGGTCCTTGCTATAAAAAAGGGAATTAAAAGATTCCAAATCCATCTTGTCGGACAAGATTTTCAAATCGAAATGGACATGTCACGCATGCTCCAAATCAAAAGAAAGATGCTCTCAAAAGCACAACTTTTGAGGTGGACTGATTGGTTCCTTTAGTGGAAGTTTACAGTGAAACAAATCGAAGGGTCAGGAAGAAATCTCGCAGTTCTTCTGCCAAAACCAGGGCACTATAAAAGCAATGATCCTAGCATCCAACAAAGAATGGTTTTTCCTTCTGTTTTCACTATGGATAAAAGCATTCCCAGTTCCTCCACTCCCCAAGATGCCACGCAGCATTGTCCCGAAGAGATAACAGAAACCATAGCTGACCTAACCCTGGCTCAAAGGTCAGTACTGAATTGGAAGACGTTCTATAACGTCCTCTTTGCCAAGCATGGTCCCTTTCAAAAAAACCACATGGTCCACCCAGAATACCCCTTTCTTACCATCTTCCACATCCACGATCTGTTCAGACTACCCAAAGAAGCGCTATGCTTCTTCTGGTACCTCTTTGAAACCCACACCATTGCCATCACCTTCAATGCCTGCAAACTGTTCACTTACCTGTTCCAGTGCCAGTTTGAACATGTTCCAAAAGAGTCTAAACACCTGTTTACCCTCTTCCAATGGTTCCTCCCAGCACACCAATGGGTCCAACGACTACACATAAGCCAAAAAACTTATGTGGTCATCTTCTTCAAAAGACCCTGCTCTTTCTTGCCTGCTGCTGCTGTTGGTGGCGAGCAGTCAATGGTTTATCATTTCCCCACGTCCTCCATCCACGCCTGGCATGATATCAACCCCTCCAACAGAACGTTCAAAATACGCCATACTCAACAGTTACTGGACCTACGACGTGCACTGATAAACGCAAATCGTGTTGTCCTCGAATCTGTTCCTGTTGCAGTTATAGAAGGAAAAGAAACATGGCCAGAAGGACATCCTGATACAACCATATGGGATGAAACCATAAGTCAATGGTTCGATACTCATTTTTCGAAAGATATTGTCTCCTCTGATGATGATTTCGACCTTGATGAAAACCCAGATGACTACTATTATCTTGGAGAAGATAATGACTATGATCTATATGAAGACGACCCGTCTCACCCAGACTCCCGCTGGAAATAGTACCCCAAGGCCCAGCAATCAGCTCCGTGATTACCGTTGATTATTAAAGCTGGATTTACTTTCCGTATTTACTTTCCAGTATTTCCTTTAATGTATTTGTGTGTATAAAGGTATTGACAAGTCACTTTCAAGTGATGTAAGCACTTACCTCATATTGCATTATTAGTTGCATTATTAGTAGTGATGCATGGCTTATGTCATGCTTATGTAAGATAGCCTTTTCCTTGCCTATAAAAGGAAGGCTCCTCATTCACTTGTAAGACACACCTTGAAAAACACCTTAGAAAGAAATATACTTAGCTTTTTATCTCTCTCTCTTGATCATAGTAGTTCTTAGTAGTTTTCTTCTTTGTTCTTCTTTGTTCTTCTTTGTTCTTAGTAGTGTTCATAGTAGTATAATGGTCTACCCCCAGTCCTAGATGCTCAACCACCAGTCAACCACCAGTCTGCCACCAGTCACCACCAGTCACCACCAGTGACCACTATCCAAACCCTGCCTACCGTCCCATGATCCACCCCGTTCCGCTACTCCTTTCATAGGAATCCCTTATTGGTATCAGAGCCTAACCTCTCTTTTATCTTGACAAAATCGGATTAGTATGCTCTGTGACTGCCGCTTATAAACGGATCTCTCACATCAAAAAACCATTCTTACAAATAAACTGAGTGACCGGTATTTGTTGTTAAAGATTTCATCGAAGTTCTGTTTCTTGTCCAAGTGGCAAGTCGACACAGGAGGAACCGCCGTCGCAGCAATCTTGAACGCAAGATATAGCACCAGTTGAAATCTCTTGAAAACAATACCCTACCCAGTCACCATTCCGGATCTATCTTTACCTAGATCATCATCCTACCCAGTCATTCATCCAGACCTATCCCTACCCACAGATCTATCCCTACCCAGATCATCATCCTACCCAGTCATTCATCCAGACCTATCCCTACCCACAGATCTATCCCTACCCAGTCGTTCATCCAGATCTATCCCTACCCACAGATCTATCCTTACCCAGTTCATCATCCTATCCACCATGAATCCAGATCTATCCCTACCCAGATCATCCTCCAGTTTCCGCCAATCATCCGCATCCAATATAGACCAGTTAAATAAAACCAGATATACATATAGAATAACAGAAGTCTTTCCCACAACCCACATGGCCAAACAAAGCCAACACTGTTGCTATAATATATGCAACTGCCAGGACGAAGCAAGCTCGTCCTCTACCTACGAAGATACTCTTACCACGAAGGTGAGGTCTCTTACCAGCATCATAGATGAAGTCAAAGGAAAAATGGAAACCCTCCATTTTCAACTTCTCCAGATGGTTCGACATAAACCCATACCAAGTGAGCAACATGTTTTTAGCCGAAAGCAAGCTGAGATGAAGTCGTTGCAGTATCAGCTCAATGACCTTGAAAATCCGTACAGGCATAAAACTAAATCAGAAGAACCTTGGCGATTGGCCCCTACTCCCTTTTCAGGGACGTCACTTGCTCCACAACCACTACCTTCCTTCCATTCTAAACACGCCTCTCCGTCCATGGGCTTATGGTCTCCCGAACAAGAGAAATGTAATTCCAAACCACCCATCCAACCCCCACCCATCCAAGATTGTACTTCATCCAGCCAAACAGAAGAGTCTCGAGATGATGACTCAATGGTCGCCTCTTCAACACCCACATTGATTCTACCCATTAGCGAGACAAACCCCACACACAAAGACGAAACCACAAACCCTACGTTTGTGGCACCCATTACCTCGTCCTTCTTACACCCCCTAGCCCACAAAGACGAACCCACAAACCCTACATTTGTGGCACCCATTATCTCGTCCCACACGGATGAAGATTCCAACCTACCAACAGATGCCTTGGAACACCTGTTCATGGCAGAACCCGAGCCCACAGTCGAACGAGAGTATGATGATACTTTCACGATGGGCGATGCTGCTTCCGAAACAAGGCAAACCAGGCAGCAACATAAAACCCCGAAGGCTGATACAAACCAACAATTCACCTTTGACGACATCCCTCCATCTAGATGGAGAGAACGAAGTGTTGAAATATTGACTTGGTGCTCAACAAAACTCCAATACTATGACGTCGCTACAGTGATCAGAAGATTTATCACCAGAGCCCAGGGCCGTCTTAGAGATTGGTACACAGACCTTGGAGAGTACAGGAAACTACAACTCCAACAATTCTCATCCCCCGAAGAATTCATAAACATCATCTATGCAGAATTCATAGGGAACCCTGTCGGACATACTGTCCATACGAAGGAAGAGTTTTTGAAAATGAAGCGTTATTCATTTTTAAAGACAGATCTAGAAGAACATTACGACCGTATGTCAAAACGGTATTACTGTCTTCATGGTATTGATAATGTCAACCTTAAACAGATCTTCCTCAATTCTTTCCCTGAGTCGCTTGAAAATGAATCGTTCAGATTTCTGGAACAGAAGAACGTATCATTAGCCAATGCCATACTTGGTGAACTCTATCAGTTGGTACTCAATGCATTAACCAAGCTCTGCGACTACCAAAAATTCTTCACAGAATTTGAAAAGACAAGAAGAACGCTCGGTCCTGCCTGTAATGACAGGTACCTGCAAATAAAGTGCAAGACCAACTCTTCCTGTGAGTGCTCTCACAAAGAGAAGAAGCCTCAACTTAAGAATTTCAAAAATTCTTACAACCGGATGAGGGATAGAAGATGGAAATTTTTAAAAAAGAAGTTACCCAGAAGAAGAAGCTCAGACAAATGTTACATCTGTAACAAAAAGGGACACTTTGCACAAAACTTCAAAGACAAGAGAAAGTCTCAATCTCTAATCCAAGCTCTTAACCTAGTTGAGCCAATGGACATTTCAGATCTTGAGTCCCTCTAATCCCTCGAAGATGAGATTACCGACAGATCCCTGAGATTCGTTGCTTATTCAGACTACTCAGATGATGCGTCCATCTCAGAGCACCCGGACATAAACGTGTTCATGATAAAACCACTCAAAGTCTCCCAAGCTGGCCACCCGCACATCCCATCCCCCCATCCATCCAAGATATTATCATTACAAAAACCCCAGCCAACACCCATAGCCAAAGTACATCTCCTCACTTCTTCCTACTCCAGACCAATCTCCGTAGTTGCTTTCTTTGATACAGGAGCTTCAGTTTCAATATTGAATCCTGACATCTTACCCAAAAGCTATTGGCGACCACACCACCAGCACTTCCTTGCGGCCAGTGGAAACACTTTTGTCATTGATAAAATCAGCATTCCTATTTATATCAGACTTTTTCCTAAATGTGTTGTCAAACACAAACAGTTAGGATCAAGTTCCCATGGCAAAGATCTTCTCATCGGATTTGATATCCTCCACAAATTGCCAGGATTAAGGTATGCAGAACAAGGTCTCCGTTACAAGAGTTTTCTGAACCCATGGAGCCTCGTCCCAAACCTTTACATGACATCAGCCCCTACCATGGAAGATATGAAGAAGGAGATTATTCTTTCTTCCTGTGCTACGAATCACTTGGATTTCCTAACCAAAAATGACTCCCCGTTATGGTTAAATCCATCCTTCTTCGTCAGCCTCCCGTTTAAACAAAATGAAGATGTTAACCCAACCAAGGCAAGTCACCCCGGGATGAACCCTGATCACTTTCAACTAGCGGTCCAGGAATGTTCAGAGCTAGTTAATCAAGGAATTATCGAGACTACTACCTCACCATGGGCATGTGAGGCATTCTACGTTAACAAAAGAAGTGAGCAAGTTCGTGGAAAACTACGACTGGTCATAAATTACCAGCCCCTGAATCACTTCCTAGCCGACGATAAATTCCCACTACCTCAGAAAGGATCTTTGTTCCAGTCTCTGACCAATGCAAGGATACTATCCAAGTTTGATCTCAAAGCGGGTTTCTGGCAACTAGGAATACATCCCGATGATAGGCCAAAAACCGCCTTTTGTATCCCTGACCATCACTACCAGTGGAACGTCATGCCTTTTGGTCTAAAGAATGCTCCCTCAGTTTTCCAAAAAGCCATGACAAGGATCTTTGAGCCTATCCTTCAGCATACCCTGGTTTACATTGATGACATCCTCTTGTTTTCCCCGGATGAAGTTTCTCATGTTGAGCTACTGTCACAGTTCCATTCTATCGTCAAAAACCATGGAATCATGTTATCAGAAAATAAGATGGTGATAGGAGTCAGATCTATCGATTTTCTTGGCATGCAGATCACAGAAGGAAAATACCAACCGCAGCCGCACATATCCCAAGAATTGCACAAATTTCCCGACGAGCTGACATCACAAAAGGAAATCCAACAGTTCCTTGGCCTGGTTAATTATATGGCTGATTTTTTGCCGAAGTTATCGTGCCATATTGTTCACCTATTTCCTATGCTGAAAAAGGGGCCACCCCTCTGGAGCGAAAAACAGACTTCAGCAGTAAAAGCAATAAAAGAACTTGCTGATGTGATGCCCCCTTTAAAGATTCCTACATCGACCGACAAAAGAATACTCCAGACTGATGCAAGCGATGACTACTGGGGAGCAGTACTGTTAGTAGAAGACAAAAGTGGACCCAGAACAATATGTGGCTACAAAAGTGGCACGTTCAAAGATTCTGAGAAACATTACCACTCCACTTTCAAGGAAATTCTTGCAGTCAAAAAGGGAATTGAAAGATTCTAATTCCATCTAATCGGTCATGATTTCCAGATCGAAATGGACATGTCATCTTTCCCAAGGATGCTGCAGTTCAAGAGAAGGATGCGCCCTGAAGCACAACTTTTAAGATGGGCAAATTGGTTCTCTCAATGGAAGTTCACCGTGAGACATATCAAAGGATCTGAAAATATCCTTGCTGATTTCTTGGCTCGTCCGAAGGGCTATAAAAACCACATCCAGAAAGAAGTCCAACATTTCCTTTCTCACAAGATCATCCCAATGGTTTTCCCATAGCACAAGCTGATACCCCGGAATCTTCTGCCTGGCGCAACGTTCAAACCACTGGCAGACCATCTTCACAGACTATCTCGGACATTCTCCCTACCATGGCACTTCCAACCAACGTCTTAGAAGTCATCGCCGAATTAACTTTCAGAGACAGATCCCAATTACTGATCCGAACCTTCTTCTTTATCCTTCTCCAGAAACATGGATTGTTCATGAGAAACCTCTTATTTCACCCTGATTACCCTTTTCTCTAAGTCTTCCATTTCCATGATCTATACAGGTTCCCAAAAGAAGCTTTGTGTTTTTTCTGGTATCTGTTCGAAGCCCACACCACCGCCATCACTTTCAACGCACAAAAGCTGGTCCAATACCTCTTCCTATGCCAGTTTGGCCATATTCCGAGGCAAGCAATGGGAATCTTCATACTGCTGCAATGGTTCCTACCAGCCCATTTATGGATCCCACAGCTTTCGGTATCCAAGAAGAGGTACGCACTGATCATGTTCCACAGACCCTGTTCGACGGCCATCAAACAACCTCACTCTATTGTCTATCACTCTCCATCAGCCTTCATCCATGAGTGGAGTAATAGAAACTGTGCAAGCCGATCATTCGAGAGAAAATACCCTGACAGGTTCTTAACAAACCTTCTTAACCTAGCCAACGCCAATAACGTTGAACGTGGTTCAATCCCAGCAAATGTCTTACTGAAGAAAGACATATGGTCTACCGAACACCCAACCTCCTCTCTCTGGATTACTACCATGGATCAATGGTCACGAACACACCTCTCCCCAACAATAGACACTTCTGATGAATCTGGCTCAAACAGCGATAGAGAAGCATACACAGTCGTATAACCAGATGACTACTATTATCTCGGAGAGGATAATGTTTACGATACATATGAAGACGACCCATCCCACCCAGACTCACGATGGTGAAGAAATCCCGTGACCTAAGAACCGACTCAGACGACATCCAAATAATTATCTAGGCTTTGCCTTTATAATTATTTCCTATCCTGTATTTACTTTTCGTATTTACTGTTCAGTATTTCCTTTGAAATAATTGTTTGTCTAAAGGTAGTGACAAGTCACTTTCAAGTGATGTAAGCGCTTACCTCATAGTTGCATTATTAGTTGCATTATTAGTAGTGATGCATGGCTTGTGTCATGCTTTTGTAAGATATCCTTTTCCTTGCCTATAAAAGGAAGGCTCTCCATCACTTGTAAGATACACCTTGAAAAACACCTTAGAAAGAAATATACATAGCTTTCTATCTCTCTCTTTGTTCATAGTAGTTCTTAGTAGTTTTCTTATCTTTCGTTCTTTGTTCATAGTAGTTCATAGTAGTATAATGGTCTACCACCAGTCCTAGATGCTCAACCACCAGTCAACCACCAGTCTCCCGCCAGTCACCACCAGTCACCGCCAGTGACCACTATCCAAACCCTGCCTACCGTCCCATGATCCAGCCCGTTCCGCTACTCCTTTCATAGGAATCCCTTATTAAATCTCTTGAAAACAATACCCTACCCAGTCACCGTCCCATGATCCAGCCCGTTCCGCTACTCCTTTCATAGGAATCCCTTATTGGTATCAGAGCCTAACCTCTATTTTATCTTGACGGAATCGGATTAGTATGCTCTGTGACTGCCGCTTATAAACGGATCTCTCACATCAGAAAACCATTCTTACAGATAAACTGAGTGACCGGTACTTGTTGTTAAAGATTTCATCGAAGTATTGTATCTTGTACAAGTGGTAAGTCGACACAGGAAGGAGCCGCCGTCGTAGCAATCTTGAAAGCAAGATATAGCACCAGTTGAAATCTCTTGAAAACAATACCCTACCCAGTCACCGTCCCATGATCCAGCCCGTTCCGCTACTCCTTTCATAGGAATCTCTTATAGGAATCACCCTACCCAGCCAGAAATCCCTTATTGGTATCAGAGCCTAACCTCTCTTTTATCTTGACGAAATCGGATTAGTATGCTCTGTGACTGCCGCTTATAAACGGATCACTCACATCAGAAAACCATTCTTACAGATAAACTGAGTGACCGGTACTTGTTGTTAAAGATTTCATCGAAGTATTGTATCTTGTACAAGTGGTAAGTCGACACATGAAGGAGCCGCCGTCGCAACAATCTTGAACGCAAGATATAGCACCAGTTGAAATCTCTTGAAAACAATATCCCTACCCAGATCATCATCCTACCCAGATCTATCCAGATCTATCCCTACCCAGATCATCATCCTAGCCAGTCATTCATCCAGACCTATCCCTACCCACAGATCTATCCTATCCTTACCCAGATCATCACCCTACCCAGCTATGAATCCAGATCTATCCCTACCCAGATCATCCTCCAGTTTCCGCCAATCATCCGCATCCAATATAGACCAATTATACAAAACCAGTTATACCCATAGAATAGCAGAAGTCTTTCCCACAACCCACATGGTTCAGACAGCCAAACAGAGCCAACACTGTTGCTATGATATATGCAACTGCCAGGACGAAGCAAGCTCGTCCTCTACCTACGAAGATACTCTTACCACGAAGGTAAGGTCTCTCACAAGCATCATAGATGAAGTCAAAGGAAAAATGGAAACCCTCCATTTTCAACTTCTCCAGATGGTTCGACATAAGCCCATGCCAAGTGAGCAACATGTTTTTAGCCAGAAGCAAGCTGAGATGAAGTCGTTGCAGTATCAGCTCAATGACCTTGAAAATCAGTACAAGCATAAAACAAAATCAGAAGAACCTTGGCTATTGGCCCCTACCCCCTTTTCAGGGGTTTCACTTACTCCACAGCCACTGCCTTCCTTCCTTATTAAACACGCCTCTCCGTCCATGGCCTTATGGTTTCCCGAACAAGAGAAGATAACAAACACACCTTGTCGCCAGACAGACAAGCCATTCGACTGACCCCTAGGCGAATGTTGTTTTATTACTCCAGCCAGCACGTCCTCCAATTACAAAGTTGAGTTCCCGCCGTTAACCTCCTTAGAAGATACAGTTCAACGAACCAGACATGATTGGAAGATCAAGAATCCTACGACTATTAGCTAAACGGGTGTTCCCACTGCTATTAGTCCTGCTGAAATCACTCTCAACTGGCAGAGTGAAAATGCTGTTGCACAAAACCAAGCCCTTACAACCATCCTTGCTCAACAGACACAGATCATAAAGACCCAAGAATCCCTTACCACAAAGGTAAGGTCTCTCACCAGTATCACTGACGAAGTCAAAGAAAAAATGGAGTCTCTCCATTTTGAACTTCTTCAGATGGCTCGACACAAACCCTTGCCCAGCGAGCAACATGTTTTTGGCCAGAAGCAAGCCGAGTTGAAGACATTGCAGTTTCAGCTCAATGACTTCGAGAATCAGCACAGGCAAAAACGGGCATCAACCCAATCAGATGAACCTTGGAGATTGGCACCTACTCCCTTTTTAGGGACATCATTTGCTCCACAGCCACTGCCCTCCGTCCATGGGAAACACACCTCTCCGTCCCTAGCCTTATGGGCTCCAGAGCAAGAGAAGAGAAACCCTAGACCTCCACAAAGAGCCCCACCCATCCAAGATTGTGCCTCATCCAGTCGGACAAGAGAGTTCCGAGATGATGACTCAATGGTCGCCTCCTCAATGCCCACTTCCGTTCTACCTATTTGTGAAACAAACCCCATCTCGTCCCTCTTACACTCCCTAGCCCGTAAAAAGGAACCCACTGGCACCACTTTTGTGGCACCCATTATCTCATCCCACATGGATGAAGATTCTGACCTACCAACAAATGCCTTTGAGCACTTGTTCATGGCAGAACCCGAGCCCACAGTCGAGCATGAGTATGATGATACTCATACGATGCTGCTTCCGAAACAAGGCAGCCCAGGCAAAACAAGACCCCGAAGGCCGACACAAATCAACAATTCACCTTTGACTACATTCCTCCATCTAAATGGAGAGAAAGAAGTGTTGAAATGTTGACTTGGTGCTCAGCAGAACTCCAATACTACGATGTTGCCACAGTCATCAGAAGGTTTATCACCAGAACCCAAGGCCGTCTTAGAGATTGGTACACAAGTCTTGGAGAATACAAGCAACTCCAGGTCCAACAAATCGTATCCCCTGAAGAATTCATAAACCTAATCTATGCTGAATTCATAGGGAACCCGGTCGAGAACACAGTCCATGCAAGGGAAGAATTCTTAAAAATGAAGTGTTGTTCATTTTTGAAATCAGATCTTGAAGAACATTATGACCGTATGTCAAAACGGTTTTACTGTCTTCACGGTATCGACGATGTCAATCTTAAACAAGTGTTCGTTAACTCTTTCCCAGAGTCGCTCGCAAACGAATCGTTCAGATTATTGGAACAGAAGAACATATCACTAGCCAATGCCACGCTCAGAGAACTCTACCAGTTGATACTCAATGCACTGGCCAAACTCTGCGACCATCAAAAGTTCTTCACAGAAGTTGAAAATACGAGTAAGACGCTCGGACCTGCCTGCAATGATAAATACCTGCAAATAAAATGCAAGACCAACTCTTCGTGTGAGTGTTCTCACAAAGAGAAGAGGCCCCAGTTCAAGAATTTAAAGAATTCTTACAGAAAAACATGGAAGTTTTTAAAAAGGAGATCACACAGAGGAAGAAGCTCAGACAGGTGTTACATCTGTAACAAAAAGGGACACTTTGCACGAGACTGTAAAGACAAGAGAAAGTCCCAATCCCTGATCCAAGCTCTTAATCTAGTAGAGCCAATGGATATTTCGGATCTTGAGTCCCTCTACTCTCTCGATGACGAGATTTCTGACAGATCCTTGTGCTCCATTGCTTATTCAGATTTCTCAGATGATGAGTCCATCTCAGAACATCCGGACATAGAGGTGTTTATGGTAAAGCCACTCGAAGTTTTCCAGACTGGTCAACCACACCCCCTAGTTCCTCATCACACAAAGATGCCATCATCACAAAAACCCCAACCAATACCCCTAGCCAAGGTCCATCTCCTTACTTCTACAGACTCCAAACCAATCCCTGTGATTGCGTTTTTTGATAAAGGATCCTCAGTTTCAATACTGAATCCTGACATCCTACCCCAGAGTTACTGGCTACCATACCACAAGCACTACCTTGCGGCCAACGGAACCACGTTTGTCATTGATAAGATCAGTGTTCCTATCTTCATCAGACTTTTTCCTAAGTGTGTTGTCAAACACAGACTGTTAGGATCAAGTTCCCATGGAAAGGATCTTCTCATTGGATTCGACATCCTCCACAAACTACCAGGCCTAAGGTACGAAGATCAAGGACTCGGTTACAAAAGCTTTCTGAATCCATGGAGTCCGGTTCAAAATCTTTATATGGCTTCAACTCCCACCATGGAAGATTCCTGCGCTTCAAACCGCCCAGACTTCCTTGACAAGCTACAGATTGAAGCAGTAAAAGCAACAAAGCAACCTGCTGATGTGGGGCCACTCTTAAAGATTCCTACAAAAACCGACAAAAGGATACTCCAGGCTGACTCATGTGATAAGTACTGGGGAGAAGTACTACTGGTAGAAGACAAAAGCGGGGCCAGAACATTATGTGGCTACAAATGTGGCACGTTCAAAGGTTCCGAGAAACACTACCACCCCGCGCTCAAAAAGGTCCTTGCTATAAAAAAGGGAATTAAAAGATTCCAAATCCATCTTGTCGGACAAGATTTTCAAATCGAAATGGACATGTCACGCATGCTCCAAATCAAAAGAAAGATGCTCTCAAAAGCACAGCTTTTGAGGTGGACTGATTGGTTCCTACAGTGGAAGTTTACAGTGAAACAAATCGAAGGGTCAGGAAGAAATCTCGCAGTTCTTCTGCCAAAACCAGGGCACTATAAAAGCAATGATCCTAGCATCCAACAAAGCATGGTTTTTCCTTCTGTTTTCACTATGGATAAAAGCGTTCCCAGTTCCTCCACTCCCCAAGATGCCACGCAGCATTGTCCCGAAGAGATAACAGAAACCATAGCTGACCTAACCCTGGCTCAAAGGTCAGTACTGAATTGGAAGACGTTCTATAACGTCCTCTTTGCCAAGCATGGTCCCTTTCAAAAAAACCACATGGTCCACCCAGAATACCCCTTTCTTACCATCTTCCACATCCACGATCTGTTCAGACCACCCAAAGAAGCGCTATGCTTCTTCTGGTACCTCTTTGAAACCCACACCATTACCATCACCTTCAATGCCTGCAAACTGTTCACTTACCTGTTCCAGTGCCAGTTTGAACATGTTCCAAAAGAGTCTAAACACTTGTTTACCCTCTTCCAATGGTTCCTCCCAGCACACCAATGGGTCCAACGACTACACATAAGCCAAAAAACTTATGTGGTCATCTTCTTCAAAAGACCCTGCTCTTTCTTGCCTGCTGCTGCTGTTGGTGGAGAACAGTCAATGGTTTATCATTTCCCCACGTCCTCCATCTACGCCTGGCATGATATCAACCCCTCCAACAGAACGTTCAAAATACGGCATACTCAACAGTTACTGGACCTACGACGTGCACTGATAAACACAAATCGTGTTGTCCTCGAATCTGTTCCTGTTGCAGTTATAGAAGGAAAAGAAACATGGCCAGAAGGACATCCTGATACAACCATATGGGATGAAACCATAAGTCAGTGGTTCGATACTCATTTTTCGAAAGATATTGTCTCCTCTGATGATGATGTCGACCTTGATGAAAACCCAGATGACTATGATCCATATGAAGACGACCCGTCTCACCCAGACTCCCGCTGGAAATAGTACCCCAAGGCCCAGCAATCAGCTCCGTGATTACCGTTAATTATTAAAGCTGGATTTACTTTCCGTATTTACTTTCCAGTATTTCCTTTAATGTATTTGTGTGTATAAAGGTAGTGACAAGTCACTTTCAAGTGATGTAAGCGCTTACCTCATATTGCATTATTAGTTGCATTATTAGTTGCATTATTAGTTGCATTATTAGTTGTGATGCATGGCTTATGTCATGCTTATGTAAGTAAGCCTTTTCCTTGCCTATAAAAGGAAGGCTCTCATTCACTTGTAAGACACACCTTGAAAAACACCTTAAAAAGAAATATACATAGCTTTCTATCTCTCTCTTTGTTCATAGTAGTTCTTAGTAGTTTTCTTATCTTTCGTTCTTTGTTCATAGTAGTTCATAGTAGTATAATGGTCTACCCCCAGTCCTAGATGCTCAACCACCAATCAACCACCATTCTGCCACCAGTCACCACCAGCCCCTGCCAGTGACCACTTTCCAAACCCTGCCTACCGTCCCATGATCCTGCCCGTTCCGCTACTCCTTTCATAGGAATCCTTTATAGGAATCACCCTACCCAGCCAAGAATCCCTTATTGGTATCAGAGCCTAACCGCTCTTTTATCTTGACGGAATCGGATTAGTATGCTCTGTGACTGCCGCTTATAAACAGATCTCTCACATCAGAAAACCATTCTTGCAGATAAACTGAGTGACCGGTATTTGTTGTTAACGATTTCATCGAGTTTTGTTTCTTGTACAAGTGGTAAGTCGACACAGGAAGGAGCCGCCGTCGCAACAATCTTGAACGCAAGATATAGCACCAGTTGAAATCTCTTGAAAACAATACCCTACCCGTCATCCATCCAGATCTATCCTTACCCACAGATCTATCCCTCCTCCAGACCTATCCCTACCCACAGATCTACCCCTACCCACATATCTATCCTATCCTTACCCAGATCATCACCCTACCCAGTCATGAATCCAGATCTATCCCTACCCAGACCATCCTCCAGTTTCCGCCAATCATCCGCATCCAAAATAGACCAGTTATACGAAATCTCTTACATCTCAGAGGATGCTAAAATCCCCTTATCTAGTCTACCTATAGTTTATCCTTATAGTGTTTCTTCTAAACCTTCTTCTTCCTTTACTAGAAATGTCAAAAAATTAATAGGATCTACTTCCACCCACCAGGTGAAAGAATATGTACAAACTTCTAAGTTCGATTCACACCAACTCCCAGCCTCATCTTTCGAGCACCTTATACCGATTGCTATCCCAGCAGATCTCCCAAGACACTGCCTTGCTCAAGGATATACTCATATCCATTTTGGAGCAATCCGCTTAGCCCTTACCTTCCATGGAAGAAAAGGTCTCCCAGCCTACTCCTGCATCGCTTTGGTAGATACTCGATTTGTCGAGTACCAATATGCTTGCATAGGCACCATCCAAACCACCCTAAATGCAGGAACCATATTCGTTACGTTCTATCCGAACTTCAATATGCCATTGAACGATCGTTCCTTGCATACAGCTCTTAAAGCCCAGATCCATATCGGAGGTACTACCCAGGTTAACACCTTCCAGGCTACTTTCCATTACCAGATGGCATACTGTGTTCAGAACCATGCCCTGGATATAATGGTCCCTGGCCAAGAGCATAGTGAAGATGCTTTGCTCATCGACGTGAACTCTAGTGCAACTCCAACGTGCACTTACGTTCCCAGACAGTTAACAAGAGAGGAGTTGTTAAAACTCCTTCCAGAAAAGTGGATAACCAACTACGAAAAAATTCATCAGGCTCCCGTCTAGACAACCACAGCCCCAGACTTCATCAGACATGAAAATGGACTTGTCGAAGTCAATTTTTCTTCTAAGGAAAAATCAAGCGTGGCGAACGTCTTTCCCACGGTCCATATGGTTCAGCCAGCCAAACAAAGCCATCACTGTTGCTATGATGTGTGCAATTGCCAAGATTGCCTAGACGAAGCAGACAGAGTTGATTACGACGAATATTTTCCTCGAAAGACGAAAGATTCACAAAAGAGGCTGAAAGACCAATACGACAAAGGAGATCCAGCTGTCGGACTCCTTGGCGAACCCTCTAGCAAATTTGATTATTACGTCCTGTATAACGATTTGTCCACCCAAGAAAAGATAACAAACACACCTTGTCGCCAGCCAGACAAGCCATTCGACCGACCCCTTGGCGAATGTTGTGTTATCGCTCCAGCCAGCACGTCCTCCAATTACGAAGTTGAGTTCCCGCCGTTAACCTCTTTCGAGAATACGGTTCAGTGAACCAGACATGATTGGAAGATCAAGAATCCTACGACTATTAGCTCAACGGGTGTTCCCACTGCTGTTAGTCCTGCTGAAATCACTCTCAACTGGCAGAGTGAAAATGCTGTTGCACAAAACCAAGCCCTTACAGCCATCCTTGCTCAACAGACACAGATCACAAGGACCCAAGAAGCCCTTACCACAAAGGTAAGGTCTCTCACCAGCATCATAGACGAAGTCAAAGAAAAAATGGAATCTCTCCATTTTGAACTTCTTCAGATGGCTCGACACAAACCCTTGCCCAGCGAGCAACATGTTTTTGGCCAAAAACAAGCCGAGATGAAGTCGTTGCAATTTCAGCTCAATGACCTCGAGAATCAGCACAGGCAAAAACGGGCATCAACCCAATCAGATGAACCTTGGAGATTGGCACCTACTCCCTTTTTAGGGACATCATTTGCTCCACAACCACTACCTTACTTCCATGGGAAACAAACCTCTCCGTCCCTGGCCCTATGGGCTCTAGAGCACGAGGAGAGAAACTCTAGACCACCACAAAGACCCCCTCCCATCTAAGCCCCACCCATCCAAGAGAGTGCCTCATCCAGTCAGACAAGAGAGTTCCAAGTTGATGACTCAATTGATGACTCAATGGTCGCCTCCTCAACGCCCACATCCGTTCTACCGATTTGTGAAACAAACCCCATCTCGTCCCTCTTACGCTCCCTAGCCCGTAAAGAAGAACCCACATGCACCACTTTTGTGGCACCCATTATCTCATCCCACACGGATGATGATACTGACCTACCGACAGATTCCTTTGAGCACCTGTTCATGGCAGAACCTGAGCCCACAGTTGAACGATAGTATGGCGATGCTTTCACAATGGGCGATGCTGCTTCCGAAACAAGGCAGCCCATGCAAAACAAGACCCCGAAGGCCGACACGAATCAGCAATTCACCTTTGACGACATTCCTCCATCCAAATGGAGAGAACGAAGTGTCGAAATGTTGACTTGGTGCTCAGCAAAACTCCAATACTATGACGTTGCCACAGTCATCAGAAGGTTTATCACCAGAACCCAAGTCCGTCTTAGAGATTGGTACACAAGTCTTGGAGAATACAGGCAACTCCAGGTCCAACAAGTCTCATCCCCTGAGGAATTCATAAACCTAATCTACGCTGAATTCATAGGGAACCCGGTCGAGCACACTGTCCATGCAAGGGAAAAATTCTTAAAAATGAAGTGTTGTTCATTTTTGAGATCAGATCTTGAAGAACATTATGACCGTATGTCAAAAGGGTTTAATGTCTTCACGGTATCGACGATGTCAATCTTAAACAAGTCTTCGTTAACTCTTTCCCATAGTCGCTCGCAAACGAATCATTCAGATTCTTGGAACAGAAGAACATATCACTAGCCAATGCCACGCTCGGAGAACTCTACCAGCTGATACTCAATGCACTGGCCAAGCTCTGCGACCATCAAGAGTTCTTCATAGAATTTAAAAAAGACGAGCAAAACGCTCGGACCTGCCTGCAACGATAAGTACCTGCAAATAAAATGCAAGACCAACTCTTCATGTGAGTGCTCTCGCAAGGAGAAGAGGCCCCAGTTTAAGAATTTAAAGAATTCTTACAGAAAAACAGGAGATAAAACATGGAGGTTTTTAAAGAAGAGATCACACAGGGGATGAAGCTCAGACATGTGTTACATCTGTAACAAAAAGGGACACTTTGCACGAGACTGTAAAGACAAGAGAAAGTCCCAATCACTGATCCAAGCTCTTAATCTAGTAGAGCCAATGGATATTTCGGATCTTGCGTCCCTCTACTCTCCCGATGATGAGATTTCTGACAGAACCTTGTGCTCCATTGCCTATTCAGATTTCTCAGATGATGAGTCCATCTCAGAACATCCGGACATAGAGGTGTTTATGGTAAAGCCACTCGAAGTCTTCCAGGCTGGTCAACCACACACCCTAGTTCCTCATCACACCAAGATGCCATCAACACAAAAATCCCAACCAGTACCCCTAGCCAGGGTCCATCTCCTTACTTCTACAGACTCCAAACCAATCCCCGTGATTGCGTTTTTTGATACAGGATCCTCAGTTTGAATACTGAATCCTGACATCCTACCCCAGAGTTACTGGCTACCATACCACAAGCACTACCTTGCGGCCAACGGAACCACGTTTGTCATTGATAAGATCAGTGTTCCTATCTTCATAAGACTGTTTCCTAAGTGTGTTGTCAAACACAGACTGTTTGGATCAAGTTCCCATGGAAAGGATCTTCTCATTGGACTCGACATCCTCCACAAACTACCAGGCCTAAGGTACGAAGATCAAGGACTCGGTTACAAAAGCTTTCTGAATCCATGGAGTCCGGTTCAAAATCTTTATATGGCTTCAACTCCCACCATGGAAGATTCCTGCGCTTCAAACCGCCCAGACTTCCTTGACAAGCTACAGATTAAAGCAGTAAAAGCAACAAAGCAACCTGCTGGTGTAGGGCAACTCTTAAAGATTCCTACAGAAACCGACAAAAGGATACTCCAGGCTGACTCATGTGATAAGTACTGGGGAGAAGTACTACTGGTAGAAGACAAAAGCGGGGCCAGAACACTATGTGGCTACAATTGTGGCACGTTCAAAGATGCCGAGCAACACTACCACCCCGCGCTCAAAGAGGTCCTTGCTATAAAAAAGGGAATTAAAAGATTCCAAATCCATCTTGTCGGACAAGATTTTCAAATCGAAATGGACATGTCACGCATGCTCCAAATCAAAAGAAAGATGCTCTCAAAAGTACACCTTTTGAGGTGGACTGATTGGTTCCTACAGTGGAAGTTTACAGTGAAACAAATCGAAGGGTCAAGAAGAAATCTCGCAGTTCTTCTGCCAAAACCTGGGCACTATAAAAGCAATGATCCTAGCATCCAACAAAGCATGGTATTTCCTTTTGTTTTCACTATGGATAAAAGCATTCCCAGTTCCTCCACCCCCCAAAATGCCACGTAACATTGTCCCGAAGAGATAACAGAAACCATAGCTGACCTAACCCTGGCTCAACGGTCAGTACTGAATTGGAAGACGTTCTATAATGTCCTCCTTGCCAAGCATGGTCCCTTTCAAAAAAACCACATGGTCCACCCAGAATACCCCTTTCTTACCATCTTCCACATCCACAACCTGTTCAGACTACCCAAAGAAGCGCTATGCTTCTTCTGGTACCTCTTTGAAACCCACACCATTGCCATCACCTTCAATGCCTGCAAACTATTCACTTACCTGTTCCAGTGCCAGTTTGAACATGTTCCAAAAGAGTCTAAACACCTGTTTACCCACTTCCAATGGTTCCTCCCAGCACACCAATGGGTCCAACAACTACACATAAGCCAAAAAACTTATGTGGTCATCTTATTCAAAAGACCCTGCTCTTTCTTGCCTGCTGCTGCTGTTGGTGGCGAACAGTCAATGGTTTATCATTTCCCCACGTCCTCCATCCACGCCTGGCATGATATCAACCCCTCCAACAGAACGTTCAAAATACGCCATACTCAACAGTTACTGGACCTACGACGTGCACTGATAAATGCAAATCGTGTTGTCCTCGAATCTGTTCCTGTTTCAGTCATAGAAGGAAAGGAAACATAGCCAGAAGGACATCCTGATACAACCATATGGGATTACACCATAAGTCAATGGTTCGATACTCATTTTTCGAAAGATATTGTCTCCTTTGATGATGATTTTGATCTTGATGAAAACCCAGATGACTACTATTATCTTGGAGAAGATAATGACTATGATTCATACGAAGATGACCCGTCTCACCCAGACTCCCGCTGGAAATAGTATCCCAAGGCCCAGCAATCAGCTCCGTGATTACCGTTAATTATTAAAGCTGGATTTACTTTCCGTATTTAATTTCCAGTATTTCCTTTAATGTATTTGTGTGTATAAATGTAGTGACAAGTCACTTTCAAGTGATGTAAGCACTTACCTCATATTGCATTATTAGTTGCATTATTAGTAGTGATGCATGGCTTATGTCATGCTTATGTAAGATAGCCTTTTCCTTGCCTATAAAAGGAAGGCTCCTCATCACTTGTAAAAAACACCTTGAAAAACACCTTAGAAAGAAATATACATAGCTTTCTATCTCTCTCTTTGTTCATAGAAGTTCTTAGTAGTTTTCTTATCTTTAGTTCTTTGTTCATAGTAGTTCATAGTAGTATAATGGTCTACCACCAGTCCTAGATGCTCAACCACCAGTCAACCACCAGTCTCCCGCCAGTCACCACCAGTCACCGCCAGTGACCACTATCAATATAAAACTCTTTTCACATAATACTTTGTATCAAAATAGTTTACATAAAACCTTTCGTATTGTCACACCCCGCTAAAGCGGAAACACGGAATGTGCAGCTCAAGTTTCATAGCAAAAGTTACAAGATCACAACAACCATCAAAATACATTCAAAGGTCAAACCTTGTCTTTTACAATTGTTTTTACGGAAGGGAAATGAACATGAAATTTAAAGATAGTAAAGAAAAGCTTCATCACGTGTAGCCTTCCTAAGTTCAAACCTTAAAGACGTTCTCCTGAAAATCATGTAAATGAGAGTGTCAACTAATGCACTAGTTGGTGAGTTCACAGGTTTAATGAGTATAACATTGTTTGCCATCACAAAATAGTTTAAATCCACACATGGGATAAAATAATACGGTTATAAAACCACTTGCTCAAGGTAATCATATGTAAAATGCTAAGTTATTGAGCCCGTTACCCGACCTATACTGACATAATTTGCCCCTACCACAACGGTGGAATCATTCCACATACGCGCATGTTCTATCACCAACAATACGCAATACAACAATAATTATGCACTCAAACAAGCGCTACTTGTGAGTGGGGGTGTCAACCCAAATAACGTTATTCATAATTACCAACGGCTCACACTCGTGAGTTAAACGGGTAACGTATACGTGAACGGGGACTTTATACATGATAGCAAAAGAAACTCAAACTTACAACATTTGAAACAACATAGATACCATAGAGCATAAATAAGCAAGCTTCGTATTTTCAAGAAAACGAAATAATCGGTGTGTAAAATAGTTGTAGTAACCACATGCTTTTCACCCCAAAATATGTAAAACATTGAAAAAGGGGATGTGAATACTCACTTGATACGTGATAGAATCCAGGAATCTCCCACAAATACTCCGAGATGATCCTACTTCAAACCTATGAACGTAAGGTCACTAGTGAGTTCTCAATCTCGAAGGTTCGGTACTAATTATCCAAATCATCATAAAATGCCTTGTTGTGTTTTAATATTATAACGTAATAAACGTATGCATTGTTCTTATTATATTAACGATTCCACAATTTCGTCCCAATAGGTAACGAAAAGGGTTTTAAAGAACATAAATATATATGGTACATATATATATATAAACCGAGATTTTATCGTAACAACGATAAAATCGTAGGTCGTAATCGAAATAACAATATTTAAATGTATAAATATATAGGTATAGTATATATTTACACTCTACTATTTCATCATAAGATGGTGAAATAGGATTAATACATAAATAAAGTGCAAGGATATATATAAATATATTATATAAGAGAGTTTTCCCAATTTCATCATAAAAGATGAAAGGGATAAATAATAAAATAAAGTGCATAAATAAAGGACATAAATAAAATGCATAAATAATATAAGATATACTTATATATTCCACTATTTCATCATAAAATGATGAAATGGGATTAGATATAGTCCTTAATAATAGTAATAATTTGTCCTTCACTGTCCAGAATTTGATGTCACTTTGTGTTCAACTTTTGGTAACTTCCAGGTATAATTAAATCATGGAATTTTATGTCCATTAAGTTCAATGAGTTAGGAAACGTTTGACTCCAGTTTCATAATTTTTGGAGAAGTATAAGTACATGAAATAATACACGACGTAAAATCCGACAGAATACTTTGCTGTTTGCATCCGGATTTTGTGAGGACTGTTTGATAAATGAAATCTTTGAGTTTTTAAATGAAACCACTTGGGTTTGAATCTTAACACACTAAAATGAATTCCAGAAAAAGAATAACTCCATTTGGAGTTAAAATGAGTGAGATATGACTCTTTGAAGTGAGGTGTAATTTCTGGCAGCAAGCTGTCCAATCAACACCTTGTGCATGTGCACCCAACTAGACTTTTAAACCAAAATTCTTATTCCTTTGCATGCAAAATCCGATTTGACTCTCATCCATACAAATATTTTCAGTTCCCAAACATATTTATGATCCATCTAAAATGCATGCAAAACAACCATCAACTCAAGCTTTGAATACTTTTTGTAAAAGACCCAATATTGAAGATTGTTGATGTTCTTGCCAAGAACATCAACATGCAACTAAAAATTCAGTATTTTGAGCTCATGCATATGGGTTTAAATGTGTTTTTAATGATTTTCAAAGGTACATTCATGAGACTCTTGAACAAAAATGATGGATCTTTCAAGATTACTACATGCATGTGTTTAAAATGTTCATCTTTGATCTTAACTTTGGTTTGATTTTGGATTCGCCATCTTTTACTAACAAAAGATGTTATGATGGTAAATCTACAAACATTAAGACCCATAAAGATGATTTTAAAAGATGTGAAGAAAGTGTAACAAAAAGATGAAGATCATACTTTTAAAAATGCAAGAATATGAAAAAGACTTAAAAGAATGTGTGTGGATTTTACCCAACACACTTATGTTTACCTTAGATTGCCTTGGACTCTTGTAGTATAAGAGTTTAGGGGCTGGAGTTGTGATGAAGGTTTGAAGGTTTGAAGATGAAGATATGAAGATTTGAAGGTGGAGAGAGAGAGGGATGATACTTGAGAGAAAATGCAAGTAAAAGAAATGATTCAAAAATGAAATGTAAAGTTTATTTTATAGAAATAGGGAGAGCGGGGGGGGGGGGGGGGGGGATTTCACATGGGGGGGGGGGGGGGGGGGGTTATTAATAAAAAAAAAATATAAATACTAAAGATAAATGTTGTATTATTGGTTAGATATAAAAATACTTGTATTCTCCTAAACTTAAAATACCAAGTAATTATAAAACAAAGTACTTTCATATATAATATGATTGAAATATATAAATTATCATTTACATAAATACTTGTAGTATATAAATATTTTAGGTTGGCATTTTATGAGATTTATGGATAATTTCCTAATTCAAGGATTTCTTAGGCAAAATTTCTCAATTTTTCCTATTGTACCGGGTTTACTGCTACAATTGCACTGTGTAAACTATGTCATAAAAAAAATAAGGTTTCCAAACAGTTCTAACCTGAGATGTGAATTTGACAGTTGTCACAGTCTCCCCCGGTTAGAAGAATTTCGTCCCGAAATTCAAGTGTTACTAGCGTTAACAGGTTTGCTTGCAAAGAGGTGAGGATACTTTTGTAACATGTACTCCTCCCGCTCCCAAGTATATTCAGGCCCACGCCTTGTGTTCCAATGGACTTTTACTATCGGGATTTTGCTTCTCTTAAGACGCTTGACATCCCTATCGAGTATTTCCATTGGTTCCTCTACGATGTGCAGTTTATTGTTGATTTGGACTTCTTCCAAAGGCACGGTTACTGCTTCATCAGCTAAACACTTTTTAAGGTTCGATACGTGAAACGTGTTGTGAATAGCACTTAACTCCTTTGGCAAATCCAGTTTATAAGCTACCGGTCCAATTCTTTCCGTGATCTTAAATGGTCCAACATACCTTGCACTCAACTTTCCTCTTTTCCCAAAACGAACTGTTCCCTTCCAAGGGGATACTTTTAAAAAGACTCGGTCACCCACTTGGAATTCTAAAGGCTTTCTTCGATTATCCGCATAACTCTTTTGACGATCTTGAGCTGCTTTAAGTCTATCCCTGATGATTGCGATCTTGTCGGTGGTTTCTTGAACAATGTCCGGACTAGATAGTTGTCTATCCCCAATTTCCAACCAATAAAGAGGTGATCGACACTTGCGACCGTATAGAGCCTCATATGGTGCACACTGAATACTAGTATGATAGCTATTATTGTAGGAAAACTCAACTAATGGCAAATGGTTATCCCAACTTCCTCCAAAATCTATTACACATGCCCGAAGCATGTCCTCCAACGTCTGAATGGTTCGCTCACTCTGACCATCCGTTTGAGGATGATAAGCCGTGCTTAAGTTCAACTGAGTTCCTAATGCTTTTTGGAGTGATTGCCAAAATCGAGATGTAAAATGACTATCTCTATCCGATATAATGGAAATTGGAACTCCATGCCGCGTAACGATCTCCTTGATGTAGATCTGAGAAAGCTTTTCCATCTTATAATCTTCTCGAATAGGTAGGAAATGTGCGGACTTCGTAAATCGATCTACTATAACCCAAATCGTGTCATGCCCTTTGGCAGTTCTCGGGAGTTTGGTTATAAAATCCATAGTGATTTGCTCCCATTTCCACTGGGGAATTTTCGGTTGTTGCAACAGTCCCGATGGCTTTTGATATACAGCCTTGACCTTTGCACACGTTATGCATTTTCCTACATATATGGAAATATCCTTCTTCATTCCTGGCCACCAATAGTATTCCCTTAAATCCTTGTACATCTTATCCGCTCCTGGGTGAATTGAATACATCGATTTATGAGCCTCCTCAAAAATCATTTCCCGTAGGTTGTCAGCCTTTGGGATCCACACTCTGCCCTTAAAGTAACGTATTCCATCAATCTTAGTTTCAAAACTAGACTCTAAACCATGAAGAGTCTCTCCTTTCAGATTTTCAGGTTTCAATGCTTCAATCTGAGCTTCAAAAATCCGGGTTTTCAAACATGTTTGAACCAGTGCTCCTAACGCTCGGACTCGTGAAGGTTTTACCCTTTCTTTCCTACTTAAGGCATCGGCTACCACATTGGCCTTACCTGGGTGGTAACGTATCTCACAATCGTAATCGCTGAGAAGTTCTACCCATCTTCTTTGCCTCATGTTCAGCATCTTTTGATCAAAGATGTGTTGAAGGATTTTATGATCGGTGAAAATAGTACACTTGGTACCATATAGATAATGTCTCCATATCTTCAGAGCGAATACCACAGCTCCGAGTTCCAAATCGTGTGTGGTATAGTTCTTTTCGTGAACTTTTAATTGTCTCGAGGCATATGCTATCACCTTATCATTTTGCATCAATACGCAACCTAATCCTTGATGTGATGCGTCACAATACACTACAAAATTCTCCGTTCCTTCCGGTAAAGCTAAAAGCGGTGCATTGCACAACTTTTTCTTCAGAAGTTGAAATGCTTCTTCTTGTGGAATTCCCCAAACGAATTCCTTCTCCTTTTGGGTTAATGTGGTAAGGGGTTTAGCGATCTTAGAAAAATTCTCGATAAAACGTCGATAATACCCTGCCAAGCCTAAAAATTGGCGAATTTCTGTTGGAGTCCTTGGGGCTTCCCATTTCTTAATGGCTTCCACCTTAGCCGGGTCCACGTGAATCCCTTTCTCTCCGATTACGTGACCTAAGAAATGTACTTCCCGAATCCAAAATTCGCACTTAGAGAATTTGGCATATAACTTCTGTTCCTTAAGGAGCTCTAAAATCACTTTTAGATGCTGCTCGTTATCCTTCTTACTCTGAGAATAGATTAATATGTCATCGATGAACACAATCACGAACTTATCAAGATATGGCCTACATACTCTATTCATTAGATCCATAAACACAGCTGGCGCGTTCGTCAATCCAAAAGGCATAACTAAAAACTCGTAGTGTCCATAGCGAGTTCTAAAAGCTGTTTTAGGAATATCTTCCTCTCGGACTCTCAACTGATGATTTCCCGATCGAAGATCAATCTTAGAGAAGTAAGTTGCACCTTGCAACTGGTCGAACAAATCGTCTATTCGAGGGAGGGGATATCGGTTCTTGATTGTTAACTTATTAAGCTCCCTATAATCGATACACATTCGGAATGCTCCATCCTTTTTCTTGACAAAAAGAATCGGTGCTCCCCAGGGTGATGAACTCGGTCGAATAAATCCCTTATCCAAAAGTTCTTGAAGTTGATTCGACAACTCTTGCATTTCCGCAGGTGCTAGGCGATACGGGGCCTTGGCTACAGGCGCTGCTCCAGGTACAAGATCGATCTGAAATTCGACTTGTCTAAACGGTGGAAGTCCAGGCAAATCGTTTGGAAATACTTCTAGGTGATCCTTCACCACAGGAATATCTTGAACTCGCTTCTCCTCAGGCTTCTTCTCAATTACTTGCGCCAAGAACGCAACATACTTCTTCCTCAAATACTTATGGACCTTCATACATGATACTATCTTCAAATTCCTTCCAACTCTATCTCCTTGAACGACTAAGGTTTCTCCGCCTTGTAATGGTAACCTAACCGTCTTTTCAAAACAACTAACCTCAGCTCGGTGCTTAGACAACCAATCCATGCCTATTACTACATCGAAACTCCCCAATTCAATTGGAATAAGATCAACACTAAACAGTTTATCCGCTAAATTCAAAGTACAACCTAAGATTACATCCTTAGCTTCTAATTCAAATCCATTAGCAACCTCAACAATATAAGCATTCGGCATTTTCTTAGATTCTAGATTGATCAAAGGCCTAAAATCTAACGAAACAAAACTCTTATCGGCACCAGTGTCGAATAATACGGATTCATAAAAATCGTTTAGAAGAAACGTACCTGTCACCACATTGGGGTCTCGACGTGCTTCTTCTGCTCCTATGACAAATGCCCTTCCTCGAGCTTGTCCTCCTTGGTTTCCCTGATTGGCTTGCCTTGCTTGATACCCAGCGTTGTTATTGTTTGGTCCTCTTTTCAGCCTTGGGCACACATTTCGGAAGTGATCTGGACTTCCGCACTCAAAGCATACCCTTCCTTCTTCCTTCACATTCTTTATCGTCTTACAAAATCGAGCTAAGTGACCCTTTTGCTTACAAATGCTACAAATGAGACAGGCTCCCTCGTGATGCGAACCACATTGGTTGCACTTTGGGTGGGGTTTATTGTAACGTCCAACCTCCTTGGTATTCATCCCAAAGTTTCCCACTGCTTTCTTGTTTCCACTTGAACTACCTCCACTTGCCTTTCCCGAATAATTCTCCGGCCTTCTCTTAATACCGACACCTTTCTGAGTTAGAGTTCCCGCTCTGACCGCATCATGGGTCAAACTAGTTGCTAGTGCCACGGCGGCTTGGATTGTGGTCGGACTTGATGACTTTACCATTCCTCTGATTTCCGGGGTTAATCCATACAGATATCGGTCGATCCGCTTGCTCTCCGGGGTAACCATGTGAGGTACTAACTTCGCAAGTTCGTGAAAACGAGCGGTGTAGCGATCTATGCCCGAACCAACCATAGTAAGATCCCAAAGTTCAGCCTATATTTTCTGAACCTCGCTTTTGGGACAGTATTCCTCCATAAGCAATTCCTTGAACTCAGTCCAGGTCAGTTTGTATGCATCTTCCCTTCCACGGGTCTGCACTTGAATATTCCACCAAGTTAGAGCTCGCTTTTGCAACTGACAGGCCGCATACTCTACCATGCGATCCTCCGAACACTTACAGATATGAAGTACTGACTCCATACTATCAAACCATGAGAGTAATCCTATAGCACACCTTCCGTTCCCTGAAACTCCTTGGGCTTACAAGTCATGAATGTCTTGTAGCAACATCCCCTATTGTCTTGAGTGTTATTAGGAGTTCCTCCTCCTACATTAACATTTCTTTGACTCTCATTAATACCCGCGGTAACTTGAGCTATGATGTTAGGTATCGCCTCTTGGATACCTTGAGCTACGAGTTGGGCGATATCGGGGTTCGGATCAGGATTTCCTCCCGTGTGCCGTGTGGATCTTCGTGGTGGCATTTTTCTAAAACACAATTGAAAAAATCGAGTTGATTAAAAATTTGAGTAATTAACGGCGGATGTTTTTGTAAAGAATACATTTGAAGTTTCGAATGTGTTGGGAAAATAATTGAATAAGTATTGCACGTTTCACATATATAATTAAAACATAAAAATGCCTTTTCATTGAAGTCATTAATAATAGCCGACTACTTACAAAATTTCTGATGTGTATCGCACATCAGTATAGAATTACAAACTGAAATTTAAGATTGAAACAACTAGAAATTAAAAAGTTCCATTTTCTAAATTTTCCACCGTCCACGTCAATATCCGCCCCGATGTACTTCGATCGAAACCCATAACACCAATAGCGTCAACAGCATCACTACTACTATGCTCATTATCTCGGCTCGTAAAGCTATCCTCCGAGCTAGTTTCGCTCCGCTCACGGCTTCGGATGACATGTTGGTCAAAAGGTGGCTTAATTCCACTAGCTCGGTTATCACTTGACTTTGATGACTGACTCTTGTTTAACATCCGTGCAAGTCCATTGCCACGGCCCTAAAGCGTTGCTCTTCGGTCCAAGTCATGCCAGGCGCTCGACTAATCGGCACTCCCTCGATCACCCGTGAGGGTTCCGGTGCGTCTCGCTGATCAGACCTAAAAGACACTTGTCTAGGTATTGGCACGCTCTTCCTAGCGGTTTGCCTCGTACGTGGACCCCTAGGTGGCATCACTACCGGGATAGGTTGTGGAGGAGCCACAACCGGAGGCATCCTTGGCCCATCGTACGGGTCTCGTTCCTCGTCAGACGTACACTCACTTGATGGCGTGTAGGAAGGTTCCGAGCTCGATGATGATGACGACATGGTATTGCTGAAGTAAGAGTGTGATGAGGATGTTGACATAGTGATACTGAAGTAAGAGTGTATAACATTACTATCGCGCAATATAAAGGCTAAGCGTACTATACTATTGCATACTATAGGCAATAACTACACTCCTATTAGGCATACAACGTGAAGCATCAAGTGTGAAAACACACATATTCCTAGTATATCCATTTCCGGTCTCGCATCACTCTTTCTTTAAGTAAACATAGGTGATCAGGCTTTGTTTAATTAAAGACCGATGATGCAATACCCGAACCAGTTATACTAGCAACATGTTTAGTAATTTAAATGTTCATTCCCGTTTTTGGTTATAGTTGCAGTTTTCCAAAGGAAAACCGGTATTCTCTATAACCTTTAGCTCTGATACCAAATCTGTCACACCCCGCTAAAGCGGAAACACGGAATGTGCAGCTCAAGTTTCATAGCAAAAGTTACAAGATCACAACAACCATCAAAATACATTCAAAGGTCAAACCTTGTCTTTTACAATTGTTTTCACGGAAGGGAAATGAACATGAAATTTAAAGATAGTAAAGAAAAGCTTCATCACGTGTAGCCTTCCTAAGTTCCAACCTTAAAGACGTTCTCCTGAAAAGCATGTAAATGAGAGTGTCAACTAATGCACTAGTTGGTGAGTTCACAGGTTTAATGAGTATAACATTGTTTGCCATCACAAAATAGTTTAAATCCACACATGGGATAAAATAATACGGTTATAAAACCACTTGCTCAAGGTAATCATATGTAAAATGCTAAGTTATTGAGCCCGTTACCCGACCTATACTGACATAATTTGCCCCTACCACAACGGTGGAATCATTCCACATACGCGCATGTTCTATCACCAACAATACGCAATACAACAATAATTATGCACTCAAACAAGCGCTACTTGTGAGTGGGGGTGTCAACCCAAATAACGTTATTCATAATTACCAACGGCTCACACTCGTGAGTTAAACGGGTAACGTATACGTGAACGGGGACTTTATACATGATAGCAAAAGAAACTCAAACTTACAACATTTGCAACAACATAGATACCATAGAGCATAAATAAGCAAGCTTCATATTTTCAAGAAAACGAAATAATCGGTGTGTAAAATAGTTGTATTAACCACATGCTTTTCACCCCAAAATATGTAAAACATTGAAAAAGGGGCTGTGAATACTCACTTGATACGTGATAGAATCCAGGAATCTCCCACAAATACTCCGAGATGATCCTACTTCAAACCTATGAACGTAAGGTCACTAGTGAGTTCTCAATCTCGAAGGTTCGGTACTAATTATCCAAATCATCATAAAATGCCTTGTTGTGTTTTAATATTATAACGTAATAAACGTATGCATTGTTCTTATTATATTAACGATTCCACAATTTCGTCCCAATAGGTAACGAAAAGGGTTTTAAAGAACATAAATATATATGGTACATATATATATATATATAAACCGAGATTTTATCGTAACAACGATAAAATCGTAGGTCGTAATCGAAATAACAATATTTAAATGTATAAATATATAGGTATAGTATATATTTACACTCTACTATTTCATCATAAGATGGTGAAATAGGATTAATACATAAATAAAGTGCAAGGATATATATAAATATATTATATAAGAGAGTTTTCCCAATTTCATCATAAAAGATGAAAGGGATAAATAATAAAATAAAGTGCATAAATAAAGGACATAAATAAAATGCATAAATAATATAAGATATACTTATATATTCCACTATTTCATCATAAAATGATGAAATGGGATTAGATATAGTCCTTAATAATAGTAATAATTTGTCCTTCACTGTCCAGAATTTGATGTCACTTTGTGTTCAACTTTTGGTAACTTCCAGGTATAATTAAATCATGGAATTTTATGTCCATTAAGTTCAATGAGTTAGGAAACTTTTGACACCAGTTTCATAATTTTTGGAGAAGTATAAGTACATGAAATAATACACGACGTAAAATCCGACAGAATACTTTGCTGTTTGCATCCGGATTTTGTGAGGACTGTTTGATAAATGAAATCTTTGCGTTTTTAAATGAAACCACTTGGGTTTGAATCTTAACACACTAAAATGAATTCCAGAAAAAGAATCACTCCATTTGGAGTTAAAATGAGTGAGATATGACTCTTTGAAGTGAGGTGTAATTTCTGGCAGCAAGCTGTCCAATCAACACCTTGTGCATGTGCACCCAACTAGACTTTTAAACCAAAATTCTTATTTCTTTGCATGCAAAATCCGATTTGACTCTCATCCATACAAATATTTTCAGTTCCCAAACATATTTATGATCCATTTAAAATGCATGCAAAACAACCATCAACTCAAGCTTTGAATACTTTTTGTAAAAGACCCAATATTGAAGATTGTTGATGTTCTTGCCAAGAACATCAACATGCAACTAAAAATTCAGTATTTTGAGCTCATGCATGTGGGTTTAAATGTGTTTTTAATGATTTTCAAAGGTACATTCATGAGACTCTTGAACAAAAATGATGGATCTTTCAAGATTACTACATGCATGTGTTTAAAATGTTCATCTTTGATCTTAACTTTGGTTTGTTTTTGGATTCGCCATCTTTTACTAACAAAAGATGTTATGATGGTAAATCTACAAACATTAAGACCCATAAAGATGATTTTAAAAGATGTGAAGAAAGTGTAACAAAAAGATGAAGATCATACTTTTAAAAATGCAAGAATATGAAAAAGACTTAAAAGAATGTGTGTGGATTTTACCCAACACACTTATGTTTACCTTAGATTGCCTTGGACTCTTGTAGTATAAGAGTTTAGGGGCTGGAGTTGTGATGAAGGTTTGAAGATGGAGAGAGAGAGGGATGATACTTGAGAGAAAATGCAAGTAAAAGAAATGATTCAAAAATGAAATGTAAGGTTTATTTTATAGAAATAGGGAGAGAGAGGTGGGGGGGGGGTTTCACATGGGGGGGGGGGGGGGGGTTTATTAATAAAAAAAAATATAAATACTAAAGATAAATGTTGTATTATTGGTTAGATATAAAAATACTTGTATTCTCATAAACTTAAAATACCAAGTAATTATAAAACAAAGTACTTTCATATATAATATGATTGAAATATATAAATTATCATTTACATAAATACTTGTAGTATATAAATATTTTAGGTTGGCATTTTATGAGATTTATGGATAATTTCCTAATTCAAGGATTTCTTAGGCAAAATTTCTCAATTTTTCCTATTGTACCGGGTTTACTGCTACAATTGCACTGTGTAAACTATGTCATAAAAAAAATAAGGTTTCCAAACAGTTCTAACCTGAGATGTGAATTTGACAGTTGTCACACGTAGAAACACGCATATACCACACGTATATAAATACCACATTAGGACTCGAGCACCGCGTATCTCTCCTCGTCTCATCTTCTTTCCCCTGGCCACATTAGTCGGTAGCAAGCCAACTAATTAACCTCACTGTACAATACAGTCGACTCCACTGTAATTACATACAGCCCCGCTGCAATAACCTACAGCTCCACTGCAATTTCATGCAGCCCCGCTGTATTTCCATACAGCCCCGCCAAATAATAATTCGGCTCACCTATCCTTGTTTCGTGCAATATAAATACAATATATATCTCAATATATCATATTGTCATTTATAAACCTTTCATCATTTTTCCAACCATATATATATATATATAAATATATACATATATCCTTTTAACATAAACATATAATCACACCTTGACACGTATCCGTCTCATATATATAAACACATATATATATATATATATATATATATATATTTCACACACACTCACATACATATATAAACACATATATACATTTCAGTTTGAAAACGTTTTAAAGTAAAACTCACCTCGAATGCTTACAAAATCCTTCCAATCATTTTTCCAAAGATTCGGTCTATCAATCCAAATCCACAGAGTCTGCAAATAGATTAAATACAAATATCCCCTTACCAACTGATCACATAAAACATACTAGAAGACTAAGGACTCTAGATAACTCAAACCCTCAAAAGTGACCAAAACAGCTAAAGTATCCGGATACCACAAGTTATCCGGACAACACAACCTTTCCGGACAACAGCAACAATCCGGACAACACATCTTTCCGGACAGCATGACCAATCCGGACACCAAAGTAATCCGGATACCATCCGGTATCTTATTCCATCCGGAGAACATAAGAAAAGAGACTTACCCGGATAAAAGACTCATCCGGACACCATCGACAAAACCACCCGGACACCACCAACAGGGCTATCCGGACACATTCATATTATGTCCGGACACCACTGTCGGTTCTTCCTATTTTACCCAGAAATCGACAGAAATTAACCCCAGAACAGATGTGATGATTCTAATCCGATAGGAATTATCTAATAGCAATTACAAACAGAATATGTAAAGGAACATACCTCCAATCACTTCCAAATGAATCAATTTGATGCCTTTACCCTTCTTTTCTTCTCCTCCCTTTTTCTCTCAACACACACACATAACACCTACTGATTTTCTGCTGATGTGAGGATAACTTGACACCTAATCAGATATTATTAACTTAATTTACCCATCTAGCCCTTAAACTCTTCATTAAAGACTAAAACACCTTTATCTTATAAACTTATCCAAACTTACCCTAAATAGTAACTTTAAAGTTAAATAAACTTAACGGAATTGAATTTTTAACTAACGGATTTACCCGGGGTATTACATTATCTCCCGCTTAAATAAATTCCGTCCCGGAATTCGGTTAAGTGAAAAGGTATCAATACTTATCACTACTACTTCGAACTCAATCAAAACCATAGAAACTAACTGAATAGCCACCCCACACCCACCTGTGTCTCTAACACAGATCAGCAATATAAGCACAGAAATACCAAGAACCACTTCACACCGAAGTCAGATAACACCTTAGCATATATAGAGTTTATTAGAAATGTACCTGTATCCTCATCCGAAATTTCCTCCTCATCCTGAGTTGTCATTTGGAATACTCGTCCCTTTGCTTTCGGTTCCTCAGACCCTTGTATCTCTCCCGTCCTGACACTTATTGGTTTCCCCGTCGTACTACCCTGTTGTATTTTCCTTTGTGGACAGTCTGACTGAATATGATTAGGGGAATTGCAAACGAAACAGAATCGATTTGCGCGACAATTCTTAGCGACGTGTCCAGCCCTTCCACACTTGTAACAACTTCTAGGATCAACATAACAATTTCCTTGATGTACGCGGTTGCATTTTGGACATAGTTTTTCATTTGGTCTAAAAGGTAGGCGACTATCGAACCTCTGAATTTCATACTCCGTTGAATCATGCGTCATCTCTTCCGATTTTCTTTTCCCAGCACTCTTATCACTAGTATTTCTCTTAATATCTCGTTCCACATTTTCCGCAGCACCTACTGCGGCTGAGAAGTTATCAGGTCCTGTTGCAGTCACTAACCTTCTGATTTTCGAATTTAACCCGAAGATAAACCTTTCCGTCTGCATCGCCTCCGTGGCAACGTAGTATTCCGCGAAACGTGACTTTTCCACAAAACGGGCAGTATAGTCCCTAACTGATAAATTTCCTTGCCGCAAATTCATAAACTCTCCTTCCAACTGTTTAACTGCTGCTTGGGGACAAAATTGTTTTCGGTAAGCTATCACAAATTCTTCCCAAGTGAGAGTAGAATGCACATCAGATCCTCTAGAATGAATAAAAGATTCCCACCAATACAAAGCATCCCCTTTTAACATTGCTGCTCCATACAATACTCTATCTTCGTCAGCGCACTTGCTTGTCTTGAAAATAGCTTCTATCTCTTTCATCCATCTCATTACTTTCACGGGGTCCCTGTCTCCTGAGCAGGTCGGAGGCCTACAGCTCTAGAACATTTTGTAGCCGCACCTCCTTGGTACTGGTATAATAGTTGGTGTAATTGGCATTTCCGCTTCCGGTTCAGGATCCGGTGTTTCGGCTTCACCATGACGATTCTGGTCAAACATTGCTTGTATACTAGCTTGTAGCCTTCCCATCTCTGCCATCAAATCATCCCTCGTGACAAACTCAATTCCTTGTGGGTGAATTCTGCCCCCGACTCTACCTCTTGTTCTACCTCCGTTTCTACCCGCGACTCTGCCCCCAGTTCTGCCTCCCCTGTCCCCTGTTCCTATCGGCGGATTTGTACTATTCGGATTTCCCCCTCTCCGATTCGTGCGTCTAGTACCGCTTGCCATTCTGTAGATTCAAACAAGATTAATATACACATAAGCACATAACCCATATAATAAGGTTTTCCGGTTCAAACATGCACCTGTAAGATCACAGTTACACTGGCCAGGTGTAATCTGAAATTACCTTACATGATGTTCCTTCTACCTTTTATACTTAGCATCCCAAGGTTCTAATATCTCAAGGACATCCTACTTCACATGCAGTTTAAGTCTAGGTACAAATACAAATACCTAAATCCCTTAAACTAGGGCTCTGATACCATTTGTAACAACCCAAATCCCATAACATACATCATAATACATAACATGCATACATATCATTGAATTACAACCAAATGTTACATAATAAACCAAGTACGGTCTCATTAGTCTTGACACTACAAAATATATAAAAGCTTCTTAAACATCATCGATCAACGGAGGCAGCCTACACCTTATTCTTTCCTTTGCCGCTATCGATTCCTCGACCTGGAAAACATATTTTTGAAAACAAAATGAGGGTTAGACCAAACGGGTCTAGTGAGTTAATCCTGGTCTTTTCCACAATCAATACAAAACTCTTTTCACATAATACTTTGTATCAAAATAGTTTACATAAAACCTTTCGTATAAGCACGCATATACCACACGTATATAAATACCACATTTGGACTCGAGCACCGCATATCTCTCCTCATCTCATCTTCTTTCCCCTGGCCACATTAGTCGGTAGCAAACCAACTAATTAACGTCACTGTACAATACAGTCGACTCCACTGTAATTACATACAGCCCCGCTGCAATTACCTACAGCTCCACTGCAATTTCATGCAGCCCCGCTGTATTTCCATACAGCCCCGCCAAATAATAATTCGGCTCACCTATCCTTGTTTCGTGCAATATAAATACAATATATATCTCAATATATCATATATTCATTTATAAACCTTTCATCATTTTTCCAACCATATATATATATATAAATATATACATATATCCTTTTAACATAAACATATAATCACACCTTGACACGTATCCGTCTCATATATATAAACACATATATATATTTCACACATACTCACATACATATATAAACACATATCTATATTTCAGTTTGAAAACGTTTTAAAGTAAAACTCACCTCGAATGCTTACAAAATCCTTCCAAGCCTTTTTCCAAAGATTCGGTCTATCAATCCAAATCCACAGAGTCTGCAAATAGATTAAATACAAATATCCCCTTACCAACTGATCACATAAAACATACTAGAAGACTAAGGACTCTAGATAACTCAAACCCTCAAAAGTGACCAAAACAGCTAAAGTATCCGGATACCACAAATTATCCGGACAACACAACCTTTCCGGACAACAGCAACAATCCGGACAACACATCTTTCCGGACAGCATTACCAATCCGGACACCAAAGTAATCCGGATACCATCCGGTATCTTATTCCATCCGGAGAACATAAGAAAAGAGACTTACCCGGATAAAAGACTCATCCGGACACCATCGACAAAACCACCCGGACACCACCAACAGGGCTATCCGGACACATTCATATTATGTCCGGACACCACTGTCGGTTCTTCATATTTTTCCCAGAAATCGACAGAAATTAACCCCAGAACAGATGTGATGATTCTAATCCGATAGGAATCATCTAATAGCAATTACAAACAGAATATGTAAAGGAACATACCTCCAATCACTTCCAAATGAATCAATTTGATGCCTTTACCCTTCTTTTCTTCTTCTCCCTTTTTCTCTCAAAACACACACATAACACCTACTGATTTTCTGCTGATGTGAGGATAACTTGACACCTAATCAGATATTATTAACTTAATTTACCCATCTAGCCCTTAAACTCTTCATTAAAGACTAAAACACCTTTATCTTATAAACTTATCCAAACTTACCCTAAATAGTAACTTTAAAGTTAAATAAACTTAACGGAATTGAATTTTTAACTAACGGATTTACCCGGGGTATTACACAACATCTAAAGATTAGTTCATGTTGGTGGTGGATAAAAACATAAGAGAAGGAAAGGAAACAATCAATGTAAACATAGTGAATGTGATCGTAGTGAATGCAATAACGAACTCCCTTCTCTCGGCTCTAATTCGCTTCACGTCGTGACTTCCTCCTCAATCGATCCTCTATCGTGGCTCCAAAAGCTCTGAAAAACCTCTGAAAATCGCCTCCTCATCGCTGCCGTTCGTCGTGTGTCAGATCTGGCCTAAAATCTGGAAAACACAAAGGTATAGGGGTGAAACAGAGACACCCACGGTTTGTGCTGCGACTTGCAAACCGCGCTCAAAACCGCACGGTTTTCTGATGCTCTCCGGGTTAGGTTCGGGTACTGGTTCGGGCACGGGTCTTGGGCTTGGATCTCGAGCTTCCGTTGGTTTCGTTTTGTACTTGTTTTGGGCTCTTTTTCGCTTCTTTTCTCGATGATTGCCGCCTTTTAGATTACCTGCACATTTCACTTGATAAAATATCAAATTCCGCCTCTTTGCTCAAATACAAGCCAATCTCATTGGTTTCAGGACCGAAAATAACGCTAAAAAGTGGCGTTATCAACAACCCCAAACCGAGCGTTGCTTGTCCCCAAGCAAATTAGCGATAATGTTGGAACCCAGATACGCTTAATCAAGATTAACAGTCTATTAGTTGAGTTTAGAGTTTGATGCGGAAGCGTATTAAACTAACAGATATGTTTGATAGATATTAGAACGCACATATATAAAGAAAACAGTAAAGAATGAAAAGGATTTCTTGAACAGTTACTGTTATTCAATATATAATAACAACACGAAGAACAGATTAAGAACTGTTGGTGTGTGAGAATATAACACTCAGATATTTGACAATAAAGTTTGAGAGTATTAGTGATTCCTTGTGTATTCGTCGTTAGGAAGATCTCAACATGAGACTCCCTTTTATACTACTCTTAGAAGACTATGAAGTTGGTCACTGTTCCTTTTACGGCATGAATAGTAAACTGGATGGTGTGAACAGTGGACTGGATGGTGTGAGCAGTTGTTTGAGCCATGCGCATTTAATGGAGCAGATGTACTATTGGTAAATGCATTAAATGGCGCAGACGTCTATTTTGTACCATGCCCTATTGAGTCCACTCAGAGCTTGACACGTGTTTTGACAGTACTTTTCCATGCAAGTTGATGAACGTATCCAGTAATATCTTCCAAGTCTTCATAGAGGACCACAGAGGCTCTGTAATGAATTACAGAGGTTCTGCGGTCTGGTCCTCTGTGGAGCAGTCTTCGCCGGATTCTGAGTCTTTGGTCTTCTTTGTGCGTATGACAGAGCTTCTGTAGGAAGCCTCTGCTGCTTCTGTAGCTTCTTGACCTTGATTTCTCGGTAATGTCGGCAGAGCCTCTGTAAGAGGCTTTCTTCACTTAGCCTATTTTTCACTACTTCTAAATACTTCTATGATTAGGAAGATTGAAGCTAACAATCTCCCCCTAAGTAGTGAAAAATAAAAAAATTTGAACTTGAGTTAAGTTTGGCTAAGTTAGATAAGACAGAGGTTAAACAATACCTCGAAATTTCTTTCATTTAGAAATATGCCAGAGGCATTTTACATTTGAGTACAATGAAAGATAAAACTTTGTTTGTAGAGATTGGAGGTCTGAGAATCAGATTTTGGCATCTTTGAAATCGTTGTAGCTTCTGTTGTCTCTGCCAACTTCTCTGATTTCTTTGTAGAATCTGATGCAGAGTTCTCTTGGGCGAATTGTTGCGTCAATCTCTCTTATGATTGTATCTGCAGCATCTTTTTCCATTTTCTTTGAACCTCTGTATTTCACAAGGCTTGCTCTGAACTTGTTCAGAGTATTTGTTGCGTACTTCTGACAGTCCATGCATACAAATAGTTTAGTTTCGCCTTGAGGGTTTTGAAATACTAACCCAAACCGTGGTTCTGTGATGATTGAGTTTGGTATGGCGTCTTGTGGGCAGCGATCCTCTGGTGGTCGTAGATCCAGATGTTTGAGACCGAGATCCTTTCCCAGCTGGAAATCTATCATGCTGTAGAGCAGAAGCTTTTCCCTCATCGCTTTTCTCAATACTTGATAGGCTCTGGTGTTTGCCTCTGTGTTGTAGTTGTCCTTTGTCCATTGCAGAAGGTTAGGTAGATCGTATGGATTGATGTTTCTTAAGTCAGCATCAGCGAAGGTAGATTCTGAATTGTTCTCTCTTCTGACTTTGTAAAGATTGTACCTGACCCTTGGATAGGTTCTTGTGAAGGAGAATCGGCAGAAGATCACCTTTTTGATCTTGTGAATTGAGAAAACATCTGCTTTGGTTCTTGGCTTTGTTCTCGTGAAGATGTTCTCAAATTCTTCTCTGATCCTTGGATCTGTCACATGATCTGTTGGATAGTTTGTCTGAAAGGATTGTTTGTAGAGGTATTTGTATACCACTTCTTCCATTTCTTCATGTGTTGGACCAGTTAAAGGAATTTCTGACAGAGGCTTCAATCCATGTGCCCAGTCAACTTCTTCGGGTTTTGGGGTTTGAAAGGCGTCAAACGCACTCTTCATCAGTTTCTCTGTTGGCTTTGACAATGTTTTCTTCTTCTTAGGCTCTTCTGTCAGTATCCCTTTGCCTTTATCTTTTGTTGTCGTGGCAGAACCTGTTGCTTCTGTGGGATTTGAGGTTTGCACTTCTGTAGGTTTGATGGAGGTTGCCTCTGTGGATTTTGACGATTGTGACTTAGAGGACTTTTGTGGCGATGGTTCTGTTGGCTTGACTTGCTCTGTAACCTCTGTTGGAGGTTGTTTGGTGACTTCTTCTGTGAGCTCAGTTTCTGTTGATGAAGTGTTGTCATTGAATCTTCTTGCCATTCTGAAAGCTAAAGTGAACCTGTGCCTTTCTTCTTCTCTCTTCACCATACGATCACTCATTGTTGTGTGCATCCTTTTCAGAATGTCAGAAGCAGAGGTCGTTGCTCTTTTTGGTTTGGTGGCAATCGACTTTCTTCTGGGTATGGTTTGGGGTGTTTCCACAGAGGTGGGTGTTTTCTCTGTGGTTGGTTCATCTGTTTCTTCCAAAGTAATTACCTCAGGGGTGGTAGTTGCCTCTGAGGTTTGCTTATCTGCTTCTGTAGTGTTGGGTTCTTCAGAGGTTGAATCCACAGAGATGGGTGTATTCTCTGTGGTTCTTTGAGTTTGTTGTTGGGTTTGTTCTTGAGGGGCTTGGCTGATTGGTTCTGCTGCGATTGGTGGAGATTGAATTGCTCTGCTCGTAGCTTTCTCCCTTAAATTCTCCCCCTCAGGATGATCTGATGGACCAGGATGGTCATCATCATCAGAGTCATCCTGACTCTTATCCGAAGTACCCTCTGCTCTGCAAGAAGTGTTGGGCTTCTTTGGCAATTCAGCTCCTGCTGCCTTCAATTTTTCACATATATCATCGCAGAGACCAATAAATGTCGCAAGCTCTGCTTCTGTCTTGAAACGCATTTTGCCGACACTTTTCTTGAAGTCCTTCACATAGTTGGCATTTGCAGTTGTGAAGGAGACAATGACTTCTGTGACCTGGTTTATGACGTTTTGTCCTAGCTCTGTTAGCTGTGCTCTGGTCATATAGTCTTTTGGCTGCATCATTGTCGTGGTTCGTATTGCCTCTGCTTGAACTTGTGATAACACATTCTGTAAGTCTGCAGGAGTAATGCCCTCTGCTCTGTTGGATTGCGTATTCAATTTTTCAAGGAAATCTTTGACCGAGTCCCTGAACGCAGAAGTTGCAGTTGTTTCGAATTGATGAGCGGCAGAAGTGGCTGTTTCTTTGGCAGTGGTTGTTGCAGAAGACTTCATCTCTGAGATGGCGGTTTTCACCTCTGTGGACAGATCGTCCATTTTGGTGTTCAGATTCAAGAGAGCTGTAGATGTTGTCTCTGCCAAGGATTTGAAAGAGCTTTGTAACTCTTTCATTGTTTGGTTCACAGAGGTGACAAGGGTTTGGAACTCATCCCTTGATACTTGTGTTCCTTGTGTAACCTCTGGAGGAACACATTCGTCTCCAGAGTGAGTCCCTGTTCCCGGGACACCTTCGTTCACCCTTGTTTGTACGATGGGGGTGGAAGGATTTCCTTCTGATCCTCGAGAGGAAACCTGAGTTTCGTTCTCTACAGAAGTTCTGTGAAGAACAGAGTCCAAATCCACTCCAGAGGTGGGTATTGGAATGTCCTTCTGTTGACTAGGAGACTTGTCTAGAGTCTCTTCGTCTCTGTGCTTACTACTTCTCTCTGAAAGAAGGTTTGGCCTTAATGTGTGCGTGACAGAGGAAACGAATTCCTCTGTAGGGTGTTCTTGTGTGATCTGGGGCGATTGATCACGAACATTAGGTGAGTCTCTTTGAGGAGACTCCCTAGGAATGGATTCCCCGGTTTCTGTGGGCACAGAGGTTGAAAGAGTAACCTCTGGCTGGATGGGTTGGGTTAGGATCGAGCTGTGCTGCTCTTTTTCAATAACTCCTTCTGCAGCTAGACCTGCGGAGTTAGAAATGTGGGTTGCACTGGGAGTTGGGTTTGGTTGTGTGCCTTCTTCAACTTCGGCATCTTTTCTTGTTTCTTATTCTGGTTCTGTGGAAGTTCCTTGCTCTGGTCGTAAAAGGTCATACATGTGAGGAGATCCGTATAATCTCATGACATGAGGATGATAGAGACCTTTTCGTATCCAGACAGCCTCTTCTTCATCTGAATCTACCTCTGAGATTTCTATCCCTGTTTCTGTGGTTTCTTCTACAACCGTTGCCTCTGTAACTTCAGTTGTATTCCACTCAGCTTCGATTTGTTCTGTTTCTTCTGAAGCTTGGTTTGGACTTCTTCTGTGGACGTCCAATCCTTGAATGAAAGGGTTTTGTAAAATCACAGGGGTTTCGGCTGGTTGATTTCTGGGTGTTGTGTCATCTTCTTGTAGATGTGTGTCAATGCCAGAAATGAAGAAATCTTGTTCTTCTGGAGTGTGGTGGTCGAGAGGTTGTGCCGTCCACCCTGCTGTATTTCGGGTGTTTACAATTTCGGGGTTCTGTAGGAAATCATTCAGGTCTCCTTGGTGAGCAAATCTATCTGGAGATTGATAGGGTGATTGATATCCTTCTTCTGTCATTCCTACTTCTGCATCTTCTTCTTCTGCAGTTTCTCCCTCTATGATTTCCTCTTCTGCAATGGTAAACAACTTTTTAAGTGTTTTACCATGCTTCTTTTTGGTTTTCCTCCTTTTTGGTTTTGGTGCCCCTTCCTCTGTTGATTTGGGTCTTTTCTTCTTCTGTTTTGGGGAAAGAGGAGGAGCAGAGGAGCCAATCTCTGTGGCATGGGGAGGTGAAGATCGATCTTCTGTAGTGCTTGTTGAGGTGCCTTCTGCAGTTTTTCTCTTCTTTGCTTTTGGAGTAGATGCAGAGGTTTTTGATGAAGACTTCTTTCCCATAAGTTCTGCATGTTTGGCTATAAAGCTGAGTTGAATAGCCATGTGTTTTGCTAACTTCTGATCCTTTTCTTCTTGAGTGGAAAGAGGTTTTGCTATCATTGTTCCTAGGGGGACACCTAAACGCGGGGGTGTCATAGGACTCGGTTTTGGAGTTCTATGATCGCGTATATACTCTTTCTTAAGGGCTTTGTTCGATGCGTAGTGCAGAAGTTTCTTTGACAGAGGTCTGCAGTGTGAGTAGCCATCAGCATGATCAGTGGGGGTATTTTTGTTCATCGGGAACTGTTTGGGAGTTGGCCCTTCCATTGGCCAATTTTGGATTAGCAGCAGAGGTTCGAACAGTACTCCCAATATTCTTTGGAATTGCAGAGGTGGTAGAAAGTTGGGATCGTTCTCTTTGACCCTTTTCGAGTTGTTCTTTCTGTCGATGGTGTTTATGATCTCTTGCATCATTATGGTCGCATAATCTAGTGGAAGATCATAGTAAACCCCATACATGATGCTCAAGATTTGATGTGAGCTCTGGTCAATAGTCCCTATCTTTCCTGTCAGGCATCTGTTAAGAATAGAGAACAAGGTGTTCCACATAGGTGGTAATCGGCCTCTGCGGAAGTCATTTCTCTTCCGTAGTTGGGTGTTGTACCCAAGCATTTCCACGAATCGACAGAGCTCTTCGTCTGTTGGTTGCTCTGCATAACTTTTCAATCCCAGAAGACCCCTTGTTGGTAGGTTGAATTCAAGTGAGAACATTGTTCTGTTGAACTTGATTTCAAGATGCTCAGATTTATCAGGTCTTGAAATGTACCCTTTGATAAGAGAATCGTCTTTATCAAATCGGCAGCTTTGCCAAAATTGGTTCAAATAACGGACTGGAATTTTGTTCGGGGTTCTTGATAGTAGAGGGAAGAGGACATGATTCTCCATGATGTTCAGAAGTATGGCATGGGCTTCGCCGAAAGTAGTGGGTGAGGGGACCAAATAGCAGTTGTTGGATTTGATAGGAAGAGTGGCTTCGAAATGATCCTTAGCTATGAAGTTTTGCAAGTGTGTCGTCGGAGCAAAGTCTGCGGAGTCCCCGGAATCTTGTTGTTCAATATCTCTTGCAAGGCTGGGGTTTTCAGAATGTTCTGAATGTGCAAGGGAGTTTTCCGTTGAGTTCGCCGGAGAGAGTTCAGAGGATGTAGCTCTAGAAGATGAAGCCATTTGCAAGTGTTTTGCAGGGTATCGCCGGAGAAGAAGATGAGAGTTTGTAAAAAGTTTTATGAGAGGGTAAGGTTTGTTTTTATAGGATGGTAAAACGGTAGACTTCGAAAGGGTAAAATATATGGCAATGGATTAAAGTTTGGAATCCGCACTCGAGTTTGAGCGGCGGGTTCAACTTACCAAAAAAAACGTTCCATGTTTGCCCAATGAAAATGGGACACGTAGGCCATGTCAGAAGATGACAGGACGTCGTGAGCGGCCCATTAATGCTAGGCGCGTGGAGTTGTTCTTAGCCATATGAGTTTCACTCTCAGTAAAAGTAACCGTTATTACCACAGATAACAAAATGGCAGAACTTTTGTGTTTTACAGAAGCTCTGTGATTTTGAAAATCTTGAGTTTTAACCTTCTCATATATCTCATTGTTATCATGACTTTGAAGATTCTTCTTTGAACGAAAACGTTTGTAAAGATATTGGAGAGGATTAATAGGATTTTGTCAAGAAATTTTACTCACAGAGGTTTTGTAGCTCTGATGGAACTTGCAGAAGCTCTGTGAGAGCCAGCAGAAGCTCTATGAGAGAAAAAATCTTATAACTTGAATTCTATTAATTTTCTGATCATCCAATTTTTGATCTGTGTTAAGAGATGTTTTTCGCACATTTTTGAAGGTTGGTGTCCGATAAAACTATTTTGATAAACGTTTTGTTCGAGAAGGTCATGGTGTGTGTTGTCGGTTTTCGAGATAACATTCCAAAAGATCGACAGAGGGTTAATTTGTGATCACAGAGCATATTTCCTGCAGAAGCTCTGTTGAGCTCAGCAGAAGCTCTATGACCTTAAATTTCTCCTATTTCGAATTTTGTTAAATCTTTTGAACTTTTGATTTTTGAAATGTTATTCACAGTATATTTAGGACATATTTGACAATTCTTGTCCTAGAAAACTGTTTTCTAAAAACCTTTCATGCGAGAGACATACCTTTTGGTTCTTCTGTTCTCGGCAGTTTTGTCTTTCTTCTGTCGATGGAGAATTATCGACATTCTTCTTCGGCTTTCCTTTGAGAGATTTACCTCTGTAGATCATCTCAGGGCCCCTTTTGCTCCCCCTTGATCTAATCACTTCTGTAGATCAAGAATTTTCCTTTTGCTCCCCCTTGATCTAATCACCTCTGTAGATCAAGAATTTTTCTTTTGCTCCCCCTTGATCTATGCTTGGATCAGAATATGATAAGTTTTGCATAGTACATAGGTCATGGTCTTTCAGAGGTTCTGTAGGGGTCGTCAGAGGTTCTGAGTTGACTTACAGAAGCTCTGTGATTTTAAGAACTATTTAAGGTTTTAAGAATTTACATACAGAAGTAGAATCAATCAAAGCAATAAATTAAGCAATGTATTTACTTATTATTTACAGAAGATAAAACTATACTTACAGAGGATTTTCACACCATGTTAATCATTCCTAACTTACCCACCAAGAAGTTGAATCTTTTCTCGTCTAATGCTTTGGTGAATAAGTCAGCCAGTTGATATTCTGTGGGCACGAAATGCATTTCGATTGTACCGTATTCAACATGATGTTTCAAGAAGTGATACCTTATATCGATATGCTTGGTTTTTGAGTGTTGCACAGGGTTGGCAGAGATAGCAATAGCACTTTTGGAATCACAGAAGATGGGTATTTTGAACAGAATGTGGCCGTAGTCTTTTAGCTGAGTCTTCATCCATAGAACCTGAGAACAACAGCTAGCGGCAGCAACGTATTCAGCTTCTGCAGTGGATGTGGAAACACAATTCTGCTTCTTGGAGGTCCAACTGACTAGTTTACCACCTAGGAATTGACAACTCCCAGAGGTACTCTTTCTGTCGAGCATGCATCCTCCATAGTCTGAATCTGTATAAGCTTTAAGACCAAAACCAGAGTTCTGTGGATACCAGAGACCAAGATTTTTGGTCCCTTTTAGGTATCTAAAGATTCTCTTTACGGCATCATAATGTGATTTCTTTGGATTAGCTTGATAGCGTGCACAGAGACATGTGGCATGCATAATGTCAGGTCTGCTTGCTGTTAAGTATAACAGATATCCAATCATGCCTCTGTAGAGAGTGCATTCTACAGAGATGCCATCTGAATCTAAGAATAACTTGTTTCCAGTGGCCATTGGAGTTTTCATTGCAGAGGCATCAGAGAAGCTATACTTGGAAAGAATGTCAGAGACATATTTAGCTTGATTTATAAAAATTCCCTCTGATGATTGTTTGACTTGGAGTCCGAGGAAGAAAGTTAATTCTCCCATCATACTCATTTCAAACTCACTCTGCATGAGTTTTTCAAAACTTTTGCACTCTTCTGTATTAGAAGACCCAAAGATTATATCGTCCACATAAATTTGTACAAGCATTATCTCACTACTTTTGCGTTTATAGAATAAGGTAGTATCTGTTGTACCTCTATTGTAACCATTGACTAGAAGAAAGGTAGAAAGTCGTTCATACCATGCTCGTGGAGCCTGTTTCAGTCCATATAGAGCTTTTTCAAGGTAGTATACATGCCTTGGAAACTTTGAGCTTTCAAATCCTGGTGGCTGATTAACGTAGACCTCTTCTTGGATTTCACCGTTGAGAAAAGCTGATTTTACGTCCATCTGATAGACTTTAAAACCTCTGTGGGCTGCGAAGGCTAAGAATATTCTTATTGCTTCGAGCCGTGCGACAGGGGCAAAAGTTTCATCGTAGTCTATGCCTTCTTCTTGTCTATATCCCTTTGCTACTAATCTTGCTTTGTTTCTGATGACCACTCCATCTTCATCCTTCTTGTTTCTGTAGACCCATTTAGTCCCAATGGCCTGTTTTCCTCTTGGCAGAGGTACTAGAGTCCATACTCTGTTACGCTCAAATTGCAAAAGTTCTTCTTGCATGGCGTCTACCCAGTTTGGGTCATCTAGGGCTTCAGAAATCTTCTTTGGTTCTATCACACTAATAAAATTTGTAAAGAAACAAAAGTTAGCAGTGGCAGACCTTGTTTTTACTGCGTCAGAAGGTTCTCCGATTATTTGGCTTGGAGGATGGCTTTTTGTCCATTGAGTTGTGCGTGGAAGATGATCATCAATGTCATTCAGACTTTCTTTAGAGACTTCTTGTGTTTCTTCTTGTGTAGCCTCTGTTGTTCTTCGTGCCTTGGTAGTTGATTCTACCGTTTGTGGAATGATTGGTATGAGTGGTGGTGGAGTTTGTTCCTCTGAGGACGTATAGTCTTGGTCCTCGATTTCCTCTGTAATTGGTTCTTCTGTGGTTTGTGCAGCTTCTGTGGTCGTTTTCCTTGATGTTTCATCTTCTGCACTTTCTTCTGCTTCGGCAATTGCATCTGTAGTATGTACAGAAGAAGATAAAGCATTATTAGGACCAGTTAGAGACAAACCTGTAGGATTTTGTCCGACAGAGGATGGTTCTTCAGAAACCCTGATTGTTCCAACAGAAGGATCAATGTTTTTGTTGAGCATCTATAAAAATAGAAGATCCAAGTCTTCTTTTGCTCGTGAGATGACAGAGGATTTCCCTTTAATTCCGAGTTCTGAACTGATTTGTTCAGAAGTCATCTGGAATGAATCATCAAAAGAAACATTGATGCTTTCTACAATCTTGTGAGACTTTGTAAGGAATGTTCTGTAAGCTTTGGAAGTGGCAGAGTATCCAATGAATTTGCCTTCATCTGCTTTTACATCAAACTTTCCTCTTGAATCTCTGTCGTTTAAGACAAAGCATTTGCATCCGAATGCATGGAAAAATTTGATATTTGGCCGCCTTTTGTTAAGCAATTCGTAAGGCGTCTTGAGGTGTCTTTTCACAATGGTTGATCGATTTTGAGTATAACACGCAGTAGAAATTACTTCTGCCCAAAAGTTCATTGATAATCCGCATGCTGACATCATAGTTCTTGCGGCTTCCACAAGTGTTTGATTCTTTCTTTCGACAACACCGTTCTGTTGTGGAGTGCGAGCTGCAGAGAAGTTCTGTGATATTCCTTCTGTTGAAAGATAGGCTTCAATGACAGAGTTTTTAAATTATGTGCCATTGTCACTTCTTAACTTCTGTATTCTGCAATTATAAAGAACTTGGATTCTTTTCATTAGATTTATCAATATATTTGGAACATCTGATTTCTTTCTAACGAATTCAACCCATGTGAAACGTGAATACTCATCAATTAGGACAAGTATGTATTTCTTGCCACCTAGGCTCTGTATGGCAATGGGACCGCAGAGGTCGACATGAAGCATGTACAGAGGTCTAGTGCAAGATACATCTGTTTTGCCTTTGTGGGAAGCTCTTTTGAGTTTTCCCATCTCACAGGCAGAACATAGATGATCCTTATTGAATTTAACATTTGGCAAACCTTTAACTAGATCAAGTTTGACCAGTTTTTCCAATGTGTGAAAATTCAAGTGACAGAACCTGTTGTGCCATAACCAGGCTTCTTCACTTTTGCAGGCAACAAGGAAATCTTTGTCTTTGTTCTTTGAGTTGAAGTTCATTAGATATAGATCACCTATTCTTTCAGCTCGCAGAAGTTCCATACTTGTTTCTTCACTTTGTAGAGAGCAGAAAGTTCTTTTGAACAACACATTGAATCCTGTATCACAAAGTTGACTTACACTGAGTAGGTTGTGCTTAAGGCCATCCACATATGCAACTTTGTATACAGAAACGTCTTCTTTCCTTATGACTCCATAGCCTTTTATGTGTCCTTTCTTGTTGTCTCCAAAAGTCATAGATCCACCATCTTGTGTTTCTTTGTATGTGGATAGTGCACTTCTGTCACCAGTCATGTGCCTTGAGCATCCGGAGTCTAGATACCAGATTGGCACATACTTCTTCCGCAGGATAATCACAGAGATTTAGGTACCCATATCCATATGGGTCCAATATTGTTAGAGTTTTTCAAGTTTGCCTTGGCATTCTTGAAATACATTTTGTTCTCTGCAGAAGAGTCAGATTGTTTCTTTGTGGGATTTGACTTTTGAATTGTCGTAGAGAGTAAACAGACTTGACTTGAAAAATGATTATTAAGTTTAGACATAAGATCAAAGCAATGACAGTATTGAATATGAGATGTAATTTGCTTGAACTTTTCATTGAATTTTTTAAACTCAGCCACAGAGGCATTACATTCTTTCTTTACATTAGATTTCCTATTACTAGAAGATCTATGAATACTCGAATGTTGTTTGCAAAAGCTCTGTTTAGGACCTGCCTTCTGTGGGTTGCTTCTGTGGTGAACTTCTTTCATCACTGTCACAGAAGAAAAAGATTTATTAACCTTGGGTTTTGAAAATCTAGAACTTATAGGATCAATAGAGGTCTTCTGTAACATTTTAAGCTCAGCAGAGGTTTTGATATGTAGATTCATTTTTAGAAAATCTTGGCAGATTGGAATCTCTGTGAGTTTCTCTTTTGGAGAAATAGTTCTGTGAGGAACTTCAGAGGAGAATTTGACATCCTCTGGGTCACAGTGAATTATCCCTGATTTGAAATCAGTCTCTGAGTTGTCAGAGGATGAATCGTCCTCGTATACAGAGGTTGAGTCAATTCTTTCAATAGAGGCTGGATTTTCTGAGCATGTATCGTACGAGCTTTCTTCCTCTGTAGAATAGTTTTCATAGATTGCAGAGGTTTCTAATAAGATTTCTTCAGTGAGAGTTTTATCTATAGAAGATGTACAGAAATTTTCTAAAACGCTTGATTTCCATATTTCCAAAATTTCTTTTTCAATTAAATTTTTAAAGTTTTCTTCTGAAAAAATGGGTTTAAATTCAGGAGCTTCTGCTGATAATTTCTTTTCAATGTTTATCAAACAGACAAAAGCAACCTGTGTTTGGGTCTCTGGTTTACCAAACTTGAAGATACCAATCTGATCTTGTGTTTTCAGATATTTCTTTGGTTTGATACCTCTATTGACAGAGGTTGAAGATGATGAGTTTGTGTTTTCAAACCACACGTTAATCATCTTCCTATGTTTCTTCAAGTAAGGATCCACAGAGATTTTCGCCCTTTTGCTTACAGAGATTAGATTTGGAAAATCTGGTTTGTTCGTTTTTCCAATCACAAATAAAGAGGACAGAGGTTTGTTTCTTTTGCCTTCAACACCTAGGGTGATATCATCATACCCTATACCTCGTCTTCCTATTTGTGAGTTTACTTTTTCATAAACTTTCTGTGCATCTTTATAGTTTTTAATCAAAACTTCTCTTCTGAGTAAATCTTGCCATAATACCTCTCTTTCTCTTTGAAAGTATTCTTTAAGAGCTCTTATGTCAGTAGTTTCGCTCCTTGAAACTGAAAGTTCTTTTGCTTTATCTTTTAACGTATTGGTTAATTCAGAAATTTGTTTTTTTAAAGGATCTAGAGTTTTGTTCCAATTCTTTTCTATTCTCTCTTTTTCCTCAAAAATCTTTGCTTTTTCTTGAGTGAGAAGCCGTACTTCTCTCTCATTGAAGGTGAGTCTTTTCTGAATACTTTGATTTATCTCTTTCAGTTCAATTAATTCAATGTTAATTCTAAGTGTATTATCATCTACAGAGGTAATACAAGAGTTGGAATTTGAAGTAGATACCTCAGAGTCAGTGCAGGAGTCGACTTCTGCCATGCCACAGAAGAGGGCATTGGCGGTATGTTCATCGTCAGAAGTAGAGTCTGACTGGAAGTCTTCTGTGTTCTCCTCAGAATGTCCTTTTGCCATTAAGGATTTTTGAGCATAATACTCGGCTTTCTTTTTGTAGAAAGCAGAGTCCCTCTGTGGGCGATTTGATCTGCTTCTGCATTCATTCGCAAAATGGCCTGGTTTGCCGCAGTTAAAACATCCTTGAGGAGTGTTTCCTGTTCGATCATTGGACTTCTGTAGGTCTCCGCCTTTCTCTGATCTACATTCATTTGCATAGTGACCAGGTTTGCCGCATTTGTAGCATTCTTGCTGCGTGTGGCTTACCGAGTTATCTGACCTCTGTCGGTCATTTCCTCTGTAATGTCTTTCGCTTGACCTCTGTCGGCCACTCGATTCTTCTTCTCTTCTGTCATCTCTTCTATTTTCTCTATCATATCTTTCATTTCCGGAACCTCTTCTGTTTCCTCTGAATTCTTTTGTCAATAGAGCTAAAGATTTAGCTAGTGACGCAAGAGTTATTTCTTTTTCTGCTTGCTCTTCTTCTTCACTGTCTATTATCACCATCTTCTTCTTCTCCTTCTTCTTCTCCTCTGTGGCTTTTTCATTTCTTGGTCTCTGTGCATCTTCTTTAGTTTTACTAACCAATGCATATGGTATAATGGTTAGTGTTTTAGCCTGTGCTATCTGAGGTTCTTGTGCGGCTAATGTTCCGTAAAGATCAGAGAGAGTCCAGGTGTCTAGATCCTGATTTGTCTGTAGGGACATAGACAGCTGGAGCCATTCTTCATTTAGACTTTTTAAAAACATGACATTGTTTTCTTCAGAAGTTCTGTCAATGCCTGATTTTCTGCACTTGTTGATTAGAGAGTTGAATCTGTCATATGTTGTTTGCAGAGATTCTGTTGAAGAGGCTCTGAATGCATGATATTCATTGATGTACTGTGCTCTTCGGTTTTTTTTGTGTTTTAGCACCTCCTTCCAACTGTCTTTCCAGTTCTTTCCACAGATCATGCGCTGTTTCACATGAATCCAAGGATTGAAAGAGTTCGTTGGGTATTGCCATAATCAATGTCCTCTTGGTTTTCTGAGCAACTTCATCTTCTGCTTTATCTTCGGTTGACCACTCCCCTTTTGGCTTTGGTTTTTGATGTTCGGGGATTTCGGCAGATTCAGCAGTAGCAGGTATACGAGGTACTACTGTCATGGGAATAGGAGGAGGATTGTACAGATATTGTACTTGATTTTTTTCAGTGCCCTCGAAAAAATGGACCATTCTTATTTTCCATTGAGGATACTCATCTCGAAGGAGACTAGGAGGTTTAGTGAGAGAACCAGTAGTAAAGAAATTATTTGTATTTGTCATTTTTGAAGATTTTAGAAAGAAGGTATGACTAAAGAGTTACTTCTATGAACTTGAAGATTTTCTGAGTTTAAGCAGTTTCCAGACACAATAATATCTATCACGAATCTTGATAAGTGGATCACTTGATATTGAAAATCAAGAGAGGCTCTGATACCAATTGTTGGAACCCAGATACGCTTAATCAAGATTAACAGTCTATTAGTTGAGTTTAGAGTTTGATGCGGAAGCGTATTAAACTAACAGATATGTTTGATAGATATTAGAACGCACATATATAAAGAAAACAGTAAAGAATGAAAAGGATTTCTTGAACAGTTACTGTTATTCAATATATAATAACAACACGAAGAACAGATTAAGAACTGTTGGTGTGTGAGAATATAACACTCAGATATTTGACAATAAAGTTTGAGAGTATTAGTGATTCCTTGTGTATTCGTCGTTAGGAAGATCTCAGCATGAGACTCCCTTTTATACTACTCTTAGAAGACTATGAAGTTGGTCACTGTTCCTTTTACGGCATGAATAGTAAACTGGATGGTGTGAACAGTGGACTGGATGGTGTGAGCAGTTGTTTGAGCCATGCGCATTTAATGGAGCAGATGTACTATTGGTAAATGCATTAAATGGCGCAGACGTCTATTTTGTACCATGCCCTATTGAGTCCACTCAGAGCTTGACACGTGTTTTGACAGTACTTTTCCATGCAAGTTGATGAACGTATCCAGTAATATCTTCCAAGTCTTCATAGAGGACCACAGAGGCTCTGTAATGAATTACAGAGGTTCTGCGGTCTGGTCCTCTGTGGAGCAGTCTTCGCCGGATTCTGAGTCTTTGGTCTTCTTTGTGCGTATGACAGAGCTTCTGTAGGAAGCCTCTGCTGCTTCTGTAGCTTCTTGACCTTGATTTCTCGGTAATGTCGGCAGAGCCTCTGTAAGAGGCTTTCTTCACTTAGCCTATTTTTCACTACTTCTAAATACTTCTATGATTAGGAAGATTGAAGCTAACAATCTCCCCCTAAGTAGTGAAAAATAAAAAAATTTGAACTTGAGTTAAGTTTGGCTAAGTTAGATAAGACAGAGGTTAAACAATACCTCGAAATTTCTTTCATTTAGAAATATGCCAGAGGCATTTTACATTTGAGTACAATGAAAGATAAAACTTTGTTTGTAGAGATTGGAGGTCTGAGAATCAGATTTTGGCATCTTTGAAATCGTTGTAGCTTCTGTTGTCTCTGCCAACTTCTCTGATTTCTTTGTAGAATCTGATGCAGAGTTCTCTTGGGCGAATTGTTGCGTCAATCTCTCTTATGATTGTATCTGCAGCATCTTTTTCCATTTTCTTTGAACCTCTGTATTTCACAAGGCTTGCTCTGAACTTGTTCAGAGTATTTGTTGCGTACTTCTGACAGTCCATGCATACAAATAGTTTAGTTTCGCCTTGAGGGTTTTGAAATACTAACCCAAACCGTGGTTCTGTGATGATTGAGTTTGGTATGGCGTCTTGTGGGCAGCGATCCTCTGGTGGTCGTAGATCCAGATGTTTGAGACCGAGATCCTTTCCCAGCTGGAAATCTATCATGCTGTAGAGCAGAAGCTTTTCCCTCATCGCTTTTCTCAATACTTGATAGGCTCTGGTGTTTGCCTCTGTGTTGTAGTTGTCCTTTGTCCATTGCAGAAGGTTAGGTAGATCGTATGGATTGATGTTTCTTAAGTCAGCATCAGCGAAGGTAGATTCTGAATTGTTCTCTCTTCTGACTTTGTAAAGATTGTACCTGACCCTTGGATAGGTTCTTGTGAAGGAGAATCGGCAGAAGATCACCTTTTTGATCTTGTGAATTGAGAAAACATCTGCTTTGGTTCTTGGCTTTGTTGACTTACACTGAGTAGGTTGTGCTTAAGGCCATCCACATATGCAACTTTGTATACAGAAACGTCTTCTTTCCTTATGACTCCATAGCCTTTTATGTGTCCTTTCTTGTTGTCTCCAAAAGTCATAGATCCACCATCTTGTGTTTCTTTGTATGTGGATAGTGCACTTCTGTCACCAGTCATGTGCCTTGAGCATCCGGAGTCTAGATACCAGATTGGCACATACTTCTTCCGCAGGATAATCACAGAGATTTAGGTACCCATATCCATATGGGTCCAATATTGTTAGAGTTTTTCAAGTTTGCCTTGGCATTCTTGAAATACATTTTGTTCTCTGCAGAAGAGTCAGATTGTTTCTTTGTGGGATTTGACTTTTGAATTGTCGTAGAGAGTAAACAGACTTGACTTGAAAAATGATTATTAAGTTTAGACATAAGATCAAAGCAATGACAGTATTGAATATGAGATGTAATTTGCTTGAACTTTTCATTGAATTTTTTAAACTCAGCCACAGAGGCATTACATTCTTTCTTTACATTAGATTTCCTATTACTAGAAGATCTATGAATACTCGAATGTTGTTTGCAAAAGCTCTGTTTAGGACCTGCCTTCTGTGGGTTGCTTCTGTGGTGAACTTCTTTCATCACTGTCACAGAAGAAAAAGATTTATTAACCTTGGGTTTTGAAAATCTAGAACTTATAGGATCAATAGAGGTCTTCTGTAACATTTTAAGCTCAGCAGAGGTTTTGATATGTAGATTCATTTTTAGAAAATCTTGGCAGATTGGAATCTCTGTGAGTTTCTCTTTTGGAGAAATAGTTCTGTGAGGAACTTCAGAGGAGAATTTGACATCCTCTGGGTCACAGTGAATTATCCCTGATTTGAAATCAGTCTCTGAGTTGTCAGAGGATGAATCGTCCTCGTATACAGAGGTTGAGTCAATTCTTTCAATAGAGGCTGGATTTTCTGAGCATGTATCGTACGAGCTTTCTTCCTCTGTAGAATAGTTTTCATAGATTGCAGAGGTTTCTAATAAGATTTCTTCAGTGAGAGTTTTATCTATAGAAGATGTACAGAAATTTTCTAAAACGCTTGATTTCCATATTTCCAAAATTTCTTTTTCAATTAAATTTTTAAAGTTTTCTTCTGAAAAAATGGGTTTAAATTCAGGAGCTTCTGCTGATAATTTCTTTTCAATGTTTATCAAACAGACAAAAGCAACCTGTGTTTGGGTCTCTGGTTTACCAAACTTGAAGATACCAATCTGATCTTGTGTTTTCAGATATTTCTTTGGTTTGATACCTCTATTGACAGAGGTTGAAGATGATGAGTTTGTGTTTTCAAACCACACGTTAATCATCTTCCTATGTTTCTTCAAGTAAGGATCCACAGAGATTTTCGCCCTTTTGCTTACAGAGATTAGATTTGGAAAATCTGGTTTGTTCGTTTTTCCAATCACAAATAAAGAGGACAGAGGTTTGTTTCTTTTGCCTTCAACACCTAGGGTGATATCATCATACCCTATACCTCGTCTTCCTATTTGTGAGTTTACTTTTTCATAAACTTTCTGTGCATCTTTATAGTTTTTAATCAAAACTTCTCTTCTGAGTAAATCTTGCCATAATACCTCTCTTTCTCTTTGAAAGTATTCTTTAAGAGCTCTTATGTCAGTAGTTTCGCTCCTTGAAACTGAAAGTTCTTTTGCTTTATCTTTTAACGTATTGGTTAATTCAGAAATTTGTTTTTTTAAAGGATCTAGAGTTTTGTTCCAATTCTTTTCTATTCTCTCTTTTTCCTCAAAAATCTTTGCTTTTTCTTGAGTGAGAAGCCGTACTTCTCTCTCATTGAAGGTGAGTCTTTTCTGAATACTTTGATTTATCTCTTTCAGTTCAATTAATTCAATGTTAATTCTAAGTGTATTATCATCTACAGAGGTAATACAAGAGTTGGAATTTGAAGTAGATACCTCAGAGTCAGTGCAGGAGTCGACTTCTGCCATGCCACAGAAGAGGGCATTGGCGGTATGTTCATCGTCAGAAGTAGAGTCTGACTGGAAGTCTTCTGTGTTCTCCTCAGAATGTCCTTTTGCCATTAAGGATTTTTGAGCATAATACTCGGCTTTCTTTTTGTAGAAAGCAGAGTCCCTCTGTGGGCGATTTGATCTGCTTCTGCATTCATTCGCAAAATGGCCTGGTTTGCCGCAGTTAAAACATCCTTGAGGAGTGTTTCCTGTTCGATCATTGGACTTCTGTAGGTCTCCGCCTTTCTCTGATCTACATTCATTTGCATAGTGACCAGGTTTGCCGCATTTGTAGCATTCTTGCTGCGTGTGGCTTACCGAGTTATCTGACCTCTGTCGGTCATTTCCTCTGTAATGTCTTTCGCTTGACCTCTGTCGGCCACTCGATTCTTCTTCTCTTCTGTCATCTCTTCTGTTTTCTCTATCATATCTTTCATTTCCGGAACCTCTTCTGTTTCCTCTGAATTCTTTTGTCAATAGAGCTAAAGATTTAGCTAGTGACGCAAGAGTTATTTCTTTTTCTGCTTGCTCTTCTTCTTCACTGTCTATTATCACCATCTTCTTCTTCTCCTTCTTCTTCTCCTCTGTGGCTTTTTCATTTCTTGGTCTCTGTGCATCTTCTTTAGTTTTACTAACCAATGCATATGGTATAATGGTTAGTGTTTTAGCCTGTGCTATCTGAGGTTCTTGTGCGGCTAATGTTCCGTAAAGATCAGAGAGAGTCCAGGTGTCTAGATCCTGATTTGTCTGTAGGGACATAGACAGCTGGAGCCATTCTTCATTTAGACTTTTTAAAAACATGACATTGTTTTCTTCAGAAGTTCTGTCAATGCCTGATTTTCTGCACTTGTTGATTAGAGAGTTGAATCTGTCATATGTTGTTTGCAGAGATTCTGTTGAAGAGGCTCTGAATGCATGATATTCATTGATGTACTGTGCTCTTCGGTTTTTTTTGTGTTTTAGCACCTCCTTCCAACTGTCTTTCCAGTTCTTTCCACAGATCATGCGCTGTTTCACATGAATCCAAGGATTGAAAGAGTTCGTTGGGTATTGCCATAATCAATGTCCTCTTGGTTTTCTGAGCAACTTCATCTTCTGCTTTATCTTCGGTTGACCACTCCCCTTTTGGCTTTGGTTTTTGATGTTCGGGGATTTCGGCAGATTCAGCAGTAGCAGGTATACGAGGTACTACTGTCATGGGAATAGGAGGAGGATTGTACAGATATTGTACTTGATTTTTTTCAGTGCCCTCGAAAAAATGGACCATTCTTATTTTCCATTGAGGATACTCATCTCGAAGGAGACTAGGAGGTTTAGTGAGAGAACCAGTAGTAAAGAAATTATTTGTATTTGTCATTTTTGAAGATTTTAGAAAGAAGGTATGACTAAAGAGTTACTTCTATGAACTTGAAGATTTTCTGAGTTTAAGCAGTTTCCAGACACAATAATATCTATCACGAATCTTGATAAGTGGATCACTTGATATTGAAAATCAAGAGAGGCTCTGATACCAATTGTTGGAACCCAGATACGCTTAATCAAGATTAACAGTCTATTAGTTGAGTTTAGAGTTTGATGCGGAAGCGTATTAAACTAACAGATATGTTTGATAGATATTAGAACGCACATATATAAAGAAAACAGTAAAGAATGAAAAGGATTTCTTGAACAGTTACTGTTATTCAATATATAATAACAACACGAAGAACAGATTAAGAACTGTTGGTGTGTGAGAATATAACACTCAGATATTTGACAATAAAGTTTGAGAGTATTAGTGATTCCTTGTGTATTCGTCGTTAGGAAGATCTCAGCATGAGACTCCCTTTTATACTACTCTTAGAAGACTATGAAGTTGGTCACTGTTCCTTTTACGGCATGAATAGTAAACTGGATGGTGTGAACAGTGGACTGGATGGTGTGAGCAGTTGTTTGAGCCATGCGCATTTAATGGAGCAGATGTACTATTGGTAAATGCATTAAATGGCGCAGACGTCTATTTTGTACCATGCCCTATTGAGTCCACTCAGAGCTTGACACGTGTTTTGACAGTACTTTTCCATGCAAGTTGATGAACGTATCCAGTAATATCTTCCAAGTCTTCATAGAGGACCACAGAGGCTCTGTAATGAATTACAGAGGTTCTGCGGTCTGGTCCTCTGTGGAGCAGTCTTCGCCGGATTCCGAGTCTTTGGTCTTCTTTGTGCGTATGACAGAGCTTCTGTAGGAAGCCTCTGCTGCTTCTGTAGCTTCTTGACCTTGATTTCTCGGTAATGTCGGCAGAGCCTCTGTAAGAGGCTTTTGTTTACTTAGCCTATTTTTCACTACTTCTAAATACTTCTATGATTAGGAGGATTGAAGCTAACAGATAAAATAGAATAAAAGCACACCTCAATGAAATAATAACTGCACAATTCCCAATCGGTCCCATGTAATGCACTAGTGATTTCCCATACCCGTGAATGTCTATCTCACTCTCTCCTCATTCTTATTCTGTTTGATCTATGGCCTTCGATTGTGAGTTGAACTCGTGACTGCTCCGATTCCATTAAGGTTGTACAAGGTCCAAACATACTAGGGAAAACATTTCGCCTCGACCCTACCTCACGGGGGACTCTCATTTCACTCGAACCTAGGTTATCGCACATGTTGTCATGTATATGGAAGTTATGTACAAGAATACTCGAAGGTCACATGACAACTCTAATGAAAGATGCATAAATGTCCAAAAAGTTAATCTCAGAAGGGAATTAAGTAGCAAGACAGAGAATATTGGTAAAGGTGGTCGTATACCGTAATCATATTTTCCAGAAGATCATCCAGGTCTTTACCAGGGTTGTAACGGGGCTAGGGTTATGGCTGAGAAACGAAGGGTAAACGAATAGAAATTCCTCGGTGTGTCAATCTTTAGAAAGTCTGAGCTTTCTTGCTTCACATTCTATCCTTTGGCCCTCTTTATCACTACTGGAGTCGCTTTGACTCTCTTATTTAACTGCTGTACTTTCTATCTCGCTAACTGTATTTATTTTTTTTATTTTTTTTGTAGGGCATCATTGGCCCTCTTTATTTGATTGGGGCAACATTGGACCTCTTTTCTAACTTTTGGGTTAAAGTGCACCCAAATTATTCATGTGACTGGCCGGTACTATTTCTTTTCTGTTCTATCTTTCGCTCTTCGTTACCGCCTCTGATTGACACACTTTCGGATACGGGTTGGCTAACGCTTTTGGTTCGGGTTTAATGGTGGTTTTGAAATGAATAGGGTGAGTGTTTGGCTGCAAACAGGGTTATGGAAACACCCAAAAAGGTCAAAGGGGGCGATAGGTAAAAACAGGTTAACATACACACAATGCCTGGAATCATCTCTCAAGGTCCACACGATAAGGTCTACTATACCCTTACCCAATATCCCGATGGTCATCTTTGCTACTCAATGCAATATTATAGCGAGATCACTCTATAATTACGACAAGGAATTCGAAAAAGTGTATATGAATTAAGTGTTTAAATCCCTCGAAATGAAAAACGTCTTTTAGGCTCAAAACTTGCTGTTGGGTGGTCTCCACTAATGTCCCTAGTCATGCCTTTTCCCGGTCCTTCCCTAATGGTCACGTTACTATCACAAGGTTCTTTCCACAATGGTTACTCTCGATCATCCAAAACAAAGAAATTAGCTAATGTGATCTAGACACTCAGAAGTGCAGGAAATCTACATGCATAAACATGGGCCCGATTGGGCAACCCCAAACCTTACCCACACATTGTCCCCAATGTGCAAGTGTTGGTGTAGGTGATGCGACACCAATCATTGTGCAGTCATTACAGTCATCAAACAGGAAGGACAAACATTAACATATTATATCAAAAAGCGGGCCCAAAGTTTTTCAAATATGGCCACCCCAAACCTAGGCCATGGCCTACGTTTGCCAACTAAAGCCAACCCTAAACCTCGGTGAAATCGAGGTTTGCACAAGATTGAAAGTGAGTGTGTAGATGTTAACTAAAGCCAACCCTAAACCTCGGTGAAATCGAGGTTTGCACAAGATTGAAAGTGAGTGTGTAGATGTTGAACAAATGAGGCACCCTAAACCTAAGTGAAACTTAGGTTTGTTGCATCTCGTTTAACTAACGAGGACACAAACATCATACACCACTCGTTACATACAAAGTTAGAATATACCTGTTTGCCCGGACGGAAGAGATTCTCTTGAAAGATTTGAGCGACCAGCTTGGAGGATTCAGAAAAGATGAAGGGAAGGGCACCGGAAAACAAAGCGAAAGCAAAACACAAGAAAGCAAAGCAAAAGACGAAAGAAGGCAAAGAAAACGAAAGACACAAACCAGAAAGAGAAAACACTGAACAAGAATAACTAGAAGCATCAGAGGAGTCCCGCGGTTTTGGCCGCGGTTTGCAAACTGCGCAAGAAACCGCGGGATCCTCTGTTACCAAAGATTCCAGTCACAAACGCGGCTTAGCGCGCGGTTTTGAAGCCGCGGCATAGACCGCGTAGGTCTATGTTCCCGATTTTTTTTTGTAAATAAAAAACAAAACATAAATTAAAACGAACGCAAACCTCGGTGGGTTGCCTCCCACCCAGCACCGTAGTTAAAGTCGTGGCACGACTACGTGGCTCTCAACTTGGCTCGGTATTCGCGGTCTCGACTCGCCCACACTTGCGATTCTCCGCGGATTCTTCCACATATGGCTTTCAATGACCATCGGCCTCCTCTTCTCTTCGATCTCGTCCACTCTCGAACATCTTGAACGTTTCTGTTTCTCCGCCAACCCTTAAGGTCATCTCGCCTTCTTCCATGTCGATAAGCACTTTTCTCGTGGCCAGAAACGGTCTTCCCAATATCAATGGGACCTCTTCATCTTCATCTTTATCTATGACCACGAAATCAACTGGAAGGTAGAACTTACCGACTCTGATCAGGGTATCCTCTATCACTCCATATGGATACACTATCGATCTATCCGCAAGTTGGAGCGTCGTGTATGTCGGTTTCACTTCCCCCAATCCGAGTTTCCTAAAAATAGATAGAGGCATTAAGTTAATACTTGCCCCTAAATCACACAACACTTTATCAAAACAAAGATTCCCAATTTGAATAGGGATCGAAAAACTCCCTGGGTCCTTAAGCTTCGGGGGAAGCTTGTTCTAAATGACCGCGTTGCACTCCTTAATAAGTGCAATCGCCGCGTGCTCCTCAATCTTCCTTTTGTTAGAAAGAATGTCTTTCAAGAATCTCGCATATGAGGGCATTTGTGCCAAAGCATCTGCAAAAGGGATGTTAATATGTAATTTCTTAAAAACTTCAAGAAATTTAGAAAAGTTTAGATCCTCCCTGTGGGCTTTAAGCCTGTTTGGATATGGCACTTTTGGAGTTACCGGCTTGCCCGGTGATTGCTTTGGTCGCTCTTGCTTCCTTTCGGCACTCTTCGTGTTTTCCTCAATTATCACCTCTTCATCAGCTTCCAACTCATCCATGTCCGCAGTCTCAACGTCTTGCCTCTTGGGCTCGGTTTCCTTTGATGAAGGCTCTCGTGTCGGGTCTTTGATCAGCTCCTTTCCACTTCTCAGATAAATGGCATTGCATCCTTCTCTTGGCTTTCTCTCAGTCTGACTCGGAAATGTTCCTGGGACTCGGTTTTGCAAAACTTCATAAATCTGTCCCACTTGCCTTTCAAGGATCTTGATGGATGCGGTGTTCTGTTCAGTAGCCGCCTTGACCGTGTTAACCGTGCTCGCTAACTCTACAACTGTGCTGTCCATCTTGGTCATGAACTTCATCATCATATCCTCCATCCCCAGTTTCTTCTCCCCAGATTGTCCCTCATTGAAATTCCTTTGGTTGAAACCTGGAGGACGGTAAACATTGTTAGCATTAGAAGAATTAGAAAAGTTGGAGTTATTACCTTGTGGTTGTTGACCGGGTTGACTCCATGAAAAGTTCGGGTGTTTCTTGCACCCCTCATTATAGGTATTCGAGAACGGGTCGTTCCTCGGCTGGTTGTTCCGGTTTTGCATAAACTGAACCAGTTCAGGTTCTTGAGGACTGCCTCCTTTCAGATGGTTCGTGATCGCAGCTAGTTGAGTTTTTATTTCCTTCAGCTTATCCGATTCTTGAACACTCGAAACTCTTCTAACGGCTGATCTTGGAGTAGAAAAACTATGTTCGGCCAGATTATCTATCAGCTCGCATGCTTCCTCATAAGATTTATCCATTAGGGCTCCACCTGATGCAGCGGTGATGTCGTTTTTGAACTGTGGGTGGAGTCCGCTAAAGAACGTCTGGATGATGACCCAACCTTGCAACCCATGATGAGGGCACTTCTTTAGCATGTCTTTATACCGCTCCCAAGCCTCATATAACGTCTCTTGGTCCCATTGAGCGAAATGGGTGATCTCGGCCATGAGTTGGGCGGTTCTGCTTGGTGGAAAGAATTTATGAAGGAAAGCAGCCTTCAGTTGTGCCCAAGTGGTTATCGAGTCCGATTGGATACTCTCGGTCCATGTCTCGGCTCGGCCCTTGAGAGAGAAACTAAACAGTCTTAGCTTGATGGCGTCTTCGTTCACCCCGTTGATCTTGAATGTGTTGCAAATCCGTTCAAATGCACGAAGATGTGCATGGGGGTCTTCCGTTGGTGCTCCCCCAAACTGGTTCTGCTGTACCATTATGATGGTACTCGGTTTAAGCTCAAAATAGTTCCCCGACAACGGCGCCAAAAACTTGATAGGCGGGTTGACACCCCCTAAATCTAACCGCAGGTGTACGGGTCGAAATCAAGTAATAGTACAAAAAGTACGAGTATCGAACACAGGGAACTAGGAACTAAGTATCACAATGACTATAAACTCTATTAACTGAACTATCGAAGGTGAGTGGTTGGTATTAAACTAAATAATTGCAAGAAAACAAATCACAGACAGAACAACAAGCAATTGAAGAAACTTTGATAGAGAAAACAGTTGAGGGTTGGAAATCCTAAGGTTTTCACATACGAACATTTGACTTAAACAATTACCAAGTTATTCCCTTTAATGAATACCCAATCTCGAAAATCACCGTTGTTCTCTCTCAAGCAACAACGGGTTTTATTTTGAAGACACAAGCTTTATCTCTCGATCTTAACTTATGACACTCAAAACACATTAAAAGCAAGATTTAAACGGGTCTAAGGCTTACACTGGTATATCTCTATCCAATTTCTCACCTTAGACATGCAATTTCTAGTTCTAGTTAACAATTAATTCTCTCGAACTTAATTCAGAACAACAAAACAATTGGAAGCTAGCTAAACTCACAAAAGCATTAAAAACCAAATTACATGCTTCATTAAAATAGGAAAACTGATAAAAGTCTCACGTCATCTGTTCATAAGTTTTAAACCAAATTCATTCCAACCCCCAACATCTAAAGATTAGTTCATGTTGGTGGTGGATAAAAACATAAGAGAAGGAAATGAAACAATCAATGTAAACATAGTGAATGTGATCGTGGTGAATGCAATAACGAACTCCCTTCTCTCGGCTCTAATCCGCTTCGTGTCGTGAATTCCTCCTCAATCGATCCTCTATCGTGGCTCCAAAAGCTCCAAAAAACCTCTGAAAATCGCCTCCTCGTCGCTGCCGTTCGTCGTGTGTCAGATCTGACCTAAAATCCGGAAAACACAAAGGTATAGGGCTGAAATAGACAAAACCGCGCGGTTTTCTGATGCTCTTCGGGTCAGGTTCGGGTACTGGTTCGGGCACGGGTCTTGGGCTTGGATCTCGAGCTTCCGTTGGCTTCGTTTTGTACTCGTCTTGGGCTCTTTTTCGCTTCTTTTCTCGATGATTGCCGCCTTTTAGATTACCTGCACATTTCACTTGATAAAATATCAAATTCCGCCTCTTTGCTTAAATACAAGCCAATCTCATTGGTTTCAGGACCGAAAATAACGCTAAAAAGCGGCGTTATCACCACCTGCAGCTCAAAATGTCAATCTAGATTCATGTCTGTTTCATTCAGCTTATTCTAAACCAATCCATTCAGTCCCAAAACAGTTTATACAGATATATTAAGGTTTAATATAACAGGAAACATTGATTTGTACAAAATGAATGAACTCACCTTTGTTTTATAAGACCCACTTCTTTTCCCAAACAAACTCCAAATCAGAACAGTACCTAGAAGAAATTAGTTTATGTTATGGATATCATCTTGCTACTGGAATTCAAATCTACAAAACCCTTTGTATTCATACCAATTTTCAGCTTGATTTCTTCTTTTTTCCCCTTTCTTTCTCTTCTTCTTTCTTTCTTCTTTCTCTCTTCTTTCTCTCTCTTTCTCAACCGACTCAGTCAAAAATGATTTGAGATATTTTCTAAATCAAATTTCTACTTTATCTTTCATCTCTTTTCTATAATTCCTATTTACCCCCTTCAAGTTCCAAACTTTCCAAAAATAGCAACAAGCTTTGATTACTTGAATTTTAGTACCAATGAATTATAAAATTACAAATAATCCAAAGCTTAAACCAAAATACAATTAGACCCCTATTCACATTAGAATAATATTAAAGGAAAATTCGAGATGTTACAATACTCCCCAACTTGAAAATGATTTCGTCCCCGAAATCAAAGTCAGGTAAACAAGTGAGGATATCTAATCTTCATATCCTCTTCCGGCTCCAACGTTACATTAGCACCTTGATGGTGTTTCCATTGTACTTTTAACATAACCACTTCCTTATTATTACGTAACTTTCTAATTGATCTTTCCAAAATTGCCTCTGGTTCTTCCACACAGCGGCTCTTTTCATCCACTCTTACATCAGTAAGTAGAATCACATCGTCCTCTTCGGCCAAACATTTCCGAAGATAGCAAACATGAAAAATATTGTGTATTCCTTCCAACTCAGGTGGAAGATCCAACTTATATGCTTGCAAACCAACTTTCTTTGTGATAGTGAAAGGCCCTAGAAAACGAGGACTTAGCTTTCCACGTTTGCCAAACCTTATCACGCCTTTCCACGGGGATACCTTAAGCATTACGCGCTCCCCAACTTGGAATTCTTTCGGTCTTCTTTTCGGATCAGCATAACTCTTTTGTCGACCCTGAGCTGCTTTCATATGCTGCCGAATTTCTTTCACCTTATCAGTTGTTTGTTGCACCAATTCCGGACCAGCAAATTGCTTCTCTCCGGCTTCTAACCAGCACACTGGGTTCTACACTTCCGACTAGGGGTGAGCACGGGTCAGATCGGATCGGTTCGGGGCAGAAAAAGTCATACCCGATCGGGTTAGAAATACAACCCCCAAACTTAAGAAACGGGTGTGTAGGATTTCGGGGTTCGGGCCAATTCGGGGTCGGGGTTACTCGGGTCGGTTTGTCGGGTAAAACAATACACCTATGTCACACACGACACAGTTTCTTAGTTTCAACTTTCATGATGACCTGGGTTTTACTTTTCTCCATAAGCGTGTTATGTGTATAATTTTCTGGATAACTGGACCTGTCACATCCTAACATTTAATACACAATAGATTTTAATAATATATGTATCCATAGATGAATTCTACTGATAATCTGACATTGACAAGTTGACTCAACTTGTCATGCAAGCACTAATGCCATGCCACATCCACAGTTCGACACACAAGTATTTAAGTTGTTAAATATTTTTATATTATAAATTTAGATGGGTAATAAGCTTACATGTACATGCATCATGCATGCACATGCAATACATGTATCAAAAGATATATCACAACTCAACAAACGTCAAATTCATTAATAAATGGACATTTAATTAAAAAAAACTATGAATATTGAATAAGAAATTTTTATAACTTCAGTTATTCTAAATATCTAATAAAATTCAAAACTTCAAAATTTAAAGTGGCAAATATCAAAGTATAAAATCTAAAATGAATAGCAAGGTCAAACACTCCATCCAAAAAGCATCGAACTCTGGTCGTTCTTCATCTAAGCATTGATCGGGTTATCATCCTTTGCCTATTTTCAATCAACAAAACAAAATTTATTATAAGTAAACACCTAATAAATAATAATTCAAGAATCTATGATTATGAGATTATGACTAACAAAGTAACAATATAACATATTACATCATCTAGATCAACCGTTGGAAGAGAACCTTCACCATCACGGACAGAACTTGAACTTCCAATTCTCACATTTTCCATTTCTGCATATATAAAAACAAATTAAACGCACGATATAAATACCCAAATTCAACTATATACTAACATACATTAAAAATGAATACTCAAATACATAATTAATGTCATACCTTTCTCAAACTTTTCAATATCATCTATGTTTTCTTCAACTACAATTGGCTGATTAGGGCCTCTAAGCCAATCTTGTGTACAAACAAGGGCTTCCACCATTTTAGGAGATAGAGAACTTCTAAAAGCATCTAAGACCCTGCCATTGGTACTAAAAGTCGATTCAGAAGCCACTGTTGAAATTGGGACCGCAAGTATATCTCTAGTCACTTTCGAAAGAATAGGAAACCTTTCACTATTAACCTTCCACCATCTTAAAATATCGTATAATTTAAACCATTATTAAACACTGTAATATCGTATCTCTCTTCCATTATATATATTATATATAATTTAAACCATTATTAAAAAAATCAATAATATCAATGTATCATGTATGTGAATGATGTGATCTGACAGAAGAACCTAGGCTAGTAGGCTATATAAAATTTTAAACTGCAATTTAAAAGTGTATATGCATATAAAGTCGTCGACAACTCGACATTCACAATTTCACATACCACAGTTACACCTCCCTCTCTCTCTCTCTCTCTCTCTCATATATATACTAACCATGAATGATGAAGCTGCAAATAAAAGTATATATGACATACATGATATGAACGCAACGACTAGCGAGTAGCGACTAATATGGAGTTCATGAGTCGTGACTTCGTGGAGACTACCGACCGGAGAAGAGAACTAGAGATGAGATTATGTCTTCTGTTTCTGGTTCTGGTCTTGAATGGGTCTTAATTAGGTATTAGTATTCTTGACTTCTTGTTGTGTTTAGGGTTTACCCACGGCTTAGCTTGTATAACAAGAAAAAAAATATGAAAATATATATATACACATAAGGTTCGGGTTTCGGACGGGTTCGGTCTAGGGATCTGGAGACCCTAACCGATCCTACTAACCCGCTCAAAAGCTCGGGTGTCGGGTGTCGGATAGATTCGGGTCATATGGGTTGGACCAATTCGGTTTTTTCGGTTCGGTTTGTCGGTTTTTTCGGGTTGGGTCGGGTTCTGCACAACCCTACTTCCGACCATACAAAGCTTCGAAGGGTGCTCTCCCAATACTAGAATGATAACTATTGTTATACGCAAATTCTACTAAAGTTAAATGCGCATCCCAGTTACCTCCAAAATCCAATACACATGATCTGAGCATGTCTTCCAAAGTTTGAATGGTTCTTTCGCTTTGCCCATCAGTTTGCGGATGATAGGCAGTGCCCAAATTAACTTTCATACCCAACTCTTCTTGTAGTGATTGCCAAAATTTTGAGGTAAACCGACTATCTCTATCTGACACTATTGACACCGGTATACCATGCCTTGACACCACTTCATCAATATACAGCTTCTCCAATTTATCTATTGGTGACGCTTCTTTCATAGCCAGAAAATGAGCACTCTTAGTTAATCGGTCCACGATTACCCATATAGTGTCGTTACCTTTTTGCGTCTTTGGTAACTTTGTCACAAAATCCATAGTAATCCTCTCCCACTTCCATTCCGGAATCTCCAAGGATTGGAAACTTTCGTAAGGCTTCTAATGTTCCGCTTTTACCAATGAACATGTCCTACACTTCTCTACTATTCGGGCTACATCTACTTTCATAGCTGGCCACCAGTAGTGTAGCTTCAAGTCCCTATACATCTTAGTACTCCCAGGATGTATATAATACTTAGATTTATGAGCATCTTCGAGAATTAACTCTCGATTTCCTCCAGTCTTAGGCACCCAAACACGACTTTGGAACAGTTTAATTCCACGGCTATCTTCAGTCAATTGAAGATGCTGCTTACTCATGACTTCCTCTTTTAGATTCTCTTCCAAAAGAGCCTCCGCTTGTGCCTCTTTTATCCTTTCAATCAAACTGGATGTTACATCAATTCTAGCATTGGTCGTTTTCAAACATCCATTATACTCTTTTCTACTTAAAGCGTCAGCTACGACATTTGCTTTACCGGGATGGTAATGCAATTCACAATCATAATCTTTAAGTAACTCTAACCAGCGTCGTTGTCTCATGTTTAACTCTTTTTGATAAAAGGCATGTTTCAAGCTCTTATGATCAGTATAAAGAGTACATTTCGTTCCATATAAATAATGTCGCCACAGCTTCAATGCAAACACGACTGCTGCTAACTCCAAATCATGCGTCAGATAGTTCTTCTCATGCTCCTTAAGTTGTCTTGACGCATAAGCAATTACGTTGCCTCGTTACATTAATACACAACCCAGACCCATCTTTGAAGCATCACTATATACAACTAAATCTTCTATTCCTTCTGGTAAAGCAAGAACAGGAGCTTCACATAACTTTTGACGTAAAGTTCTGAAAGACGCTTCTTGTTTCTCCGTCCAAACAAACTTCACGTTCTTTCGCGTCAATAAAGTCAAAGCCGAAGCAATCTTTGAGAAGTCTTTAATAAACCTTCGGTAGTAACCGGCTAGGCCTAAGAAACTTCTTATTTCAGATGCACTTCTTGGTGTCTCCCAATTCGTCATTGCTGGGTCTACTTTAACTCCATCCGAAGTGATTACATGGCCTAGAAATTGTACCTCTTTTAACCAAAATTCACATTTTGAAAACTTTGCGTACAATTTCTCTTCTCTTAACACTTCTAAGACTTCACGTAAATGATGTTCGTGATCTGCTTCCGTCTTCGAATAGATAAGTATGTCATCAATGAATACAATGACAAACTTATCTAAGAATGGTCGACATACTCTGTTCATCAGATCCATGAACACTGCTAGAGCATTAGTCAACCCGAATGGCATTACAAGAAATTCATAATGTCCATACCTTGTTCTAAACGCTGTCTTAGGAATATCTTCATTTCTTACCCGAACTTGATGATACCCTGACCTTAAATCAATATTTGAAAAGCATCCCGCACCTTGGAGTTGATCAAATAGGTCATCAATCCTTGGAAGAGGATACTTATTTTTAATAGTTACCTTATTCAGCTCGCGGTAATCGATACACATTCTCATAGTGCCATCTTTCTTCTTAACAAACAAAACCGGAGCTCCCCAAGGTGAAGAACTCGGCCTAACAAAACCTTTATCTAATAACTCTTGTAGTTGAGTCATCATCTCTTTCATTTCGGCCGGCGCTAAGCGATACGGTGCACGCGCTATTGGTGCCGATCCAGGGATAAGGTCAATACGAAACTCTACCTGCCGTTCAGTTGGTAGACCTGGAAGATCATCATGAAATACATCCGGGAATTCACGTACCACCTTAATGTCTTCCACTTGTTTCTTTTCCGATTTTACATCTAAGACATACGCCAGATAGGATGAACATCCTTTCATTAAACATTTACGCGCTTTTGCAACAGAAATTAACGGAACTTCCCCTTTTTGCTTTTCTCCAAAGATGAGTACATCATCCTTATCAGTCATCGGAATCCGAATCAATTTCTTTGCACAAAGTATCTCTGCCTGGTTGACTGTCAGCCAGTCCATACCCACAATTACCTCGAATCCCCCAATTTCCATCAACAACAAGTCGATCGGAAATTTCGTTTCCCCTACTGAAATAAAACAACTATCTAGTCTTTCACGAACCAAAACTTGACCCCCGTTAGCTACCTCAACTACTAAGGCTTCTTCCAAGGTAGTGACAGACATAGCTAACTTATGGTAGAACGACTTGGACACAAATGACAAATTTGCACCACAGTCAAACAAAATGCACGCATGAATAGAATTAACGAGGAATGTACCCGAAACAACGTCTTTCAATTCCTTGGCCTCATCAGCTGTCATATGGAATGCCCGACCCGTTGGCTTTGGAACATTTGGTTTCTTGCTTTGATCTCCACTCTTTTTCAGTTTTGGGCAATCACGACGAAAGTGGCCTGGTTGTTTACACTCGTGACATGTGAATCCTTGTACAGGACAATTGCTCATAATATGCCCACTTTTACCACATTTGAAACATTCCAATGCTGTCACCCGACACGGCCCATAGTGTTTACTTCTACACTTCGGACACCAATTCGGCTCACGACGAGATTCATAATGAGCACCTTTACCCGCTGTCTTTGATTTCTGAGAAGACTCTAACCGGCCTTCCCACTTTCGTTTTTCTCCAACTTGAGTCTTTTCTTCTTTATCTTTGACATAGACTTCTTCCATCACTTTAGCTTCCTCAATTGTTTCCCTCAGTGTTGAAGCTTTAGCATTTCGTACACGGGACATCATATCCGCTGGCAAACCTTTCAAGTAAGCTTTAATCTTTTCTTTCTCATTCGGAGCCACATGCCCCACCAAGTTCAGCTTCTCCATAAAAGTTTCAGTATAATTTCTAACAGACATGTTACCCTTCTTAAGAGTCCGAAACTCTTCTTCGATTCTATCCATCTCATTCTCATTACAGTATTCTTCCAGAATCTTTTTTTTGAATGACTCCCAAGTCATTGTGGTCAAGACTGGAGCTGAAATTGTAGCCGTCACAACATTCCACCAAGTCAGCGCATTACCTCTTAGCATTTGAGATGCAAATCTAACCTTTGACTTCTCATCGCATTCACAAGCTCGGAAATCTTGTTCCATTTCCCTGATCCAATTCATACAGGCTACTGGATTATCTGCTCCTTTAAACTCTGGCGGTTTACAACTTAGGAATGTTTTGTATGAGTAAATCCTTTCAACTCTCCTTTCCGCCTCTAACCCAGGGTTACCAACTGGATTTATTACCCCAGTATCAGTTCCCGTTCGACGTAGTTCCGTACTTCAATCGTTCAGTACCTTCATAAACATTTCGGCTTGTTTTTCCATCGTTGTATTCATCATTCTTGTCATGTTGTCCATCATACGAGACTCCATTGTCGATTCCGGCGTTTCTTGGTCAGCAGTACTGGTACTTGTTCTATGGACCTGACTATCCGTTCCTCCAGTAAAATGTAACCTCGGCGGGCTCTCATGAATTCCGCCCGTTCCAGGTTGTTTATATCTTGACCAATCAATTCCGGTCCTATCCATCGAAGAAATAGGAGACATTGGTCGCGTATTCACCATCTTTCTGATATAACACAATGGAATAACCCTCAGAAATGGTTACACACATCTAGACATACGAAACGTACTTTACCGATCATTAGTCACTGTAACAATTTAGAAACAAGTATGCTTGTGTAACAATATATTCATAATAACAGTAGCTAATTGGAATTGTGAACATATTATACATGAGAATCCTCGTTACCATCATTACCATATTAATTTCACGTATTTCAGTCGACTTTAAGACTATCTCGTCTTAGTACTTCTACCCATATCTCACGAATTATAACTTAACTCGTTTCAGCTTAAGTCTAAGTATCTCATCAGCATACTTAGTTCACTTAAACTATTGCTCTGATACCATATTGTAACACCCTAAAATCAGGGCTAATTTAAACCTCAATTTTATAACAAGATTTCAACATAAACCTTATAAACTTTATACATAAACAGAGAATTTAACTATGAGGGTCATAATTACAAATATATAATTCTTCAAATAACCTATTAATCTAATCATATCACTATAATCAGATTAACTAGGTTATCTAAGCAATCTATCAAAAGCCTCCTCGTTCGTTAATTTCTCTGCTAATCCAAAAGCTCTCGTCCCACATCCCTTTTACTTCCCGGAGCTAGTACCTGGTAAGAAAACATTATTTGAAACGATTAGGCTAATGCCTAGTGAGAACATTCGGTTTCAAAATAATACTTTTAAAATCAATGTAAACAAGTTATAACAAACCTGGTTACCCTTTTTCTTACCACACGTATAACCATCTTCCGATAACGGGGTTAAACCCGATTACATGACTACGATCTGACACTAAGTCAATCATTTCTCATGTTCCAATTCCATGACTACGACCTGACCCTAAGTCAGTCATTTCTCATGGTCCAGAGCCGCACTACGAACCTCAACGGATTCTAGATTAATGCTCATATCCAAGAAATCGCAATATACACATGCCCATTTCTTGGAAAGAATTAAAGATTACAATATACACATGCCAATCCTTCTTTTCCTTAGAAATCGGAAATTACGTTATTTTCACGATTTCTCACACACATCAGAATAACGAATAATCCTCATCTATTCCATGTGTTCATAACCACTAGTGCCTATGGATCCATTACACTTACTACACACCTGCCTAGTATCAAACTAGAATAGTCTTTAAACCTAACACACTACCATCCAACTGTAAGTATGTTCAAGCTACTAGGATTAGTTTTCAATTCCTAAATTGTACCCTTCCAAAAGTCATCAAAACTTAAAGTTACCGGATACTCAAAAGTGACCGGACAACACAACTTTATGGACACCTTAAACTATCCGGATATCACAATTTCCCGGATACCCACAACTTACCGGATACCTAAGCTTTCCGGATATACCACTTTCCGAATACAATACTTACCGGTTACATAATTAATCCGGATGACATCCGGAAACTAAATAGCCCGGATACCGTCCGGTAACCATAAACATAACAACTTACCGGGTAACTTTGGTTTGTCCGGAAACATTCAAACATGGGTTTCCGGATACTATCATTTTATCCGGAAACCGCCACCTGTAGCTCAAAATCTCAATCTAGATTCATGTCTGTTTCATTCAGCTTATTCTAAACCAATCCATTCAGTCCCGAAACAGTTTATATAGATATATTAAGGTTTAATATAACAGGAAACATTGATTTGTACAAAAATGAATGAACTCACCTTTGTTTTATAAGACCCACTTCTTTTCCCAAACAAACTCCAAATCAGAACAGTACCTAGAAGAAATTAGTTTATGTTATGGATATCATCTTGCTACTGGAATTCAAATCTACAAAACCCTTTGTATTCATACCAATTTTCAGCTTGATTTCTTATTCTTTCCCCTTTCTTTCTCTTCTTCTTTCTTTCTTCTTTCTCTCTTCTTTCTCTCTCTTTCTCAACCGACTCAGCCAAAAATGATTTGAGATATTTTCTAAATCAGATTTCTACTTTATCTTTCATCTCTTTTCTACAATTCCTATTTACCCCTTCAAGTTCCAAACTTTCCAAAAATAGCAACAAGCTTTGATTACTTGAATTTTAGTACCAATGAATTATATAATTACAAATAATCCAAAGCTTAAACAAAAATACAATTAGACCCCTATTCACATTAGAATAATATTAAAGGAAAATTCGAGATGTTACAGATCCAACGTTGGAAGGGATATGTGATGGGACGGCCATTTATTATTAAAACTGATCATCAAGCATTAAAGCACATCTTGGATAAAAATGAATACAATCCAACACTACATAAGTGGCTCAACAAACTCATCGGTCTTCAATATACCGTCGTGTATCAAAAGGGGAGCAAAAACTTAGTGGCCGATGCATTATCAAGAAGACCGCATGATAATTCTTTATTAAGTTGTCTAGCAATTTCAAGCGTTTTCACAAGCTGGGCGGAGAAAATACGGGCAAGTGTCATTGTCGACGAGAAATTACAAGGGTTGATAGATGTTCTAAAGAATGACCCGACCTACTCTGAAAAATTCTCACTCGATAATGGTTGCTTGTTGAGAAAAGGAAGAATGGTGGTGGGTGACAACGATGATTTGAAACGAGAATTGATCAAATGTTTTCATGCTAGTGCTTTGGGGGGTCATTCGGGAGTCCACGCTACTAACCAAAGGTTAGCAAGATCAGTTTATTCGAAAGGTATGCAAGCACATGTCTGTAACCTCGTAAGAAGTTGTCACGTATGTCAACAGAGTAAGTATGACACATCGGCATCCCCGGGTCTGCTACAACCAATCGAGATTCCTGATAGATTTTGGTCGGTGGTGTCAATGGATTTCGTGGAAGGACTACCAAAACCAGGTGGTTATATGACCATTCTCGTGGTTGTTGACAAGCTGAGCAAATGTGCCCATTTCCTTGCTCTTAAGCATACTTACACAGCTGCAACCATATCCCAACTCTTTTTGGATCACATAACCAAACTATACGGGATGCCTGATAAGATAATTTCAGACCGTGATCTGATATTCTTGAGTAATTTTTGGAAAGAATTATTTCGAGTTCATGAGACAAAGTTAGCACACCCCACAACCTATCATCCTCAATCTGATGGTCAGACCGAAGTGCTCAACCGGTGTCTCGAGACTTACTTGAGAAGCTTCACTTTGGAAGCACACACCACTTGGGCTAAATGGCTCCCTTTAGCCCAGCTATGGTATAATACCTCGCACCATTCAAGCCTTAAAATGTCTCTGTACCAAGCGTTATTTGGCCAGCCACCCCCTGATTATATACACTATCATCCTAAGGATTCATCGAATCAAGCAGTTGATTCTGTTTTAAGGGAAAGAGAAGTTGTTGTGCAATTACTTAAAACAAATCTGGTCAAGACTCAAGAACGTATGAAAGCTCAAGCCGACAAACACCGTAGTGAAAAGAACTATGCGGTGGGAGATTGGGTTTATCTGAAGTTGCAGCCCTATCGAAAACCTTCCGTGAATAGAAGAGCTTTCCATAAGTTAGCTGCAAAGTATTACTGTTAGGACTAAAAGTCCTATAAAATAGAAAGTGATATAAAGAAAAGAATAGTTTTATTTAATTGTTTGTAAAAGCCTTTAATTGGTTAAATGGGCTTAATTAGAGTTTATGGGCCACGGGCCTAAGGCTTAAAGCCTTGGTTTTTAAAGTGTGTTTTAGATGAATTAGGTTAGAAGCTTAGAGATTAGTCGTGCGCCTAATTGAGATTAGAGAGAGAGCTTTTCATTCCAATATTGTAACCTCTCTATAATCATTCAATAAACGAAAATTGTTCGATTCATTGTTACTTGATTGTCAAACTAGGATCCACATGTGGTATCAGAGCAGAGGAACAAAAGCTATCGATCTAAAAGGTATTAATTTTACATCTGTTTTCATCCTTATCGATTTAGCAGAAAAACGACCCTGCGTTCATATTGATTTTTGGGTTTGATGATTCTTGCGATTAAAGTGAAATCAGTGTTTTCCAATCCATTCTATATATTGTTAAACTGATTTCTGCAAATTTTCTGGGTCGAATTCGAAGTCTTTGATCATCAATTTTTAGATTTTTTCAATTATGGGTTTTTGCACCCTGTTTCTTGAAAAATCTTAACTTTTTGCTTAAAAGTGGTTTAAAGTTCGAATTGGTTAGTTGTTTTTGCTTTCAGTGGTTGTTGGGTGTATTCTTAAAGATTTTGCAGAAGGTATTCGAAGCTTTTCGGTCTAAAGGTTGTGTTTTTGGAACTCCAGGTACGTTTTTCTTCTTCAAACTGTTTGATTACTGAACTTAATTGGTGAGTCCCGATCTAGTTGTTTCCCGCACCGGATCTAGTATATACCGGATTCAAACCCGGTTTCGGAAGCATACCGGATTCAAACCCGGTTCCGGACACATACCGGATTCAAACCCGGTCCCGGACGCATACCGGATTCAACACCGGTTTCGGTCCATACCGATTCTTATACCGGTTCCGGTCTCTACGGTTCCGGCCCCACTCCAACCCCCGGTTGCAATTCCCGGTTCAAGCGCCTTCTTTCCCGGATCCAAATTCCCGGATTGTCTATCCGGGAAACCACACCCGGATCACACTCGTGCTAAGTCGTCGAAGGGGGAAATTTGTGTATTCTTTGATACACTTTTAGATCGATATCTTGAATTGTCTCACGATCATATTCTTTCAAGTAACAATATGTCAGAACCAAAGGTGCTTACTGATCCAGATGCAGTTTACTATGCACATTTGTATACTGAATATTTCCATAAAAATGCTACTCTGAAGAAAGAGCTAGAGGAGATGAAGAAGAGTATCCCTATTTCTCAACAAGACATTTCTGATCTCAAAGACAAGAATGTGGCACTTGAAGAAAAAGGTAAACTCTTGAACTGTGAAAACTTTGAACTTAAAAAATAAACTAACTGCTTTTGAAAAGGTATTTGAAAAATAGAAAGAAGGTTTTGCAAAGGAAAGGCAATTGCTTATACAAAAGCAATCTGATTTTTCAAAGAAATCTCTTGAAGAGAAGAAGAGTCTTGGGCTTATATGTTTAAAACTTTCAAAACAGATCTCTGACTTTGAGAAAATTCTGATTTTAGAAAGAGAGAAGTTTGAAATTGAACGCAAATCTTTTACTAAAAAGAATGGAGAACTTTCTTTGAAAATAACTGATTTGGAGAAAGAATTAGACATAATAAGCAAAGAGTGTGAGCAGAAGAAGGTTGAAGGTTTTAAAGCAAAAAGTTTGAAAGATGAGTTTGCAAACGAAGGAAAGATCTTTCAGACTGAGATCTCCATGCTTACAAAGAAATTGTCTGTTTTGTCAACTGACATTATGATAGAGAAGAGGCTCAAATCTGATCTCCAAAAGAAGCTAGATCTAATGTTTGAGAAGTCATTGTTTTGGTTAACAATGACAAGGAACTTGAAGCCAAAAACTCTAATGTTGAATCACCCAAACTTGCTAGTCCAGATACTATTGATCAGTCTTGTTACGGTGATTCAACTAATTCAGTTTGCTTTTCTCAGAGTGCTCCAAGTTCTATCCACAAAAATGTTTCTTCAAAGACCTGCATTAGATCAAATAGCTCTTCAAAAGATCAGACCCGTACTTCTAATCTGTTTTATGACCCTATTATTGACAAATCAGATAATCAATATTTCAATAAAGTAAAGATGGTTTGGAGAGCTAAAGGATCCGCCCATGCTCCAAAGTCATTTGTCTCTGTTAAGAGTGACAAGAACAACAAAACTTTCCATGCTAAACCTTTTGTGAAACCTGATCGTGTTTACTCTGTTAATCAGCTGATTAGGTTATCTACACAGAAGCTATGTTGTTCTTACTATGGAACAAGTGACTTTGTGAATGAAAACTATGATAAGTGTTGGTACGATACCTATAGCATCCCCAATCCCCATTTTACAGTTAAGGCATCTAACCATTAAGGATCCATCAAAGAATGGATACCAAAATCTTTCTAATTTGTTTTGTAGGAATGTCATGTGTAACACAATTCAGAATAGTCCTTTCACATGATAGCAAAAAAAGGTTACACCAATTTTGAGGGGGAGCATCAGGTATTTGACATATACATGATTTTTTTAGTGAATTCAAAGAACCGTGGTACTTCATTCTGGATAACTTACTTGTGTTTGCTATTCTCCAATGTTAACTTCCATTAATGCCACGTGTTATATTTTCATGACTTAGTTATTTCCATGTCTCATATACTTGTTGATTTTTTCGATGGAAATACACTCGCTTGAATTCCTACTTGTGTTTCAAAGTTCGTCATTTCAAGTTGGTGATTCATTTCTTCTGTGATATAATAATTGTGACTTGTTCTTCACAATTAAAATTTCTACTCTTTGTTTTATTTTTGACTATACTGTGCTTACCGAGTCATTCTGTTTTGCGCTTGATCTTTTTATTGAAATTCCCTATTTCAAATGATTTTATTGACTTTTGATTACCTCAGATCAGAACTCGGACTTCATTTTTATGACTTCTGAATAATTCAGTTCAGAACTCGTTCTTAAAAGATTGACTTCTAAGCATTTTCGTTTAGAACTCGTTTTTAAATGTGTACTTCAATGTTTACTAAACTGTTTTATTTGGTGAATGAAAAAAGGGTGTGAAAGGAGTGATAGGATTTATTTTGTTTCTATGGTCTATCCAGAACCGGAAGGACCTACCCAAGAAACACATCCAAATACAGACATCAGTGAGGGGTTTAGATGTATAGACGAGTTTAGAGAGAAAAGAATTTGGTGAGGATGTGACATGACTTAAAAGAATTGCTGGTCCTTACTAAACCGAGTCAGTTATCCGGGTAATCACATAATCTATTCATTCTCATTCTTTGGAGATGAATATTGAAACAAACATGGACCCAGTGTCGATAACTCATGTCACCCCACCCAGCCACTCAAGTATCTCACAAAAGATGCTTGTTTCATATATTCACGGAGATTTAGCACACAATCTATCTATTTTTCACTCGAAGGTCTTAGATATTGAAAAAGGAAGACATCAGCTCCGGTCTCCGAACTTCATATTCTAATCACTGAGTCTACAGGTTAAATCAATTTTTGAGCCAAACAGATATAATTTATTTCTTTCACACATGCACGAGTCTTTGTGATTCCCATTGCATATCTTCGTGATATTGCTGAAACAGTTTGAGAAGTAATTTTTAAAATTTTAGTTCAGTAATAACTGGAAGTCCTATCAGAGATACCCCAATGCCAACTCTGAACATAGGCCACACAAATATTTTGATTGTTGTGATAATAGTTACTATTGTGTTTATGTGTTAGTTGCTTACCCCATATTGGTTACTATAACAGTTTTATATGGTATTTTGCTACTCATAAGTGATGTCTTTGAAGTTACATGATGCTCAGGATGCTCCTAATCATCATGAGGGGGAAAAACATAATACAGATTCAAAGACACAAATCCTCATCATGAGGGGGAGAAACGTTTTAAAATTTCAAAGACCCAGATTATCAAGTTGAGGGGGAGTAAGCAAAAGTTGAGGGGGAGTAACTGTTATGATCTGTGTCGAAAAGAATACAAGTGCATGGTTCTTTTCATCCCTTATCAAGAAGTGTTGGCAACAAGTTGGTTCCTCCTTCGAGCATATTGGTTCAACAAGTTCTGAAGTTTTTCAAAGCCAATTCAACTCGTGGTTCAACTCGTAATACTATGAAGACTAAGAGCATAATTCAAGGGGGAACTTGGAAAGACCTGAAGTCAAGCAACACCAACATCTGTCAAAGATTCAAGAGGGAGAGAATATCAAGACCTGAAGATTCCAAGATCATATTTTTCTTTATATAACTTTAGGGGGAGATTGTTAGGACTAAAAGTCCTATAAAATAGAAAGTGATATAAAGAAAAGAATAGTTTTATTTAATTGTTTGTAAAATCCTTTAATTGGTTAAATGGGCTTAATTATAGTTTATGGGCCATGGGCCTAAGGCTTAAAGCCTTGGTATTTAAAGTGTATTTTAGATGAATTAGGTTAGAAGCTTAGAGATAAGTCGTGCGCCTAATTGAGATTAGAGAGAGAGAGAGAGAGCTATTCATTCCAATATTGTAACCTCTCTATAATCATTCAATAAACGATAATTGTTCGATTCATTGTTACTTGATTGTCAAACTGGGATACACAATTACGGACCCTATGAAATCTCAAAGAAGGTGGGAACCGTCGCTTATCAGTTGAAGCTACCTCCGGAAACGAGAGTACATAACGTGTTCCATGTATCCCTCTTAAAGAAACGACTAGGAGACCATTCTGTTTCAAGTGCACTACCCCATGTCTCGGATGCAGGTGAGTTCCACCTCATACCTCTAATGGTCATCGACGAAAGGATGATGAAGAAGAAAAACCATCTCTCATCGGAGGTCTTGGTACAATGGAGTAACACAGAAATTGAGGACAGTACATGGGAAGATGTTTCTGCCTTACAAAAGAGGTTCCCTGGTTTTGACATTTGGGGTACTTACAATCCTTGAGGTCAAGGATCAGTTCCAAAGGAGGGAGTATTGATACCTAATCATTTTAGAAGTCAATAATGAGTCTTTTTATTATCATTATTAATTGCCTATGTGTCTTTTCAAATGTTTTGGGACTTTTTCTCATGAAGGGTTTTTACTTTTGGGTTGATATAAGGAGTCAGTTTCTTGTAGAGGATCATGAGTCAGATAATGAATAAAATTGAAATCACCAGAGCTGTTCTCTAAGTGTATTTGGCTTACTTTGATAGCTGTTCTATCATTGTATTTGGCTCCCATTCAAAGCTTTCTTTCATAAACCCACATCCATGTTTTTGCAATTACTATGCAGTTTATCTTGAATTTTTCTTCTTCTTACCTACCCGTGTTGCTCAAGTGTAGGGATCCATTTGGTTTACCCATCCTGTCAAATCGTAGTTGTCATCTCAGGTTCGATTCTCATCCTGCTCAACTATGTGAAAAGGATTATAAATGGTCATAGTGGTTTGATTTTTTACTTCCTCCTTATTTCAGCAAGCTACTGGTTGTAGTATATTTGGTGTTTTTAATTAAAACTTATTAGTCTATATGATTAGTTGTTGTCTGAAGAAATCGCCAAGATGTAGAATGAAGAGGGACACAACATAGATCTCTACGTTTTGGGTAATCTATGAATAATATTCAGGTAACTTACAAAGTTGTGATGTACTATAGCTTAAGGGTTTTCGTTTCATTTACATTTTGGGTATTCTATTTTACTAGGTTATTTAGCAATGTCTACTTCCTCGAAGGAATAGATGTCCTCATTTGGTTTATACTTTTCCAAAGGAAGTGTGTTATAATGACAATATCCCAAATGAAGACCATTGAGTCGCACGAAGGATGGAATTTCACGCAGATTGGGATAAAGAACTCAATTCCTTACTTTGTTTTCTTTACTACGCAAGTCTTTCTTTGTACAATATGTGTGGATGTCGGTCTATGCAGAGTTGAGACCTAATCTGTAAATAGAAAGATTTGATACCTAATCATTTTAGAAGTCAATAATGAGTGTTTTTATTATCATTATTAATTGCCTATGTGTCTTTTCAAATGTTTTGGGAGTTTTTCTCATGAAGGGTTTTTACTTTTGGGTTGATATAAGGAGTCAGTTTCTTGTAGAGGATCATGAGTCAGATAATGAATAAAATTGAAATCACCAGAGCTGTTCTCTAAGTGTACTTGGCTTACTTTGATAGCTGTTCTATCATTGTATTTGGTTCCCATTCAAAGCTTTCTTTCATAAACCCACATTCATGTTTTTGCAATTACTATGCAGTTTATCTTGAATTTTTCTTCTTCTTACCTATCCGTGTTGCTCAAGTGTAGGGATGCGTTTGGTTTACCCATCCTGTCAAATCATAGTTGTCATCTCAGGTTCGATTCTCATCCTGCTCAACTATGTGGAAAGGATTATAAATGGTCATAGTGGTTTGATTTTTTACTTCCTCCTTATTTCAGCAAGCTACTGGTTGTAGTATATTTGGTGTTTTTAATTAAAACTTATTAGTCTATATGATTAGTTTTTGTCTGAAGAAATCGCCAAGATGTAGAATGAAGAGGGACACAACATGGATCTCTACGTTTTGGGTAATCTATGAATAATATTCAGGTAACTTACAAAGTTGTGATGTACTATAGCTTAAGGGTTTTCGTTTCATTTACATTTTGGGTATTCTATTTTACTAGGTTATTTAGCAATGTATACTTCCCCGAAGGAATAGATGTCCTCATTTGGTTTATACTTTTCCAAAGGAAGTGTGTTATAATGACAATATCCCAAATGAAGACCATTGAGTCGCACGAAGGATGGAATTTCATGCAGATTGGGATAAAGAACTCAATTCCTTACTTTGTTTTCTTTACTACGCAAGTCTTTCTTTGTACAATATGTGTAGATGTCGGTCTATGCAGAGTAGAGACCCAATCTGTAAATAGAAAGATATGGCTGGAACTGCAGCAGCTTTTCATATATTGAGAGAGCGATTACAAAAGTATGATTAACCTAACTATGAGACATAAGTAACCTATATATACTAGATAAGTTACAAGTAATTACATAACTAGCCTTGTACTTTACATATGTACGATAACCACAATAACTCTAACACCCCCCTCAAACTCAAGTGGGGGAAGAATGAGCCAAGTTGAGTTTGGAAACAAGAGCCCGAAAACTCCCCGGAAGATGAGTTTTGGTGAAGATGTTCGCTGTCTGATCAATGGTTGAGATTGGGAGAAGTTGAACCGTCTTGCGAAGTACATGCTGACGAGCGAAATGACAATCAATCTCAATGTGCTTAGTGCGCTCATGAAAAACATCATTGTGAGCAATCTGAATGGTACTGTTGTTATCACACCATAATGGTGTCAGTGAAGTCTGAGGAGCACCCATATCAGATAGTAACCAGCGTAGCCATACAAGTTCTTGCGTAGTGTCGGCCAACACCCGATACTCAGCTTCAGTACTAGACCGGGCGGTCAGAGATTGTTTCTTGTTGTACCAAGAAATATTAGGGTCCCCAAGGAAGAAACAATATCCGGTGGTAGATCGACGATCTGTTATATCTCCAGCCCAGTCAGCATCTGAGAATCCACGAAGAGTTAAGGATGAAGTGGATGAGAAGTGAAGCCCATGAAACATGGTCCCTTTTAGATACCGAAGAATACGAAGCATAACTGCATAATGATCGGAGCACGGAGCAGACATGAATTGACTAACTATATGAACCGCATATGCGAGATCCAGTCGAGTAACAGTCAGGTAGACAAGAGAGCCAACTAGCTGACGATACAGTGTAGGGACCCACATAGGGGTTTCGGCATTCAGAGCAAGATGTAGATTATGCTCAAGGGGTGTAGATGCAACTTTGTTGTCAGTAATCCCAACTTTGGATAACAGATCTAAAATATACTTGGCTTGACAGAGATAGATGCCGGAAGAGTCTGATAGAACTTCAAGACCAAGGAAATAGTGGAGCGTACCAAGGTCTTTCATTTCAAAATATGAGCGGAGAGAGTGTTTGAGGTGGGCGATACCTGTAGTGTCACTGCCGGTGATGATCGTATCATCAACATACAATAAGAGTAGTGTTTGTTCCCGTTTTGCTTAGACAAGATTAACAGATCTATTGGTTCGAGTTTATGTTTGATGATGAAGCATATTTGAAGAACTAACAGATATGTTTGATAGATTTGACCACACAATATAAAGAAACAGTGATCAGAATATGATATCTCAAAGTTTACTGAGTTTCAATATATAGCATGAACAGATTTAAGAACAGTGAGTTTGCAAAGCTTTAAACAGATATGACTCTAAATGTGCATAAGCTATGTGTTCTTTGTGTGTTTATTTTTCTGTTAACTGTTAGGAAGAACTAAAACATTTGTCTTCCTTTTATACTACTCTAAGGGGACCATAAAGTATAATCTACTGTTGATCGGACGGCATGAACAGTTGTACGTATTGTATTGCATTAAATGCCGCAGACGTCTATGTTGTACTAAGCCCTATTGAGTCCACTCAGAGTTTGACACGTGTTGAAGTTGGACCATGCCTTGTACAAGTTGATGAACGGACCCTAGAACAGTAGCAAGATATTTCTGTAACAGTGGTAAGATATTTCTTCAACAGTGGCAAGATATTATAAATATCTTCCAAGTTTTTAGCGAGGACCGCAGAGGCTCTATAAAGTGTTACAGAGGTTCTGCGGTCTGGTCCTTTGTAGAGTAGTCTTCACTGGGTTCCTTGTCTTCTGATGTTGTCCGCAGAGGCTTTGTTATTGGTAACAGAGGTTCTGCGGTCTTGGTCTTCTGAAAGCGTCCTTCTGTAGTTTCTTCGGTCTTTGATCATTCTTGATCAAACTTCCTTTGATTCTTCTGAGATGCCCGGCAGAGCTTCTGTTGCACTCAGCAGAGCTTCTGTGGAAGTTCTTCTGTACTTAGCCATTTTTCAATACTTCTAATATTTCAGAATATTGGAGCTAACAATCTCCCCCTAAGTATTGAAAAATAAAAGGTTGAATTTATGCATTTTAACCTAAGTAATAAAAAGAGGTTAAACAATACCTCAGAAGATTATTTCTTTCATTTGGAATTTATGCCAGAGGCATTTACATTTGAGTACATTAAATGAACAGAAATAAACGTTGGCAGAGGTTCTTTGAAGAGACTCAGATTTTTGCATTTGGGAAGTCGTCGAACTTTCTGTTGTCTTTTCCTACTTCCTTGAGTTCTTCATAGAATTTGAAGCAGAGATTTCTTATGCCTAGTGCAGCATCAATCTCTTTGATCATCATTAAAGCAGATTCTTCGACCATAAGCTCTGTTGCTTTGTTCTCTTCTAGTATTTTTCTGAACATGTTCAGAGTACAGGTTGTGTACTTCTGACAGTCCATTATCACAAAAAGTTTAAGTTGATCTGCAGGATTCTTGTAAACTAACCCGTACCTTGGAGTTTTGATAATCGAATTGGGTATGGCATTGGGTGGGCAGAAATCCTTTGGAGGTCTGATACTTAAGGTAGTCACGCCTAGATCGATGGCTAGTTGAAACTCGAGCATGCTGTAGATTAGGAGCTTTTCACGCATCGCCTTTCTGAGAACTCGATAAGACCTTTGGTGGCAGTCGTCATTGAAGTTGTCTTTTGTCCATTGCAGAAGGTCAGGTAAGTCATAGGGATTGAGGTTTCGGATATCAGCATCAGAGAATTGATTCTCTGATCTGTCAGACCTTTTGACTTTCCAGATTGTATACATCGTATGAGGATAGGTTCCCATTTTAGAGTATTTACAATAGATTACCTTCTTTATTTTGTGAATGGAGTAAACTTGGTTGACCGGTTTTGACTTTGTAGAGGTGAAGATGGCATCGAATTCCTTTCTGAGCTTCTGATCTCGGACATGAGCTGGCAGATCGCTCTGGAAGTCATGTCTGTAGAGATAACTGTAAACTTGATCTTCCATTTGTTCAATGGTTGGAGTAGTTCTTGGAATTGGTCTCCTTAGCTCATCTATCTGTCGAGTGATGTCTGCTACTTTACTTTCTGTTACTTTAGCTGTGGGATCCAGGGTTGGGTTTCTTGACAGAGGATTCAAGTTGAATGCCCAGTCTTCCTCTTCGGGTTTAGGAGTGACGACGGCATTAAAGGCACCTTTCATCAATTTCTCTGTAGCAACTGGCATCTTCTTCTTTGGCTCTTCTTCTGTCATTTTTCCCTTGCCTTTATCTTTTGGTTTTGAGGTTTCAGAGGTTGGGTTTTGTATTTGTGTGGGTGGAACCTCTGTAGATTTACCAGTGAGAGCTTCTTTGGGTTTTGGGGTTGGATGCTCTGATGTTTTGGTTGTTGCCTCTGAAGGTTTTGATACTTCGGGTTGTAAGGACTTTGTTGGTGAGGACTCTTCGGGTCTTGGAGGTGGGATGTCAAAACGCTTTGCTGATTGAAAAGCAGATACAAATTCCATTCTGCGAAGAATGTACTCTGCAGTGCGTTTTGGTCTTTGGGGTTTTCGAGCTATGGATTTTACTCTAGTTTTGCACGGGATTTGTGAGGTTGGTGTTGGTTCTTTGGGTGAGAGTGGGGTTTGTTCTGAGGATGAGGATGCAAAAGTGATTACCTGAGGTTCTGTGGTTGGTGCATCCTCTTCAACGATATTTTGCCTCTTTTGAGTTCCTTGTTGTGGGGTTTCCTTCGGAGTTTCTGTAGTAGAGGGTTATGCGGTTTTCTCTGTTGTTTTTGCAGCAGCAGCCTTTGTTGTTTCCTTTGTTCTCTCCCCCTCAGGATGACCAGATGCACCATCATCAGGATCATCCTGCTTTCTTTTAGTAACAGCTTATGTTCTGCAGGTGTCTTGTGCTACTTGCCTTGCTGCTTGTTTCTTCATTGTTTCAAGGTAGATTGCGATCGAAGTTTTGAAGGCTTTGGTCGCACTTTTCTCGAACTCTGCAGCGGTTGTTTTGGCAATGTTAGTGGCAAAGGCGATGGCAGCATCAGTAGAAGTTTCTGTAGTTGACTTCATTTCTGCAAGGGCTGCTTTAACCTCTGTGGATAAGGTATCCACTTTGGTATTTAATCTTGTAAGCGCGCCGGAAGTCGAATCTGTAAAAGTCTTGAATGAGCTTTGCAACTTATTCAATGTTTGAGTTACAGAGGTTACAAAGACTTGGAACTCATCCTTCGTAACATGTTCCTCTTGGATAACCTCTGGAGGAACAACCCCTTCTCCAGAGTGAGTCCCTGTTCCTGGGACACCTTCTTTTATTCCTGTTTGAACGTTGAGAATGGAAGGATTTCCATCTGATCTTTGAGAAGAAACATGAGTTTCAATCTCTACAGAAGTTCTGCGAAGAACAGTGTCCAAATCCACTCCAGAGGTGGGTATCGGAATGTTCTTCTGTTGACTCGGAGACTTGTCTAGAGTCTCTTCGTCTTTGTTCTCACTACTTCTCTCTGAAAGAAGTTTTGGCCCTATATTGTGTGTGGCAGAGGAAACGAATTCCTCTGTAAGGTGTTCTAGTGTGATCTGGGGCGATGGATCACGAACTATAGGTGAGTATCTTTGAGGAGACTCCCTAGGAATGGATTCCCCGGTTTCTGTGGGCGCAGAAGTCGAAAGAGTGACCTCTGGCTGTTTGGTTTGGGTAGGGATCGAGTTGTGCGACTCTTTTTCAATAACTCCTTCTGCAGCTAGACCTGCGGAGTTAGATATGTGGGTTGCACTGGGAGGGGGTGAGGGATGTATGCCTTCTACAACTTCGGCGTCTTTTTCTTTTTCTTTTTCTTTTTCTTTTCCTCCAGAAGTTTCTACCCTATCCTCTAACCTTGTTTCTATATTCTCACCTATTTGGACCTCTTATTCTGCAGTCCCTTGTCTTGATAGAAGTGTTCCATGAACCTCTGTGATTACTGGGTTTCGTCTTTTACTTGCAGAGGATGAGTCGTGAGATAATGATTCTGCAGTCCATCCAGAGGGATCAAGGGTTTGTGCAAACCCTGGTTGATTTAGAAAGAGGCTGAATTTTCCTTGTTTGAATTGTTCTTGCCGTAGTTCAGTGTTTCTATCAACTTCTGTGAAGATTGGGGTTTGCAGAGGTGGAGGTTGATCTTTTTCGATTCCCTCTGTAATTGATTGCAGAGGAGAAGATGGTTTCTTCTTCTTTGATTTCCTCTTCTTGGGTTTTGGTGCCTCCTCCTCTGTAGATTTTGACTTCCTCTTCCTTTTGGGAGAGGGAGGGGCAGAGGGATGTGCAGTGGGTGGAGAAGATGGTTCTGCAGGGGGTTGTTGGATAGCAGAAGCAGAGGCAAGTGGTTCCTCTGTAGGGGTCTTGGTTTTCTTTCCCTTTTTCTTCTTCTTCTCTTTAGATCCCTCAGAAGACTTCCTCTTTGAAGGATAGAGGTCTTTCCTTATATTCCTGAAGTTCTTTTGGTTGGCCTTGTGTTTAGCCAACTTTATCTTCCATTCTTCCTCGGTAAGCCTCTCTAAAACACTACCTCCTAAGGGCACTCCTATACGCGGGGGTGTTACAGGACTGGGTTCAGGAGTCCTGTAAACGCGTGTGTACTCACTAACTAGTTCTATATCACTAGCAAAACCTAACATTACCTTTGAGAGTGGCCTGCCGTGAGGGTAGCCGTCCTCATGTTCTGTAGGGGTGTTCTTGGACATAGGAAATTGCTTAGGTTTGGGACCGTCCATTGGCCATTTTTGGATAAGGAGGAGGGGCTCGAAAAGTACACTGAAGATTCGTTGGAACTGCAGAGGGGGCAACCAGTTGAGATCAGATATTTTGGCTTTCTGGGAGGCGAGTTTGCGATCGATGGTGTTGATGATCTCTTGAATCATTATGGTGGCATAATCTAGGGGTAGATCATAGTACACACCATACATGATTGAGAGAATTTGAGGTGAGCTTTGATCGATGCTCCCGATTTTGCCCGTGAGGCAACGATTTAAGATGGAGAATAAGGTATTCCACAGAGGGGGTAGTCTAGCCCTGCGGAAATCGTTCCTCTTTTTCAACTGTTGGTTGTACCCTAAGATGTATAGAAAGTCGATAAGTTCTTCGTTTGTTGGTTGAGGGGCATACTTTTTGATTCCCATGAGACCTCTTGTTGGAAGGCCAAATTCTAATGAGAACATGGTGCGGTTGAACATCAGTTCAAGGCTCTTACTCTGGTCAGGCTTAGAATATAGCCTCTTATCAAATCGGTGTCAGCGTCATAACGGCAAGATTGCCAAAACTGATGTAGATAACGTACGGGTATTTGTTCAACGGTTTTGCTAAGATGAGGGTAATGAAAGTGGTTCTCAAGGATGTTTAGCAGGATTGCATGTTCTTTGCCAAAAGCCGTAGGAGAAGGAACAAGATAACAGTTGTTCGATTTAATGGGAAGGGTTTGCTCGAAATGGTCATTTGAGAAAAATTGTTGCAGGTGGGTAGTGGGTACAAAGGATACCTCGTCGCCGGAGTCATGTCTGTCGGCATCGGTGGCGATGTGTGGGTTGTGGGAGTGCTCAGAATGCACTGTAGAGGGTGGCGGAGAGTTCGTCGGTGAAACGTGAGTAGCTTTGGAACTGGAAGCCATTTGTAGGTTTGAAAGTTCTAGGTTTTCAGAAAGAAACAAGCAAGTTCGCCGGAGAAGATGAGAGAATAGTAAAGTTTTGAAAGTGATTTTAACTTAGGTTTTATACTGTGGTAACGGATAGAATTTGGAACGGTGAAAATGTGAGAAAGTTAATAAAATTTGAGGTCCGCACTCGAGTTCATTCAGCGTGGTGCAAATTTCCAGGACGACGTGATATGTACGTCAATGAAAACTCGACACGTCATCGGTGTCAGTGACGACGAGACGTCGTGGGCGGCCACATTAAATGAAAAGTGCGTGGGTTTAAATTTTCACCATAGAAAAGTTACCGTTATAGATACAGAAATTTCCAAGTGGAAATCTTTACAGAGGCTCTGTGGGTACAGAAGCTCTGTGATTTTGGAAAACTTTTATCTCTGTAGATTGTATCTTTAATGAAAATCGTTTGAAAAACACGGAGAGGATCAATAGATCTTTAGTAGAGAGAAATTATCCTACAGAGGTTTTTGGTCCTCTGCCAGAGCTAGCAGAGGCTCTGTGACAGGAAATTTCTAATAACTAATAATTTATAAACATTTTTAATCATCCAAGTTTTTGATCAGATTTAACAATGTATTTAGGACCTATTTGAAAGTTTGTGTCCTAGAAAATTGTAAATCTCAAAGATTTTGTGCAGCAGAAGTCATTTGAATGACTTGAGTGATCTACAGAGGTTCTTTGGTTGAAAGAACTCTGCGGCTTATGACTTCTGTAGCATTGTGTGAGTACGAGATACCAACCTATATTTCTTCTTGATCGGCGAATGTGATCTCTTCTGTCGCATTCTTAGCTCCCCCTTGACTTATGAATCTCTGTAGATTCAGCAAGGTCTCCTTTTTCGCTCCCCCTTGATTTAACAACCTCTGTAGATCAAGTATCTTTTTCTGCTCCCTCTTGACCTATGCTTGGTTCAGAATAAGATAAGTTGAGCATAAACCATAGGTCAAGTCCATCAGAGATTCTGTGAAGGTCGTCAGAGGTTCTGAGCAGACCTTACAGAAGCTCTGTGATTTCAAGAACTATTGAAGATTTAAGAATTTACAAACAAAAATAATAGAAATAAATAAAAATATTTACAAAGTTTACAGAATATCTAGGTTATACTTACAGAGGTTTTGGGTACCCATATTCGTATGGGTCCTATTGTATGAAACGCCTTTATGCACTTGTCATACATATCAGAAATGAAAGGCTTTTTGTCATTTTGAACATTTTGAACAGGTATAGAGCCTTTCACTATCCAAACCTTTTTCACCTTTTTAAAAGCTTGATTAACTAATTTGTCCAACCTATGATTATGAAAAAAATTCGATGTTGAGGTCTGAATTTTTGAAAACATATTTGGCTTAAAGGATCATTTTGACAAATTATTCCTTGAATTTGAAGTTGTTTTAAGTGAATGATTTGAGTTAGCAAAATCAAATTCCTTGATCCTTTTAGCAAAAATATTCTTTTTCGTTAAATTTACCTCAAGCATCTTTTGGAGATTAAATTTACATCTCTTCTCCAACATGATCTCAGTTGATAAATTAGAGAGTCTTTTTGTTAGTCTGGATATTTCTGTTTTAAAAATCCTTCTCTCTCTTTCAAAGTCATCTTTTTGACTTAAATCTTGAAATCTTTGAACCTTCAACTGTTCAGATTCTTTTCTTTCAAAATCAGATTCTTTCCTTTCTTTTTCAAGGATTTTCTGTAATTCTGAGATTTTACAAGTAAGCTCCATAGACTTTGTTTCAAGAACAGTTTTCTTCTCTTCATAATTTCATTTTTTATTGACCACAATCTTTTCAAAACTGGAAATCAGTTTAGAGAAATTTAAACATTTTAGTTCAAGTCTTTTCTTTTCTTCATCTGACATAGATAAGTTCCTTTTTAGTTCAAGATTTTCACAGTTTAAGATTTTAACAGATTCTTCAAGTTTAGCAATTTTATCAGAAATAATAAAAATGCTTTTTTTCTTTTCATCTAGTTCTTTTTCAAGAGAATGAATTATTTTGCGAAACTTTGTGCTGAGTTTTGAATAAAAAATTGAATCAACATCACCACAAAATTTCATTCTAGACATTTTAAATGAGGTTTTTAACGAAAGAAACAGTTTCTATGATGTTACCAGATCGAATAAACCGATAATGGCAGTAAAAGATAATCTATTTGAAGGAATGAAGAACATGTTAAAAACAGACAGTTTCTATCACAAATCTTGTAAAAACGAGGATCACTTGATATTAAAAATCAAGCTTTGCTCTGATACCAATTGTTTGTTCCCGTTTTGCTTAGACAAGATTAACAGATCTATTGGTTCGAGTTTATGTTTGATGCGGAAGCGTATTTGAAGAACTAACAGATATGTTTGATAGATTTGACCACACAATATAAAGAAACAGTGATCAGAATATGATATCTCAAAGTTTACTGAGTTTCAATATATAGCATGAACAGATTTAAGAACAGTGAGTTTGCAAAGCTTTAAACAGATATGACTCTAAATGTGCATAAGCTATGTGTTCTTTGTGTGTTTATTTTTCTGTTAACTGTTAGGAAGAACTAAAACATTTGTCTTCCTTTTATACTACTCTAAGGGGACCATAAAGTATAATCTACTGTTGATCGGACGGCATGAACAGTTGTACGTATTGTATTGCATTAAATGCCACAGACGTCTATGTTGTACTAAGCCCTATTGAGTCCACTCAGAGTTTGACACGTGTTGAAGTTGGACCATGCCTTCTACAAGTTGATGAACGGGCCCTGGAACAGTAGCAAGATATTTCTGTAACAGTGGTAAGATATTTCTTCAACAGTGGCAAGATATTATAAATATCTTCCAAGTTTTTAGCGAGGACCGCAGAGGCTCTGTAAAGTGTTACAGAGGTTCTGCGGTCTGTTCCTTTGTAGAGTAGTCTTCACTGGGTTCCTTGTCTTCTGATGTTGTCCGCAGAGGCTCTGTTATTGGTAACAGAGGTTCTGCGGTCTTGGTCTTCTGAAAGCGTCCTTCTGTAGTTTCTTCGGTCTTTGATCATTCTTGATCAAACTTCCTTTGATTCTTCTTAGATGCCCGGCAGAGCTTCTGTTGCACTCAACAGAGCTTCTGTACTTAGCCATTTTTCAATACTTCTAATATTTCAGAATATTGGAGCTAACAAGTAGGATGGTGCCAGCATCTGTGGTGCGAGTAAACAAACCAGAGTCATAATTACTCGGAGAGAAACCCAATGAAAGAACAGTATTGTTGAATTTTTCAAACCAGGCATGCGGAGCTTGTTTGAGACCATAGAGGGATTTTCGAAGACGACATACATGACCTTGTGGGAAAGTCACTCCTGGAGGGGGTTTCATGTAGACTTCCTCTGAAAGTTCGCCATTCAAAAATGCATTCTTGACATCCATCTGATAAAGTGTCCATCTTTTGGTGGCAGCTATGGCGAGTAGACTACGAACCGAGGTTACATGAGCCACAGGAGCAAACGTCTCCTCGTAATCAATACCATATTCTTGATTGAAACCTTTTGCCACAGGACGTGCTTTGTATCGATCAATAGACCCATCCGACTTTGTCTTGATTTTGAAAACCCATTTGGAACCAATAGGTGACTTGCCTGGTGGGAGAGGTACAAACTCCCATGTGTTTGCTTTGTCAAGGGCCTGTAGTTCCTCAGTCATTGCTTGCTGCCAAACGGGATTAGAGGAAGCTTCCTTGTAGGAAGTGGGTTCATGGTTGGACAGCAATGTAGCATAACAATGATAATCACGCAGGTGAGAAGGAACATGTCTTACCCGGTCTGAGCGTCGTAATCCCTGTGATTGAGAAGAGCTAGGATCCATAGACTCAGCAGACGGCTCAGAAGTAGTGCTTGGAGGTGGTGCAGAGGATTGATCATGATCAGAGGGCACAGATGAGGGTAGGTCGGAAGAAAGCACAGATGGAGGTGAAACGGAAGGAGGTGGACCAGATGGAGAGGTGAGTGTGGGATCTAATTGGAGTGAGTCCAATGAGATAGAAATATCAGTGAAGAAGGAAGTAGAGGGGTTGGGTGTGTCCTGAAATTTGGACACCGTTGAGAAGGGGAGATGTTCCCAGAATGTGACATGACAGGATATACGAAGTCTCCTAGAGACTGGATCCCAACAACGATAACCTTTGTGTTCAATTCCATAACCAAGAAAACAACATAATCGAGAACGAGGTTCGAGTTTGGTGTGTTCATGAGATTGCAGTTGAACAAAGCATGCACAACCCCACACTTTTAGGAGTTCATATGCAGGGGAGACCCCATGAAGTACTTCATAGGGAGACTTTTGATTGAGAATGGGAGTTGGATGTCGATTGATGGTGTAGACAGTCGTGAAGGCAGCTTCACCCCAAAAACGTTCTTGACACTTGGCTGAGATTAATAGAGTACGGACAGTATCAAGAATGTGTCGATGTTTACGTTCTGCACGACCATTTTGCTGAGAGGTTTCGGGACAGGAGTACTGAGAGAGGGTACCCTGAGATTGAAGAAACGATTGGAGAGAAGATTCTTTGTATTCCATAGCATTATCTGCTCGAAGAATCTTTATGGGCTTAGAAAACTGGGTTAAAATCATATGAGCAAAGGTAATATATATTTGAGGTAGCTCTGAGCGGTGCTTCATGAGATATATCCATGTGAAGCGTGTGCGATCATCAATAAATATAACAAAATATCGAGCTCCTCCCATGGATGGGTGCGGTGCTGGACCCCATACATCAGAATGAATAAGATCAAAAGGAGAAGCAGACTTAAATTCATTTAATTGAAAAGGTAAAGCATGATGTTTGCCAAGTTTACAAGATAAACAAGAAACGTTTTCAGAAGTAGTGTTTCCTGGCAATCCTGAACTAGCTAACAATTTTATTCTAGCTAAAGATAAATGTCCTAGGCGCGCATGCCATACATCAAACGAAGGGGTACTGGAAACAGAAGCATCAAATTTTGATGAATGTAAGGGAAGACGGAGGTAGACCACTTAAATCATCCGACCAACTTTACGGCCTACTCCAAGGATCTGCTTGGTCTTTGGATCCAGCACAACACAACTAGAGGGATGAAAAAGAACAATTAGATCGGATACCATAAACTGAGTGATGAATATCAGTCTCAGAGATAGATTAGGGATATGTAGCACATCAGGTAATTGTATATTAGGAGTAGATACAGTCCCACTGAAGGATACATGCAAGCGTGTATCATCGGTAGTATGTACTGATGAGAAGATTCTGGAAGTTTGCTTTAGAGACAAACCTGTCAGCCTTAGGTGTCATGTGATTACAACATCCAGAGTCAAATAGCAAAGGGTTACCTGATGCAGAAGTGTTGCACTGAGAATTCATACCCATAGAACCTGTCATGAGTTGCTCCATAAGCTCTTGGTGTCGGCGCATGAGTTCCATAAGATCAGTCGATGAGTTGTTGTTGTGCGGTGCCTGAACTGGCAGAGGGGTATCCTGAGTGATTGATCCAACAACTGATTGAGATCGGAGCTGTTGCTTTTGATTACCTGAGTTCCTTGGGTGCTTTGGACAGTCAGACCTATAGTGTCGTGGATGTGTGATCCCACACCAACGACATTTACGAACTGGGCAGTTGAGGAGAAGATGAGATGTAGAGTGACAGAACGTGCATTCACTATTATTCCCCTTTCCTGCAGATTTTGACTGTTCATTGTTGTTGCACTTACCTTTTGGCTTTCCTGAGTTCGAAGTATAGAGCACAGTATCCGAGGACAGAGGAAAACGCTGTTGGAGGCGAGTTTCTTCACTCAGTATTTTCGTGATAGCCTCTTCAAGAGTAGGTAATGGATGCCTGTGTAGTAGAAAGGCTCTAACATTCTCAAAACGACCAGTGAGTCCCATTAGGATAGTAATCAAATGCAGTTGGCTGAAGTAGGCTGTAAACTGCCGAGTTGTGTCATCAAAGATTTGAGGTGCTCCCAAGCTCAGATGATCCCTAAGAGCTTGAAAAATAGGATAAGTATGAAAGAGTTCCACAGAAGCTCTGCGGTGTTCCACAGAAGCTCTGCCGAAGCAAACAATCATTCAAGGAACACCAAGTCTCAAGAAGAATCTACAGAAGACTACTCACAAAGGACCAAAGAAGGATCTACAGAAGAATGCTCACCAAGGACCGAGCCGCAGAACCTCTGTCACCCTTGACAGAGCCTCTGCGGTTCAGATTAAAGACTTGGAAGATATTTATAATATCTTGCCACTATTGAAGAAATATCTTACCACTGTTATCGAAATATCTTGCTACTGTTCCAGGGTCCGTTCATCAACTTGTACAAGGCATAGTCCGACAACAAACACGTGTCAAACTCTGATAGGAATCCTTGCAAGTTGATATTAGCGCATTTAATGCATGCAGATTTCCAACTGTTCATGCCATCCTTTCTTTCCTGTAGCATTAGTCCTTTTGTCTAGAATAGTTCTTTTGTAGTAGTATAAAAGGAAGACTCATGTTGAGTTCTTCCTTACCAGTTGATAAAAGAAAAAAACACACACACACTTAACGTCAAATCTATTATTAGTGTTCTTCATCAAATACAGAAAACTTTGAGATATTCATCTGTTCTTCATATACTGTTTATTTGATATTCTGTATTGTTTCTATACAAACTTATTTGTTAGTTCTTCAAATACGCTTCCGCAACACATCTTATTTGAACAAATAGATAAGATAATCTTTGTTAATCCAATACGGGAACCAACAATTGGTATCAGAGCGAAGCTTGGTTTTTCAATATCAAGCGATCCTCGTTTAACAAGATTATTGATAGAAACATGGTCTGTTTTTAACCTGTTCTTCATTCCTTCAAACAGATTCTGTTTTACTGCCATTATCGATTTATTCGATATCTGGTAAATCAAGAGAAACTATTTCTTTAGTTAAAACTCCATAAAAGTGCATTGTTAAGAACTTCCAAACCCAGAAAATACTTCCAGTTTATTCTCTCGTACTTTTCGTGTCATATCTTCATTCTGAATCTTTTTCACTCTTAAAATGACAAGCACACAAAACTTCTTCACAGTTGGTTCATTAACCAAACCACCTTCTCTTCTAAGAAATGAGTATCCTCAGTGGAAAATAAGAATGATCCACTTCTTTGAGGGTACTGATAAAGAGCTCGTACAATACCTTTATAATCCTCCTCATGTTCCTATGTTAATAGTACCTCGTGTACCAGCGACAGCTGACACTCCTGAAATTCCTGAGCATCAAAAACCTAAAACCAGGGATGGTTGGTCAGATCAAGACAAAATAAAAGATGAACTCGCGCAGAAAACAAAAAAAATTCTGATTATGGCAATCCCCAACGAACTCTTCTAGTCTTTAGATGCATGCGAATCCTCGTATGATCTTTGGAAAGAACTGGAAAAACAACTTGAAGGGGGAGCTAAAACTCAGAAAAACCGAAGGGCTCAATACATAAACGAGTATTACGCTTTTAAAGCCCTGACAAATGAATCTCTGCAGACAACATACGACAGGTTCAACTCTTTGATCAATAACTGCAAAAAGTTCGGCATCCACAGAACTTCTGAAGAGAATAATGTCATGTTTCTCAAAAGTCTGAACGAAGAATGGCTTCAGCTATCTATGTCTTTACAAACCAATCAAGATTTAGACTCCTGGACTCTTTCAGATCTCTACGGAACATTAGCTGGTCAAGAGCCTCAAATCGCACAAACAAAAACACTAACCACAGCATCTCTTGCTTTGGTTGGCAAAACTACAGAAGATACAGAGAGGCCGAGGAAAGAAAGAACTACAGAGGAAAAGAAGAAGGAGAAAAAGAAAAAGATGGTAGTGGTTGACAGCGAAGATGAAGAGATTGTGGAAGAAGGGGAAATTACTCTGGCATCAATAGCTACATCCTTAGCTCTATTGACAAGAGAATTCAGAGGAAACCAAAAGAATTCTGGAAATGATAGATATGGCAGAGAGAGAAGAGAAGATTGGAATAGAAGGGATCAAGGAAAAAGAGAAGAATCAACTGACCGACAGAGGTCAGACGACAGAAGTAACGACCAACAGAGGTCGAGTGAAAGATACAACAGAGGAAATGACCGACAGAGGTCAGATGACAAGACAAACTACACACCACAAGAATGCTACAAGTGTGGCAAGCCTGGTCATTATGCAAATGAATGCAGATCGGAAAAAGGTGGTGACCGACAGAAGACTGACGATCGTGCGGGTAATAACTCCCAGAACCAGGGTTGCTACAACTGTGGGAAGCCAAGCCACTTTGCCAATGAATGTAGAAGCAGATCAAATCGCCCACAGAAGGACTCAGCTTTTTACAAAAAGAAAGCCGAGTATTATGCTCAAAAATCACTCATGGCGAACAAAGTGGTGAACAAGGAAGATTGGGAGTCAGATACAACCTCTGATGAAGAATTCACCAAAAATGCCTTGTTCTGTGGCATGGCAGACATCAGCTCCGACTCTGACACTGAGGTATCTACTTCAAACTCCATCTCTAGTACTACAGAAGTTGATTTGCTTATATTTAAAAATGAAAATGTTAAACTGAAAAAGACTTGTGATGATATTCAGAAAAAGCTCACTTTTTATGAAAGAGAAGCTAGACTTCTCACTGAAGAAAAAGCAAAGATTTTCAAAGAAAATGAAGACTTAGAAGCACACTGGAACAAGAATCTTTTTCCTTTAAAAGAGAAAATTTCTGAATTAAATTCATCGTTAAAATCCAAAACAAAAGAACTTTCAGATTCTGAGAGCGACAGACTTAACATTTTAGCTCTTAAAGAATATTTTCAAAAGGAAAGAGAAGTCCTTTGGCAAGATCTACTTAGAAGAGATGTTTTAATTAAAAATTATCGTGATGCTCAAAAGGTGTATGAGAAAATAAATACTCAAATAGGAAGACGAGGTATTGGGTACAGTGATATTAATCAAGGTACAGAAAACAAGAAAAATAAACCTCTGTCATCTCTATTTACAGTAGGAAAAGTCAACAAACCAAATTTTCCAAACTTAATCTCTGTAAGTAAGAGAGTAAAAATCTCTGGGGAACCTCACTTAAGGAAACCCATGAAGATGATAAATGTGTGGTATGAAAACACAGACTTATCACCTTCAACCTCTGTCAAAAGAGGATCCAAACCAAAGAGATATCTGAAAACTCAAGATCAGATAGGAATCTTTAAGTTTGGTAAACCAGAGACTCAAACTCAAGTTGCCTTTGTCTGCACAATAGATTCTGAAAAGAAATTATCTGCAGAAGCACTTGAGTTTAAACCAAACCTTTCAGAAGAAAAACTAAGAAATATAATTGAAAAGGAAATTATGGAAATTGGGAAAATAGATACATTAAAAAATTCATATACACCTTCTGTAGATCAAAAACTCTCTGAAGAGATCTTGTCAGACACCTCTGTTGACTTAGAAAGTAATCTTTCAGAGGAAGAAAACAAGTATGACACATGCTCGGAAAGTCCAGTCTCTGTCAAAAGAAATATTGATGACTCAACCTCTGTATATGAGGACGATTCATCATCTGACGAATCAGAGGCTGACAGAATAGAAAAGTTTCCTTGTGACACAGAGGTTGTTAAACAAACCCCTGAAGTTCTTAACAGAACTATTTCTCCAAAAGAGAAAATCACTGGAATTCCTATATGTCCTGACTTTATGAATATGTGCATACAAGCCAAAACCTCTATTGAGCTTGAAAAGTTGAAACAAAAGAAGTTAATGTCCTCTCAAAATTTAAAGGATTCAACATTTTTAAAACCCTTAAAAACAAAAGAAAAACCAACATGGCAACAAAAGGGTAAATGGACAAAACCTAACAAATCTTTTTCATCTGTGACAGTGAAATCAACAGAAGTTCACCACAGAAGGGACTCACAGAAGGCTGCTACAAACAAAGATTTTTGCCAACAATCTAATCTACATAAATCTTCTTGTAATAGGAAGCCATATGCTAGAATAGAATGTAATGCCTCTGTGGCCCAGTTTAAAGCTTTCAATAAAAATTTCAAGCAAATCACCTCTGATGTTCAATATTGTCATTGCTTTGATCTAATGTTCAGGTTAAATAATCATTTCTGTAGTTCAAATTGTTTTCTCTCTGCAGCTAAATCAAATATGAAAGAGAAACAAACTGATTCTTCAACAAAAAATAAAATGTATTTCAAGAATGCCAAGGCAAACTTAAAAAATTCTGACGAAACTGGACCCATGTGGATATGGGTACCTAAATCTATGTGATTGTTTTGCAGAAGCAGTTTGTGCCAATATGGTATCTAGACTCCGGATGCTCAAGGCACATGACTGGCAACAGAAGTCTTCTATCCACATTCCAAGAAAAACAACATGGTGGATCAGTGACTTTTGGAGATAACAAAAACGGGCATATCAAAGGCTATGGAGTCATTAAGAAAGAGAATATCACAGTACATAAAGTTGCATATGTGGATGGCCTAAAACACAACCTACTCAATGTAGGCCAACTTTGTGACACAGGATTCGATGTACTGTTCAAAAGAACATTCTGCTCTCTACTAAGTGAAGACACAGGAATTGAACTTCTGCGAGCCAAAAGAAAAGGTGATCTGTATCTAATGAACTTCAATGCCAAAAACAAGGACAACATTTGTCTTGTTGCAAGCAAAAGTGAAGAAGCCTGGCTATGGCACAACAGGATCTGTCACTTAAACTTTCACACTCTAGATAAACTGGTAAAACTTGATCTGGTCAAAGGCTTACCAAATGTTAAGTTCAATAAGGATCATTTATGCTCTGCCTGTGAAATGGGAAAACTCAAAAGAGCTTCCCACAAAGGCAAATCTGATGTGTCTTGTCCTAGACCTCTGTACATGCTTCACGTTGACCTCTGCGGTCCAATCACTATACAGAGCCTAGGTGGCAAGAAATATATACTTGTCTTAATTGATGAGTTTTCACGATTTACATGGGTTGAATTTGTCAAAAAGAAATCAGATGTTCCATGCATCTTGATTAATCTAATGAAAAGAATCCAAGTTCTTTATGAGTGCAGAATTCTGAAGTTACGAAGTGACAATGGCACAGAATTCAAAAACTCTGTCATTGAAGCCTATCTCACAGAAGAAGGAATATCCCAGAACTTCTCTGCAGCTCGGACCCCACAACAGAATGGTGTGGTCGAACGAAAGAACCGCATGCTAGTAGAGGCTGCAAGAACCATGCTTTCTGCATGTGGATTACCAATGACCTTTTCGGCAGAAGCAATTTCAACAGCTTGCTATACCCAAAATCGTTCAACAATCGTGAAAAGACACATCAAAACTCCTTATGAATTGATCAACAAACGGCGACCAAACACCAAGTTTCTCCATGTGTTTGGATGCAAATGCTTTGTCTTAAACGACAGAGACTCAAGAGGAAAGTTTGAAGAAAAGGCTGACCAATGCAAGTTCATCGGGTACTCTGCCGCTTCCAAAGCCTACAGAGTTTACCTTCTGAAGTCACGCACGATAGTAGAAAGCATCAATGTGTCTTTTGATGACTCATTCCAAAAGACTTCTGAACAGCTCAGTTCAGAACTCGGGTTAAACATGGAAACCTCTGGCATCTCAAAAACAAATGAATATTTAAGTCTTCTATTTCAAGAAATGTTCAACAACGACGTTGATCCCTCTGCTGGAACAAAAGGAACCTCTACAGAATAACCTGTAAACGAAGTAAGTATCTCTCTGTCTGATCCATTTAATCCCTCATCCTCTACTACAAATTCTACAGGTACTGAAAATCTAACAGAAGATATGATGACAAAAGATTCTACAACAGAGGTTATCCAAATTCTAAATCCAACAGAGGAAGCAACAACAGAAGGAACGCCATAGGGAAGTGAAGATGAAACCACAATACCTACAGAGAAGGAAATCCCAACCGTGATACCCATTCCTACAGAAGCTGAACCATCAACCAGTTCAACTTGATGACTCAAATGATCATCTTCCACGAACAACTCAATGGACAAAAAGCCATCCTCAAACACAAATCATCGGTAATCCCTCTGATAAGGTAAAAACAAGATCAGCTTCTGCAAATTTTTGTTTCTTTACCAACTTTATTAGTGTGATCGAACCGAAAAAGATTTCTGAGGCCCTGGATGACCCAAACTAGGTGGATGCTATGCAAGAAGAACTTCTACAATTTGAGCGAAACAAAGTCTGGACTCTAGTACCTCTGCCACGAGGGAAACAGGCCATAGGAACTAAATGGGTCTTCAGAAACAAAAAGGATGAAGATGGAGTGATCATTCGAAATAAAGCAAGACTGGTGGCCAAGGGATATCGCCAAGAAGAGGGCATCGATTACGATGAAACTTTTGCCCCTGTTGCATGGCTCGAAGCAATAAGAATTTTCTTAGCCTTCGCAGCCCACAGAGGTTTTAAAGTATATCAAATGGATGTAAAATTTGCCTTTCTCAATGGTGAAATTTAAGAAGAAGTATACGTCCAACAACCACCAGGATTTGAAAGCTCAAAATACCCAAGGTATGTCTATCACCTCGACAAAGCTCTATATGGACTGAAACAGGCTCCAAGAGCATGGTACGAAAGACTTTCCACTTTTCTTCTCAATAACGGCTACAACAGAGGTACCACTGATACAACTCTATTCTTTAAAGGTGAAGGAAATGAGATTATTCTTGTACAAATATATGTAGATGATATTATTTTTGGGTCTACAAATACACAAAAATGTAAAGATTTTGAAAAACTCATGCAGAGTGAGTTTGAAATGAGTATGATGGGAGAATTAACCTTTTTCCTCGGACTTCAAGTCAAACAAACATCAGAAGGAATTTTCATAAATCAATCAAAATATGTCTCAGACATACTTGAAAAATACAGCCTCTCTAATGCCTCTGTCATGAAAACCCCAATGGCCACTGGAAATAAACTTTTTTCAGATCCAAATGGCATCTCTGTCGAGTGCACACTTTACAGAGGAATGATTGGGTCTTTATTATACTTAACAGCAAGTAGACCTGACATAATGCATGCCACATGTCTTTGTGCAAGATATCAAGCTAATCCTAAAAAGACACATTATATTGCTGTAAAGAGAATCTTCAGATATCTCAGAGGGACCAAAAATCTTGGCCTCTGGTATCCGCAGAACTCTGGTTTTGGACTAAAGGCATACACAGATTCAGATTATGGTGGATGCAAACTCGACAGAAAGAGTACCTCTGGGAGTTGTCAATTCCTAGGTGGGAAATTAGTAAGTTGGACTTCAAAGAAATAGAATTGTGTCTCAACATCTACGGCAGAAGATAAATATGTTGCTGCTGCTAGCTGTTGCTCTCAAGTTCTGTGGATGAAACCTAGCTGAAAGACTTTGGTCACATCATCTGCAAAATCCCCATCTTCTGTGATTCCAAAAGTGCGATTGCCATCTCTGCAAATCCAGTACATCATTCAAAGACAAAGCACATAGATATCAGGTATCACTTTCTGAAGTATCATGTGGAAAATCAAACCATCGAGATGCATTTTGTACCAACAGAATTTCAGCTTGCTGATTTATTCACCAAAGCACTTGATGAGAAAAGATTCCTTTACTTGGTGGGTAAATTAGGAATGATAAATATGGATTAACCTCTGTAAGTATCTTTATCTTTATATTATACAGTATGTATATTTTCTGTTTTGTTTATTACTTTGTATGTAAATTCTACTAAACTCCTTTCTAAAAAGCAACAGAGATTCTGTAAATCTCCTCAGAACCTCTGACAATCCTTACAGAACCTCTGATACACGACCTATGTTATATACATTCACTTCTAATTATTTAAACCAAGCATAGGTCAAGGGGGAGCAGAGGAAAACGAACTTGATCAACAGAGGATGATTAGATCAAGGGGGAGCAAAAGGAAACCTTGCTTAATCTACAGAGATTTATAAGTCAAGGGGGAGCAGAGGAAGAGATGACAACAACAGAAGAAAAGAACATTGTCGAACAAAGAAGAACAAAAAGGTTAGTATCTCGAACAAATTCTTTTTGAAAAAAAAATTCTAGGACACAAATCTCTAAATATGTTCTAGAAATATTATTAAACACATTCCAAATAAAATTTGATCAAAAAGAATGCTGAGTTTTCCATTATTAGAAATTTAAGGTCACAGAGCCTCTGCTGAGTCCAACACAGGTTCTGCAGGCAAAAGCTCTGATCTTAAATCAATAATTCATGGAAACTCTGTAAATCTTTTTAGGTATCAAAATAAAAAATAATCATAGCATACAAACACTGCAGAAGAAGTCATCGGTTACAGAGTTCTCTCCACAAGAAAGAACTTCTGTAGACCAACACTTGTTTTAAAAGGACTTTTTGCTGCACAAAACCTTTTTCAAAAACGATTTTCTAGGACACCAGCTTTCAAAAAGGTCCTAAAAACATTGTTAAAAACATTCAAAAACTTGGATGATCAAAAATGTTTATAAATTATTAGATATACGAAATTTCTTGTCTCAGAACCTCTGCTGGCTCTGACAGAGGTCCAAAAACCTCTGTAAAGGAATTTATATACATAATTTAACGATCCTCTCCATGGATTTTTCAAACATTCTTGTTGAAGGCACAAACTATAGAGGCAAGAAAAATAAGATTCTCAAATCACAGAGCCTCTGTCAGTTTTTACATTAGGCATTTCTGTAACAGTAACGGTAACTTTTCTGCGAGTGAGAATCATGTGGAGGTAAAGAGGCCCACGTGCCTAGCATTTAATAAGGCCGCCCACGACGTCTCGTCATAACTGACACAGAGGACGTGTCATCTTTTCATTGGACCTACATGCAACACGTTCCTATGGAAAGTTGAACCCGCCGTAACGACTCAAGTGCGGACCCCAAATAATATTAACCTCAAAATATTAACCCTTTCAGATTCTACAGCCACAAACTCAGTATAAAACCCAAGTTACCTTCCCTCACAAAAACTTTACTCACTCTCTTCTCCGACGAACCTGCAACTATATTCAAATCATCATTTTACTGTGCAAAATGGCTTCCAGTTCCCACGCTACTCAAAACTCTCCGGCGAACTCTCCTCACACTCTCCAGTGCATTCAGAGCACTCCCAAAACCCTAACATCACCGCAAATGCTGAAAAAGAAAACTCCGACGACTCTGCAAACTTTGTACCAACCACCAACCTTCAACACTTTCTGAACAAAGAACAGTTTGAGGATGTTCTACCTTTAAAATCCAACAACTGCTACCTAGTACCCTCACCAACAGCTTTCGGCGAAGCCCATGCTCTTCTCCTAAATATCCTAGAAAATCATTTCATATACCCTCTCCTTTCCAAAACCCCAACCAAAATCCCTGCACGATATCTGAATCAATTTTGGCAAAGTTGCCGTTTTGATTCAGATGATTCTTTGATAAAGGGCTACATTTCAAAACCAGACAAGTCTGACTACCTAGAACTCATGTTTAACAGAACCATGTTCTCACTGGAGTTCAACCTGCCGACCAGAGGTCTCCTTGGAATCAAGAAATATGTTGAGGTTCCTACGGACGAGGAGCTCTGCCGATTCGTAGAAATGTTAGGGTATAACACAACCCTGAGGAAACATAATGACTTCCGCAGAGGCAGACTACCACCTCTGTGGAATACCCTGTTCTCCATCTTGAATCGTTGCCTCACAGGAAAAACCGGTAGCCCTGACCAAAGCTCATTCCAGATCCTGACCATCATGTATGGAATCTACTACGATATTCCACTTGACTATGCGACCATCATGATGCAGGAATTAGTGAATACGATCGACAGAAAGCTCGCAACTCAAAAGGCCAAGAGCTACACACCAGGGTATCTACCTCCTCTGCAATACCAAAGAATTCTAGGAGTCATCTTCGAGCCTCTACTTCAAATGCAGAAGTAGCCGATGGAAGGGCCATCTGTAAAGCTTTACCCGATGAATAAAAATACTCCTACAGAGCATGAAGACAGTTACCCCCACTGCAGACCTCTGTCGAAAAACCTTCTGGCATATGCAACTGATGAGGATAGGAAATTAGAGTATATACGCGTCCACAGGACTCCAGAACCAAGTCCTGTGACACCCCGCATCTAGGAGCCCCCATAGGTGTAGATATAGTTGAGAGGATGACAGAAGAGGAATGGGCTAAAGCTTTGGAGAAACACTATTCAATACAAGACCGTTTCAAAACACAAAGAGAAAGCATTTACCCCTCTTCTCCGAAAAGAAAAACCTCTGCAGCAACACTCAAGAAGAAGACAAAGAAAAGAAAACTCACAGAGGAAACTACAACCTCTGCAGTTCAAACCATTTCACCACTTGCTACAGAGACAAGAACTTTTGCACCTCCCTCACCTCCAAAACAAAAGAAAAGGAAATCCAAAGCCATAGGAGAGGGAGCTCCTAAGCCAAAGAAGAGAAAGTCAAAGAAAAAGAAACCAAGTTCACCTCTACAGGTCATCACAGAGGATGTCGAACAAGAAGAGGAAGACCAGGCTATACATCTGCAATCTCCCTCCCCAATAGCTTATGCAGACCAACAGGGAGATTTCAATGCCTTCCTCAACAATCCAGACATTGCTCAAACCTTAGATCCATCAGGATGGGTCGCAGAACCATTGGATTAGACTACAGAGGCTCTGCGCACAACAGAAGTTATTTCTGCTGCTCAAGGTACACAAACCATGCACCCTCACGTACGACAACTCATAGCATCTCACTTCATTTAAGATTCCTTAAGAGAAGCGGCAGAAACTGCAGCGCCTACAGAGGAAACCTCAGAAGAAGAGATAAACATAGAAATAGAGGAAGAGGTTAGGATAGAAACAGCAGAGGGTTCTGCAGAAAAAGATGCCGAAGAAGAAGATGGCACACATCCCAAACCCCCTCCTAGTGCAACCCACATTTCTGATACCGCCAGTCTAGCGGCAGAAGGTATCATTGAAATAGAGCAGCACAGCTCGATCACAACCCCTCCCAGCAAGCCAGAGGTTACTTTTTCGACCTCTGTGCCTTATAAAACCGGGGAAACCATTCCTGGGGAGTCCTCTCGAAAGGACTCACCCATAGTTCGTGATTTATTGCCCCAAATCACATCTGACATCCTAGCAGAGGAATTCGTTTCCTCTGTCACGCACACCACAATAGGGCCCAACATCCCTTCAGAAGGGATTAGAGAGCACAGAGACGAAGAGACTCTAGACAAGTCTCCGAGTCAACAGAAGGATATTCCAATACCCACCTCTGGAGTGGATTTGGACAATGTTCTTCACAGAACTTCTGTAGAGGTTGAAACTCATATTTCTCCTCGAGGATCAGAAGGAAATCCTTCCACCCTCAACGTACAAACAGGGGTGAAAGAAGGTGTCCAAGGAACAAGGACAAACTCTGGAGACGAATGTGTTCCTCCAGAGGTTACCACGAGTTCACACGTATCAAGGGGTGAGTTCCAAACCCTTGTCACCTCTGTGAACCAAACATTGGAAGAGTTGAAAAGCTCTTTCAAATCTTTTGAAGAAGTTACATCCAAGGCCCTCTCAGAACTAAACACCAAAATGGATAACTTGTCTACAGAGGTGCAATCTATAAAGACTGCTGCCACAACTTCTGCCACCACACCTACCTATGCTGCTGCTGATCTTGAAAAAGCTGCAACTTCTGCCTTCAACAACTCAATCAACATATATCTAGAAAAGATGAAAGAACAAGTGTCATCAAAAGTTATTACTCCAAAAGAACTGCAGAAGGCTCTACGACAAGTTCAGGAACAAACAACAGAAGCTACTGTAGCCATGAAGCCTACCGACTACATGACCAGAGCACAGTTGACAGAACTTGGGCAAAGCATCTTGAATCAAATGACAGAATTTATCAGAGCCTTCACCAAAGCCAACGCTTCTTACGTAAAAGACTTCAAGGCTAGTGTGGGAAAGATGCGGTTCAACACAGAGGTCGAAGTTCAAACTCTTCTTGGTCTTTGTGATGATCTCTGTGCCAAAATGATGGCAGCCGGGGCAAAGAAACCTGACACTAATTGCAGAGCAGAAGGTAACGAAGATAAGGGTCAGCATGATTCTGATGATGATGATTCATCAGATCATCCTGAGGGGGAGAAACAAGGGGAGAATCAAAGAGAAACAATTGCAAGCAATCCTCCAATATTTGCAGAACCAATTTCCTCTACACCACCAACCCAAACCCAAACTCAGGAAACACAACAGAGACCCACAGAGGAAACACCAGCCTCTGTGGAAACCACCTCTGTTCTTGAAAAAGATGTCCCTGAAGTTCAAATCCTGACATCTTCATCCTCAGAAGAACTTCCCCATTCTCAATCAAAATCCCAACCCAAAACTCACCCAAGAAGAAAATCAATTGCCCACAAACCAAAAACAACAAAACGTTCTGCTACGTATGTCCTAAAAAGAATGGAGTTCGTATCCGCTTTCAGAGCCGCAAAACATTTTGATATCCCTCCACAAACCACAACCGAGCTCACAGAAGAAACATCAACAGAACCCAAATCCCCAATCAAACCAACAGAACCATCCCCACCAAAGTCCTCAGAAACTGAAGTGTCAAAAACTACAGAGGCAATCCCCATCATACCCATAGAAACCTCAACACCCAAACCAACAGAAGCAATCCCACAGAGTCCAAAGTAGACAATAGGTTCTGAGCCTGCCCAAACCAAAGATAAAGGTAAAGGAATCATGACAGAAGAACCACAGAAGAAAAACCAAAAGCCACAGACGACAGAGAAGTTGATGAAGAGCTCATTCGATGCCTTTGTCACTCCTAAACCTGAAGACGACTGGGCAACAGAGGGTAGGGTTGCAGAGATAAAACGACAAATGGATGCTCTGCGAAGACCAATACCACCACCAGATACACAACATGCAGAAATGGAAGAGGTGGTGTATAGGTACCTTTACAAATAGCAATATCAGAACAACCCTATCCCATACATCGAAGATACTCAACTCAGAGCTGACCTTGACAACACCTTCAGCAGAACAAAGCCAAAATCAAGGGCAGAAGTCTTCTCAGAGTCCAAAATAGAAAAGGTAATATACTGCAAATTCTCTCAAACGATAACCTTTCCAAAGATCAGGTACAACATATACAAAGTCAAAAGGGAGAACAAGTCCGAAAATCAATTTTCAGATGCCGATATAAGGAACTTGAACCCCTACGATCTGCCAGATCTTCTACTTTGGACAAAAGAAAACTTCGACAACGATGCTAACAGAAGGGCCTATCAAGTGTTCAGGAAAGCGATGAGAGAAAAGCTTCTGTTGTATAGCATGATAGACTTTCAACTGGGAAGAGATATTGGAGTCAGAAACTTGAGTCTGGGACCACCAGAGGATCACTGCCCACCTTCTGCAATACCCAACTCATTCATAACAACACCAAGGTACGGGTTAGTGTATAAGGATCCTGCTGGTCAAGTAAGACTTTTTGTGGAAATGGACTGTCAGAAGTATGCAACCAGTACTCTGAACAAGTTCAGATCAATCTTACCAGAGAACAGAGGTTCTGAGCTTATGGATCAAGAATCAGCAGAAAGAATGATCAGAGAAATAGATGCTACAATCGGCTTGAGAGAACTCTGCATCAATTTCTATCACGAGCTCAGAGAAGTAGGTTTCGACAACAGAAGTTTCAATGACTTCAAAGATGCAAATGTCTAAATCTCTTTTACATATCTCTGTAATAGTCAAAAAGAAATGAAATGAAAGTTTTGAGGTATTGTTTAACCTCTGTCTACTTACTTAGCCTAATTATGCATAAAGTCAAATTTTCATTTTTCAATACTTAGGGGGAGATTGTTAGCTCCAAATATTCATAATATTAGAAGTATTGAAAAATAGGATAAGTATGAAAGAGTTCCACAGAAGCTCTGCGGTGTTCCACAGAAGCTCTGCCGAAGCAAACAATCATTCAAGGAACACCAAGTCTCAAGAAGAATTTACAGAAGACTACTCACAAAGGACCAATGAAGGATCTACAAAAGAATGCTCACCAAGGACCGAGCCGCATAACCTCTGTCACCCTTGACAGAGCCTCTGCGGTTCAGATTAAAGACTTGGAAGATATTTATAATATCTTGCCATTGTTGAAGAAATATCTTACCACTGTTACAAAAATATCTTGCTACTGTTCCAGGGTCCGTTCATCAACTTGTACAAGGCATAGTCCGACAACAAACACGTGTCAAACTCTGATAGGAATCCTTGCAAGTTGATATTAGCGCATTTAATGCATGCAGATTTCCAACTGTTCATGCCATCCCTTCTTTCCTGTAGCATTAGTACTTTTGTCTAGAATAGTTCTTTTGTAGTAGTATAAAAGGAAGACTCATGTTGAGTTCTTCCTTACCAGTTGATAAAAGAAAAAAACACACACACAATTAACGTCAAATCTATTATTAGTGTTCTTCATCAAATACAGGAAAACTTTGAGATATTAATTTGTTCTTCATATACTGTTTATTTGATATTATGTATTGTTTCTATACAAACTTATCTGTTAGTTCTTCAAATACGCTTCCGCAACACATCTTATTTGAACAAATAGATAAGATAATCTTTGTTAATCCAATACGGGAACCAACAGCTTGCATATCAGAAATGTATGAGTTAATGGACTGATCAGGCAGTTGTCTTTTGGTCTGAAAAGTAGTCCACAACTGATACTGATGTGAGAGACCTGTAGATGTGTACCGTTTTGCAAGAAAATCCTACAGACCTTTTGATGTTGTATATCTAAGGAATTGCTGGTTGATTTCAGCAGTTGTGGATGAGTTGATGAATCCCAGGATGCGAGCATTCATGATATCCCAATCATTCATGTGTTTTGCAAAGTCAACTGCACTTTCATTTCCGTCTTGAACAGGAATTTTAGAAGCACCAGTGACATAGGTATATAGTCCATGAGACTTGAGAAGAATAGTCATGTGATGATGCCACAGAATGTGGTTATTCCCATTGAGAACAACTGAAATAGGGTTGGAGTGACTGGAATTGAGAGCCATCTAATTGATAATAACTTTGACTGATAATAGAACAAGAATTGAAGACCAGGAAGAATGATCCAGAATTAGAAACAGGAAAAGGGAAGAACCATAATTTGAGAGAGCCAGAATTGTGAGAGATCCGGAATTGCGAGAGGATCCGGAATTTGAGGAATTAAAAAAAAAGGAAGATCCGGAATCAGTGATTAGAGTCCGGAATTTGTAATGAACGAGAACCGGAATTAAAGATGAACGAGAACCGGAATTGTGAGTTCCGGAACATGAGAACCGGAATAGGAAAACGGATCCGGAACCGAGAGGAACCGGAATTTGTGTGGAACCGGAATTATGAGGTTCTGGAATTTGTATAATTCCGGATTAGGGTATTCGGATGTAGCGATTCGACGAACACGAGACAGAAAACGAACATAAATCAAACAATAATAAAAACAGATAAGACACGAGCAATCAAGAGTGTAGATGAGGCATACCTATAGCTCTGATACCGTGTTAGAATTGATGTAGGAATCAATCGATGAACAAACGAGAGAATTGAGAGAGATATGGCTGGAACTGCAGCAACTTTTCATATATTGAGAGAGCGATTACAAAAGTATGATTAACCTAACTATGAGACATAAGTAACCTATATATACTAGATAAGTTACAGGTGATTACATAACTAGCCCTTGTACTTTACATATGTACGATAACCACAATAACTCTAACACTAACAATTCATTGTATGGGCTGACCTTGAGTTCACTCTTTGTCATCTCTAGAATTATAAAGGATATATATCAAAGAAGATTTATAACTTTTGCTTCCTATGTCAAGGATATATGTAGTTTTCAAAGTTTTTGAGAAAAATCATGGCTTTGCAATTCAACACAAATAAAAAGTACTACCGATTTCACTAAGGCGGTGTTTGTTTCTCTAAAAAAAGCTCTTATTTACCTCTTATTTCTGGTTCGGTCAGACATAAGGTAATTCAGAGTGTTTGTTTTTCCCAACTATTCAAACCCACTTATGTCTTACCGTCCTCATAAAATTTCCTCTTACCGTCCTCTAAAATCCCTCCTTCAATCGCTCCCAGATCTCACCTCTCAAGCCTGTTGATCTCGAACCAACTCGATCTTCAAGGTGTCGATCTCGATAGATCACCAAATCGAGACCCAATCGATCGCCAATCAAGGTATGCCGATTTTAAACTGGACTCGATCTCTAAACTGGGTTCAATCTACAGATTTCTAACCAAATCGGTCCTTTCTTCTTCTCTATTCTTCGTCCTCTCTTCTTTCTGGTAACCTAATCATTCTAACCAAATCGAGACGAATCGATCCTTTTCTTATTTTCTTCATGCTTAGTACAGGTTATGTATACTAAATAGAATAAGAGAGAAACTAGCAACTATATGGAGGAAGAAGCAAATCAGGTTAGTATGCAAGAAGATGGGAAACGACAGGCAATCAGGTATTTTGACATTCTATGGTTCTTTTTCATCTTCTGTGGTTTGATCCATGTATGTCGATTTTCTATTTATATGGTTCTATTGTGCTGCTTCACGGCCTCTTTTATTCCATGGTTCGATCTTTGTATGCTTTCACTGCCTCATTCATCTTCTGTGGTGTGATCCCTGTATGTCGATTTTCTTTGTCTATGGTTCTATTGTGATGCTTCACTGCCTCATTCATTCCATGGTTTGATCTTTGTATGCTTTCACTACCTCATTCATCTTCTGTGGTTTGATCCATGTATGGTTCTATTTCATCTTCTTGATATCTAGAAAACAGTTTGAAACAAAAAGCAAACAACCCTAAGATTGAAATAGAAAAAATGTTTGATTGGGGCTAATTTTTTATCTTTCATGTTGTTAATTGTTAAACAAAAACATTAGATTGATGGCTGAACTTGAAAACTGATTTTATAAAGATAAATTAGTGATGATGCATAGAAGTATGAAACAAACCTCTCCTGGTGATAACAAGGAGTATGCTTATTCTGTTATTCATGCCCCTCTTTTTTTCTTCAGTTTAAAACTTGAGTGTTGCTTGATGATCAAAGGTGCAAAAGGTGTTTTAGATGAGGCTGTTTTTTTTCCCTGTGTGCTTAAAAAACAAACCCAATTTCATGTTTGAGTTTGTAGAATGTTTCATTCCATTTTTTTTTTTCCTTGTGTACGCATATACCAACTTTCATGTTAGAGTTTATTGTTGTATATTGCCAAAAACAAATTTGGATGAGACATAAGTGTACAAGTGCTGAAAAATTGTTGTGGTTGTTGTATGAGCAAAAAAATGTAGGAATATTGTATTTTCCACTTATAATTTTTATCCAAGTTCGATAGTAACCAATTTCATCAAAGGAATCTTAATTTTATTGCAAATCAAATTAACATGGGCGTATACATTTTATTATTGTTTGTCTTGGTGTTGAAGAGTTACCTTGATACATTTTATTGCATTGCGAAAAGCTCTTAATACGGCATGTGAACCATCAAATATTTCAAATATATCTTGATAGAACATTTGCATCCCACCGCATTGCATGGGTACACTACTAGTATATATATATATATACCCACCTGCCCTTGTTATCCTATCTTCTTCCCAACTACATCGACCCCTTCTTCGTTTTTTTCCAAATCCGTCGTCTCTTCTAGCTACCGGTAGCCATCACCACTCAAACATCATTCTTCTTCTTTTTCATGCCCTTAACTCCTTAAGTGTTTTAACAAGAGTTAGTCAGAAGAACCAAAAGTAAAACAAAATGGCAACCACAATAATCAAAATTGTAATTAGTGTATAACAAGAACTAAGAACGAAAGGGTAATTTAGTTATAAATTTATATTTTTTATTTTATAAATCATAAAATCTCAATAAATGATTTTAAGAAAATAGTTTAGCCATTAATTAAATATTTTAAAAAACTATTACTGAATTAAAAATATATTCGCAATCTTTTTCTAATTTTATATATGTGCAGTAGTTATTCAAAAATTATCAATTAATGTAACAATTTTTTTTTAACATTTATATTCAGTTTCATGATTTAAATATTTAAAATGTTCGTTACTTCACTAACATGCGAAGTCGTCCCATTGAATGTGAGAAACTTGCAATAATATTACAAAAATGATAGGAATACAAGGAGTTTACATGCAATCTGGCTAAAAATGAAAGAAACTATCAGATTGAGGGTGAAAAATGTAAGGTTGGTCAAAGTATTAAAGTCAGGGGGCAGAATGTAATTTTCTGAAAGTTCAGGGTCAATGTCAGACGCCGACAGGCCCAAACCAGAGGGACCTGCTTTGTAAATATTCCAGAACTGCAAATCTGAAAAGGATGTGTCGATTGCCAAGCGTCTTTTTAGCTCTTCTAGTCAACTAATAAGTCAAACGATTACATTTTTCATTCAAGAAACTCTAGAAATCGTGAAGAAATGAGAGAGAAATCCGAGCTCTAAAGTTCATGTCCGAAATTTCGGTTTATCGTCGTTTTGAGGTAAATACTCAACCAAACTTGATGATTTTTATGTCCATAGTTTCGTTTTTAAGTCCTCTAGTAGTCTTACGTCTCAGATTTGTGTTTTAAGTGTCGATTTTTAAGTTTAAAGTTTTGTTCGGTTTTAAGTAAAAACCGAAACTTTAAATAAGAAAAGGTGTCTCATTTCTTGGTAAAAATATCACCAAGGTTTTAGTGCAAAAAACGAAGAAAAAAGTGATAGTGAAAATGAAGCTTGAAAATGTCGAAAACGTACAAAAATGGCTGATGGAGGGAATATTTTGTGTTGGGCTTGCATATTATTTGGAGTTCGGACTAGAAAATTAACTTGACCAGATTCAGCCCTTTATTTATTAAAGTATTATTGGGCTTTCTAAAAGATGTCATGATTTGGGCTCTATAATTATTAAACTGATTTTGGGTTTAAATTTTTAGCTTTTAATTTATTTAAGAAGTTGAATTAAAAGTGAGTAGCTAATTTATTTCATATATTATTAATTCATATTGTTATTAAACTAATATATATTAAAGTATGTTACAAATCTATAACTGATTTATTAAATTATTTATCCTTAAATAGTTTGATAATCGTTTTAACACATTACTTGGGTTACAAATTATTTATTAAGATGCTTTAATTTGAGGATGTGGTTATTAAATTATTTATTATGTAATAGATACTTAATAATCTCATTTAAGGTGCCGTTTTAAGATTTATGAATTACGAGACACCTTAGGTCGGAACCAAATATTTCTTTAATTATTAAAAGGACAAATTGACATAAGAGTCGTCCTCAAGTGTAACACTTGGAGGTTTATTAAATTATTTCGATGATTTAATAATAAGAATAAAGCGTCGTAATTTGAGTTAAGTTTTTATTGAGACGCTTTAATTTAGGGAGATAGATTTGCAAGATTATAAACGATTTATTTTGACGTTTTGGGACGTCATCGAGTTTCAGACTTGGGATTTGACTAAGTTAGTTGAGGTTGACCGAGTTGACCAATAGTTGACTTTTACCTCGTTTGACCCACAAGTATTTTGACGGTGAGTTCAATTGAAGATATTTGAGTCGTTAAGAGACCCGATTTTGGAGTTTTATTTTATGTCGAGCCGGGTTGACTATAGTTGACTTTTAGAGAAATTAGGCCATTTATTTGAACACGGTGATATGAAATGTGTAGATCTTCAGTCAAGAGCTATCAGTAGATGATCTACACGCAGGGGCGGAGCCAGCTAATGCCCAGAGTTAGCTTAAGCTAACCCTGATTTTTTTTTTAAAAAAAAATTATAGGCCAAAAGTCCACTAAATGAGAAGCCCATTTAACTAATATTATATTAGGCTAACCATAACCCATCCACTAAATGATAAGCCCATTTAACTAATATTATATTAGGCTAACCATAACCCAATTACCCAATCACTAAATATTTAAATTGAAGAGGATCACCCTAGTTAATTTTTCTGGCTCCGCCCCTGTCTATACGCAATCAAGTGAGTCTTCATGAGACTTACAATGGGATGCATACCTACTTACAAACTTATTTTGAGCATTATATGATTTTATATGGCGATGTGTACGTATACATGATGTTTCAGTTTTCATACATGATACAATATATTTTCATGTATGTTGTTTATGATCAGTTGCATGCCATGTGTTTATTATGTTTTCAAATAACTCTAGCATGCTATTTTAGTCACAAGTTTTATGATCAGTTTTAACGGGTGGACATTTGACCAGTAAGTCACACGACAAGTGGCACGGCTAGGTCGGACAACCCAGGGAATGTCAATGACAAAATGACCCATACTCGATGAGACAGTTTATGAGATCTCTCTTTTCTTTCAGTGTTGCATGTCTTTTTTTAGAAAATGCATACTATTTGGTTCATAGTTTACAAATTTATATGTATGATGTGAAATTATTTTTATTCACGCAAACCATGAACTCACTAAACTTTATAAGCTGACTATAGTATGCATCTCAGGGACAAAAGGTTTCAGGTTGGACAAACGAAAAGGACACACATAGAGACTTGTCTAGTCTACTTAAGTTCGATAAATTTTGTAACACAACTCGGTATGGGACAGGTTAAGTTAACATTTAAGTTACATAATTATTGCTTTAAGTCTTTTGGTGTAAACTTTCTAAGGTTTTATTTTAGCCGTAATTTTGGAGTATTTTTAGTAGATTGTTTCAGATTACGTAACATTACTCGTGACAAAATATGGATGTTACAACAATTCTATTTGCTTCACAGTTAAAAAATCAATACACCTAATAAATATAAAAGATTTGTTGTGGAATTAAATGTACAAATCATTTTAACACTATAATCAATACTAAAATAATTAATTAAAATACCCTAAGTCAAACCACGTTTTACTGAAATACCCAAAATCTCCCATGTTACAAAAATACCCCAAAAATCCGCGATGGAGCCCGCGATCGCGGGCTCCAGGCCACGTGTCACCAAAGTTTGCCCACTTTGCCCGCATTGGTCCCTCAAGAATGTCCGCGGTCCATCTTTCCCCCCTCAAGAATGCCCGCGTGTGCAGTTTTGGTCCCTGCCCGCGTTTGACTCATTGACCCCCGCGATCGCGGGCTACACGTGTCACAAAAGTTTGCCCACTTTGCCCGCGTTGGTCCCTCAAGAATGCCCGCAGTCCAGCTTTCCCCCCTCAAGATTGCCCTCGTGTGCAGTTTTGGTCCTTGCCCGCGTTTGACTTTCTTTGACCCCCCGCGATCGCGGGCAAATGTGCCACGTGTCGGCACAGGGTTAACCCTAAAATCTGTTTGACGAACCAAACCCTAATGTTTTCTTTTCTTCGGCCGCACTATATAAGGGGGGGACCAAAAAACGGCACTCTCATTTTTTTAATCACTCTCTCAAATTTTAATCAAACTCTCTCAATTTTCTCCCACTCTCTCAATTTTGTCGTGTGGAATACGCGTTCGGGTTTTGTGAAGATGTCTCGTATTACCTCTGTGGTATGTTTTCCTTATGTTATTTGTTATTTTTTGTATGTTATTTTAAGTTAAGATATATGATTTGTAGGTTGTTATAGTGTTTATAACTTATGTTTGAATATGTTCTATGTTTAACATGATATGTATGGTTTTATGTTTGAATGTGATATTTGTATGTTATAATGTGTATGTTGTTATAGTGTGTTTTTTCATAAAAAAATTGTTAAGAGTGTTCTTTTATAAAAAAATTGTTAAGAGTGAGTTTTTATAAAAAAATTGTTAACAATGTTTTTTTTTTATAAAAACACACTCTTAACAATTTTTTTATAAAAACACACCCTTAACAATTTTTTATAAAAACAGTGTGTTTTTATAAAAAATTGTTAAGAGTGTGTTTTTATAAAAAATTGTTATAGTTTTATGGTTTTTATAATGTGTTTTTTATAAAAAAATTGTTAATTTTTTTTATAAAAACAGTTTTTAAAAAAAATTGTTAAAATTGTGTTTTTTTATAAAAAATTGTTAAGAGTGTGTTTTTATAAAAAAAATTGTTATAGTTTTATGTTTGAATATGATATTTGTATGTTATAATGTGTATGTTGTTATAGTGTGTTTTTTCATATAAAATTGTTAAGAGTGTTTTTTATAAAAAAATTGTTAAAAGTGTGTTTTTATAAAAAAAAATTGTTAATTTTTTTTTTATAAAAACACACCCTTAACAATTTTTTTATAAAAACACACCCTTAACAATTTTTTAAAAAAACAGTTTTTTTATAAAAAAAATTGTTAAGAGTGTGTTTTTATAAAAAAAAATTGTTAAGAGTGTGTTTTTATAAAAAAAACACATTTTTAACAATTTTTTTTATAAAAACACACTTTTAACAATTCTTTTATAAAAAAACACTCTTAACAATTTTTATATGAAAAAACACACTATAACAACATACACATTATAACATACAAATATCACATTCAAACATAAAACCATAAAACCATAAAACTATAACAATTTTTTTATAAAAACAAACTCTTAACAATTTTTTATAAAAAAACACATTTTATAAAAAAAAATGTTAAGAATGTGTTTTTTATAAAAAAATGTTAAGAATGACAACTTAGGTCCCTACGGTTTTAAGAATGACAACTTAGGTCCCTAAACTTTTAAAAATGCCAATTAGGTCCTAAACTTTTAAGAATGCCAATTAGGTCCTAAACTTTTAAGAATGACAACTAGGGTCCCTAAACCGCACTTTATCTATATATAACAATATGATACGTTGAAATAAAATAAACCGCACTTTATCTCTATATAACAATATGATACGTTGAAATAAAATAAACCGCACTTTATCTATATATAACACTATTATACGTTGAAATAAAATACCACCGCACTTTATCTATATATAACACTATTATACGTTGAAATAAAATAAACCGCACTTTATCTATACATAACACTATTATACGTTGAAATAAAATACCACCGCACTTTATCTATATATAACAATATGATACGTTGAAATAAAATAAACCGCACTTTATCTATATATAACAATATGATACGTTGAAATAAAATAAACCGCACTTTATCTCTATATAACAATATGATACGTTGAAATAAAATAAACCGCACTTTATCTATATATAACACTATTATACGTTGAAATAAAATACCACCGCACTTTATCTATATATAACACTATTATACGTTGAAATAAAATAAACCGCACTTTATCTATATATAACACTATTATACGTTGAAATAAAATACCACCGCACTTTATCTATATATAACAATATGATACGTTGAAATAAAATAAACCGCACTTTATCTATATATAACACTATTATACGTTGAAATAAAATACCACCGCACTTTATCTATATATAACAATATGATACGTTGAAATAAAATAAACCGCACTTTATCTATATATAACACTATTATACGTTGAAATAAAATACCACCGCATTTTATCTATATATAACAATATGATACGTTGAAATAAAATAAACCGCACTTTATCTATATATAACACTATTATACGTTGAAATAAAATACCACCGCACTTTATCTATATATAACAATATGATACGTTGAAATAAAATAAACCGCAACATCTATATATAACACTAACTATAACATCTGTGAATGACTATGTAGAGAGATTTCTTTAACATCGACTTGACGCTAAAGTGCAAAGTTTCCTACATCGAGGACTTAAGAAACCGCTTTAGGGGGGATTAGGTGATCGCGCGAATACCCTTGAGACCATCTATAGAGGGACACCGTTCGGGCCATGGATGGATGTGTCTTACTCTGGTGGCGACCCTACGCTAGTACACATGTTTCTACAGTTGGAGGTCGAGGACGCCAACGCTGAGCCGGAGGAGATGCTTTTTGATTTCTTCGGCTCTCAATTGCATTTTGGGCGTCGTGAGTTCTGTCTAATTACAGGACTACGTTTTGGAGAGGCTCCCCCTTCCTCCCTTAGAAGACTGCTCCTTCGTTCCTAGGGTTTGGGGCATTTCAGCATCTCGTTTGAAGCTGAAGGCAGCCCGGGACATGATGAAAGAGGGCCTTAGTGCCCTAACCGACGACGATGCTGTCCGTGTAGCTTGGTGGTGATCGTGGATATGGGCTTCCTGGGCCGTGAGTATAGCCAGTATGCTTCCGAGACGGTCCTTAGGGCCGTCGAGGACCTTGAGCTGTTTAACAGCTACCCGTGGGGTAGCCATATCTGGACACATTGCTACTCTATTCTGCACCGAGCCATAGCCAGACGCGTAGATCGACATGCAAAGATGAATCTTTGTGGTTTTACATACGCCTTCAAGGTTAGATACGTAGTATAACAATTGTTAATAATACATACAAACTGTTTGGCTTTTCTTTTTACGTACTTGCTCTTCTTGTCTAATTCCAGATATGGATCTTGGAGATGTTTCCCGCATCAATCCGATATTTCGTCAAGCGCGACGATCGAGTACTTAGGGGAACCCGTTGGGACAAGCGTGTTACCCTAAGTAGGTCGCTTTGGTTTCAGTTCTTCAATGCGTCTAGAAATGTAAGTTCTTTTACTATGTTTACAATTTGCATACGTTAGTCCCGCTTATTAATTTCTTTTATGTTTTATCATATATTTAGCAGCCACTCTTGCCTTTCGATCGCCTTGTGCCTACTGTCGACGAGATGGGCACAGATTGGTACAGAGACAGTGTGGCCTTTATTGACGCAGAGGCGGAAAGGGCTCGACGTCCCCCTACTTCCACATCTGACGAAGATGAGGAAGACGACGACAGGCCCCCTTCCTCCTCCTACCAGCCGCCCCCTTCCTCCTCCTACCAGCCGGCCCGTTCCTCCTCCTACCAGGCGCCCCCTTCCTCCTCCTACCAGGCGCCCCCTTCCTCCTCCTACAATCCATATCAGGCGGCCCCTTCCTACGAGCCACAACGTGGCTCACATGAAGTCCTGTGGGACTACGTCCACGGGCCGCTAGAGACACGTGTACACTATCTGGAGGAAGTCTACAGACAGTTTAGCGCTGTCAATGTTAGTGTTTAACTTAATTTGTTGGCCACGTTTATTTAGTTTGTATATTAATATTACGTTCTAAATTTGTTTTAGCTGTCGAGTACGACACCGATCCCTGCTCCGTTCGGACAGGGGGCACATGCGACGTTTGCCACCACATCCCATCCGTCATTCCCTGAAAATGTAAGTGACATTGAGTAACCATTATAGTTATATGTTTGTTCCTAAGTTTGTAACTCTTATAATGATCAATGTCACGCAGGCCGGGATGTCGGGGGCCGGGATGTCCCAAACGCCGTTCGCCACCACATCCTATTCTACTATCCCGGAGAGTGTAAGTGACACTGAGTAACCATTATAGTTATATGTTTGTTCCTAATTTTGTAACTATTTTAATGATCAATGTCACGCAGGCCGGGATGTCGGGGGCCGGGATGTCCCAAACACCGTTCGCCACCACATCCTATTCTACTATCCCGGAGAGTGTTAGTGACACTGAGTAACCATTATAGTTATATATCGATAATCCTAATTTTGTAACTATTTTAATGATCAATGTCACGCAGGCCGGGATGTCGGGGGCACAACACATGCCGTCGTTCGCCACCACAGCAATCACAAACATCTTTGGCGGTTCGGCCGATGACTATTACAGGCCGGAAATGCATACTGTAAGTTATTTTGGTAGTTTTGGTTTAATTGTGAACATTTCCTAAATTGTACTTAAAACATTGAGTAACGTAATTTTCTGACGGGGTCTCCTATTATCCAGGATCACTTCTCGGAGCACTTCTCGAAGCCTAACGATGACTCGATGGATGTTGTAGATCCACCACCACAGGTGACCCCGCTCCCTCTAAAGCGGTCGCATAAAATTTCACAATGGTTTCGTCACCCGTTTGGCCAACAAGGATCTACGACACCACCGGCCGCTAAAAAACAAGCAAAGAAAGCGGGGGGAAAGAAGGGAGGAAAGAAAAAGGGAAAGGTGTCTTCACCGGAGCCTCAACCGGCATCAGAAATATTGAGGATGTGCCGGACTGGTCGCCTCCCCCCTTGATCTTCATCCCTCACTTGAACTTGGAAATCACCCCCTCGTTTTTCAATGTATTGCTGGCCGTTGACCCTTTGGAGTCTGACTTACTGGATGTGGTTAGTATGAAATTTAATTATAGTCATATAATCAAATATATTTATTTTACATGTCTAACCATCTATTTTTTATGTATAGCACATCGATTGTTGGGTCCCGTTGTTGCAAAGACATCGTGGAACAGACACGAGGTGGACCATGATGTTCAGTATGTTCTTTCATTACTTGTTGATTGAGCATCTAGGTCCCACCTCCGTGGTTAATTCATGCAATGGCGTGGAAGGGACCTCTTGGGCTCTCCTCGATGTGGTATGTAAATCGTTTTACTCTGATTTTATTTAACTTGTTTTGTTGCTAACTAAGTTGTCTAATATTGTAATATTTCAGGTGTACATCCCTATATGCCTTAATCCCCAACATTGGCTGCTTGGAGTGTTTGAACTTGACGCTATGACCATGACCATATATGATAGCGACAGTGTCAGTCTCTTCAGACAGCAATTGGAAGAGCAAATGACAAAGTTTAAAGCTGTGCTGAATGACTTCTTTTGTCGGGTCAAGGATGTTAGACGTCGCGAAATGACAGGTGCCTTTCGCTATAAGTTCGCCAAGAATGCACCCCAGCAGGCCGGGATAACTGCAGATTGCGGTGTCTGGGTATGCCGTAATGTCCAAATGTTGATAAATAAAAATGAGGTATGGGTACACCCTGACGAGGCCGAGGTTGTTGCCAAAGATTTCCGCATACATATGGCGGAGTCCATTTATGAACATTGTCAAATAGGGCCACGTTAGGTTGTTTATGTAACATTAAATAATTGTTATTTTTAGTATTAACTTATTTTGTTAAAGTATTGTGATTGACTTACTGTTTACTTCATTTGGTTTTTGCTAATTTCATCAATTTACTCAACTTTAAGTATCGATATCTCTTTCACACATACTCTATTTTGGACGCATTATATATCATTTCGAAGATCTCATATAGAAGAACATAAACCTACTAAAAGTTAGTTATATATAACACATATATATAAATTTAAATGCGTCCAAAGTTTAGTAAAACCCATATTTCCAACACCTAGTAAGTAGGTTTATGAAACTTGCGATAATCCTAATACAGAGATTATTGGATGAACAAGCATTTATTTCTTGATTATTGGGGTATTGGTTCTTGTTGTCTGGAAGTGATTCATATGATGCAAAAATTGGTATCATGTAATGTAGAACAATATCTATATTATAGAAACTTGCATTTGATAGTACCATATAAATCTGATCTAAATTCTCATTAATTAGCTATGTTTGACTACTTAAAGACTAATTTTCTGCCTAATGAAAGACCTTTATTCAAGAGCAGACGAATATTGCAGTTACTTTTTCAGTAGAATCATGCAGACAACTTTTTCAGACGAAATCTATAAACACATTCAAATAAGAATAATTTAAAACGATTTAATGAATTAGTTAATATATGATTATTATGTTAATGCGATAGGAGTGTAAAACAAAATTGAAAAAAAAATAAGAGATGTACCATAAATTAAATAATTAACTATAAGAGTATGAATTTTAAATATAAAAAATATTTTTTTATGTAGTGTATAACTGTATATGATATATATTAAAATATATAAATCCAAAAAAATTCAAGATTGGGCTCATTTCGAACGTATCGAAGAGACGATTATAATGGTGTAATTTGTTAAAATTAAAACGTATTTTTTAACGTAATTTAGTTAATAAACGATTATATGTGTTAAATGTAAAATTAAAATAATGAAAGTAAAAGGTATAAAGTAAATTTAGTAAATAAGTATAGGGGTTGAAAGTGTAACATTTCATTTTAAATTCGTAAAAATGGACGAAATGGGGTGAACAGTGCCAAAAATATCAAAGTTTTCATAAATGGTCCCTGGAATTTTTCAAAAATGGTCCCTTGCAATTGAAAAGTCACAAAAATAACCCCATCGCGGGATGAGCCCGCGATCGCGGGATTCCATTTTTCAAAAATGGTCCCTGCAAGTTTAAAAAAGTGTCAGAAAGGTCCCTGGCCCGCGATCGCGGGCTCCCATCGCGGATTTTTAGGGTATTTTTGCAAAGTGGGAGAGATTTTGGGTATTTCAGTAAAACATGGTCAAACTTAGGGCATTTTAATTAATTTCCCATATTTAAAACCGGGAAATTGTTGCACACACAAGAGTTTTCAGTCAATGAATAACAAATCACTAAACTTGATGGAAGACTATTCATCGTGTAACACCCCAAAAGCTATAAAAGAACGACTAATTTAAATTTTTAAGAAACATCAAAAGGGGAAGTGTTCCTTCTTAAAAGACAATATTTAAATACTTACCAAGGCAATATAAGGCGTAGAACTTATAAAACCAATCCTTACACAAGGTCTAGGTTAGGAATTTGTGTTACTAAATCCAATCAACACTCGTTATTTCCAAGGTATAGAAGATGTTCCAAATATCTAAGTCATTCACATGCCTTAAACTAGCACTCAACTTTCTCAAGTGTCAATAGTACCGCCCTCACAAGGACTTGATGTATACGCCAATAAGAATAGTGTTAGACTCAAAGCGTAGTGAGTTCAAACAATTTACATTTCAATATAAAACTAGCTATTTTGTTGACTTTGACTAATATTGACTAATTACAATTAGTCCTAAATCTTGGATACATTAGTGTACTAACACAATGCAAGTTACTAATCCCAACGCGCGGAAGGCCTCATCCAAAGACTATTCTTTTCTCGTGCATACTTACACTCAACTCTTTGCAGTGTCGCAAAAACCATCCCCAAACTGGAACCTGATGCATATGCCGACAAATAAAAAGGTTAGGCTAATGCCTAGTGAGTTCAAGAAATGAAACAATTTCATCAAAATAAACAATTTCATGAAACAATTTCATCAAGAAAACCTATGAAATCCAAAGTTTACACGGAAAAAAAGTTTACAAAATAGTGGGCCTATATATATATAAGGTTCAACCCCTTTTTCCTTTTACTCTGCAGCTCCCACACCAACCCCCAAAAACTTAACCAATATCTCATTTAGCCTCTCATACTATGGGTTTTCTGAAATCTTTTTGATTTTCTTTTCCAACTAACACCCAAACACAAACTAACCCCTAATTCTTTCTAAGGGTCTAAGGATATAAATGAATAAATAAATATAAAACTCGGAATTTACGTACCAAAAATACGGAAGTTACATCTAAAACATCCTTCCTTCCTGAATATGTTGAACATGTTCTAAGTATTGGAGGTCTAATATTCCCTTGCAGAGAATAGACCTTCATAGAACTCACTCGCGATATAGATCTTACATCATCAGCATATGTCAATAGAAGAATACTTTCTTTGAAATGTCATTCTTGAAAGCTAGCTAGAGCTTTATCTTTTCTTGTTAGTAATTACCAAAGCATCTTTGTAGGATCATGGTAAATAAATACTCGTTGTTACTTTGTTTAGATATCTTCGGTCGTAGGAAAGCAAGGCCTAGCTAATATATATCACCGACAATGACATGCTCGAAATTCATTCATTGCAATGACATACAATGATTGGAAACTCTTATTTATGGAATTATTACTATCTTCATCATCAACATCACATCTAAATCGTTTAGAAAACCAAATCCCAGGAAAGGGGTGATGTACTGATGTAAGGTAATTAGACCAAGGTCTTATTGAAAGGGGAAGGGGCGATAATTTTTGTGCAAGAAAATTAAAATCCTGCGAACCTCGATATTATCGAAAACTAAATTAAACAACAAATTCAGGCATAGATTCTAACTGATATAATAGTAAATGAAGCAACAAATTTCCCGCCATTGCAAGATTAAGCATCGGGCACTTGTTTTCGTCGTTTGAAAACATTTGCCCCTATCATTCCCAAAAGTTCAAAAGGCTATCATCTTTTTAACTGCAAGAAACAACATAGCTATTACCATACAAAAGATACGCTATAATCACCAACTCTAGAATCGGTCTCAAGTTTTTCTTGAAGCCCGGTAGAGTTCACTGCGAGAACCAGCCCAAATATTTGTACAATACAATAATACAATAAAGATATTATAAATTAATTAATTTATAACTTTTTAGTAAACAATAAAAAAATGTTTTAAAACTAATTTTGTATATTAAAATCCACATCACTTGCCACATCGACAAAATAATATGGAATTGTATGTCATAACATTTATGCTAATGTCTAAACTTGACTAGGTAACTAAATGTTTGAAATATCACGTCTTAGATACCAAGATGCAGGTTTTAAGAATATGCTACTCAAAATAGAAATCATTCTAAAGTACGTTACGTTTTCATAGAATTTGCCGCTTTCTAAATAAAGTATATACTTTAATAGTAACATAATTAATAAAGGAGGAAAAATGCTCTCTAGGTGGCGATTAGGGTTTCAAGCGACAGGATGCTCTTCTTGATCGGTTTTGCTCTTTTCGTGTGGTTCTTGGTCTGGTTAATGATTCTTGTTAATGATTACGAGATTGGTGCATTGTTTTCTAGAGTTTTCGAGCATTTTTTCATTGTTTTTTTTGTAGTTCTTGCGGTTTGGCGGCTAGGGTTTCCAGCGCCGGCGTTTTCTGTTTTCTTCTCCGGCAAGTCTTCTCGGCGGTAGGATTTTAGTTTCGTTTTTTATTTTCTCGGCTGTGGTGTTCTTAGTTACCTATTGAGTGTGTTTCTGACACCTTCGTCGTCTGATTGGGACTCGTGGAATTCAGCATTACGGTCTCCATCGTGGTCTTCGTTTTCCAATCGCTTGCGATTAGGGTTTCCAATTCGGACGACAGCGTGTCGGCTTCACTCGGTGGCTGACGATGGACCAATGGCGAACGAATCTTCTAGGTTTGTTAAAGATGGTGTTTCGAATCAGACTGGAGATGGGGTGGTGTCGCATGGCGGTGTGCCATGCAGGGCTGACGTCATCGTGAACCCGTCTAGGGTTTTGCATGGGATTTCAACGTCGGCTGACGTCACATGTACCAATTCTAGGGTTTCTGTGGAGGCTGATGTGATGATGCAGAACGTGATTAAGAAGGTTGGTTTGCCCTCTCTCGGTGGTGATAGTGGATCGAAGGTGGGAGATGATAGGGTCACGAAGGAGGGAGTGATGTTTTCGGATGCTGATAGGGATGTGCAGGCAGCGGGGGCGGCTAGGGTTACTTCGAACCCTAGGGTTTCGGTTTGGGAGCGATTAACAAATGATGGTAGTTTAGGTAGTGCAAAGTTGAAGTTCGGGGAAGTGGAGATTCTGAAAAACAATGCTTCGGCTACTTATGCGTCCATACTAAATGATCACGGTACAAATGGTACGGCTACTCTGGATTTTTTCCCTTTGCCTGATCATGCTTCTACACGTATTGATATTCCTCTTGCTTTAACGGAGAAGGCTGCGACTCTTTACCAGAATACGCTATACGGCTATTTTCTTGGTCCGAGGTTGTATTTCCCTACGGTTAAAAAGATAGTTTCGGTTCTTTGGGGTAAGTTTAATTTGAAAGATATGATGATGAATGATAATGGATTTCTTTTCTTTCACTTTGCTAGTAGTGATGGTTTGAGACAGGTTATGGAAGGCGGACCATGGATGGTTCGGGGTGTTCCCCTATTTGTTTTCCCATGGGATCCCCATCAGGGGCTTAATAAACCTGAGCACAAATCGTGCCCATTATGGGTTAAAATCCATAATATTCCTCTTGTCGCATTTAATAGGGAGGGAGTTAGTCGCATTGCTAGTGCGCTTGGAGTACCAAAGCTAATGGATGCCTCTACTACCAAAATGTGTGATGATGCTTGGGGTCGTCCAGGGTTTGCTAAGGTTTTAGTTGATGTGTGGGCTACAGGAGAACTTAAAAGGGAATTACAGGTATCAATTCCTAGCTTGCACGGTGGACCAGAATTGATGATCACATTGAAGGTGGAGTATGTTTGGGAACCGACTCAATGTAGTCATTGTAAGGTTTTCGGCCATAAAGTGTCTTCGTGTGCTAAGGTAATAACTCAAAAAAGGGGAAGGAGAAGGTGGTTGTGGAAAAAGACCTAGAGGGATTTACTTTGGTTACCAACCGTAAGAAAATCCAACAGAAGGAGATTTGGCGGCCAATTAAAAAACAGGTGGGTTCTACTTCGGAAGGGAATGCGGTTAGCCATGATGTAGAGGAGGGCAAAGGTAGTGAATCAGCTGATCGGTTTGATGTTAAACATGTGGTTGAAATGGATGGGGGTCTTCTTAAGGAGAATGTTTCTACAGGGAATACTGATAATAATGTTAAGAATACTCCACCAGTTGGCGAAAATAGGGATACTAATGGAGCCAATGATGTTCCAAAGGTGGCACAACCAAAATTACGTGGCATCCTAAAACAACCGGTTCCTTCCAAAGCTGAATTACATCCCTCGGTACTTCTTGCAAAATCCAAACTGCATGTGCCAATTGTGACGTCAAATTCATTTTCTTCGCTTATGACGGATGTGGGGCAATCGGTCATTGTAAATGATTCTAGTACTCAAGGTGGAGATAAGGATACTATGAGTGGTGCTTCAGATTCCCATGTGTCGGGTGTGCGTGACACAAACTCTCCTTTGTCTCAATGTTAAAAGTTGGAGCTTGGAACATTCGTAGGCTCAATTCCGTGATTAAACAACGAGAGGTAAAGTCTTTTATACATCATAATAGGTTATCTTTATGCGGGGTGCTGGAAACGCGTGTAGCCTTATCGAATTTGGATGTGGTTGTTGATAATACTTTTGGTTCTTGGAATTGGGTTTCAAATACTGTTTTCAATTCTTTGAATACTCGTATTGTCATGGGTTGGGACTCGAGAGTGTTTGAGGTTACTATAATCTCTCAATCGGCCCAAGCTATTCATTGTAAGGTGCATGTTAAAGGAAAGTTGTTGTCTTTTCTCGTTACGATGATTTATGCTGATAATAATTTGATCAAAAGACGGGATTTGTGGAGAGACCTTCGGCAGTTTGCTAGTATCGCAAATCAGGAGCCGTGGTTGATTTTGGGAGATTTTAATACTTGCCTTTCTCCAAATGAGAGTGACGGCGGAAGTTCACGGCAGGATGTTCGAATGGAGGAATTTGCTGATTGCGTGGGAGACATTGATATTTTTGATATGCATGCGACGGGTATCTTCTACACCTGGGCGCAAAAACCTTTGCATGGTGGGGGCATTGTTCGAAAGCTCGATAGAGTAATGATTAATGCGTGGTTTCATGATAACTTTCTTATTTCCTCAGCCCTATTCCTCCCAAGAGGAGTCTCAGATCATAGTCCGATGGTGGCATCTTTCGAAGGAGGATGTGTTAAAGGTAAACACCCGTTTAAATTTGATAATTACTTGACTAAGCATCCGAAGTTTATGCAGATTGTTAGTGATAATTGGAGTATGCGGGTGGTGGGAACATATGCTTTTCAAGTCTCTTCGAAACTCAAAGCTCTTAAGACTCCGTTGCGGATGATCCGTTCTTTGCATCGTAGTTTATCAAAAAAAGTTGATAAGCTAAGGGTGGAAGTGGACGTCATACAGACAGCAGTTGATGCTGACCCTCATTGTAGGGTACTCCGTGATGATCTTGCTCATATTCTTACCGCTTTTCAGAACGCTTTACAAGATGAAGAGCAATTTTTCCGACAACGTGCGAAAGTGAGATGGATTCAGGAGGGTGATATGAATACTGCATTTTTTCATAATGTGGTAAAGGAAAAGAGGCATCGCAATTTGATCACGTCAGTGATGAACTCTCAAGGGTCGATTGTGTATGATGCAGATGTGGGCACGACATTTGTTGAACATTTTCGCTCTATTTTGGGGGAACGAGATGGTTTGGTGCACCCCACTCTACCTCCGGATTTATTTGTGCACAAACTGTCTGTGGAAGATGCTAATTTTATGATACGGCCGTTAACAAAAGAAGAAGTTAAACTAGCGATGTTTGATATTGGGGATGATAGAGCTCCGGGATCGGACGGGTTTACGTCGAAATTTTTAAGTCTGCATGGGATATTGTTGGTAAGGATGTGGAAATGGCTGTCCAAGAGTTCTTTTATAGAGGACGGTTGGCAAGGGAACTAAACCACACGTTGATTTGCCTTATTCCCAAAAAACCAAACGCTTCCTCGGTAAGAGATTATCGGCCTATTTCATTATGCAATGTGATTTATAAATGTATTTCGAAAATTCTTTCATGGAGGTTAAAGGATTTTCTTGATGCTTTGGTGAGTCCTAACCAATCGGCATTCATTCCGGGGCGGAGGATCTCAGATAATATAATGATGGCACATGAAATCATGGTGGGATATGGGAGATCTGATGGTTCACCGCGATGCTCTATGAAAATAGATATCCAAAAAGCTTATGATTCAATTGATTGGAGTTTTCTTTCGAATATCTTGGTAGCCATGGGATTTCACCCTATCATGCATCATTGGATTATGGAGGTTGTGGCTACAACGTCATATTCTATAATGGTGAATGGTGAATCGGTTGGCCATTTTAAAGGGGCTCGGGGTATAAGACAGGGTTGTCCATTATCTCCATACTTGTTTACTTTGGTAATGGAAACATTTACATGCCTTTTTCATAGGCAGCTTCTTGAGGATTCCGGATTTCAGTTTCATAAGGGATGTGGACGTATGTCACTAAATCATCTGTGTTTTGCCGACGACCTTATGGTTTTCTGTAGGGGAGATGTTCCATCGGTCAAGGTGGTAAAAAATGTTCTTGATGCTTTTGGGGAGTTGTCTGGTTTACGTCCTAGTATGGAAAAAATCTCTTTTTATTGTTCTAATATGGAACAAGAAATCTTGCAAGAAATTACAACTGTCCTCCCTTTCCAGATTGGATCTCTACCTTTTCGATACTTGGGTGTGCCACTCTCGTCGAAGAAACTTGCCGTTGCGGACTTTGATGGCCTCATTGCTAAGGTAAGAGCTCGTATTCTTAACTAGAAATCAAAGTTCCTTTCTTTTGGTGGGAGATTGCAACTTATAAAGTCGGTATTGGAATCGTTGCAAATCTATTGGATGATGGTCTTCACTTTTCCATCGTCAGTTGTGCATAAATTGGAAAGTTTTTTTGGTGACTTTCTATGGGCGCATAGTGAGACATCTAAAGGAAAAGGGAGAGTGGCATGGGATGAGGTGTGTCAACCCAAGGAGGCGGGGGGATTGGGGTTAAAGAAGATCTCGGTATGGAATAGGGCTCTTCTTGCGTCTCATGTTTGGGATGTATTAAGTAAACGGAAGTCTATATGGGTGTCTTGGATTTATCAAACTCGTTTAAGACACACCCATTTCTGGAATGTTCCGATTTCTACTAATTCTACTTGGCTATGGAAACGTCTCCTAGCCTTGCGAGAACAACTTCGCCCGTTTCTTGTGCATAGGGTGGGCAATGGTGTGATGATTAATGCATGGGAAGTTTCTTGGCTTGATTTTGGTCATTTGGCAGCCCACATCCCATATCGTAACCTTCTTGTTAATGGTCTTTCAAACTCATCAACGGTTGCGGATGTGCTCCCTTTGGTACAGCATGCTTGGCCGAATGATTGGATTTCTATTTATAATCCTTTGGCAAATGTCCCTATTCCACGTTTGTATGCCAATGTGGATGATTGTCTCATGTAGAAGAATTTGGATGGTAATGTTGTGAAATTTACGGTTTCGGAGGTGTGGCGTACGATGCATGGGTCATTCCAAAAAGTTTTTTGGTATAATTTTTGCTGGTTTCCAAAACACATACCGAAACATTGTTTTTGTTTGTGGCTTGCCATTCGAAGAAGACTCCCAACTCAGAATCGAATGAGATTATGGTATCCACAACATGATCAACTTAGGTGTTCTCTTTGCCAAACTTGTATGGATGACCATACACATTTGTTTTTTCGATGTACATATTCATTTCAGGTTTGGACGATGCTTAATATGGAAATGGGATATTCCTCACATGATCGTTGGGACTTTATCCTTAATGATATGGAGATGGGACGATGGAAACCGGGAGACCTACGAAGTCGGCTTACTTTTGCGGCTATAGTTTACTACATTTGGCAAGAGAGAAATGGTCGTTTATTCACTAACAATTTGCGAACGCCAGTTCAGCTTGTTGGTGATATAAGAAGGTGTGTTACTATGCGAATGGTGAATGGAAGGACGGGACGGCCGGTTGGGGGTGGAACGCAAAGGACAACAACATGATGACGTATAGCATCGTTTTATGGCGTGACTTTGTGGAGTATAGAGATGCGTCTATCTGGTTTTATATGTATTTTATTTCTATTTGCCTTTGTTTGTTTTGGATCCTAGTTTTGTGGTTTGCTTTCTATAGATTTGGTTTGTATGGTTTAGTTGGTTCATCCTTTCCATTCTGGGTTTGTCCTTTATGGTGGGTGTTGCCTTTCTCTGGGAGGGAGTCCCTCGCCGTGTAGGTGTATTTTATTTTTTTCCGTAATATATTTGCCAGGAGTGCCGCCTCCTTTCCAAAAACATAATTAATAAAGATAACAACTTGTGGAAATTTTAGTTTATTACTTATAGAATATTAGTGTCGAATCTTATTAGAATTACCGTACAATATAACCATTAAGACAATATCCATTAATATCATATACAAAAAGCAACCTATAGCCATGGTACTTTCCGCTTACAAACAATGCATGGATCTTGGATGGACCAAAATATGTGATATTCTTTTTTTTTGAACGGAAACTTTAATTAACAATCAAACTAGGGGAGGGTCGTGAGGGCGTGGAGTGTGTCATTGGAGGAAAGGCTCTTTCCATGTGAACGCATTAGGGGTATGCAAAACTGGGATGAATTAAGCTCGGACCATTAATCATGTGTACGAGTGCGTATACGAATGCAACTCCAGGTCAACCAAAAAAGTTTAACTTGAGTTTTGGCAAGTTTCATCATGATTTTATTTTTCAAAATTTGCATTTCTGCCAAAGATCAAAATGCAAAATTTTGGAATTCTGCCAAAATCATATTTGAATTGATTTTCGGATTTTGTAGACAATTTAATAGTTTCATTCGTTAACTGATATAATTGAAGAAACTTCGATTATTTCCTTCCATGTCATCATCTTCAACAGGATATAAAGAGAGGATCGACTCTCTCATAAATACACCGAAAAACATCATCTCTTCTACTAGTCTTTGGCTCGAATTCTCTGCAAGGTAAAGCTCGTGCATTTGTTACGTTCGTGGTTTTTGCAAACGGTTTCGGCCGTTGTATCCTGGGAAACGGACGCACTGTGTGGGGTTGAATCTGTTTTAAGGAAACTGTGTGAAACACGGGCCTCGACTATCTTTTACGTTTGTTATTACATGATTTCGAATACATTGGTCTACAGTTTCTACTGTGATCTTGATTTGGGGTTGATTATAACTGCATTTAGAATATTTTAATTTGTTTGCATCCTCAGAGATTGGGGAAATTTTTGACAAACGAAGGCTTATTCCACAATTGTTGTTTACCTTTAATTTGGTAGTTTTTTCCTATCAACTTGATTATTACAATAATTAACCATGAGAAATCAAAAGTAGGAAGGGATTTAGCTATTCGGATCCCCTCTGATGGGTAGCCCATTCATGAAGAAATGTGAAGAAGGCATCTAAAGTTCCTTCAGGGGTATTCTTCAAGTTTTTTAATGTCGATTTCGTCCCTCTCCAGCCAAACAGCCAACTTACTCATAAGAATCGACAAAGGTGGATTCAGGCAGTAAAACTGGCAGAAAGTCTTTTACCCAATCCCATGCACAAGTGCATACCGTCCCGATGAAGGTCCCGATGAAGGGCCACTAGGGTGTTCTTCAGTTTCCGTTTTTTTAAGTTTCCCGTGAACCTCCCCCACCTCTCTCTCTTTATATATATATATATATACATATATATATATAGCCTTAGGTTCAATAGAGAAGTGCAAATATTTAGAGAAGTAGAGAAGTAAAAAAACACGGGTCCGTTCATATATGAACGTTCATATGAACGTTCAGATATGACTGTTATATGAACGTTCATTTATGAACGTTCATATATGACTGTTTATATATGAACGTTCATATATGAATGTTCATATATGACTGTTATATGAACGTTCATATATGACTGTTTATATATGAACGTTCATATATGAACGGACCCGTGTTTTTTTACTTCTCTACTTCTCTAAATATTTGCACTTCTCTATTGAACCTTTCCCTATATATATATATATTTTTTTATTTACTTAATGAAGAATGAACAAAAAAGGCCAACAGTTACCCAGATTGACCTTCTTGCTATGATAGCTTTATGCCAATATAAATATTATTACAAAATTGAACCCACAGCAAGTTGCTTAAACTATACTTTATGTTGGGTACTGTTAATAGTAAAAGACAATTCCTAACTCATGCTAAATTACAGAACTACATTTTTTTAGCTCATGTTCTATATATATGACAAGGAATTAGGTTTAAAATATATTGCCAGTGAGTTCCATGAAGGTCTCTTCTTGGCACGGGATCGTGAGACCTCCCATGGGACGATGATCATAGCCGAACTCCTCTTCGGCTAGATTCAGCAACAACTGAAAGGAAGGATGTTTCAAGTACTCCAGTGGGACTATAAATCGCTTCTTTCTTGTTTCACCAATGTATACAGTGAAATGGCCTTTTGGTACATCACTGACTTCTGAAGTTGATATAATTCTTTTCGCCGTTCCTTGCTTACCATAAAGGATTTTCGGCAGTTTGTGTATGCCCATGATCAAAGGATGAAATCTGGGAAATTTTCTTGAAAGGTATTCTAGCTGTTGATGGTTCATTCAAAACCAACAATGGTATAAATAAGCCTCTTCGATGCTAGCTAGCTAGCTAGAGGATCCAGATGCTGAAAATTTCAATGGAATAAATGTTAATTAAGCTTTAGAAAGTACGCTTTTTTGACTCCATGTGGTTTTCGTTACATCCAACAATTTACTAGCATTCGTGTACTGTGCTAAACCAAGAATTCAAAAATCATGGATATTCGGTCCGTCCAAGGATATATTCTCTTGTGTCAAATTCTTTTTAATATTGGTGTGTTATATATGCCATCTTTTTTTATTCTCCTCTGTCCAGAAAAAAATGTTTGGTTATTTACTTTCCAGAAGTCAAATGAGTTGCTTTCAACTTCAAATTAAATCTCAGATTTGTGTTTCTTGTAGCGAAAAAAAAGGTTCTTGATATTAGTTTCAGCATAGAGGGTACATCCTGCTCAGATTCCCAAATGAAAAAAGTGTACATAAATTCTAGTGAGTACATTTTTCAAACACTCGTGTCCTGTGCGAAACCAAGAATTCAAGAATCATGGATCTTAAGTCCATCCAAGGATATATCCTCTTCCGTCAGATTCTCTATTCTTGATGTTCTTTTAAGAGGGTGGGATGGTACTACGGCCAGAAAGCATGATCACGCAACAAAGGTTCACCTGCTTAGCAGTTGTGCTGTTTCGCGAAGAAAGGTGGACTACAAGTTGACCAATCTGGCTTCCATGCATCTTTTCATCCTTTAAATTGCTTCTTCAACATATATCATGCATAACACACAAGCAACAATTTGTAGTTGAAACACATATCTTCTTATTAGAGATCATGAAGTTATAGTTTCACTTATTAATTGCAAAAAAAGACGACCATAAATATGCATAAGAGACATCTTCCCACCATTCACTGTTAGGGACTGGGTTTAGGAGATGATCAAGGACTGGATAATCTCAAAAATCGTGTATAGGAAAACACTTCCGAATACAATTTGACCCTACTAGCCTTGGGTTCACGAATTTCGTATTGGGATAATTCTTGAGTTTTTCTCTCTTTTCAAAGGCTGTGAAAATCGAGATATATATATACCCAGATTCTCGTTTTACATAATTAAATGAGAGACTGACTGACGGTTACTAGCGGTTAACGGTTATAACCGTTAATGGATAAGATCAAGTGGTAGTTATAACTGAATCTGATATCTGAACTAACTGGTCCGGAGCTCTTGATTTACCCGATCAGAGCTAGGAGTCATCTCTGGCCGGACTTACATGTCCAGAGATAGGACTTACGTATATCCAGAGATAGACAAGCACGACCAGAGCCATCTCTGGATACATTAATTACGTCTTTCTAAGTTTGGAAAACAAGTCCAGAGCTCTGTATACACTAATCCAGAGTCGACTTAATAAATTTTCTAAGTCCTTAGGAGACCACCACCAAGGGGTTATGCCCCTTGGAACCCCACTATATAGGAGCGTTGTCCCTAGGACCATGCAAGGGGCCGGGCACAGCCCCCTTGACCCACGCTTTATGGCGATCGAGGGTGATAGAGGCAATATTTGTGAGTGTGCACTCCGCACCTCCTAACTCACGTAGGTTTGCCTCGTTGCCTTAATCGATCTCAAGTTAATCACAACTATACCAAAATGATTGGTGACACTAAAATCACCCGCACCTACTAAAGTTCTCCAATTAGTAGCAAGGGGTTGTCGTGTGTAACACAAAATCTTGTTCATACTTTTATTTCCTTTTGAGATAAAAAGGGAGGGATACATGTAAAAGCAATCAACTTCATACTGCAATTGTTAAGTTATTATCAGATTAAACATATACCTGGTTTATAAACTACACAAACCCAGGTCCCTTGGTTGCTTGGCTTTGTTTCACAGTACATCATTGTCGACAGGGATTATTGTAGGCACTGGAGTTGTATATAATGGATGGTTAAGAGTATGATTGGGAGATTTCAGTCTTCACGGAGTAGGTGTAAACTAGTGTTTGGTATCACGCGTTGTGCGACTGCCGAAATTCATGTTGAAAAAAATGTATAAGTTAGTTTAATTGATTATTTTTATAAATTTAGGTTATGTTGCAAGTCCATATACAATATCTTTGATGATGAAATTGAGTGTAGATGAACATTATTATTTTCAATTTAGTATATAAAGATTGTTCTGAGCCTTTTAATTAATAGGGTTATTGTTAGTGCAATATGTCTTCAAGGTTTAAATATAGAAAGGTCAAAGTCAAAGCCAATGTATTGAGTTGTATTGTGTTGTTTACACCTTGTAATGTGTTTAGTATAAATAGCCTTTGTGTAGGTTAGTTTGAGAGACTCTTAGAATCACTCTCATTATTCATAACTCATATCTTAGAGAGAGAAAGGGAAAAACTCATATCTTGTATACAATGTTCTTGATAAATGGATGACAAATTCACATCTTCTCTATCTTGATTGATCTTTAGGGTTTAACAATTATAAAGTATATCAGATGTGTAATGAAAATTATTGATAACAACCATAGTGTAAATATCTATTATATAACATACAATTAATTAAAACAAATTAATACAAAAATGACATAAGTTTGACGCCAAAGTTTTCTTTTTATTTTTTCAATAATTCAATAAATTATGAAACCATAGTTAAGATTTTCATAGATGCATATGTCACTTGGACATGGTTACAAAGAACTATCGGACATATTATATATTTTCACTTTTCTTGAGCATAGAAAACTTAACATCTTGATTCATCATATCATTTACAACCATATTCTCTATACATTGATGAAAATAGTATCCATCTCATTAGAGTGTTGCATATATAACTTCATTGTTGGCATTGTGAAGTTGTATAAAGCAAGGAACTAAATTCCTTAAAATCAGTTAATCTATTTTTAATCATGATTAAAAATAGTTGAAGGTGTAAAGACAAAATCTGAAGAGTATCAATCGATTAACCGTTGTTTATACTTTCTTAAAACCTTAAATTCTCAAATGCAACTTTTTTTTACTAAACAACAACTTAAAAATCGAAACTAAAAATGTAGTTTGTTAGTAACAACGTCATATCAAAATAAACAATATCCAAATGTTCTATTAGCATTGTGATAAATCTTGCAGGAAAAAAAATTAGAAATGAGAATTAGGGTAATAATAAATGATGATTACAAAACAAACAAAAATCAATTGAGATTGAGATTGAAATTGTAGTGGACTGAATGACTTACATTTAATAATATAAGCGTATATTGCCCATGAAACGTTCATGTTCTTGATATGTTCAACGATCTTCATGACTTATTTAAACAACATCTCATTTGTTTTTTTTGTGACACTTTCTACCAAAAAAAACAACAACAAAAAACATATAAAGTACACATAACACCATATAATTTAGCAATAAACATAAGTCCATACCTTAGATAATGAGAGAAAGTTTTAGAAAAAAATTGTTTGACAACAAACCAAACCATTAAGTAGTCTACTAAAAAATGAAGAACCACAAGGTAGAATAAATAAGAGAAAATGACTAATTAATTAACATAAAGAAGGGGAAATGAATAGTTAAGTAACATAAAGAAGAGAAAATGAATAGTTAACTAACATAAATTTCAATGTGCATGTAAAAATACAAAAACACCCCATACCTTTAATGAAAATATCATTTACATATGCGGGCATAAAAGTCTTTATCTTATTAGTATTTTAAAAAATTGAAAAAAAGGAGAAAAAATATAAAAGAGTTTCTAGCCTTTAGAGAGTGCCACATCACTTCTTCTTGGTTTTCCTTTAATATATATATATATAGATATATAGATATAGATATAGATGGACATAGAGAGATGTGAAAGAAAAAAGAAGTCCCTTGAATTAGAGGAAGATATCCTAGGAGATGAAAGGTTTTGCAATTAAATGTAATTCATGAGTAGTTAATTAATATTCATTAATGAAAAAAAAGGTTTTTATTTAAAAGAAATTCAAAATTATGAGAAAAAAGAAAAATGAGAATAGAGTCTTCTCATTTTGCTACCTAAGCAACTCTAGGTTTTGCTTTTAGATATATATAGATAGTAAAAAAAATGTTCTTTAGATAATAAGTTTTCTAAATTAAAACATATTAATAATAAAAGCAACATCTTTCCAGCACTCGTCATTTCCACAATCAAAATCGAAATAACCAAAACACCATTTTAGGATGAAACCCAATATCCAAACCCGTCTAACACGTGGATAAAACTCAATATCCAAATACCGAAATAAGGATTAAACTCTATATCCAAAACATCAAAAACATCAAAAACATGGATACACCTTTATCTAAAACACACCTTTTGATAACGAATGAGATATGTTTCCATTGTATGTGGTCGGAACACAAAAGTAAGTTTCATTTAAATGTTCTCAAGTTTCACTCAGGGTCATTGGTTTCCGTATACGACTCTTCCGAGTACCACCACAAGACCCTAACTTTATTTACGATTCCAATGAGTACCACTACAAGCTTTAAGGTGACCTTGATTCCTACTTATCCTCTAGAAGAATTTACCTCAAAAGTCAACCATCTCCGTATATGATCATATGAGTTTCACCATAAGACCCCAACTCTATATAAGACTCAAGCGAGTACCACACCACACTCTGCATATTGACTTAATAACCACTCCTTAGAAGTTCTAGTGAAAACATCATAACTACTCACCTACCAACAACAATAGACTTTTATGTTTATGGATCAAATGAATTAAGTACCAAATTAAGTTACTCAACATTTGAATGATAACCCCACTTAAAACATGTAATTGTTTTCAACTGTGATAAACTATGTGTTGAACTCAACTATTTGATTTGGTGATACAAAAATACATCTGATAGACACTAAGAAAAGTGTTAAAAAAATTTCAAGAATATGAAATACAAAATGAGGATTAGATTTTATCACATATGAAATTGTACAAGAGTAGGATCCAAAAATGTGTAGGACCCAAAAATTATGTTGGATCCAAAAATAGGATTCGAATTGAACTGAATCCAATATAGAATCTGAATGTCTATGTAAGGATCCAAATTCTTGAATAATCCCAAATTTGTGTAAAATGATCTCACTCTGGGATCCAAAATATTCCTTATGTTTTGGATAAAAGATTATATTCTAGAACATGATTTCAATTGTAAATTCTAAAGTACTATAATATTAGTCCCTTATATCCTTTACTATTCACCTCGTATACAAAAGGATGGGTTGGGGAAACAAGTATCTATCATATCTTAAGGAACTCAAGCCACCCTCAGACATGGAATCCCTTAGAGCGTTTATCTCCACCCTCCATTCCACCTCAGAGACACACCAAGTCTCTAGGGGTGCGTTTGGTACACTGGACAGGACAGAACAGAACAAAGATCATTGTCCAATGTTTGACAAGACTTTTATGTGGAACAAACAGGAATTGAGTGGAACAAGCTGGAACACACCTATTCCACCCCTACCCCATGGAACAAGCTGGAACAGACTTATGTTTTACCAATATAACCTCAAAAGAAAATCTAATTCTATTCTAAAACATCAAATACACGTTCTATTTTATATTTTATTCATTCTTTAAATTTTATTTATCGTATTTTATCTAATGTTATCTGTTCTGTTCTGTCCAGTTCTGTCTACCAAACGCTGAACATCTGTTATGTCATGTCCTGTTCTATCATATCTGCGTACCAAACGCACCGAGGAACTCAAAACACTTGTATCCTAAAGGCTTCATTCATTAGAGACAACATTCACCTCTATATCTACATATCTGTAAAAAATCATATACCACTTAGCTTTGATTTCAACCACCAACACTACGTTATCTCAACTAGCAGAGTTTATCTAGAGACAACAACAACAGACTCAACCAGAACCAACTCCTTTTGCACCATATATCTCTGCATCAGAGTTCCAATGCTTCATAAGAGGTCAAGTCTCTTATCTTTGAATCCAAAATGTTTGTATATGCTCTAGCTCATCACCGATTTCATCGGACTTGGTAACCAAAGCCGATCTCTAGATGTTCAAAATGATCTTCTCCAAAAGTTCAGTGTGATCTCTGCCAAGTTTGTAACTAAGAGTTAAAACATGTCTCTTCTTTCACTACATACCTCTAAGACAGAAACCTATGTGAACCAGATTATTGGAGCTTAATTCGATATAATTAATGGAGAGCAAGGCTGATGCGTGTTCATTCATCTACACAGAGGTATGAAAATTTTAATCTCCAGAAGAAACATTGATTTTTAAAAGGACAAAACATCTTCTGGTAAAAATACTTAAAAATATTTCACTAACTCTAAATTTGAAAATCTATTTTTCTTGAAACCACCATGTAACACCCTCAAATTTGGAAAGAACAACTAAATATAACTTTCAATAAAATAACCTAATAAGGATAAAATTCCTTCTACAAATCCATCCTTGGAAATACTTCAACTTTAAAACATAAGTAACTTTAAATATTTAATAACCTAAGTCATACACCAAGACTACATAAGGTCGGGTGTTACTCAACCCAAATACAAAATTGATATTCCCAATATGCGGAAGACTTCACCAAACTAATCGCTTTTCGAGAACACTACTAGCACTCATCTCTTCACAGTGTCACTAGAACTATTCCCCAACTGAACCGTGTTGCACATGCCGACAAATAAAAAACGTTAGACTAACGCCTAGTGAGTTCAAGAGTTTTCATCACGATTAAATTAGCTCGTTAAACGAAAAGAGTACAACTCAAATCATGATTTCCAAAAAGGATTATATTTAAATATGCAAACAACCCATTTTTCCAACGCACACAAATTTTACGACGAAAACTCTAAAATATATATCGTTTCCCAATATGGATTTGAATCCCAAAACTCACTCGAAAACGTGAATAATGTTTAATTTCCAATTATAATAACGTTAGTAAATCCCTATCATTCAAAATATCCAAACACGGATGAGGCGTAACGCACCACCCATAAATAATGGAAAACAATCCATTTAAATATAATACGTCCCCGAGAAACATGGAACCAACTTGACAACTCACGCGAAGCATAAATACAAATAAAGTCCAAATACCAAAGCATGGGACTAATAATTCAAGCAAACCTTAATATATGTGGATGGATTCCAATATTAAAGTCAACACTTGCAATTACTTGCACAAGGCTCAAGCGGTAATAAAGCTTGCATATCACAATATTCGGGGGAGACCCTTATCCATTGAGGGTGGATGGAACACATAAGTATACCACCCATACAATGTTAATCGTATAACACTCTATGACTATATGTCCAAGTATTTCTACGATTCCTCAACAAGTTTCACCTTAGGAGACAGTCGACGTTAGTGTCCATCCCCAGGACTTCATCCACTACAAGGCTCGGCACACTACAAGACTACCTCCAAGGCATTACCTCAGTGGCGAAGGTCCTAGTACTCACCTCCAAAGTAGCACTTCCAGACTCGAGCCTTCTAGTGACCACTTGGAAAGTTTATGGTCATAAGACATGGGTCCCGGAGTCCAAGCCCGCAATACCCATTCGACCCTATAAACAAGACTGACTTATATGCATATGGATCCAATGCATCATAGTGTAACAATTCGATGACTCCCAAAAGAATGTCCAACATCTTCAACACATGTAATTAATAAATAAATATGACTCAAATGCATATAATCTCAAAACTCAACATAAAGTAATTTATATCGGACCAAAGTCCCCAAGACTCACTTAAGTCAAATACGAGCCAAACGCTCAACAATACAATTGACCAAACAATAAAGATCACTAATACAATAAAATGCATTGCAAACACATACCTCAAAGATATGATTAATCCGAAACCCCATCATTTATCCAAATAATGCATACCCTTATATTTCCCAAATGCCCCATAACAATAATTATGCATATTTACTATAACACAAAAGTGCATTTTTACAAAAGACCCCCATTGATACAATAAACCATCAAAACACTTTCCTTTATGACATAGTTATCAAATCACCCAAAAATCCCAAATGTGGGTATTTTGTAAGATTTATAAACTTACACACTTCAAATAATCAAAACCCACCAAATAACTCAACAATCGATAATTTTCATCGAAAACACATAAACACCTGAAAATGGACATTTTTGGCATGTACAACATTTTCCTAAATCAGCTTGAACTTACCTTGCTAGATTTAGGCCAAATCAAGATTTTCTCCAAACTTGAGCTCCTTTGAAGAAACTTGAATCCTCAAGCCAAATCTTCCAAAAACCTAGATCTGTAACACCCATATTTTGCCATTAGGAATGTTACGTAATCTAAAACAAATTCTCCAAAGATACTCCAAAATTACGGCTAAATTAAAACTTTACATCGTTTACAACGAAAGACTTTAAAACAATAAACATGTAACATAAATGCTAACTCGTCCCATACCGGGTTGCATTACACAATTTATTCATCAAATATGTCTGCACCTAAATACTGAACTTAAATAGCCCTGACGAGTCTCTATGTGTGTCATTTTATTTATTCAACCTTAAACCTTCTGCCCCTGAGATGCATACTATAGTTAGCTTATAAAGCTTAGTGAGTTCATGGTTTTCCTGAATAAAAAATCATATCTTGTCAACATATAACAAACATGCAAACTCCAAATAAGATAATCTGCATTTTCTGAAAACATGTAACACTGAAAGAAACAAGACCTCATAACTGTCTCATCAAGTGATGACTGATAAGTTGCAAGCGTTCCCTGGGTATGTACGGCTCACCTATAGCCAATAACCCATTACGGGGTCATGCTGCTATGTCACAGGCATTTTCTGGTGTGTACAACTCACACAGAGCCAATCACCCATTTCGGGGTCGTGCCTCCCCTTAAGTGTGACATACCAAGCCGACATCTCATACTCCAAACCATGTACCATTTGTATGTAACACCCATAAGATTTGGAAAGAGCAACTAAACAAAACTTCTATAACATTATCAAATAAGGGTAAAGTCCTTCTACAAACCATCCATGGAAATACCTCCATAAAGAAAAACATACTAACTTCAACAATTCCACAACCTAAGTCATACGCCGAGACTACAAAAGGTCGGGTGTTACTAAATTCAATACAAGGTTGCTATTCCCAAAGTGCAGAAGACTTCACCAAGCCATTTACTTCTCGATCACACAACTAGTTCTCCACTCTTCGCAGTGTCACTAGGACTATTCCCAACCGGAACCTGCTGCACATGCCGACAAATAAAAGGGTTAGGCTAACGCCTACTGAGTTCAAGATTTTTCATCACGATTAAAATAGTTTGTTAAAACAAATGAGTACAACTCAAAATCATTATTTTCCAAAAAGGATTATAATTAACTATATGGACAACCCATTTTCCAACGCACACAAAACCCGTGCCAAAAGCTCCAAAATGAAACGCTTATCAATAATGGATTTAGATCCAAAAACTCCCTTTAGCATGAATAAATATTGAGTTTCCAAATAAGGTGGACGTGAATAAAACTCTATCAATTGAAATGCCCCAACAAGGAGGAGAAATAATACAACACCCATAAGATTATGGAAAACGATCCAAATACACATAATACATTCCCGAAAGCATGTGACCGACTCGATAACCCACGTAAAGCATAAATATAAATAAAGTCCAAATACCCAAGCATGGGAGTAATCATTCAGGCAAACTTTAATATACGTGGAGGGGTTCCAATATCAAAGTCAACACTTGTAATTACTCGCACAAGGCTCAACGACCATTAAAAAATGCATATCACAACACTCAATATAATATTGATAACAACGGAGGAGACCCGTATCCATTGAGTGTGGAGGAAACACGTAAGTATACCACCAGTACAATGTTAATCGTATAACACTTCATGACTATATGTCCAAGTGTTCCTATGATTACCCGACAAGTTTCACCTCAAGAGACAGTTGACCTTAGTGTCCATCCCTAGGACTTCCACCACAAGGCTTGGCACACTGCAGAACTACCTCCAAGGCAATACCTCAGCGACGAAGGTCCTAACACTCACCTCCAAGGTAGCACTTCCAGACTCAACCCTCCTAGTGTCCACTTGAAAAGTTTAAGGTCATAAACATGGGTCCTGGAGTCCAACCTCGCAATACCCATGCGACCCCATAAACAAGACCGACTCATATGCCTATGCATCCAATGCAAATATAGTCAAACAATTACATGACCCACAAAAGAATGTCCAACATCTTTAAATATAGTCAAATATGAGCCAAAGGCTCAACAATACAATTGACCAATAATAAACACCACTAATACGATAAAATGCATTTAAATATCATATAGACAAACACATACCTCCAAGATACGATAAATCCATAATCCCATCATATATTCAGTCAAATCATTTTCCACATAAGTCACAACCATATATGTACACAAATGACCCATAACAATAAATATGCATTTTTCCAACAACATTAAAGTGTCTTTTCACCAAAGCCCTATTTACACAAAAACCTTCAAAACACTTTTTCTTGAGATACATTTATCAAATCACTAAAAAATCCCAATGTGGGTGTTTTATAATATTTTCAAGGTTAAACAATTCAAATAGTCAAAACTCATCAAATGACCCAACCATAGATAATTTTCATGAAAATACACAAACACTTGAAAATGGACATTTTTGGCATGTACAACGTTTTCACAAAGCAACTTGAACTCACCTTGCTAGATTTAGGCTAAATCTAGATTTTCCCCAAACTTGAGCTCCTTTGAAGAAATTTGAATCCTCAAGCCAAATCTTCTAAAAACCTAGATCGATAAGTTTCCAACCATCAATATTCAAATTCAACCATTTAGAATCGATCCCCAAACATTTTACATCAAGATCTCAACTTATACCAAAACCCTAATTTTCATAGGTGAAGAGAATAGAAGATTACCTTAACCACAACTAGCATTCACCATCAAAACACCTCTAGGTTTACTAAATAAAGGTTTGGGAAGTAAAGATGACTTACGAATGGGTATTTGATTAGAACCCCCAGATAGCTCAACAATGGTGGAATAGTGGTGAAGAAGATGAAGAAGGTGAAGATCTTGAAGCTTGTTTCATCAAAACCACCTTAGCATTCTTGGAGAAGAGGGAGTTGGAAGAGGAATAAATGGTGGGTTTGGGGTTTCTTGGAGGAGAGGTCGAATGAGAGAGGGGGCGATCTGATTTTGGTTTTTGAAATAAAGTAGGAGTGAAGTGATAAGGTCTTATAAGCACAGAGGAACAAAAATCCGTCAGACTTCATGTGGACGTCCGACTAGAAGCCATGCGGACGTTTGGCGGTGACCTGACCAAAACCCCAAAATCTCTTATGCTTCCGCGGAACCCTGCGAACTTCCGGCTAGGCACGGACGTCCGGCCTCAGCCCCATGCGGACGTCTGCAAGCCCAAAAGCTGAATTGACGGAAAATTTAGGGTGTTACAATCCTCCCAACCTTAGAATGATTTTTTCCTCGAAATATAGTTCCCATACACCCAAAGGCAGATCCCGACTCTCAATCAATCCAAGGTTTGATCACCACCGAAACCAACAAAATCTCCGAATACAATTGTTCCGGATGCTGAACTGTCACTTAATTTTAACGAGTTCCAGTAGACTCCAAAACAAACGATCTTCACTGACCCATGGATTATACAACTCCAAGAATACGTCCAATTACCAATCATCCAATCGACAGATTCTTTTACCATTCAAGGAAGATCATCCCACTAAATCTACTTATCACAATTGACCTTCTTAAGACCACGACAACCGATACTACTGTTCTTTAAAATTGGACTATAACCCTCCAAATATACTAACGGTTCTTGGCATCGAAATCCAAAAGTTGATACCTAGTCATGTTGGTCCCGAAGGGGTTCTACAAGGGTGAAAGTTTGTAGAAGGGTGGGGGGGTTGAATACAAACACAAAATTTACTTTTCAAAATTGTTTATTGATAAATCAAAACACAATTTACAGTTTGTTGCGGAATAAGATTAAGTAAAACCTAATCTAAACAAACTTAAGAATCACTAAGGTTCTTGCACTAGAAAATAGAAAGAAGGAGTTAGTAGAAAATCATAGGTTTTTCTACATGCACTAAGTAGTTCGGGGGATACTTCAAAATGAAGAATATTGCTCATTATTATACCCCATGCATTTAATGCATGGCAAGAGTACTTTACACGTGTCAGATCTTTATTGGTCGCATGCTTCTGACTTTTATCAAAGACATGCTTTTGGCCGCATGGTGAACCATGTAGGTGGCAGAGTGGTTGTACGATTATGGACAAAAGTAAACTTTCTTCTGTACCTTTGTACTTTTGTGCAATAGGATAAGACAAACAATTCTTGAAGCACAAGCTTCATGATCAGCGATCGCTGATGAGATCTTCCATAAGTGAGGCCTGATGTATGTCAGCTATCACTGAAGCTTTGTTCTTGAATTATCACGCGTGTGTATACTTGTCTTGGTTTTACTGATTGCCGCTTCAGATCATAAGTAGACTTGTCCTTGTTCATCAGCTTTGTCTTCGATGTCAGCGATGAACTCTTTGGTCACGAGGCTTGCCTTCAAGAATTACATCTAACACTATTACATTAGAAACTATCAGCGATACTGAACAAACCCAATATGCTTATCGATGATGGGTAAACACTAATACATACAAATGTTAAATGAAATTTTCACTAACTATTCTAAGGGTCGTCGTCAAATTACTAAGAGAGTTTGGATCAACAATCTCCTCCTATTTGATGATGACAAAGCAACAAGAGAAAATTGCTAAATCTTTAAAACATAAGGATAAAAGGTCTCATAGAATGCGTGTCCTATTTACTGTTTTAAGGGATCTTTTCTAGTACTGAAGGAGTAAAGTACTTCACTGAAAACTTTCATTAAATCGTAATCAGGTTACAAAGGGAAATTGAAAGTTTACAAGTACAAGTGAAAACTATACAAGTACTAGAAGTCTAAAACTGATAAATTACAAGAACAATACAAAATGGGAATCTATCAGCTAGAGTGGTTCATCCTTGATCAGGTCTTCGTCATATGAGTCTTCTTTAGTGATCATGTAGTCAGACACTTCTTCTCCTTTCTGTCTTCTGAGCTTAGCTTCCCTGTGAATGTGAGATTTGATGAAGATACCTAGCCTTGACATGTTGCACCAGTTTAGAAGATCTCTAAGATGATTGGTTGGGAAGATGGGAATTTCTGAGTCTCGCTAAAATATTTGAATGCCATCCCAATCATAGAAGATGATTCCATAAGGGACTCCTATCACTTGACCGGGTTTGAAAGGTCCTCCAGGTGGCAGTGATAGGTCAAGATCTGAGAGGTCAGGTGGTAGTCCAAGTACTGCTTCTCTTGAAAACTGGATCCCGGTAAGCAGGTTCTTCAGAGGTCGATGCTCGTTTTTTCTTTCTTGTTGGTCTTGGGTTCTGAGGTAGAGGAGGAGGTATTTCCACCCTCGCTGAGATTTTGTTTATAAGTAAGTTCAAGAACTTTTCCATATGGGATTTGTACTTGGACTTAGATCTTTGAAGTGCATCTCTGATCTTTAACCATCCGAAGAAGCCAAAGTTTTCCAGATTTGACATGAACATTGTTTTCGCTGAGTCGTCTTCTCTGATTACTTGGATGGATACCATCACTGAGTTCTTCTTAGTCTTTCCCGTTACAGTCACACTTGTAATATTTTTGGGTTGACATCTTTGTTCGAGTTTCTCTTTGCACCAAGTAAACTAGGAATCGCTAACGGCCTTTTCTTTTTGGGCTTCCTCCTCGGCTTCTTTTAGTGAGCTTGAACCTTGACAGGATTATTTTTAAGTTTCCTATTAGAGACTGAGTTTTGGGCTACCTTAAGGGCATATTGGGCATCCTTTTGGCAGGCCGCAAATAATTTCTCAGCTCTGATGGATTCTTCACGTTCAACTGGACCTAAGAATCCAAGCTCATCAGTTTCAGCACCATGTCGAGGAGGGATCTGGATGTGTTGGCTTTCTAGCTGAGAGATTGGTCGTGAGGGTCTTGATGGGTGTGTCAGCACTTCTTCTTCTTCTTCTTCTTCAGTCTCTAGGAAGGAGACTGGGATTATTTGGTCTTCAGCGATGGCTGGGATTTTTGTAGAGGATTTTCTTCAGCTCGCCCCTTAAGCAGGGGGGGAACTAGCTGATTACAAGAAGAAGGAGTTAGGTGTTGAAAGAAAAGAGAGAAGAAATGGTTATGTGTGTATCAATGGTTTTAAGTGGGCATGGGTAGAAAATAAGGGGATGATGGAGAGACATACCTGAGAAGTTTGCTCCCCCTCAGAAGTGTATATTATTTTTAAATTCCCCTCAGCAGAATTTTCTTTCTGTTTGCCCTGAGGGATCTTCTGGGCTGGGGCTTTCTCAGAGTTTCTCCCCCTGCTTCGTTAATGGAGATTCCTTTGAGAGAAGCGCTGACGGTTTTGGGTTTTAATCATATTCAGATTCTTCATCGTCATCGTCGTCGTCAGCACCCTTGGAATCATCCTTGGCGTCATCAAGGTCGAGTTCCTCAACCTCGTCTTCTTCTTCATCCTTCTCTTCATCAGAGGGAATGTTGATAGTAGCAGCAGCATCTGGAGTCTCCTTATTGGTTTCCTCCTCCTCAGCATGGGGAGGGTCTTCTGCTGGCATTTCCCATGCATCGTCAGCAGGCTGAGAGTCAACAACAATATTTTCTTTATTTATCTTCTCCCCCTCTTTGTCATCATCAAAAGGAGGAGGGATTATTGAGGATGGAGCAACAGTAGTAGTGGTAGGAGCTGCTTTGGAAGTTGAAGGAGCAGTTGTCTCTAGGGTCTCAACTATGGTGAACAACTCCCCGATGGCGTCAGCACTCTTCAAGACATAGTCGGCCACCATGTCAAGGGATTTCCTATCAGCATCTGTGAAAGACGGAGAGGGTGCATGTGATAGGCGGGTTTACACCCCCCTAAATCTAACCGCAAGTGTACGATGTCGAAATCAAGTAATAGTACTAAATGTACTAGTATCGAACATAGGGAACTAGGAACTAAGTATCACAATGACTATAAGATCTATTAACTGAACAATCGCAATTTTGAGTTGTTGGTATGAAACTGATTAATTGCAAGTAATTAAATCAAACACGAGACAGTAGACACTTTGAGGAAACTTTGGATAGAGAAAACAATTGAGGGTTGGAAATCCTAAGGCTTTCACATATAAACACTTGACTGTAAATAATTACCAGTTATTCCCTTTAATGAATACCCGATCTCTAAAATCACTGTTGTTCTCTCTCGAGCAACAACGGGTTTTATTTTGAAAGCATAAATTTTATCTCTCGATCTCAACCTATGGAATCCAAAACACATTAAAATCAAGATTTCAACGGGACTAAGGCTTACTTGGTATATCTCTATCCAATATCTCACCTTAGGCATGCAATTCTAGTTCTACTTAACAATTAACTCTCTCGAACTTAATTGAGAACAAACAAATCAGATGAAAGTTGGCCAAACTCACAAAAGCATTAAAACTCAAATCACATGCTTCATTAACTAGGAAAAACTGATAAAAGTCTCAAATCAAGTATTCATAAGCTTAAACCAAATTCAAACCAACCCCCAACATCTAAAGATTAGTTCATGTTGGTGGTGGATAAAAACATAAGAAAAGGAAGAGAAATAGTATGTGTAAACATAATGATCATGAACGTGAAGAATGTACTGATGAACTCCCTTCTCTCGGCTCTAATCCGCTTCGCATGGTGAACTTCTCCTCAACCGATCCTCTATCGTGGCTCAAAAGTCTGCGAAAAACCTCTGAAAATCGCCCCCTCCCTGCCTGCCATCGTCCGTGTGAGAAGTGATGACCTAAATTCCGGAAAACACAACATATAGCAAACGAATAGAGGATTGCGCGACTTATCCCGCGGCTTCAAACCGCGCAACAAACTGTACAGTTTCCTGTGTGCTCCGGGTCAGGTCCTGGGTCATGGTTTGGACATGGGTTTCGGGCTTGGATCTTGGGCTTCCGTTGGGCTTCGTTTTGGACTCTCTTTTCGACTCTTTTCTGCTTCTTTTCTCGATGATTACCGTCTTTTAGATTACCTGTACATTTCACTCGATAAACCATAAAATTCTGCCTCTTTGCTCCAACACAAGCCAATTTCATTTGTTTGTGGACCGAAAATAATGCCAAAAAGTGGCGTTATCAACAACCCCAAACCGAGCGTTGCTTGTCCTCAAGCAAATTAGCGATAAAAGAGAATAAAAGCATATATCAGTGAAATAATAACTGCACAACTCCCAATTGGTACCACGTAATGCACTGGTGATTTCCCATACCCGTGAATGCCTATCTCACCCTCGCCTCATCCTTATTCTGTTTGATCTATGGCCTTCCATTGTGAGTTGAACTCGTGACTTCTCCGATTACATTAAGGTCGTACTAGGTCCAACCATACTAGGGAAAACATTTCGCCTCGACCCTACCTCACGGGATACTCTCATTTCACTCGAACCTAGGCTGTCGCACATGTTGTCATGTATAAGGAAGTTATGCACAATAATACTCGAGAAATTACATGACAACTCTAATGAAAGACGCACAAATGTCCAAAAAGTTGATCTTAGAAATGAATCAAGTAGCAAGACAGGGACTATTGGTAAAGGTGGTCGTATACCCTAATCACATTTTCCAGAAGATCATCCAGGTCTTTACAAGTGTTGTAGTGGGGCTAGGGTTATGGTTAAGAAACTAAGGGTAAGCGGATCAAACATCCTCGGTGTGTCAATCTTTGGCAGTTTTGAACTCTTGACTTCATTTTCTATCACTTGGCTCTCTTTGTCATTGATGGAGTCGCTTTGACTCTCTTATTCATCTACTGTAGATACTATCTAAACTACTTTTTTTTGGGTATGATTGGCCCTTTTTATTTGATTGGGGCTGCATTGGCCCTCTTTTCTAACTTTTGGGTTAAAATGACCCAATTTATTCTCATGACTGGCCTGTACTTTTTATTTTCTGCTCTATCTCTCGTTGTTCATTACCGCCTCTGATTGACACACTTTCGGATAAGGGTTGGCTAAGGTTTTTGGCTGGGGTTTAATGGTGGGTCTGAAATGAACGAGGGTGAGTGTTTGGCTACAAAGGGGTTTTGGGTACACACATAATGGGTTAAAAGGGACGATAGATAAAAATGGGTTAAAAATGCACACAATGCCTGAAATCATCTCTTAAGGTCCACACGATATGGTCTACTACACCCTTACCCAATATCCCGATGGTTGTCTTTGCTACTCAATGCAATATTATAGTGAGATCACTCTATAATCACGACAAGGAATTCGAAAAAGTGTATACGAATTAAGTGTTTAAATCCCTCGCAATGAAATACGTCATTTAGGCTCAAATCTCGCTATTGGGTGGTCTCCACTAATGTCCCTAGTCATGTCTTTTCCTTGTCCTTCCCTAATGGTCACGTTACTATCATAAGATTCTTCCCACAATGGCCGGTCTTAATCATCCAAAACAAAAAATATAGCTAATATGATCTTATGCATTCAGATGTGCGGGAAATCTACGTGCATAAACGGGGGCCCGATTGGGCAACCCCAAACCTTACCCACACATTGTCCCCAATGTGTAAGTGTCGGTGCAGGCGATACACAGGTGTAACACGTATCATTGTGCAGTTATTGCAGTTATCAGGCATGAAAGACATAGCATTAACACAATACATCAATTCGTGAGCCCCGAGTTATGCAAAAATGGTCACCCCAAACCTAGGTTGTGGCCTAGGTTTGTCAAATAAAACAACCCCAAACCTCGGTAAAACCGAGGTTTGCACAGGAGTATATGTGAGCATGTAGATGTTAAAAAGTAAGGCACCCCAAACCTAAGTGAAACTTAGGTTTGTTGCATCTTGTTTAACTAATAAGGAAACAAAGCATCACACACTACTCCTTAGAACATACAGAGTTAGTACATACCTGTCTGGCCGGAAGGAGGTGAGTCTCTTGCAAAATTGGAGAGAATAGTTGGGAGAAAGCAGACGAGATGGAGAACAAGCGCAGAAAATAAAGTGAAAGCAAAAGGAGAAAGAAAGCAATGAAACGAAACGACACGAAGCAAGAAAGGGATAAACACTACGAGAAACAGCCTAGCAGCATCAGGGGAGCCGCGTGGTTTGTGCCGCGGCCTGATCCTACGTGGCATCCCGCGTAGCTCTCTGTTTCGCAAAAACCTCCAGAGACTTGCACGGCTTGGGCCGTGGCCTGAGACCGCGCCCAAACCCGCGTAAGTCTCTGTTCATCCCCTCCTTTTTTTTGTAAATCAAATCACACCAAACATAACTTGAAAAATAAAGAAAACAAACCTCGATGGGTTGCCTCCCACCCAGCGCCTCAGTTAAAGTCGTGGTACGACTGTGTGGCCCTCAATGTGGCTCGGTATTTGCGGAGTTGGACTGCCCACACATACGGTTTTCCGTAGATTCTTCCACCTCTAGTTTTCCTTGATTACCAGGTTCCTCTTCACTCCTACCTCTTCCACTCTCGAACATCTTGAACGTTTCTTTTTCTCCGCCAACCCTTAAGGTCATCTCGCCTTCTTCCATGTCGATAAGCGCTTTGCTCGTGGCCAGAAATGGTCTTCCCAATATCAACGGGACCTCTTTATATTCATCTATATCTAGGACCACGAAATCCACTGGAAGGTAGAACTTACCGACTCTGATAAGGACATCTTCTATCACTTGGGTACCTCACCGATCTATCTGCAAGTTGAAGTGTCATGTTCATTGGCTTCACTTCCCCGAGGCCAAGTTTCCTGAAAATAGAGAGATGCATTAAGTTAATACTTGCTCCTAAGTCACATAACACCTTATCAAAACAAAGATTTCCAATTTGTATAGGTATGGAAAAACTCCCTGGATCTTGAAGCTTTGGGGGAAGCTTGTTCTGAATGATTGCACTGCACTCTTCAGTAATTGCAATGGTAGCCTGGTGTTCAATTGACCTCTTCTTGGATAAGATGTTCTTCATGAACTTGAGATATGTTGGCATTTGGGCAAGTGCTTCTGCAAATGGAATGTTGATATGCAGCTTCTTGAAGATGTCAAGAAATTTCTTGAATTGCTCCTCATCGTTATTTTCCTTCACTCGAATTGGAAACGGTAGCGGTAGCACATACGGGTTGACTACCGGCTTTGATGGAGGTGTCACCTTTTTCTCCTTCGGCTCTGTAATACCCCGGGTAAGTTCGTTAGTTAAAATCCCTTTTACGTTAAGTTTAGTTAACTTTAAAGTTGATATTTAGGGTAAGTTTGGGTAATTATATATAAGTTTAGGGGTGTTTAGATTAATTAGTAAGTTAAAAAGGTATTGTGGTCATTAGTGAGAAATGTGGGGTTTAAATGGTAAATAAGGTTAGATATTATCCTTATGATTTCCAGATATTTAGAAAAGCAGAAAATCAGTAGGTGTTGTGTGTGTGTGTGTGTTGAGAGAAAGAGAGAGCAAGAAGAAGAAAGAAAGGTTGTGGCTAAGAGACTCAATTTGGAGTACTTGGAAGTGAATCTGAGGTATGTTCCTTTACATTTTATGTTCATAATTGCTATTAGGTAGTTTCCATCGGTGAAACAGCAGATTTCTGGGTGAAAATGGGGTAAACCGACAGGGATGTCCGGATAGAATGAATGTGTCCGAGTAGATTCTTGGGTGGTGTCCGGGTAAGTTGTTGATAGTGTCCGGACGATTTGATTGATGGTTTCCGGATGATTTAGAGTCCGGATAAATCGTGTTGTCCGGATTAGTCTTGATGTCCGGATTACTGAGGTTGTCCGGATAAGTCATGTTGTCCGGAAAAGGTGGTGTTGTCCGGGTTGTTTGGGTTGTCCGGATACTTTAGCTGTTTTGGTCACTTTTGAGGATTTGAGTTATCTAGAGTCCTTGGTCTTCTAGTATGTTTTATGTGATCAGTTAGTAAGGGGATATTTGTATTTAATCTAATTGAAGACTCTGTGGATTGGGATTGATAGACTGAATCTTTGGAAAAGGCTTGGAAGAGTTGTAATAAGCATTCAGGTGAGTTTTGCTTTAAAACGTTTTTGAACTGGAATACATATATGTGTAGAAATATATATATGAGATTATTATGTGGTAGGAATATGATTATGTGTATATAAATGACATTATGATGTAATGAGATATATATTGTATTTATATAAGCTTTGCACTACACGAGTGCACTTGTTGCCGGGTTCCGGTGTGCGGACCGGTGTGTAGCCGGGTTCCGGTGTGCGGACCGGTGAGTAGTCGGGTTCCGGTGTGCGGACCGACAGGTAGCCGGGTTCCGGTGAGCGGACCGGTTGTTGATTTATTAGTTGGCTTGCTACCAACTAATATGGCCATTTGTGGAGGAATAAGGTGAATGAGATGTTCACTATGCACGAGTCTGGATTGGTATTTAAATACGTGTGGTATGTTTATATTTTACGAAAGAATTACCAAAGGTTTATCTAAACTATTTTGATACAAAGGATTTACATAAGGTTTTATAATGATTTTGGAAAGGACCGGGATTAACTCACTAGACCCGTTTGGTCTAACCCTCATTTTGTTTTCGAAAATATGTTTTCCAGGTTAAGGATCGGCAGGAGAGGATGAAGTGTAGGAAGCTTTTGATGGATGTTGATTAGGAAGCTTAGATATATTTTGTAATGTCAAGACTAATGAGACCATACTTGGTTTGTAATGTATCTTTTCTTATGAATGTAATGAAGTTATGCAATGTATGTTATTTGTTGTATGTAAGGGAAACCGGGTTGTTTCAAATGGTATCAGAGACCTAGTTTAAGGAATTTAGGTATATGTACCCATACCTAGACTTAAACTGCATGTGAAGTAGGATGTCCTTGATATATTAGAACCTTGGGATGCTAAGTATAAAAGGTAGAAGGAACATCATGTAAGGTAATTTCAGATTACACCTGGCCAGTGTAATTGTGATCTTACAGGTGCATGTTTAGACTGGAATACCTTATTATATGGGGTATGTGCTTATGTGTATATTAACTCTAAAAAAAAATCAATAGAGTGGCAGATCGGACTCGACGTATGGATAGATATGAAGACAGGTATATTCCTATAAACTCTATACGTGCTAAAGTGCTATATGACTTCGGTGCAAACTGATTCTTTTGTGTTTTCAATTTTATTTATTGTGTTAGAAAAATATTTGATAATTGTGTTAGAGATATAGAAGGGTGTGTTTGATTATTGTTGTTTTAATTTGTTAGTGGGTGGAGTGTGATGGCTTGAGTGTAGAGAATAATAGCAGTATGTAGAACGTGACGATTATATGTGGAGAGTAACGGTAATGTGTGAAGTCTTGACCTTGTCATGAAGGCGACGGTTTAGTATGTTGTGAAGATTATACTTAATGTGATTGTTGACGCTATCAAGAAATGTATTGTTTAAGGGTGTGGGGTGATGTGGATAAGATGATGGCAGATTATAATTAGTGAATGTGCGAGGTGTAGTAGTAATGAATTTCGTAAGATTAAGTGGTGGATTTGTGACGATATGGGGTGAGTATAAGTGGAAACCTCTGCTCGGAATTTTGTTTGTAAGTTGTGTAGATGTGCCAAAAGTATGTGTGGAGAAGTATGGATGTCTAGGCGGTGTGTAGTAGTGTTATTCAAGAATAAGAGAATGGAGTGGCAGCAGATGGTTAGCTAAAGAATGGAGTATTACCGTTTGAGAAATGGAAAATGTGTAGTTGTTTCGAGCATTGAGTGTGGTTTCAGATTGACTCGATTAAGTTCCTGGTATGAGGTATGGTGAAATTGTTAGTAAGGTATAGTAGTTGTTGAAATTGGGTACGTGCGATTGGTTTGGAGGTGAAAGAAAGCTAGCTCATAGGATCCGTTAAGAGTGAGTACCTTCTAGAGTGCTATCCTTGGAGAAAACGTGTTTTATGTTGAGAAGAGAGTGGGAGAAAGTAGTCGAATGTAATGATCAGAATGAAGGACCATTGGATAGGACATGATAGTAGTTACCCTCGTTTATTGCTTAACCGAATTCCGGGACGGAATTCTTTTAAGGGGGAGATAATGTAATACCCCGGGTAAGTTCGTTAGTTAAAATCCCTTTTACGTTAAGTTTAGTTAACTTTAAAGTTGATATTTAGGGTAAGTTTGGGTAAATATATATAAGTTTAGGGGTGTTTAGATTAATTAGTAAGTTAAAAAGGTATTGTGGTCATTAGTGAGAAATGTGGGGTTTAAATGGTAAATAAGGTTAGATATTATCCTTATGATTTCCAGATATTTAGAAAAGCAGAAAATCAGTAGGTGTTGTGTGTGTGTGTGTGTTGAGAGAAAGAGAGAGCAAGAAGAAGAAAGAAAGGTTGTGGCTAAGAGACTCAATTTGGAGTACTTGGAAGTGAATCTGAGGTATGTTCCTTTACATTTTATGTTCATAATTGCTATTAGGTAGTTTCCATCGGTGTACAAAAGTCGAATTCATGTCTGGTATCGAAACAGCAGATTTCTGGGTGAAAATGGGGTAAACCGACAGGGATGTCCGGATAGAATGAATGTGTCCGGGTAGATTCTTGGGTGGTGTCCGGGTAAGTTGTTGATAGTGTCCGGACGATTTGATTGATGGTTTCCGGATGATTTAGAGTCCGGATAAATCGTGTTGTCCGGATTAGTCTTGATGTCCGGATTACTGAGGTTGTCCGGATAAGTCATGTTGTCCGGAAAAGGTGGTGCTGTCCGGGTTGTTTGGGTTGTCCGGATACTTTAGCTGTTTTGGTCACTTTTGAGGATTTGAGTTATCTAGAGTCCTTGGTCTTCTAGTATGTTTTATGTGATCAGTTAGTAAGGGGATATTTGTATTTAATCTAATTGCAGACTCTGTGGATTGGGATTGATAGACTGAATCTTTGGAAAAGGCTTGGAAGAGTTGTAATAAGCATTCATGTGAGTTTTGCTTTAAAACGTTTTTGAACTGGAATACATATATGTGTAGAAATATATATATGAGATTATTATGTGGTAGGAATATGATTATGTGTATATAAATGACATTATGATGTAATGAAATATATATTGTATTTATATAAGCTTTGCACTACACGAGTGCACTTGTTGCCGGGTTCCGGTGTGCGGAACGGTGAGTAGTCGGGTTCCGGTGTGCGGACCGACAGGTAGCCGGGTTCCGGTGAGCGGACCGGTTGTTGATTTATTAGTTGGCTTGCTACCAACTAATATGGCCATTTGTGGATGAATAAGGTGAATGAGATGTACACTATGCACGAGTCTGGATTGGTATTTAAATACGTGTGGTATGTTTATATTTTACGAAAGAATTACCAAAGGTTTATCTAAACTATTTTGATACAAAGGATTTACATAAGGTTTTATAATGATATTGGAAAGGACCGGGATTAACTCACTAGACCCGTTTGGTCTAACCCTCATTTTGTTTTCGAAAATATGTTTTCCAGGTTAAGGATCGGCAGGAGAGGATGAAGTGTAGGAAGCTTTTGATGGATGTTGATTAGGAATCTTAGATATATTTTGTAATGTCAAGACTAATGAGACCGTACTTGGTTTGTAATGTATCTTTTCTTATGAATGTAATGAAGTTATGCAATGTATGTTATTTGTTGTATGTAAGGGAAACCGGGTTGTTACAGGCTCTTCCTGATCAACCAAATCACTAGAAATACCATCTTTCAGCCCAACATTTGCCTCCTTGATCATCTCCTTGCTACTTCTCAGATAAATGGCTTTGCACTCTTCCCGGTTTTTTCTTTCGATTTGACTTGGAAATGTCCCGGGAGCTCGGTTTTGTAAGACTTCAGAAATTTTCCCCACTTGTCTTTCAAGGAGCTTGATGGAGGCGGTGTTATGTTCAGTTGCTGCTTTTACTGTACTCACTGTGCTTGCCAATCCTTCAACTGTGCTATCCATCTTGGTCATGAACTTCATCATCATATCCTCTAACCCCGGTTTCTTCTCCCTGGATTGTCCTTCATCAAATTTTCGTTGGTTGGAACCTGGAGGACGGTAAACATTGTTAGAATTAGGAGGATTAGAAAAGTTGGAATGATTACCTTGTTGTTGTTGGCCGGGTTGCCCTTGCGGTTGACTCCATGAAAAGTTAGGGTGTTTCTTCCACCCCTCATTATATGTGTTGGAGAAAGGATCGTTCCTCGGCTGGTTGTTCCGGTTTTGTAAAAACTGAACCTGTTCAGGTTCTTGTGAAGCGGGGAACACGTCTGGACTACCTCCCTTCAAATGGTTTGTGACAGCAGCTAATTGAGCTTTTATCACCTTCAACTCCTCTGATTCTTGAACATTAGCTACTCTTCTGATAGAAGATCATAGAGTGGCATAGCTATGCTCGGCTAAGTTTTCGATCAAATCAACTGCTTCCTCATACGTTTTATTCATGAGAGCCCCACCCGCCGCAGGTGTGATGTCATTCTTAAATTGCGGGTGGAGTCTACTGAAAAACGTTTGGATGATGACCCAACCGTGTAACCCATGGTGAGGATACTTTTTCAACATGTTCTTATACCGATCCCACGCCTCATACAGTGTCTCTTGGTCCCATTGAGCAAAGTGGGTGATGTCGGCCATCAACTGAGCAGTTATTCCCGGTGGAAAGAATTTCTGAAGGAAAGCAGCTTTCAGGTCTGCCCATGTAGTGATCTGATCCGATGGTAGGCCCTCTATCCATATTTTAGCTCTACCCTTGAGTGAAAAGCTAAACAGTCTCAACTTGATGGCATCCTCGTTCACCCCATTTATCTTGAACGTATTGCAAATCCGTTCAAATGCCCGGAGATGTGCATGAGGATCTTCTGTTGGGGTTCCTCCATACTGATTCTGCTGTAGCATAACGATGGTACTCAGTTTAATCTCAAAGTAGTTCGCCCCAGTAGTGGGCAGTTGGACGCCTATGCATGCGGCTGCCACGTTCAGATCGGCAAACGACCGCATAGGACGTCTCTCAGGGGCAGCTTCGTCGCCCATCTTCAATTGCCTTTGAGCTTTGGATGCTTTTCGTATCTGACGAGTAGTTCTTTCGATTTCCGGGTCGAGTGGTTCGATTCCTTTCTCTCAGGTTTTCCTTGGCATAAACCAATTAGCACCTGAAACGGAAAGTAAACAAAATTAGCAATCCAGAACTGAAAGTGAGAAAACAAAATAACACAAGTAAAAAAATGTTCAATGTAATAGTGTTTATAGCTGGTAGTGCTATCAGTTGCAACTAGTTCCCCGGTAACGGCGCCAAAAACTTGATAGGCGGGTTTACACCCCCCTAAATCTAACCGCAAGTGTACGGTGTCGAAATCAAGTAATAGTACTGAAAGTACGAGTATCGAACACATGGAACTAGGAACTAAGTATCACAATGACTATAAGATCTATTAACTGAACGATCGCAATTTTGAGTTGTTGGTATGAAACTGATTAATTCCAAGTAATTAAATCAAACACGAGACAGTAGACACTTTGAGGAAACTTTGGATAGAGAAAATAGTTGAGGGTTGGAAATCCTAAGGCTTTCACATACAAACACTTGACTTTAAATAAATACCAGTTATTCCCTTTAATGAATACCCAATCTCTAAAATCACTGTTGTTCTCTCTCGAGCAACAACGAGTTTTATTTTGAAAGCATAAATTTTATCTCTCGATCTCAACCTATGGAATCCAAAACACATTGAAATCAAGATTTCAACGGGACTAAGGCTTACTTGTGTTAGGACATTTAAGTTGTCCTAAATAATTAGAAAGTTTTGTAAAGTAATTGATTTGGGCCTAATGGGCTTAGACATGTAAATGGGCTTGGGCTTACTTGTTGTAACAAGGGGGAAGGGCTATAAATAGGACATTTCATGTATGTTTGTAATAACAAGTTCATAATTCACAATGTAGCTCCTAAACACTTTTGTGTTCTCTCTCTAGATTAGGTTTACATTCTAATAATAAATTGTTCTCTCCTTCCTTATCCTTTTACAATTACTTGAAGTGTAGAATATCATGGACTCACAATTGGTATCAGAGCCAAATCGATGAATTTTTTCTCGATACGATCATCGGATCTCGACATTTCAAGTAAATTAGCCCGATCTACATGTAAGTTTTCTCAAATCTCTTATGCTCTTGAAGATTTTCTCGTTATTCGATTCCAGGTCATCTCCAATTTTTAGAATCGAATTTCGACAAGTTTTGACGATTTTCGAAAATTTCGAGAGTTTTTCGGTGTTCTTTGCAAGATTTCTCAAGATCCAAAAGTTTTTATGTGGATGAATTTTTTTGAGCTTCACAAGATCTGTTTGCATGTGGATTTAGAGTGAGATAAAACGCTCAGATCTGAATTTCATTAACGATTCATAGAATTCGATTTTTTTCGGTTTGGATCTTAACGACGTTCATCAATCGATCTAAAGTTCTTGGATGTTTTGATCAAGAATTATTCCACAGATCTATTTCTCTATCGATTGTGAAAGGTTTGCAATAATCAGATCTGAGAAATCACATTCGATACAGTAAGTTTAAATTCTGAAAAATTGTCAGGTTGTTCTTCGATGTTTCTCACGATATGATGATTTATCTTGCGGTTTTGAACATTGTTGATCGACAATTGCTTCTCAGATCTGTTTGTTTTTAGATTTCGAACTGTATGCAACTTTCAAATCTGAAAATTGTTAAGAATTCAGTGAGTTATATGTTTTGATCGTCGACATCTTCTTCTCACCGGAAAAACGTTTTGGCCGGAGTTCTCGCCGGAATGTTGCTGCATATTTTCCTCAGATTTGTGTATCGATATTGCAATCAGTTTGCCATAGTTTTGGTGTATAATCCAGCATGAAATCACATTTATTTGAGCTGTTGGATGTTTTCTCGCCGGAAATATGTCACCGGAAAAACGTGGTGGCCGGATTCTACATATTCTCGTCGGCGTGAGCTGCTGTTTCGATGCATGATTATTTTTCTGGTTGCTATACATTTCTTGATGATCAATGGAGGCTAAGAAGTTGTTTCAAAGGAGTCTTGAACGTGGAAATTAAAAGAAAAATGATGCTACAATCAACAGATCGTGAAAATTAAAAGAAAGTTGGTAATTTTGGAAGATGGTGAATAGTAACTAACTGTCTGTTAGTGGCCAGTTAGTTTTTCTAACATTTTTGATCCAATTTCCGTTAGTGTGGTTAAATTTCAAGATTTTTGCTAACGGAACTCGTATGGCATCACTCCTACATCTCGTTTGTCACACATCCATCACCACGACATCGATTTGTGTACGATTCCGAGTAGCGCGTGTTTTTACCGTTCCTCCTTCGAGGAAATTCGGACCAAGCTCTTAAGCCGAATTCTCACTCAACTCGTGGTCCAACGACGGATTCTTTGTTTTACACTAAATGCATACACTTTGAAGATAATTTTAGTGCATTTAGTCGGGGTTATGGAGTACATTGGATCCGATTTTTTAAAGTTGAAAATATGATGAATAAGAGCAACTTTCAAGGGGGAGCCGAGCCTACTTTTGAAGAATGCACCGCTAAAGTTTTTCAAGAAAATCAAGGGGGAGAGGAGTAAAGACTTTTAAGTGATTTTACTTTCCAAAACTTTAGGGGGAGAATGTTAGGACATTTAAGTTGTACTAAATAATTAGAAAGTTTTGTAAAGTAATTGATTTGGGCCTAATGGGCTTAGACATGTAAATGGGCTTGGGCTTACTTGTTGTAACAAGGGGGAAGGGCTATAAATAGGACATTTCATGTATGTTTGTCATAACAAGTTCATAATTCACAATGTAGCTCCTAAACACTTTTGTGTTCTCTCTCTAGATTAGGTTTACATTCTAATAATAAATTGTTCTCTCTTTCCTTATCTTGTTACAATTACTTGAAGTGTAGAAGATCATGGACTCACAACTTGGTATATCTCTATCCAATTTCTCACCTTAGTCATGCAATTCTAGTTCTAGTTAACAATTAACTCTCTCGAACTTAATTGAGAACAAACAAATCAGATGAAAGTTGGCCAAACTCACAAAAGCATTAAAACTCAAATCACATGCTTCATTAACTAGGAAAAACTGATAAAAGTCTCAAATCAAGTATTCATAAGCTTAAACCAAATTCAAACCAACCCCCAACATCTAGAGATTAGTTCATGTTGGTGGTGGATAAAAACATAAGAAAAGGAAGAGAAATAGTATGTGTAAACATAATGATCATGAACGTGAAGAATGTATTGATGAACTCCCTTCTCTCGGCTCTAATCCGATTCGCATGGTGAACTTCTCCTCAACCGATCCTCTATCGTGGCTCAAAAGTCTGCGAAAAACCTCTGCAAATCGCCCCCTCCCTGCCTGTCGTCGTCCATGTGAGAAGTGATGACCTAAATTACGGAAAACACAACATATAGCAAACGAACAGAGGATTGCGCGACTTATCCCGTGGCTTCAAACCGCGCAACAAACCGCGCGGTTTCCTGTGTGCTCCGGGTCAGGTCCTGGGTCATGGTTTGGACATGGGTCTCGGGCTTGGATCTTGGGCTTCCGTTGGGCTTCGTTTTGGACTCTCTTTTGGACTCTTTTCTGCTTCTTTTCTCGATGATTGCCGTCTTTTAGATTACCTGTACATTTCACTCGATAAACCATAAAATTCCGCCTCTTTGCTCCAACACAAGCCAATCTCATTGGTGTGTGGACCGTAAATAACGCCAAAAAGTGGCGTTATCAGCATGTAGGTTCCCAGATTCACCTTGTCTCATACAAACAGAAACATCAAAGACAACGGAAGCATAAATAATCTGTTTGAATATGAGTGATTGTGTGTAGCATAAAACAATGAGAGAATAGAAATATATTGAACAGTAAAGACAATAAGATTGAATAACAAACTGCTCATATATTGAATATGAATAACACCTAGAACACTTTCTTGTGTGTGTATTCTGAAATCTCTCAGGCTACAAGATCGTACACTAGAAGTGTGTTGGTCCCGAAAGGGTTATACAAGTTTGTAGAAGGGAGGGGGGGGGGGGGGTTGAATACAAACACACGATTTTTACTTTTCTAAATTGTTTATTGATAAGTATCAAACAATTTACAACTTGTTGCGGAATAAGATTAAGGAGTAAACCTAATCTAAACAAGTTAAGAGAATCACTAAGATTTCTTGCACTAGAAATAAGAAAGAAAGAAGATAAGAATACTAAGAATAGTATTCTAACACACAGAATAGTTAGAAGAAGGAAAATGGCCAAGCACTTCATTTCTGAAGTAGGGTTTCCTTTATATACTACATGAATTTAATGTACAACAGTACAACTTTACACGTGGAAGCAGCTGATTGGTTGCATGTTTTGACCTTGGTAGACAACCTAGTAGCCGCATGATGAACAGTGTAGAATCAGAGTTGGTTGTATGATTCTGGACAAAAGGGATGTCCATTCTGACAAATCGTACGGAGACGTGCAAGAGGATAATACAAAAGTAACTTGTAGAGGAAACTTCATGATCAGCGTTCGCTGAATAGTTCTTTATCAGTGAGTGATAAAGTTTAGAGTTTGTTAGCTCCAATATTCTGAAAAATTAGAAGTATTGAAAATGGCTAAGTACAGAAGAACTTCCACAGAAGCTCTGCTGAGTGCAACAGAATGTCTGCCGGGCATCTCAGAAGAATCAAAGGAAGTTTGATCAAGAGTAATCAAAGACCAAAGAAACTACAGAAGGACTCTTTCAGAAGACCAAGACCGCAGAACCTCTGTTACCGATAACAGAGCCTCTGCGGACAACATCAAAAGACAAGGAACCCAGTGAAGACTACTCACAAAGGACCAAAGAAGGATCTATAGAAGAATGCTCACCAAGGAACCAACCACAGAACCTCTGTCACCCTTGACAGAGCCTCTGCGGTTCAGACTGAAGACTTGGAAGATATTTATAATATCTTGCCACTGTTGAAGAAATATCTTGCTACTGTTCCTGTCCTGTTCATCAACTTGCATGGTAGCATGCCCTGTCCAACTTCAACACGTGTCAAACTCTGAGTGGGTTCAATAGGGCTTAGTACATAATAGACGTCTGCGGCATTAAATGCAATACAGCACGTTCAACTGTTCATGCCATCCGTTCTAACAGCAGCTTATACTTTATGGTCCCCTTGTAGTAGTATATAAGGAAGACTCATGTTGAGTTCTTCCTAATCGAGAATCAAGAGATAAAAACATCACAAGAACACATAGCTTATACACTTTGAGAGTCATATCTGTTTTAAAGCTTTGCTTACTCACTGTTCTTAAATCTGTTCTTGATATATATATATATATATATTTAGTAAACTTTGAGATATTATTTCTTGTTCACTGTTTATTTATATTGTGTTCTAAATCTATCAAACATATTTGTTAGTTCTTCAAATACGCTTCCGCATCAAACATAAACTTGAACTAATAGATCTGATAATCTTGATTAAACAAAACGGGAACCACCAATTGGTATCAGAGCCGAGCTTGTTTTTTTTATATCAAGTGATCCTCGTTTTTACAAGATCTGTGATAGAAATTATCTGTTTTTAACCTGTTCTTCATTCCTTCAATTAGATTCTGTTTTACTGCCATTTTCGATCTATTCGACCTGGTTACATCATAGAAACTGTTTCTTTCGTTAAAACTTCATTTAAAATGTCTAGAATGAAATTTTGTGATGATGCTGATTCAATTTTTTATTCAAAACTCAGCACAAAGTTTCGCAAAATAATTCCTTCTCTTGAAAAAGAACTAGATGAAAAGAACAAAAGCATTTTTATTATCTCTGATAAAATTGCTAAACTTGAAGAATCTGTTAAAATCTTAAACTGTGAAAATCTTGAACTAAAAAGGAACTTATCTATGTCAGATGAAGAAAAGAAAAGACTTGAACTAAAATGTTTAAATTTCTCTAAACTAATTTCCAATTTTGAAAAGATTGTGGCAAATGAGCTTCCAAAGTTTGTTTCTTTCAAATTCTGTCAGCTCTTCTTGCATAGCGCTGACCCAGTTTGGATCTTTGAGGGCATCATCTGTTTTCTTTGGTTCTATCAGAGAAATAAAGTTAACAAATAAACAAATATTACCTGCACTTCATTGAGTCTGGATACCAGCGTTTGGATCACCAAGAATCCATCGCTGAGCCGTAGCATAAGTCGCTGGCTCAATTTGAACTTCTGGAGGAGTTGAAGATGAGGCTTCAGCAACTTCTGGTATATCAGCCAAGAGAGGAAGAGGTTCAGATGTCATTTCATTCACTGAATGCTGAGAAGTAGATGGCATATCTGAGACAAAAGGTTCAGAGGCAGGCATAATGTTTAGAGGAACAACTGAGACCCATGATGTTTCAGCTTCACTTGTCTGCATGATTGGGATGATAGTATGATCATCATCTTCAGCGATATGAGTATGAGTTGGGGGGATAGGAGATTCTTCTGAATCACCAAGATGAGAAAACATCCATTGATCCAGTTCTTCAGTATCAGCAGAAGGTCTAGAATTCGCTGAACGGGATTCGTCAAAGGTTACGTGGATTGTTTCTTCTACAGTTTGTCTTCTTCGATTGAAGACTCTGAAGGCTTTGGAGACTGAAGAATATCCAAGAAAGATTGCATCATCAGCCTTAGGATCAAACTTTCCAAGGGCATCTCTGTTGTTCAGTATGAAACACTGACATCCAAAGATGTGAAGAAAGCTAATTGAAGGCTTTCTCCCATGGAAAAGGTCATAGGCTGTCTTCTTGAATCTCTTGACAATCAACGACCTATTTTGAGTAAAACAAGCAGTGTTGACAGCTTCTGCCCAAAACTGAGTAGGTAGATGAGAATCGCTGAGCATTGAACGTACAGCTTCGATGATAGTTCGATTTCTTCTTTCAGCGACTCCATTTTGTTGCGGTGTTCTCACTGATGAAAAGTTGTGAGAAATACCCTTGCTTTCAAAGAAGGAATCAAGAGAACTGTTTTTAAATTCAGTTCCATGATCACTCCTTATTGAGTGAACGGTCATGTTATTCAGGACTTCCATTTTCTTGACAAAAGTGATGAGTTCTTCAGGCGTGTCACTCTTAGAACGGAGAAACATTACCCAGGTATAGCAAGAGAATTCATCAACTATGACCAACGTATATTTCTTTCCAGCGATGGATTGTTTGTTAACAGGGCCTAACAAATCCATATGGAGAAGTTGCAGAGGAGATGACACTGAGGAAACTTGTTTAGATTTGAAGCTTGCCTTGGTTTGTTTCCCTTTCTCACACGCTGAACATAGAGACTCCTTAGTGTATGAGTGTTGAGGTAGACCAATAACCAACTCTTGAGAAGAGAGAGTATTCAGTGTCTTGAAGTTTAGATGGGAGAGCCTCTTATGCCATAGCCAATTGACATCAGATGCGGCTTTTGAGAAGAAACAGGAGTTCTCATTGGTTGTAGAGTCCATGTTTATAACATAAACATTTTCCATACGGTATCCGCTGAGAGCTATCTTCTCCTTTTTGTCAGTGACAAAGCAGGATTCCTTAGTGAAAATCACTTTGTTATCCTTGTCACACAGCTGACTGATGCTTAGAAGATTATGCTTCAGTCCTTCAACATATGCGACTCTTCTAAAGGTTGTTGTACCATTAGAGAGTACACTAAACCCTCGGGTATAGCCTTTTCCGTTTCCACCAAAGGTCACTGAGGGACCCTTCTCTTCCTTGTATTCAGTGAGCAAGTTTTTCTTTCCAGTCATATGTCTAGAGCATCCGGTATTAAGATACTAGATACCCTTTTTAACCTGCAAACAAACGAAGATTAGTTTGACTTGGGAACCCATTTTACCATGGGCCTACACTTATCAGTGGTGGTAGAGGAAGTGGAAAGTTCAGCAATCTTCACAGCATTTGAAGATTCAGCTTCAGAATTAGTCTTCACTTTGGTTAATTTCTTAACCTCAGTGGTAGGTTTCGCCTTAACCTGATTTGCACCAGGATTGGTCTTCTTTGCCTTGGGGGCATTTATCTTCACCTTAGCTAACTTTTTAGCTTTGGTGGCTGTGGGGCACTTACTAGCAATGTGATCGGTAAGTCCACAGTGATAACATTTCCTATAGCTAAAAGTAGCTTTAGGACCATTTGTATGCTTAGCCGAGAATTTTAAATGAGCAGGGCCAGCACCAAGTATACCTTTGACATTGGAAATGGGAGGAACAATCAGTTCTTCAGATTTCTTACCAATAATATCCACTCTGATTCTAGGAGTAGATCGCTGAATAAATCAAGGGATCTTGTTCTTAGAAGTAGAGGGATAAGTCACTGAAGCTTTGGAAGCATTCAGCTTTGGTACAAAGGTACCCTTCTAAGGTTTTTGATTGAAAACTTTTTCTTTTCCTTTACCCTTAGAGATTAAGGTAAGATTTTCCTCAGGGATGTGAGTTTTTAACGAAGAACACTAAGATGAGGAGGTGTCAGGGACCGAGGATACGAACGTTCCAAATTTGAGCATGGAATGATCAGTGGTTGGTTCTAGAGTATCAGCTTTATAACCAAGTCCACTCTTATCACTCAAGGGAATCTGAGACTGTAGGTTTCCAGATTCACGTTGTATCACAATAATGGTAGTAATATAGACAGCGAAAGCATTTAAATATAAAGCCATTAAGGTGAGTGATTGTGTAAATGATATTGTAATAGTGAGAATCAATTATAGAACAGGATAATGATAACAAGATCAAATAAGAAACGCTGCTCGTATATTGATAATGGATAACACCAAGAACAAGATCAATGGTGTATCCTGAAATCTCACAGGGAACAATATCGTACGGAGGTAGTGCTCGGGATTGATGCAGTATGTGCTTAAACAATTGTGGAAAACTATTCTTCCCAAAGCTTACAATTGTTTGTTCCACTACCTCTCTATTTATAGCCCTGATAAAGTGAAGACAGTGTACTATCGTACCCTAGAATGACACGTGGAAAGTGTGTCTCCTAATTTTAGGGCATACGTGGAAAGTATGGACACTTGTCTAACACTTGGGATTTCTTACGAGACTTAGGCATCACAGAGGTCTTCACTACAACAGAGCTCATAGACCAGAGCTCTGTTGGTCTTCGATTGTGAACAATTCTTCTGTTGATCTTCTGACAGAGCTCTGTTGAGCTCTGTTAGTTCCACCATAACTCTGTTGAGTTCTGTTGATCTTCTTGAAGCTTTTTCTTCTAAGTCTTCTGCTGCATCTCTGATGGTCTTCTGACTTGATAATATTTTCAATACTTTTACATTATAGATACTTGGGGCTAACAATCTCCCCCTAAGTATTGAAAATAAAAAATTTGAAACAGAGATGTAAACAAAAAGAACAGAGAATATTTACCTCTGTTAGCCTTTGTACTATTCTTCTAAGATATTACAGTGCATGGTAAGAAGTAGTACATTTATGCATAGTTATCTCCCCTAAGAATTATGTCGAATCTTCTGATTAGAGTACGGAAGTCCAGCATCAGATCAATCTGGTCGATGAAGAGTTTCTGCTGTTCTTCTGGACACTTACTTCTTGGGAGATTTTGGATTATGTTCTTAAGGTATACTAGCGACTCACTCGAGTACTTGTGGGCTTCAGCTGCTCTGATGGCCTTCTTTGTGCCCTTCTGTCGGCAGACAAAGACTGGAGGATCTTCTACTATGGTTCCAGTTCTGTGACGGCCATAACCCTCAAGGTTTTCATTTGGTGGTGCAATCGCTAGTTTCTCTACTTCAAACTCTATGCCTAGCTGATAATCAATCTGTATTCTGAGATTAATGTGCTCTTGCATAGCAAATCTGACTTCTGGTAGCGCAGTTCTGGCCGGCGTGTACCTTTCTGAGAAGTTCAAGCAGTATGCGTGAAGTAAGATCAGGTCATATGGGTTCAGAAGGACGAGATCATTGTCATTGAAGATTTCATTTCTGCCTTCTGTTGATTCCACAGTATACTCATGGTATGTGACTCTGTCATATTGAAACTTCTTGTGCTTGATGTCCAAAATTCTGTGGATACCGAAGTTTATATTGATGGCTCTGTTCTGATTTGACTTGGTTTGGATGAACTTTAGCCTTGCATCAGAAATGGTGTTTATTCTGATTGGGTTAAGGTATGGGTTAATGGGTATGGCATTTACAGGGATGATGTCTCTGTCAGCATATAGAAATGCAAATACAGTTTCTAAGGCAGGTTTTTCGGTATGAAAGGTAGAGGTTTCTGGGTTCTGTTCTGTTACCATTGGGTTTGGGTCATCATGGGTTTCTGCCATAAGAGTGTCGATGTGATCAGATTTTTGAGTGACTTGAGGTTGGTCTTGACTTGTTTGTCCTTCAGCAGAGGATGGTTCTGTCCTCTCTGGTTCTTATCTTGGAGATGTAGGAGGGGTATCTAGGCAGATGATCTCTGGTGGTTCTTGTGTTGACGCTTCTGTTGGTTTGATGACTCTGTCCTTGAACATGTAGTCAAATGCCACCACCGTCATTTCTGGCGTGTGTTCCTCTGTTATCCCCTTTTCTTCTCCTGTAGCCTCTGCCTCAGTTGCTTCTGTGATTTTCCCTTTACCCTTGGCTTCTCTCTCTTTTTCAACCTCTTTCTCTTTCTCTGCCTCTTTCTCCTCCTTCTCCTTCTCCTTCTCCTTCTCCCCCTTTTGTTGTTCTGAGGACTCACCCAATTGATCGTCTGATTGACCTTCCTGAGCATCTTCGAAATCATCATCATCGCCAGAATCGTCAATTCGAGCTTTTGGTGAGGGCGGAACAACAAATCTCAGATCAGCTTTGTGTCTCTTGCTTGAAGGTTCATCTGTAGGTGCTTCTTCTGCAGGTCTTTTCGATGTAGAGGTAGCCTGTAAAATAATATTAGTAAAGTTTGAGGCTGCCTTTGTCATTACATCTTCTACCTCTGTTGCAGCACCTCTGATCTCTTCTACTTGAGCCTCAAAGTTAACCTTGTGAGTATCAAGGGACGCTTTCACGTGTTGTTCTGTCGCCTTAGCTTTCATTACAAATTTTGATGAGATCGTCATCATTCGGCTAAGAACTGATTTTCTGAATTCTCCCATTTGGCCAACTGTCATGGGTAGGTCATTCGGGTTAGGGCTGGAGATGTTGAGTGGAGTAGCAGATGAGGTGGTTGCTTCTTTTATGGATTCCTTAACAGAGCTGGTAATTATCTCTGTCAAGGTTCTGACGTTAGATTCTGAAAGAATAACCGTGGGGATGGGAAGGGTTCTGTTCATCTGCGCTGTGTGGTTCTCTGTTATGAGTCGCTTTAGCTCTGCAAGATCTGTCGAAGTCTTTTTAACCTCCTCTGTTCTGACTGATCTTAGGTCGACTATCTCTGTTGTCAGCTTTGCAATCTCTTCTCCTCTGACCCGTTCAGACTCTGTTCTGAGTACTTCAGCCTCGGCATATTTTTGAGTTATCTCAGCATGCTTGTTCGAGATGTTCAGCAGTTCTTCCTTGAGAGAAGCATTTTCCTTGCGGATGAGCTCCTCCTTTTGTTCATTGATAAGTTTATACTCGTTCAAAGAGTTGTTGATACTGTTACAGAAGCTTTCGAACTCTGCTCTTGTGACAGTGTCAACGGGGGTCTCCTTGGTTCCAACACATGGATCCAATTCTGCCTCGAGTTCAGAGGCGCCTCCGTCAAGAGTTGTGTTGATGTTGGCTCTTGGAGGACTTCCACCTGATCCTTGATGTTCCCTTTGAGGGGAAACAACTACAGGTGTTCTGACCAAAGTTTCCTCTTCCAGCTCAGGTTCTAAAGAAGGAAATCTGGTGTGATGAGAAGCATTTGGATCAAGCAATGTCTTCCCTTGTTCTACTATGGTCTCCCATTGTCCCTGAGTCGGACAGATGCTATGTGAGATTACAAAGATCTCTGGTCTATTTTTTTGACCTGTCTATATGAGCCACAGATGCATCATCGTGTGGAGGTGACCTATTGATGTTATGGGGCGAATGAACATCACTACCAAAGATAGCTTCCCCGACTTCGTGCGTATCAGAGGCATGAAGAGGTGCCTCTGATGGTATAGGCCGGTTGGGGTTCGAGGTGCCTCTGTTTCAATAATCCTTTGGTCTTGATCACCAGGATTAGATTGTGTGGAAGCACTGGGATTTTGGTTAATGATACCCTCAAATGTGCTCTGTTGAGCATCTTTTTCTATTCTCACATTTTCCTCGGCTCCTATGGCTGTAGAACTCTCAGGATTCTCTCTGATGTTTTCCTCTCGCTCACCACTATCAGAAGAGATTGTTTCTACCTCTGGTGTTTCCTGTACTTCCTCATGGACAGCCTTTCTAGGAGATGCTCTATCCTCTACCTCCTCTCTTCTAGAGGAAGACCCCACTTCGGGTACTCTTGCCTCTGATCTGTTAACTTCCTCACCAATCTCCTCACTCAAGCTCTCCAAGGAAGGCTCAAATCCTAAGTATGCTGGGGTTCTCACCTCAGGTTCTTGAGGTTGAGAAGCACTCTGATAGTTCTGGATAGAGATGTGGTCAGGGGCGATAAGGGCAAGCATTGTACCTGGAATTCTTCTTATGAAGGGGTATTCGCCTGAAATGGTGGGGAGGAATTTGGACATCGTCCAAATAGGTGTGGAGCGACCCTGATGAGTTAGTTCTAGTCTGTCGAAGGCTCTTCTGATCACCAGACTGATGAAGAGTGGAAACTTGATCATCTTGCGATGGATGAGGTTTTTATATTAACAGCCGTAAGAAGATCGTTGTAGAGAATGCTGGCGTAGTCAAAGTTTCGATTGAAGAACAATCCATACATGATTTGTAGGATTTCCGTTGTGGCTTAGTCTTGACTACCAGATTTGCTGGTAAGGGTTCTGTTTAAGGTGGAGAACATGAAATTCCACATAGTGGGTAGATTCTGTCGCTTGAACTCTCCTATCCTATTCAGATCCTTGTTGTAACCCAGAAACTTCATGAAATCAAGAAGGACAGCTGTTTTTGGTGGTTTCTCATAGGCGTCTATTCCTAGCTGTCGTTTGGTTTTCATTCTGAAGATTCTTATTAGGGTACTTGCTCTAATGCGGATTGTTCCCGCTCCTCCATTACTTGCGTTGACGCTCCCAACTATCCCGTCTTGTTCTTCGATATATTGGCATGTGGTCCACCATTGTTGGACATAGATCGCAGGAAGATGGTCATCGAATTCTGTTAGGGCTCTAAAGATGTCATAGTTTCTAAAGAACTCAATGAAGACATGATACATGGGTAGATAGAGTCCTGGAGTGGGATCGAATCTGTAGTTGTTGTCAGCAAAGTCGTATGGAAGAACAATGATATCATCAGTGGGTTCTATTCGGCTAGAATCAGCAGAGTTTTGGGGTTCCGCCATTGTTGTAGGTTTGGGGTTTTCTTGAAGAATACTGAGGATTTGAATAAAAGAGGGAAAGGTGAAGGGTTTAGGAGGTTTAGAAATGAAATGGGTCAAGGTTATGGATATTTATAATCAGAACTTGTGGCTGGGTAATCGCCGTAGATACTGTAGGCACTCGAGTGTCAGAAGGTGGAGTGGCCTGAATTGTGTATCGTGGGGACAGCTAGTGGTTTGGCTTTCAATTAGAGAGTGCCACGTGGATTTGTTCTGACCACTTTTGTGCAAGTAAACCGTCGCGGTTAGAGATGTGTGGGTGACAAGTGGTTGACGCTTAGAAATAACGCGCACCTCTGATGATGTTACTTCTAATGATGTGGCATAAACCGACAGAGCTCTGTTGGAGCTTTGCAAGTTTTGCCTCTGACGAGTGACCTTTTTTATTTCTTTTTAAGTCTCCTTTGGTGTTTCACCTTTACCCAAAATCATTTAAAATTATGTATCTGATGAGGAAATGGCCAGAGAACGAGAACAAAACTTGACTTTAGAAATTTCACAGAGTTCTGGTGAAAAACAGCAGAGGCTCTGGTGAAATATTAGAGTTCTGGTAGGTTCTTGACATTATCAAAAATATTTTCATCAGAACAGGTTTTCCCTCTTTTTTCAAAAAGATTTTTCTTTTCAGAACATGAAGCGAAGTCATTTTGATTTTTAAAAAAATTTGACTCGCTCCCCCTAAAACCATGCGCAAAACTTTATAAACTCCCCCTTGAAATATGAGCAAAAAAAAACTTTTTACAAAAAAAACTATGTACAAACAGATTCACTAAGCTTGTTGAAAAAGTATGCTTGACAGAGTTCTGGTGAAATACAGAGACTCTGTTGAACTATCCTTCCTAACTTTTGACAGAGCTCTGTTGGAACATCAGAGGCTCTGTTGAATTTGAACAGAGTTAGGAGGACATGTTCAATATACCCAGTTTGCTGATTAAGAAGTTAAATCTCCTTTCATCAAGGGCTTTTGTGAACAAGTCAGCAAGCTGTAGGTCAGTTGAAACAAAATACATTTCAATAGTCCCTTTTTCAACATGATCCTTTATGAAGTGGTACCTTATGTCGATGTGCTTTGTTTTCGAGTGTTGAACTGGATTGGCTGTTATGGCAATGGCACTCTTGGAGTCGCATAGAATTGGAATTTTACCATACTCCAAGCCATAATCTTTGAGTTATGTTTTCACCCATATCACTTGAGAGCAACAACTAGCAGCAGCAACATATTCTGCTTCTGCTGTAGAGGTTGAAACACAGTTCTGTTTCTTGGATGTCCAACTCACCAACTTTTCTCCAAGCAGTTGGCAGCTACCAGAAGTACTCTTTCTGTCATTCTTGCATCCTCCATAGTCTGAATCTGTATATGCTACAAGCTGGAAACCAGAGTTAAGAGGATATACAAGAGACCCAAAAATTGAGTCCCTTTCAGATATTTAAAGATACGCTTGACAGCTGTTAAATGAGTTTCTGTAGGATTTGCTTGAAATCTGGCACAGAGACAGGTTGCAAAGATTATATCAGGTCTGCTGGCAGTTAAGTACAGAAGTGACCCTATCATGCCTCTGTAGTACTTGACATCTGTTGGTTCACCATTGAGATCAGAGTCAAGCTTAACTCCAGTGGCAATAGGAGTTTTCATTGGTTTTGAATTATTGAGCTTATATTTTTTCAACATATCAGAGATGTACTTGGACTGACTTATGAAAGTCCCTCTATTAGATTGTTTAACTTGTAAACCAAGGAAGAAAGAAAGTTCTCCCATCATGCTCATTTTGAATTCGCTTTTCATTAAACTTTCAAACTTATCACAGTACTCCTGCCGTGTAGACCCAAAGATAATATCATCAACATATATTTGTACCAGAAGTATATCATTCTTATACCTTCTAAAGAATAGAGTTTTATCGACAGTACCTTTCTCGAAGTGATTGATCAACAGAAATTTGGACAGAGTTTCATACCAGGCTCTGGGAGCTTGCTTAAGACCGTACAGAGCTTTGTCTAACTTGTAAACGTGGTCTGGAAACTCAGAACATTCAAAACCAGGTGGTTGCTGGACATAAACTTCTTCTTGTAGTTTGCCATTCAGAAAGGCAGACTTGACATCCATTTGGTAGACCTTAAAACCCTTATGAGCAGCATAGGCTAGGAAGATTCTGATAGCTTCTAGCCTAGCCACAGGTGCAAAAGTTTCGTCATAATCAATGCCTTCTTCCTGTCTGTATCCCTTTGCAACCAGACGGGCTTTGTTTCTGATGATAATCCCATCTTCATCCTTTTTGTTTCTAAACACCCACTTGGTTCCAATGGCCGCTTTGCCTTTTGGGAGTGAAACCAAGGACCAAACTTTATTTCTTTCGAATTCCAAAAGCTCTTCTTGCATAGCTTCGATCCAATTTGGGTCCTCTAGGGCTTCAGAAATCTTCTTCGGCTCAATCATGCTTAAAAAATTTACAAAGAATGCTTCATTGATTGTGGCCGATCTTGTCTTTACACCATCTTCAGCAGCACCGATGATAAGATGATGAGGATGATCCTTTGTCCATCGTATCATGGGAGCATGGACAACAGGCGGGGTTTGTGCTTCTGATGGGAAAAGACGAACTTCAGCGTCAGAGCTCTGTGGATTTGGACCAGGGCTCTGTGGCACACAACTTTGGAGAGTGGCCTCATTGCTCTGTGAGTTATTGACAGGGCTCTGTGAAGGTGAGCTTTCAAACAAGGAGTCTCTGCCAATATTAGTTAGCAGAGGTGATGATGGCTCTTGTTCAGGTTCTCTCTCGTTCTGATGTGGTTCCTCATTTCTCTGAATCACTCCTGTAGACAAAGAAGTAGATGGTGAAGTATTAGAGGGACCAGTGAGAGATGTACCTGTCAGATTCTGTTCTGTTGAGTTCTGGGCTTAATCTCCTCTGTTGATGTTATCAGAGGAATCATCATCATCGAAGAAATCGTTGAACATGAGATTGATATCTTCTTCCTTTGTCTTTGAAGAACTTGTCTTCTTCTGTTCTGTCTGTGTCCCCTCTGCTGATTTACGATCAGAGGAGCTTGATGTACTTTCATCAAAGGAAACATTTACACTCTCTTGAATGAACCGACATCTGGAGTTGTAGACTCTGTAGGCTTTAGAGGTTAAGGAATAACCAATAAAGATTCCTTCGTCTGCTTTCTTATCAAACTTTCCCAGCTGTTCTCTGTCATTCAATATGTAGCACTTGCAACCGAAAACATGAAAGAATTTCACATTTGGTCTTCTATTGTTGATGAGTTCATAAGGAGTCTTCTTAATTCTCTTTACTATCATAGCTCTGTTTTGGGTAAAACAGGCTGTGGAGACTGCTTCTGCCCAGAAGTTTGTTGGAAGGATAGAGCCAGCCAACATGGTTTTGGCGGCTTCTACCAGCGTTCTGTTCTTTCTTTCCACAACTCCATTCTGTTGTGGAGTTCTTGCAGCTGAAAAGTTCTGGGAAATACCTTCCTCTGTTAGGTAGGTATCAATTTTGGCATTCTTGAATTCTGTCCCATTATCACTTCTCAACTTTTGCACTTTTAATCCTAACAGAACCTGTATCCTTCTCAACAAACTTATTAGAATTTCTGGGACATCAGATTTTACTCTGATGAACTCAATCCAAGTGTATCTAGAAAATTCATCAATAAGTACTAGAATATACTTCTTGCCCGACAGACTTTGCACAGAGATTGGACCACAGAGATCCACGTGAAGCATATGCAAAGGTCTGGGACAACTATGATCACTCTTTGTTCTATGTGAAGATCTTTTCATCTTACCCAGTTCACAAGCAGAACAGAGATGGTCTTTGTCAAACTTCAGAGAAGGAAGTCCTTTTACTAACTTCAGTTTCACGAGCTTGTCAAGGTTTTGAAAGTTCAAATGGGCAAATCTTTTATGCCAGAGCCAGGCATCTTCATTTTTCAAAGACACTAAACAGAGTTTCTCTGTTGTAGAGTTTTGGTTTGGTTTAAAATTCATTTTGTAAAGATTTCCTTTTCTGTCAGCTCTTAAAAGTTCTTGACCAGACTCGGAAAGTAACAAGGAACAATATTTCTTCCTAAAATTGACATCGAATCCGTGATCACAGAGTTGACTTATACTGAGAAGAATATGATTTAATCCTTCAACATAAGCAACCTCAGAGACTGAAACACCACCATTAACTAATGTACCATAGCCCGTAATCTGTCCGCCATTGTCTCCTCCGAAGGTTACTGCACTTCCCATCTTGTTCTTAAAAGAAGTTAACAGCTCCTTATTCCCCGTCATGTGCCTGGAGCATCCAGAATCCAAGTACCAGATCTGCACATGAGGTTTCTTCAAGACAGATTAGTTCTTTTTAGGTACCCATTGCATAATGGGTCCTTTCTTGTTAGGCTTAGGTGGGTTAACAGACTTTCCTTTGGGCTTTCCATATTGTGATGGTGTCCCAGAGGTTTTCCTCTGTGTATTTTGAACAGTCGTGGGATTTTTCCTTTGAACTGACTGATTTAGAACACAGTGGGGACCATTCAGATGATTTTGCAATTTTAGTAACAGCTGAATACAATTGCAGTTGATGGAGCATGAGTGATGCACATTGTTTTTATCCAAAAATTGTTTGAATGGAGCTTGATTCTGAAATTTTTTAGGACCAGATGTCTTTGCATACAATCTGTCCTGGTTTTGTTTCTTAAAACTGTTATTCCTTGGAACAGACTCTGTTGACATGAAGTTCTTTGGAATAGATTCATTTGACCAGAAAGAATTTCTTCTTTGATTTACACCAGAATTTGGAATAGATCTGTTTGCTATCCATTTTCCCTTCTGTTCTGGTGTGAATTTTACTGGTTTGAATGCAAGAGGAACATTTGGGTTTACAAAAACACTTTTGTTTTTCTCTCTCTTCTCACTTCTACTGCATTAGAAGCAAGAATCTTAAAACCTTTGTTGTTAAACTCAGTTACCGGTATAAATCTTGATTGTTTCTTAAAGAAAGAAACATCCTCTTTTAGATCCGTAGATCCTATCGGTATCTGCTTTAACTTGTGTAAAATTTTCTTTTGACCACAAAAGATCTGTTCATCTACTTTAGAATCAGAGTCACAGTCAGAGGCTAGAAAGTCTCTAGTGGCTCTGTTAGAGGTATTAGATTCAATGGGTATGACAGAGATATTTGTCTTGACAGTTCTGAACCTTCTCAACTTTGGCTTTAGAGAATCTGAAACAACATTTTCCTTGAAAACTTTCAACAAATCTTCCTCAAAAGATGTTCTTATGGATTCAGGGGTAGGAGGGAAGACTGGGGCTTCTGGATTGAGTTTGCTCTGTGGGATTTCAACAGAGGACTCAGTCACAGAAGTAACAGACTTCTGTCCTTTGAATGAGTTGAAGTTAAAAATCTCTTTTGTATCCATGTCCTTGACAGAGTTAGGAAGTATGATTCTAGCTCTTCCTTGATCAAGAATAAACTCAGAGGATGGTTTTAAAAACCTTTTCATGATCAGAGGAATCATAGCTAACGTTCCTAAAGTCAAGATTTCTTGGTTTTGGGAAAGCATCTGAAATTTTGGTTCTTTTGAAAACAACATTACCAGATATCACGTCCTCTTGGATTTTCCCAACACAAAAGGCAGAGGACAAATATGTCTTCTTCCTTTAGTCATAGGGAGCAAGGTCAGAGAAACCAAGACCTTGCGTATCCATCTGTGAATTTATCTTGATGTGCACATCTTGTGCATCCTGGTACTTTTTAATCTGAATTTCTTTTTTCTATAGGGATTGATGCAGAATTTCCCTTTCTATTTGAAAATAATCAGTTAGAGCAACAGAGTTAAGTCTCTCTGTTTCAGACTTCTGTTTCAAAACGTTTTCATATTCTTTAATCTTGTCAGAAAACAGGCTCTCTTTCTTCTTTTGCAAGATTTCTAGCTCAGATTTTTCTTTGAAGATTTCTTCCTTTTCTTGTTCTAAGAGAGTTTTCTCTCTCTTGTAAAAGGACAGATCCTTCTGAGCTAGCTTTCTTAGCTCCTTTTCTTCAGAAAGTTTTTGTTTAAGAAGTTGAAATTCCTCATTCAGCATAGAAACATGCATTTCTAATTCTGAGTCAGACTTGGATTCCGATGAACATACCTTGGCACTGGGTCTGGTGGTCTCCAGCGCTCTGTCGTCAGACCCTGTCGTAGTAAGAGCAAATGCACGAGCTAGATCTTCTTCTTCTGTTGTTCCCTTCGATATCTCTGGTTCTCTGGTCATCCAGTCAACAGTTTCTTCTAAACTTTCATCATCCACGACAACTCCACAAAAGTTGGCTTGTTCTGGTTCATCATCAGAAGATGAATCAGAAACCCAATTCTCCATTTCAGCAACATAGCTTCTTTCTTTGTAGTTGTACTTGTATGTGTTCTTGTAGTAGTCCTGGTCTTTTACCAGTTTGCCTCTACAATTAACAGAGAAGTGCCCAGGTTTGCCACATCTGAAGCAACGTCCATCATTCTGATTGATGGGGTTGGGCAGCATCGGCCTTCTGTTGTTCTGGTGGATTTTCTCTTCTGTTTTGTGGAGGTTGTCTTTGTTCTGTGGTGACTCTGTTGTTACTTTGTTCTGGTGCATCATATTCTCTTCTATCTTCCTTTCCTTTTCTCTCATACCTACCTCTTATGTCAAACTTATTGCCAAATCTCTTGTTAAATTGTTGAGTTATTAAAGCAAGAGATTGAGCAAAAGCTTGAATGTCATCATCCTCTGATGAGCTTTCCTCTGTTTCACTCTCTGCAACCAAACTTTTCTTTCCTTCTTTTTAACGGACTTTTCTTTCTTTTTCTCTCTGTTTGAACTCTCTCTGTTGGACTTATCTGATGTGGTTTTCTTATAATTAGAAACTAAGGCGATTGGGCCAGCAATGGTGGATTTGCCTTTTTGCTTGACAACATCCTTCTCGTGCGGCCAAAGTGCCATACACATCTGTTAGAGACCATGCATCTAAGTCCTGGTTAGCTTGTAAAGACATGGACAGATTTAACCATTCATCATTCAAACTTTTCAAAAACAGAACATTGTTATCTTCCTTCGACCTGACAACCCCACATTTTTTGCATTTGTTGATCAATACATTAAATCTGTTGTAGGTTTGTTGTAAGGTTTCCTCAGGAAGTGCCTTGAAATCGTTGTATTCATTTATACATTGGGTCCTTCTGTTCTTTTGGGTCTTGATACCACCCTCAAGTTGGTTAAGAAGTTGATCCCAGATTTCCTTAGCAGTAACACATGAATCTAGTTCTTGAAATATTTCGTTTGGAATGGCCATTATCAGTAGTCTAACTGCTTTAAGATCATTTTCCATTTTTAGATTTTCCTCATCTGTAAAACCTGTGGTTTTACCCTCATAATTAGCTGGAATCTCAGCAGTAGTTCCTGTTGCGGGTACATGAGGAACAAAAACCATGGGTTGGTATGGTCCATCCATGACAGATCGCATTAAGTCTTTATCCATACCATCGAAAAAGTTAACCATCCTGATCTTCCACTGAGCATATTCATCTCTCAGAAGAGTAGGAGGTTTTGTTAAAGAACCAGCAGTATAGATAGCATTTATACCGTTGTTCGCCATTTTTGAGAAAAACAGAGTACCGTTTTTACAAAAAGAGTTTCAACTAGAAGATGAGTTTTAAACAGTAACCAATGGAACAGTAACTTTTGAGAGAAACGTTTAAACTAAACTAGAAAGCTTTAAACACAGTTATATGAGCTATGAAGGCTTGTTTAGACTAGAAAGCAGTAAAAACAGAGTATATAATGAAGCTTTTAAAGACACACAGACACAATCAACAACAGTGAGTCAACCTTGGTAGATTTTTGGTTTAAGAAAACCAAAGAAGCTCTGATACCAATTGTAGGTTCCCAGATTCACGTTGTATCACATTAATGGTAGTAATATAGACAGCGGAAGCATTTAAATATAAAGCCATTAAGGTGAGTGATTGTGTAAATGATATTGTAATAGTGAGAATCAATTATAGAACAAGATAATGATAACAAGATCAAATAAGAAACGCTGCTCGTATATTGATAATGGATAACACCAAGAACAAGATCAATGGTGTATCCTGAAATCTCACAGGGAACAATATCGTACGGAGGTAGTGCTCGGGATTGATGCAGTATGTGCTTAAACAATTGTGGAAAACTATTCTTCCCAAAGCTTACAATTGTTTGTTCCACTACCTCTCTATTTATAGCCCTGATAAAGTGAAGACAGTGTACTATCGTACCCTAGAATGACATGTGGAAAGTGTGTCTCCTAATTTTAGGGCATACGTGGAAAGTATGGACACTTGTCTAACACTTGGGATTTCTTACGAGACTTAGGCATCAGAGAGGTCTTCACTACAACAGAGCTCATAGACCAGAGCTCTGTTGGTCTTCGATTGTGAACAGTTCTTCTGTTGATCTTCTGACAGAGCTCTGTTGAGCTCTGTTAGTTCCACCAGAACTCTGTTGAGTTCTGTTGATCTTCTTGAAACTTTTTCTTCTAAGTCTTCTACTGCATCTCTGATGGTCTTCTGACTTGATAATATTTTCAATACTTTTACATTACAGATACTTGGGGCTAACAGAGACCTTATTATCTCAGTGATCATTGTTGAGGATTTACACCATCCTTCAACAGTAGCTTTTCAGCTTTTAATGCAACGATAGCTTCTTTACGTTCGATTTTGACTAGTTGATTTATATCAACCCGATCTTTTAAATCATCTTCAATTTTAGAAACTTTTCTATTTGAAGGTGACAGTTTTTAAGTTGTTCAGCTAGATCAAGGTTTTGATTTTCAACTATGGTCTTGCCATTCATGGCATCATATAAATTCATAGTCAGTAGATCGATTTTCCGAAGACTATCAGCTTCATCAATAACTGAAATATTAGTAAAGAAAGAAGTTGATACCTTAGTGGTTGAAGTAGAGGGAATGTCAGATTTTTTTCCTCTTCTTCAATTTTTGCCATGAGGCAGAGATTGGCCTCATCGGCATCTTTAGAGTCAGATGATTCTTCTTCATCAGAGGCAGCCCAGTCAAAGTCAGCCATTAGGCCTTTGCCTTTCTTCTTAAAGCTTTTCAGCTTTGCATACTTTTCTTTCAGCTTTTGATACTTGTCATCTCTAGCCCTGGGGTTAGAGGATTTCTTGGAGAAAGCTGAGGGTTTAGAGACTTTCTTTGATCTGCATTCACTAGAAAAGTGTCCTACTTTCTCACAGTTAAAGCAGGTAGCAGTAGCCTTATCAACAGGAGTTGATGATCTTGGCTTGTCAGTGAGTGCAAGAGGTTTATTCCTTCTGAAGTTACTCTTTCTGGCGAATCTCCTGAACTTATTAGCTAGGAGTGCCATAGATTCATCAAGATCTGAAGAATCAGCATCCGATGAGCATTCAGAGTTAGTTTCCAACTCAGTGATAGTAACAGTTGATCGCTGAGTGGAAGGTGACTCTGAGAGTAAAGCAACAGGTATGCTCTTAGAATCTTTTATAAGATTCTTCTTAAGATGACACGACTGCTCATGATTGAGCATAGTGCCAAATAAGGTTGAGAGAGTCATAGATTTTAGATACTTTGATAGTTTGAGACACATTGAATAACTGTCCCAGCTTTCTGGTAAACATTCTAGGAACTTTGTCAGGATCTCAAAGTTAGAATATTCCTTACCAACGGTTTTTAGATCAATAATTAAACAGTTAAACTGCTGATGTACTTCAGAGAGAGATTCATTCTTACCACAAATGAATCTTTCTTGAGTTCTGGACTTCAGACGTACCTTCATATTGAACACAGATTGTGTCCCACATGGCTTTGGAGGATTTCAGGTTCATGAAAGAATGGTAGACTTCGTCAGGAAGAGCCATAGAAAGGATAGATCTGGCTTTAGTGTCGATAGCCACTTTCTTCTTGTCTTAATCAGACCAGTTATGAACTTCCTTGGGAATGATCCTTTCAGGGATGGCAGCTCTAGTAGCAGTGCCTGGAACTTCAGGATCAATTCTCACAGGGATATATGGACCATTCTCGATATAATAGGGCATAGTAGGGTCTACACCTTCTAAGAATAGTATCATCCTATTTTTCCACAGATTAAAGTTATCTGTGGAAAATCTAGGGGGTTTTGCAAGAGAACCATTGTCAATGTAGTTCGTGTTTGTGGTGTTAGCCATTATGAGAAATAGCGAGGAAGAGAAAAGATTAGTATAAGCAAGATCTTGTTTATGAGATTAAACAATCTGCTCTGATACCACTTCTTGGTCCCGAAAGGGTTATACAAGTTTGTAGAAGGGGGGGGGGGGGGGGGGGGTTGAATACAAACACACGATTTTTACTTTTCTAAATTGTTTATTGATAAGTATCAAACAATTTACAACTTATTGCGGAACAAGATTAAGGAGTAAACCTAATCTAAACAAGTTAAGAGAATCACTAAGATTTCTTGCACTAGAAATAAGAAAGAAAGAAGATAAGAATACTAAGAATAATATTCTATTATATACTGCATGCATTTAATGCACAACAATACAACTTTACATGTGGCAGCAGCTGATTGGTTGCATGTTTTGACCTTGGTAGACAACCTAGTAGCCGCATGATGAACAGTGTAGAATCAGAGTTGGTTGTATGATTCTGGACAAAAGGGATGTCTATTCTGACTAATCGTACGGAGACGTGCAAGGGGATAAGACAAAAGTAACTTGTAGAGGAAACTTCATGAACAGCGTTCGCTGAATAGTTCTTTATTAGCGAGTGATAAAGTTCAGCGTTCGCTGAAGTCTTCTACTTGAAACTTCACGTTGAGTGGACAAATCTTGGCTTTGCTGATATCCGCATCAGTTCATTAGTAGACTTGTCGCTGGTTCTTCGGCTTGATCTTCGACTTCAGCGTTGAACATTGTTGACGTGAAACTTGTCTTCAGGGATCATAAGTAAACAACTAAAACTATCAGCGATCATCAGTAAGACTGAACAGGCTCAGGGCTTGCTGATGAACACTATCACTGAATGTGTAATTTAAAGAACATGAGTTTCCTATCAGCGGTACTGTAGAGACATAGTACTTTTCAGCGATAGTGAAACTCTAATATATATTGTCTACTTACAATTTTCACTAAGTGTTTCTCAGAGAGTCATTATCAAATCATTGAGGGTTTGGATCAACAGGAATGTGCAGTGTTTGTGCTCTCATAATTCTAGCAACAACGCCTTACAAATTCTTACAAATGTGTGCTCCACTAACATTCTATTTATAGCCTAATAAAGTAATAGACAATGTACTATCTAACCTTGTGATGACACGTGGAAAGTATGTCTTCGTCCTTTTAGGGCTGACCTGGAAAGTGCGGACACTTGTCTATCACTTAGAGATTTCTTCGAGACTTCAGCTTCACATATGTCTTTGTTCACCAGAGGTCATATACCAGAGCTCTGAAGGTCTTCTGTTGAGATTGCTCTCTGATGTACTATCAGAGGTCTTCTGCCAGTGCTCTGATGATCTTTGATGGTCTTCTCTTGTTCTTATGATATTCTTATGCTAAGTCTTCTGCTTGATCTCTAAAGTCTTGTCCTCTGACGTACTTCTGACTAGTGATATTTTCAATACTTTTACATTGGCATACTTGGGGCTAACAATCTCTCCCTAAGTATTGAAAATTTAAACTATGCTATATTTACAGAGATTAAGCAAAAAATAAAGACAAAGAGGAGAAAATCATCCTCTGTAAACTTTTTACTACTTTTCAAAAGATGAGTACATTACAATACATAAAAGATAGTAAAACTAGTCATAGAAGTTTCCTCTCAGAATCCTATCGAATCTCATAATTAAGTCCCTGAATTCTAAGGTGAGAGTTATGTTTCTAACAAAACTTCTAATGACTTCTGGTGGGCATTTGGCACTTGGGGGTCTTTCATGTACAATATTTCTGAGGTACTTCAGAGATTGCGTTGAATACTTGTGCACTTCTTCTGATCGGATGGCCTTCTTGATCCCTTTCTGTCTACAAATAAAGGCTTCTGGTTTAGATACAAGGGACCCAGTTGGGCAATGCTCAAGTCCCACAAGACTTTCATTTGGAGGTCCGATACTGTGATCCCAGTTCTAATCAAGTAACAATGATGAATACACTTAGATCTTCATTAGAATAGAGAAATGTACAAGAATGGGAGTGAGATCCACTTTCTACTTCTAAACTCTCTCTCTAAGATGTCATCCCTCTATCTTGCCCACTTCTATTCTCAATGCACGTATGAATGACTTACTCTCTAAGTCTATTACAACACTTCTATTTATACCATTGACTCTTACATTTAATACCTTGACTTTGACCTTTAAAGTCTCTAATTTGACTTTTACACTGCTTTGACTTCTTACAATTAGACATTAAATCTTGAATACATTTTATGCACTAACAATCTCCCCCTATGGATTCAAGATTTAAAAATTGATGACGATAGTCTTAAGCTCTTTGTATCTTCATGTCTTCAACACTTTAAGCACTTTGAACAATCTCCCTCTTCGCTTTGAAGGAAAATCAATCTTCGAAAAATAACTCTGAAGAATCTTCAAGTAAGCATTGTCTTCAGAAATCCAATCTGACTGTAATAGTCTTCAACTGAATCTTCAAAATCAAGTAGTCACCAAAGTCTTGAAACACAAACTTCATATCTTTGAAGTATTGGTCAACGTCTTCAAACAAAAACTGCATCTCTTCGAATCTTCGAATCATTGTAGCACGGATCTTTGCATCTTTGAGAAATATCATCAGTCTTTTGAATATGAAATGGCTTTTGAGCTTTAACGGGGTTTTGAGCTTTTTGAATATCTTTAACTGCGTATCTTCATCTCTTGAACAATGAACAATCTTTGAACTTTGAACCTTTGTCGAATCATCTCGAAACATCTTGAAACATCTTGAACTCTTTAACTCGAGCTTCTCGACTTCAATAAAACTTCACTTTATCTTGAAATTGAAACTTTCATAGTTTCTCCCCCTTTTTGATGATTGTGAGCATCATGATCATCAAAATCCTTTTCAATTTCAGCAGTCTTTGAATATGTCAATAACAATCTCCTCCTTCTGATCCGAATATCCGTCAATTCCAAAACTATTTATCCGAATCTTTTCAAATTCAGACAATATGAAAGTGGTAACCCTGAAACAACGGATGAATAAGTTAAAATGCCTGTAAGTTGCACGGAGCCACTTAGTACAACGAATGCACTTTGGAAAGGAGCTTTTTGATGTTCACTCCTCCAGGGCTTCCATTCAATCATCGAAAAACCACAAAGGAAATTTCTATGAACGTTATGACAAGAAAACATATTCCTTGTGTGTACGTGCTAGTGTAGAAATGATTGAAGCAACTTATGCTTGAAAATTAGGCTCAAATTGTGTAAACTGTTGAGACAGCAACAAGTTTTCCACGGACTCAATGTGCATGAATGAAGAGCGAAGGTGGGGCAAACTTCCTTCTTTTTCAATATCTAGACCTTCCGAGTGAAGATCAAATAGATTATATGCTGCGTCCCCAAGAAAATTGAAACATTTCTTTGTTGAGAAAGAAATGAGTAGCTGGTGGGGTTAATGCAAGAGTTGGCATGGGCTAGTTGCCTATTTCAATGATGGTCACCAAAGAATGTGAACCAATCATTAATATGGCTGCCCGGCTCAGAAAATGGATGGTGCAGGTTCTCTTATTCTTTTAACTCTATTCTCACACCCTCTTTCTGTTTTTAATCTGCTCACTTCTAACCAAACTCTCATTTTCATTTTACCTCAGCACAATGAGATACTCAACCGTTTGAGTAATCTCCCCCACTCTTTGATTTTGACCCCTCACCCCTCAATCACTCAAGGATAACTTCTTGGGTAGGAAACACTGGTTAACGTGGATCCATAGAAGTTTTTTAAAATCTCACACTGATTCCCATGAAATTTTGTCCTAAAATGTTGCGTTGTTCAACAGTTTAGCTTGAACATTTATGAATATCGGCATTTGATTTACATTGCCATCAGAAAGTATGCTCTTCAATAATATCATGAAGATTTGAGCATTTGATCTTTGAAGATTTCTCAAAACAAGGATATTGAATGAATGAAATGAACTCGAAAGACTTGTTTGAGAATCTGACAATGTATCAATCAGATCAAATAACATGAATGATAATCATGTAAGGTTTAGGGTATCAAAGAATTGAATGTTGTTTATATGAACTAATATAAACAATCTTTGAATGAAACGCTTAAGTTCGAACGCTGAAATGAATATGATGCTCAACAAAATTTGAAATCAAACAGGAGTATTACCATCGAAAAATGTTTCGTTTTGAGACATGGTAATAACAAAGTCAATAAGAAGCTGAAGCGGTGTGTATGAATACTTGAAAGTATATATAGAAAAGATAATACACAAGTATTAATCTTTAGAAACACACGGTCAGAAATGATGTAACGAGAATTCGAGATATATATATATGTATATATATATATGAAAAACATTTAAAATCGCACTTCTAAAATTTATAAAATCTGTTTGAGAATCGAGAAGTGGTTTGAACATTTAAGAAAACGTTTTTCATGCTTGAAAGTCGTTCTTCTTTCAAACAATCTCAGATTAAGTTCAGAAGATACGTACAATTAAACGTTTAAGCTCCCCTTCAAATCATGATAAACTGATTGAAAAATCAGATAAGCTCCCCCTCAAAATCTGCAAAAGATCTGAATGAAACAAGATTAGTATATGAAACAGTCAAAGTATAAAACAATGAAATACGAGTTCTAAACTGATGTGTTTAGAAGTCAAACTCGTTGAAGTACGGGTCCTAAACTGATATGTTTAGAAGCCATTATCTTTTATGTCCGGGTTCTAAACTGAAGTGTTTAGAAACCATAGTCTTTTATGCTCGGGTTCTAAACTGATGTATTTAGAAACCATCGTTTCTTTGAAGTCCGGGTTCTAAACTGATCTGTTTAGAAAGAAACTTCTTTTAAGTCCGAGTTCTAAACTGATGTGTTTAGATACTCAACTTATCTAACTCAAAGTCGATTCCATGTTGGAAATTGATTTGGGTTCTCAGATTCACATGCTCTTCCATTGCTAGAATGATCTCATACCTTGCAGTACTGACATCTTTATGTCTATCAGAGAAGTTTAGACAATAGGAATGAAGGGTGAGGATATCATAAGGATTGATCAAGACCAGATCGTTGTCGTTGAATGTGTGTGGTTCCTCATTTTCGCCTTCGACAGTATACACATCGTAAGGAACTTTGTTGAATGAGAAGGACTTATGATGTATCGTTTGAATCTTCACAAAACGGAATGAGGTGTTTATATCACCAGAGATGTTGGTCTTTGTAGCTATGAACCTTCTTCTATCTTCTGTCAGCCTGCTTGCTCTCTTTGGATTAAGGTATGGATTGATTGACACATAGTTCTGTGGAATCATATCTCTTTCAGAATATAGGTAAGCATGTACCTCTTCAAGGGATGGTAGAGGTTGATCTCTGTTGATGGATGGAGGTGGTTGTGCATTAGGGATTGGTTCTTCTGTTATCTTCTCTTTCTCTTTATCATCTCGTTGCTCTGTTGCGGCACTTCCCTCTGTTAGGATTTCCATGGTCTCTAATGTTTCATTCTGGTGAGTATCATGGATAATTACTGTGGTTGTTGTGTTGGGTTGGTTTATGGGTTCTTCGGCAAAGGATTGGTGTGTCCTCTCTGGTTCATTCCTGCTTGGAGATTGGGTAGGGGTGTCTAGAAGGATTACCTCTGTTAGTTCTGCTGATGTAGAGGCATCTGGGGCTTTGATTGTTTTATCCTTGAACGTGTAGTCATCGAATCTCTCCCCCTTTTGTTGATAAAATTTATCATCTTCTCTCATATCTCCATCATCGTCATCAGAGGTACAGACCCTCTGGTAGTCTGAATCAACAAACTTACCCGCTTTGGAGGTTGTGGCAACTGGTGGTGCATCTGCCTTCCGTTTTCTTGAAGTTTCTTCGGATATCAGATCACATAAATGAACAACATCCTTCTTCAGAGTATCTTCCAATTCCACAGCAGTAGATCGAACTTCATCCACTTGGTCTGAGAAGTTAAATTTATGAGTGTCCAGAAAAGTTTGGACATGCTTCTGTGTTGCTTGAGCTTTAGCTACAAATTTTGACGACATCATCATCATCCGGCTGAGAACTTCCTTTCTGAACTCTCCCATGTATCCTCTGGTGATTGGTTAGTCGTTAGGACGTGGGATAGTACAGATTGGGGTTGGAGTAGCAGCAGTTGGTGTAGCAGAAGATGTTTGGTAGGTTGTTGATGGCAGCAGCTACAGAGTTATTAATCACCTCTGTTAGAGCTCTGATGTTAGCTTCTGACAGAGTGACAGTTGGAGGGGCTCTGCTGGAAGATTCTATCTAATAATCCACAAGTTGTTGCTTCAGAGCTGAGATCTCTGATTGAAGCTTCTGAGACTCCTCAGAGCTCCTTTTCTCCAAATCGACCAATTTTTGTGAGGCCTCTGCAAGTTGAGATTTGACATTCTTGAGTTCATTTTGCAGAGAATCATTTGTTGCCTTCTGCTGATCATCTACACCTGTTTTGATAAGTTGAAACTTATTCAAAGAGTTTCTAATCTCATCACAAAAGTTTTTGAACTCTACTTTAGTGATGGGTTCAGAGGTGGGAACCTTGGGATCAACACATGATTCCAAGTGAGCCTCGAGTTCAGAGGCGCCTCCTGTCAGAGCTGGTGTTATGTTCACTCTGGGAGGACTTCCACCCTATCCTTGATGCTCTCTCAGAGGAGAGACATATCTGAGCGTTCTATTTACTTCAGGTACCTTATCCTCAGAGTCTGAGAGATTAAAGTAAACGTGGGAAATGACATTGCGATCTAGGTAATCCAATCCCTGTGAGACTAAGCTTTCATATTGTCTCTGAGTTAGACAATCCCTACGGGTAAATCTAAAATTACCAAGAGGCCTAAGTTGTTCCTCTTTTGTGAGATGAGCCACAGAGGCATCATCGTATGAATGGGTTCTATCAATGTCATGGGGTTAATGGACATTACTATCAAAAATAGCTTCCCCGGTTCTGTGCATCTCAGAGGCATGAAGAGTTGCCTCTGATTGGTTAAGTTGGTTAGGGTTCGAGGTGTGCACCTCTGTTTCAATGTCCATATGGTGTAGATCACCATGGGCATATTGTGTGCTTGCACTGGAGTTCGGGTAGGTGTCCTAAAACGCACATGTGTGTTCTTAAGAACATCTTTTTTTATGCTCACATTCTCCTCGGCTCCTATAGGGTTAGAAGACTCAGATTTCTCACTCAACTCACTGCCTTCAGAGGAGGACTAACTCTATGCTTCTCCCTCTTAGGCTTCTGCTTCTTCCTCTGAGACAGACCCCACTGAGGGTACTCTGGTCTCACTAGCTACTTCCTCTTCCTCTATTTCTCTCTCTGGTTCAGACCCCTCTGAGGGTACTTTGACCTCCAGTATTTCTTCCTCTGCTTCACTTTCCGAGGACTCATATTTTTGTGGTTCAGGACCTAAGTACGCTGGGATCTCGCCTCATGTTATTGAGGTTGAGCAGCGTGTCTATAGTTGGTTAGAGAAATATGTTCCGAATGGATCAAGTCAAGCATTGTCCTGGGGACTTTGTGAGTTGAGGGATACGTACCAAAGATAGTAGGTCTGAAAGACGCCATGGTCCAGACTAGATTTGGGGCTCCTTGTTGAGTGAGTTGCAGTGTGTTGAATGCAGCTCTTATTGCCAAGCTTATGATTCTGGGAAAACGTATGGTTTTTAGGTTCTTGTCAACTCCCACGAGCTTTCCCTTTGCAAGAGCCTTACGGTCAGAAGCTCCTCATATATAATAGAGGCATAATCGAAGTTCCTCTAGAAGAAAAGACCGTACATTATGGTCATTGTTGCAGGGCTTGTCTGGTCCAAGCTACCTTACTTGCAGGTTAGGGTTCTATTCAGGGCTGAGAACATGAAGTTCCATATGGGAGGTAATCGACTTCTCTTGAAGGAACTAAGTTTGGCAATAGGTTCATTGTAACCCAAAAAGCGAATGAATTCCAAGAGGATTGGTTGTTCAGGGGGTATTTCATAGGCAGGGATTCCCAACTCTGCTGGGGTTTTAAGTTCGAAGATCTTTTGAATGGTTCTTGGGCGAATGCGAACAGTTCCCGCTCCTCCATTGACACCAACATCGACCTTTCCAATGATTCCACCTCGTTTCTCTACGTACTGACAGGTAGTCCACCATTGTTGCACGTAGACCATTGGCATGTTGTTGTCAGCTTTTGTAAGGGAATGAACCAAGTCAGATCGATGGAAGAATTCCAAAATGACATGGTATAGAGGCTCGTAGTGTGCAGGGTTAATGGCGAGTCTGTAGTTGTTGTCATTGAAGGCGTAGGGTTGAATGTCGATATGATCGACATGCACTATTCGGCTAGATTCTACAGAGTTTTGTTGAGCCATTGTTGCAGATTTTTGAAATCGAAGAACACAAGGGTTTTTGATTGCATGAAGAGAGGGAATTTTGCGGGTTTTCAAAGGTTCAGTGAACCTAAAGAATGAAAAGGGTTTTCAAATGGGTATTTATACTCGATGAAGAATCAGGGATAACGATGGAGAGTACTCAAGTGTCAGGTAGTGGAACGACGTTTTGAGTAAGACGTGGGTACAGCTAGTTGTTAGTTGGTCAATGGTAGAATGCCACATATGTATGAGAACCGACAACTTTTCTGAGAAAGAACCGTCATAGTTAGTGTTTAGCAGGTGACAGGTGGGTGAGGCTCAGAAATAACCCGCACTTAGAGTCTGAGGTTTATCAGAAAATGCACAAGGCTTTAAGGAAATGTCAGAGCTCTGTTGGAACTCTACTCAGTTACTTGGCTCTGATTATTGTCCATATATGATATACTTGCAAGAGATCCCTTTTCAACATGTTTCACCTTTACCAAATAAAATCATTTTCAAATCCTATGTCTGATTGTGAAAATAGTCAGTGAACTGTTATAACAGAAGTTTGGTTTAGATGAGTCATAGAGGCTCTGATAATGATGTCAGAGGCTCTGATGAGATATCAAGGAACCAAATCTGTTAATAAAGTGCAAGGACATATTCAAAGTGGTTTAATCAGAATAGGTTTTCCCTCTTTCAGAACATGATTTTCCTTTTCATCAAGTCATAAGATTTTGAAATTTGACTTGCTCCCCCTTAAACATAGCTTAATTTCTTTATGCTCCCCTTCAAAATAATGAGCATTGCTCACATTTATCTTTTGAGCTCCCTCTTAATTTGTGCAACTTTTGAAAAGAATTTATTAAGAGAACTATAAACAAGAGTGTTTCAGATGGATAAAATTGAAACACTAACAAACAAGAAAATATTGAAAAACTATGCTGCCAGAGCTCTGAGGTAGACATCAGAAGCTCTGTTGACATGAACCACCTAACTACTCTGTCAGAGCTCTGAGATAGATGTCAGAGGCTCTGATGATTTGACCAGAGTTTAGGAAGACATGTTCAGCATACCCAATTTGCTGATCAGGAAGTTAGATCTCCTTTCATCAAGGGCTTTTGTAAACACATCAGCAAGCTGGAAGTCATTTGAAACAAAATACATTTCAATTGTCCCTTTTTCAACATGATCTTTGCTAAAGTGGTACCTTATATCAATGTGCTTTGTCTTGGAGTGTTGAACTGGATTTGCTGTGATTGCTATTGCACTCTTTGAGTCACAGAGAATTGGAATTCTGTTGAACTCAAGGCCATAGTCTCTGAGTTGTGTTTTCATCCATATGACTTGTGAACAGCAACTACCAGCAGCAACATATTATGTTTCTGCTGTAGAGGTTGACACACAGTTCTGCTTCTTGGATGTCCAACTCACAAGTTTATCTCCTAGCAATTGACAACTACCAGAAGTACTCTTTCTGTCATTCCTACATCCTCCATAGTCTGAATTTGTATATGCTACAAGCTCAAAACTAGAGTTAAGAGGATACCAGAGATCCAAAAATTGAGTCCCTTTGAGACATTTAAAAATTCTTTTGACAGCAGATAGATGGGATTCTTTTGGATTAGCTTGGAATCTAGCATAGAGACAGGTTGCAAACATAATATCAGGTCTGCTGGCTATTAAGTACATAAGTGATCCTATCATGCCTCTGTAGGTCTTGACATTCAAAGAATGACCCTCTAGATCATGGTCAAGTTTAACTCAAGTGGCAATAGGTGTTTTCATTGGATTTGAGTTGTTGAGCTTATATTTTCTTAAAATATCAGAGACATATTTTGATTGACTTATAAAGGTGCCTCTGCTGGTTTGTTTTACTTGTAAACCAAGGAAGAATAAAATTTCTCCCATCATGCTCATTTTGAATTCACTTTTCATCAACTCAGAAAACATACCACAGTACTTTTGGTTAGTAGACCCAAAGATAATGTCATCAACATATATCTATACCAGAAGTATATCTATTTTATATCTCCTAAAGAATAAGGTAGTATCCACAGTACCTTTTTCAAAGTGTTTGATCAACAGAAAAATGGACAGAGTCTTTGGGAGCTTGTTTAAGGCCATACAGAACTTTGTCTAGCTTGTATACATGGTCTGGAAACTCTAAACTTTCAAAACATGGAGGTTGTTGGACATAGACTTCTTCATGTAGCTTACCATTCAGAAAGGTAGATTTTACATCCATTTGATAGACCTTGAATCCTTTGTGAGCAGCATAGGCTAGAAAGATTCTGATAGCTTCTAGCCTAGCCACTGGTGCAAAGGTTTCATTATAATCAATGCATTCTTCTTGGCAGTATTCTTTTGGAACCAACCTTGCTTTGTTTCTGATGATGATTCCATCTTCATCTCTCTTGTTTCTGAAAAACCACTTGGTTCCAATGGCAGCTTTATCTTTTGGAAGTGGAACCAAGGACCAAACTCTATTCCTTTCGAATTCCAAAAGCTCTTCTTGCATTGCTTCTATCCAGTTTGGGTCTTCCAGGGCTTCAGATATCTTCTTTGGTTCTATCATGCTTAAAAAGTTCACAAAGAAGGCTTTATTTGTTGTGGTTGATCTTGTCTTTACACCATCTTCAGGAGCACCAATGATTTGATGATGGGGGTGATCCTTAGTCCGTCTTGTCATGGGAGCATGGACATGAGGTGGTGTCTGTGCTTCTGAAGGAAAATGGTGATTGACAGCTCTAGAGCTCTGAGGGTTGGCACCAGGGCTCTGAGGCACACTACTCTGAAGAGTGACTTCATTGCTCTGTAAGGTACCAGCAGGGCTCTGAGAAGGTGAACTCTCATATATGGAATTTCTTCCAACATTTGTCATCAGGGTGATGATGGTTCTGGTTCTGTTCTTCTTCCTCAGACTGTTTTCTTGAACATTCTCCTTGAGTTGTACATGTAGTCAAGGAAGTAGATGGTGAAATATTTGAAGGACCTGACAGAGATGTACCGGAATGTTGTTGTCCTTCAGAACCATGAACTTGATTGCCTCTGTTGATGACTTCATAGGAATCTTCATCATCAAAGAAATCATTGAATATCTAGCTGATATTCTCTTCCCTTGATCTTGAGGAACTGGGCTCCTCTGAGATCTGTATCCTCTCTGATGATTTGCTTTCAGAGACACTTGATGAATTGTCATCAAAGGATACATTTATGCTTTCAAGAATGACTTTGGTTCTGAGGCTGTAGACTCTGTAGGCTTTTGAGGTTAATAAGTATCCAATGAATTTCTCTTCATCAGCCTTTTTGTCAAACTTTCCCAGATTGTCTCTGTCATTCAGGATATAGCACTTACAACCAAATATATGAAAGAATTTCACATTTGGTCTTCTTTGGTTGATCAATTCATAAGCAGTTCTTTTGAATCTTTTGACTATTACAGCCCTGTTTTGGGTAAAACATGTGGTTGACACTGCTTCTACCCAAAAGTTGATTGGTATATCAGATCCTGCTAACATGGTTCTTGTTGTTTCTACTAGAGTTCTGTTCTTTCTTTCAACAACCCCATTTTGTTGAGGAGTTCTGGCGGCAGAGAAGTTATGAGAAGGATAGGTCTTTCTAAGCTAGTTTCTTCAGTTATTTCTCTTCTGAAAGTTTTTGTTTAAGAGCTTGAAATTCCTCAGCAAGTTTGGATACATTCATTTCGAGTTCAGAGTCTGATTTAGAGTCAGAGGAAGAACATACCTTAGCACTGGGTCTGGAAATCTCCAGTGTTCTGTCATCAGAGGCAGTCTTTGTGATTCTTTCTGCCATTCCCTCTGTCACTTCCTCAGCGACAACCATTCCACAAAAGTTGGCCTGATCTGGTTCATCATCAGAGGATGAATAAGAGATCCAGTTCTCCATATTTGCAACATAACTTCTCTCGTTGAAGTTATACTTGTACTTGTACTTGTTCTTGTAGTAGTCTTGGTCTTTTACCAGTCTACCCTTGCAATTGGCAGATAAATGGCCTGGTTTGCCACATCTAAAGCATCTTCCATCATTTTGGTTGATGGGTTGGGCAGCATCTGTTGGCTTCTGTGGTGTTGGCTGAATGTACCTCTGTTGGTACTGAGGTTGTCTCTGCTCTGGAGCAGCTCTGTAGTTGTTCTGGTGAGGTGCAGTCCTTTGTTCATGTCCTCTCTTCTCATCTTTCTCTTCTCTCTCAAATCTTCCTCTCCTATCAAACACCTTCTTGCCAAATCTCTTCTTGAATTGTTGTGTTATTAATGCAAGAGATTGAGCAAAGGCATTTATATCAGCATCAACATCATCTTCTGACAGACTCTCTTCATCATCATCACTTCCAGCTATTAGGCTCTTCTTGCCCTTCTTCTTCATGGTTTTCTCCTTTTTCTTGTCTCTGGAGGCATTATCTCAGCTGGATTTCCCTTCTGAGGGTATTTTTGCTTCAGACAATGGACCTCCCACAGAGGATTTGCCTTTTTGTTTGACAACATCCTTCTCCTGTGCAGCAAGAGTGCCATACACATCTGTGAGTGACCATGTATCCAGGTCTTGGTTTGCTTGTAGTGACATAGACAGATTTAAGCATTCATCATTCAAACTCTTTAAGAACAAGACATTGTTATCTTCCTTCGAACTTACAACCCCATATTTCATACATTTGTTTATCAGGATGTTGAACCTGTTGTAGGTCTGTTGTAAAGTTTCCTCAGGAAGAGCTTTGAAAACATTGTTGTCATTAATACTTTGGGTCCTTCTGTTCTTTTGGGATTTGATTCCCCCTTCGAGTTGGCTCAGAAGTTGATCCCAGATTTCCTTAGCAGTAACACAACAGTCTAAATCTTGTAAGATATCGTTTGGAATGGCAATAATCAAAAGTCTAACTGCTTTAAGATCATTTTCCATTCTAAGCTTTTCTTCTTCCATAAAACCAGTGGTTTTAGGTTCGAAGTGAGCAGGAATCTCAGCAGTTGTTTCTATAGCAGGAACACGAGGAACCAATACCATAGGTTGGAATGGTCCATTAGTGACAGATCGCATAAGATCTCTATCCACGCCATCAAAGAAATTAACCATCCTGATCTTCCATTGAGGGTATTCATCCCTCAGAAGAGTAGGAGGTTTGGTTAAAGAACCAGCTGTATAAATAGCATTGATGTTGTTGTTTGCCATTTTTTAGAAAAACAGAGTACGAAGATTTTTGAAACTGAGAAAGAGTTTTAAACAGAAAGTAGATGAACAGTAATGTAATGGAACAGTAGGCAATGTAAAAGTACTTTCTAAACTTTCTTGAAGAATTGAACGAGCATTTGAAGCTTAACAATAAGAGTTTCAGGTTTTGTTTAAAAACAGGGTATTCACATAAACTTGAAGAACAAATCACAAAAAACAAGAGTGAATCAACCTAGTAAGATTGGATCGATTTGACTCAAGCAAATCAATCTACTCTGATACCAATTGTAGGTTCCCAGATTCACCTTGTCTCATATAAACAGAAACATCAAAGATAGCGGAAGCATAAATAATCTGTTTGAATATGAGTGATTGTGTGTAGCACAAAACAATGAGAGAATAGCAATATATTGAACAATAAAGACAATAAGATTGAATAACAAACTGCTCGTATATTGAATATGAATAACACCAAGAACACTTTCTTGTGTGTGTATTCTGAAATATCTCAGGCTACAAGATCATACACTAGAAGTGGAATGTGCAGTGTTTGTGCTCTCACAATTCTAGCAACAACGTCTTACAAATTCTTACAAATGTGTGCTCCACTAACATTCTATTTATAGCCTGATAAAGTAATAGACAGTGTACTATCTAACCCTGTGATGACACGTGGAAAGTATGTCTTCGTACTTGTAGGGCTAACGTGGAAAGTGCGGACACTTGTCTATCACTTAGAGATTTCTTCGAGACTTCAGCTTCACAGAGGTCTTTGTTCACCATAGGTCATATACGAGAGCTCTAGAGGTCTTCTGTTTATATTGCTCTCTGATGTACTATCAGAGGTCTTCTGCCAGAGCTCTGATGATCTCGGATGGTCTTTTCTTGTTCTTCTGATATTCTTCTGCTAAGTCTTCTGCTTGATCTCTGAAGTCTTGCCCTCTGACGTACCTCTGACTTGTGATATTTTCAATACTTTTACATTGGCATACTTGGGGCTAACAGTGCAGGGACAGGTTTCTTTAGTTCTGCTAGCACATAACTAGCAACTTATTATTTTCTTCGACCTTAGATGAAAGGCCGGTGACAGAAGAGGAGAGTGAGCTGATGGAGGCGGTGTTGGTAGCGACACCTGTTTTTATTCTAGCCACCTGTTAGCTTCAATCTTCCTAATCATAGAAGTATTTAGAAGTAGTGAAAAATAGGCTAAGTGAAGAAAGCCTCTTACAGAGGCTCTGCCGAAATTACCGAGAAATCAAGGTCAAGAAGCTACAGAAGCAGCAGAGGCTTCCTACAGAAGCTCTGTCATACGCACAAAGAAGACCAAAGACTCAGAATCCGGCGAAGACTGCTCCACAGAGGACCAGACCGCAGAACCTCTGTAACTCATTACAGAGCCTCTGTGGTCCTCACTGAGACTTGAAGATATTTATAATATCTTGCTACTGTTACAGGACTCGTACATCAACTTGCATGGTAGCATGCCCTGTCCAACATCGACGTGTCAAACTCTGATTGGACTCAGTAGGGCTTAGTACATATTAGACGTCTGCTGCATTAAATGCAATACAGCACGTCTGACTGTTCATGCCATCCTTGCAACTGTTCACGACATCCTCTCAACTATTCATACGTACCTTTTGAATAGTAGCATATGCTTTATGGTCCCCTTTAGAGTAGTATATAAGGAAGACTCATGTTGAGTTCTTCCATATACAAAAACGCAATACACAACACTTCAATCGAACATCAAGAACACAAAAGCTTATTCACCTTAAGAGTCATATCTGTTTTAAAGCTTTTTCTTACTCACGGTTCATAAACCTGTTCTTGATATATATTCAGTAAACTTTGAGATATAATATTCTGTTCACTGTTTATTTATAGTTTGTTCTAAATCTATCAAACTTATCTGTTAGTTCTTTAAATACGCTTCCGCATCAAACCTTAAACCTGAACTAATAGATCTGATAATCTTGTTTAAAGCAAAACGGGAACCAACAATTGGTATCAGAGCCTTCCTTGATTTTCAATATCAAGTGATCCACTTATCAAGATTCGTGATAGATATTATTGAGATTTAAAATTGTGTCTGGAAACTGCTTAAACCCAGAAAATCTTCAAGTTCATCGAAGTAACTCTTTAGTCATACTTTCTTTCTAAAATCTTCAAAAATGACAAATACAAATAATTTCTTTACTACTGGTTCTCTCACTAAACGTCCTACTCTCCTTCGAGATGAGTATCCTCAGTGGAAAATAAAAATGGTCCATTTTTTCGAGGGCACTGAAAGAAATCTAGTACAATATCTGTACAATCCTCCTCCTATTCCCATGACAGTAGTACCTCGTGTACCTACTACTGCTGAATCTGCCGAAATCCCCGAACATCAAAAACCAAAGCCAAAAGGGGAGTGGTCAACCGAAGATAAAGCAGAAGATGAAGTTGCTCAGAAAACCAAGAGGACATTAATTATGGCAATACCCAACGAACTCTTTCAATCCTTGGATTCATGTGAAACAGCGCATGATCTGTGGAAAGAACTGGAAAGACAGTTGGAAGGAGGTGCTAAAACACAAAAAAACCGAAGAGCACAGTACATCAATGAATATCATGCATTCAGAGCCTCTGCAACAGAATCTCTGCAAACAACATACGACAGATTCAACTCTCTAATCAACAAGTGCAGAAAATCAGGCATTGATAGAACTTCTGAAGAAAACAATGTCATGTTTTTAAAAATTCTAAATGAAGAATGGCTCCAGCTGTCTATGTCCCTACAGACAAATCAGGATCTAGACACCTGGACTCTCTCTGATCTTTACGGAACATTAGCCGCACAAGAACCTCAGATAGCACAGGCTAAAACACTAACCATTGCACCATATGCATTGGTTAGTAAAACTAAAGAGGATGCACAGAGACCAAGAAATGATAAAGCCACAGAGGAGAAGAAGATGGTGATAATTGACAGTGAAGAAGAAGAGCAAGCAGAAAAGGAAATAACTCTTGCGTCACTAGCTAAATCTTTAGCTCTATTGACAAAAGAGTTTAGAGGAAACAGAAGAGGTTCCGGAAATGAAAGATATGATAGAGACAACCAGGATGACAGAAGAGACAACAGAAGAGATGACAGAAGAGGAGAAGAATCAAGTGGCCGACAGAGGTCAAGCGATAGAAATTACAGAGGGAATGACCGACAGAGGTCAGATGACTCGGTAAGCCACACGCAGCAAGAATGCTACAAGTGCGGCAAACCTGGTCACTATGCAAATGAATGTAGATCAGAGAAAGGCGGAGACCTACAGAAGTCCAATGATCGAACAGGAAACACTCCTCAAGGGTGTTTTAACTGCGGAAAACCAGGCCATTTTGCGAATGAATGCAGAAGCAGATCAAATCGCCCACAGAGGGACTCTGCTTTCTACAAAAAGAAAGCCGAATATTATGCTCAAAAATCCTTAATGGCAAAAGGACATTCTGAGGAGAACACAGAAGACTTCCAGTCAGACTCTACTTCTGACGATGAACATACCGCCAATGCCCTCTTCTGTGGCATGGCAGAAGTCGACTCCTGCACTGACTCTGAGGTATCTACTTCAAATTCCAACTCTTGTATTACCTCTGTAGATGATAATACACTTAGAATTAACATTGAATTAATTGAACTGAAAGAGATAAATCAAAGTATTCAGAAAAGACTCACTTTCAATGAGAGAGAAGTACGGCTTCTCACTCAAGAAAAAGCAAAGATTTTTGAGGAAAAAGAGAGAATAGAAAAGAAATGGAACAAAACTCTAGATCCTTTAAAAAAACAAATTTCTGAATTAACCAATACTTTAAAAGATAAAACAAAAGAACTTTCAGTTTCAAGGAGCGAAACTACTGACATAATAGCTCTTAAAGAATACTTTCAAAGAGAAAGAGAGGTATTATGGCAAGATTTACTCAGAAGAGAAGTTTTGCTTAAAAACTATAAAGATGCACAGAAAGTTTATGAAAAAGTAAACTCACAAATAGGGAGACGAGGTATAGAGTATGATGATATCACCCTAGGTGTTGAAGGCAAAAGAAACAAACCTCTGTCCTCTTTATTTGTGATTGGAAAAACGAACAAACCAGATTTTCCAAATCTAATCTCTGTAAGCAAAAGGGCGAAAATCTCTGTGGATCCTTACTTGAAGAAACATAAGAAGATGATTAACGTGTGGTTTGAAAACACAGACTCATCATCTTCAACCTCTGTCAATAGAGGTATCAAACCAAAGAAATATCTGAAAACACAAGATCAGATTGGTATCTTCAAGTTTGGTAAACCAGAGACCCAAACACAGGTTGCTTTTGTCTGTTTGATAAACGTTGAAAAGAAGTTATCAGCAGAAGCTCCTGAGTTTAAACCCATTTTTTCAGAAGAAAACTTTAAAAATTTAATTGAAAAAGAAATTTTGGAAATATGGAAATCAAGCGTTTTAGAAAAATTTTGTACATCTTCTATAGATAAAACTCTCACTGAAGAAATCTTATTAGAAACCTCTGCAATCTATGAAAGCTATTCTACAGAGGAAGAAAGCTTGTATGATGCATGTTCGGAAAATTCAACCTCTGTATACGAGGACGATTCATCCTCTGACGACTCAGAGACTGATTTCAAATCAGGGATAATTCACTGTGACACAAAGGATGTCAAATTCTCCTCTGAAGTTCCTCACAGAACTATTTCTCCAAAAGAGAAACTCACAGAGATTCCAATCTGCCAAGATTTTCTAAATTTGAATCTACATATCAAAACCTCTGCTGAGCTTAAAATGTTACAGAAGACCTCTATTGATCCTATAAGTTCTAGATTTTCAAAACCCAAGGTTAATAAATCTTTTTCTTCTGTGACAGTGATGAAAGAAGTTCACCACAGAAGCAACCCACAGAAGGCAGGTCCTAAACAGAGCTTTTGCAAACAACATTCGAGTATTCATAGATCTTCTAGTAATAGGAAATCTAATGTAAAGAAAGAATGTAATGCCTCTGTGGTTGAGTTTAAAAAGTTCAATGAAAAGTTCAAGCAAATTACATCTCATATTCAATACTGTCATTGCTTTGATCTTATGTCTAAAATTAATAATCATTTTTCAAGTCAAGTCTGTTTACTCTCTACGACAATTCAAAAGTCAAATCCCACAAAGAAACAATCTGACTCTTCTGCAGAGAACAAAATGTATTTCAAGAATGCCAAGGCAAACTTGAAAAACTCTAACAATATTGGACCCATATGGATATGGGTACCTAAATCTCTGTGATTGTCCTGCAGAAGAAGTATGTGCCAATCTGGTATCTAGACTCTGAATGCTCAAGGCACATGACTGGTGACAGAAGTGCACTATCCACGTACAAAGAAACACAAGATGGTGGATCTGTGACTTTTGGAGACAACAAGAAAGGACACATAAAAGGCTATGGAGTCATAAGGAAAGAAGCCGTTTCTGTATACAAAGTTGCATATGTGGATGGCCTTAAGCACAACCTACTCAGTGTAAGTCAACTTTGTGATACAGGATTCAATGTGTTGTTCAAAAGAACTTTCTGCTCTCTACAAAGTGAAGAAACAAGTATGGAACTTCTGCGAGCTGAAAGAATAGGTGATCTATATCTAATGAACTTCAACTCAAAGAACAAGGACAAAGTTTGCCTTGTTGCCTGCAAAAGTGAAGAAGCCTGGTTATGGCAGAACAGGTTCTGTCACTTGAATTTTCACACATTGGAAAAACTGGTCAAACTTGATCTAGTTAAAGGTTTGCCAAATGTTAAATTCAATAAGGATCATTTATGTTCTGCCTGTGAGATGGGAAAACTCAAAAGAGCTTCCCACAAAGGCAAAACAGATGTGTCTTGCACCAGGCCTCTGTACATGCTTCATGTCGACCTCTGCGGTCCCATTGCAATACAGAGCCTAGGTGGCAAGAAATATATACTTGTCTTAGTTGATGAGTATTCACGTTTCACATGGGTTAAATTTATCAGAAAGAAATCAGATGTTCCAATTATATTGATAAATCTAATGAAAAGAATCCAAGTTCTTTATGACTGCAAAATACAGAAGTTAAGAAGTGACAACGGCACAGAATTCAAAAACTGTGTCATTGAAACTTATCTTTCAACAGAAGGAATTTCACAGAACTTCTCTGCAGCTCGCACTCCACAACAGAACGGTGTTGTCGAAAGAAAGAATCGAACACTTGTGGAAGCCGCAAGAACTATGATGTCAGCATGCGGATTATCAATGAACTTTTGGGCAGAAGCAATTTCTACTGCGTGTTATACTCAAAATCGATCAACCATTGTGAAAAGACACCTCAAGACGCCTTACGAATTGCTTAACAAACGGCGGCCAAACATCAAATTTTTCCATGTATTCGGATGCAAATGCTTCGTCTTAAACGACAGAGATTCAAGAGGAAAGTTTGATGTAAAAGCAGATGAAGGCAAATTCATTGGATACTCTGCCACTTCCAAAGCCTACAGAACATTCCTTACAAAGTCTCACAAGATTGTACAAAGCATCAATGTTTCTTTTGATGATTCATTCCAAATGACTTCTGAGCAAATAAGTTCAGAACTCGGAATTAAAGGGAAATTCTCCGACATCTCAAGAACAAAAGAAGATTTGAATCTTCTATTTTTAGAGATGTTCCACAATGACATTGATCCTTCTGTCGGAACCATCAGAGTTTCTGAAGAACCATCCTCTGTCAGACAAAATCCTACAGGTATGACTCTAACTGGTCCAAATAATGCTTCATCTTCTTCTATAAATACTACAGATGCAATTGCCGAAGCAGAAGAAAGTGCAGAAGATGAAACATCAAGAAAAACGACCACAGAAGCTGCACAAACCACAGAAGAACCAATTACAGAGGAGATCGAGGACCAAGACTATACATCCTCAGAGGAACAAACTCCACCACCACTCGTACCAATCATTCCACAAACGGTAGAATCAACTACCAAGGCACGAAGAACATCAGAGGCTGCACAAGAAGAAACACAAGAAGCCTCTGAAGAAAGTTTTGATGACATTGATGATCATCTTCCACGCACAACTCAGTGGACAAAAAGCCATCCTCCAAGCCAAATAATTGGAGAACCTTCTGACTCAGTAAAAACAAGGTCTGCCACAACTAATTTTTGTTTCTTTACAAATTTTATTAGTGTTATAGAACCAAAGAAGATTTCTGAAGCCCTAGATGACCCAAACTGGATAGACGCCATGCAAGAAGAACTTCTGCAATTTGAGCGTAACAGAGTATGGACTTTAGTACCTCTGCCAAGAGGGAAACAGGCCATTGGGACTAAATGGGTCTACAGAAACAAGAAGGATGAAGATGGAGTGGTCGTCAGAAACAAAGCAAGATTAGTAGCAAAAGGATATAGACAAGAAGGCGGCATAGACTACGATGAGACTTTTGCCCCTGTCGCACGTCTCGAAGCAATAAGAATATTCTTAGCCTTCGCAGCCCACAGAGGTTTTAAAGTCTATCAGATGGACGTAAAATCAGCTTTTCTAAACGGTGAAATCCAAGAAGAGGTTTACGTAAATCAGCCACCAGGTTTTGAAAGCTCAAAGTTTCCAAGGCATGTATACTACCTTGAAAAGGCTCTATACGGACTGAAACAGGCTCCAAGAGCATGGTACGAACGACTTTCTACCTTCCTTCTAGTCAATGGCTACAACAGAGGTACAACAGATACTACCTTATTCTATAAACGCAAAAATAGTGAGATAATGCTTGTACAAATATACGTAGATGACATAATTTTTGGGTCTACAAATTCAGAAGAGTGCAATTTTTTTGAAAAACTCATGCAGAGTGAGTTTGAAATGAGTATGATGGGAGAATTAACATTCTTCCTCGGACTTCAAGTCAAACAATCTTCAGAGGGAATTTTTATAAATCAAGCCAAATATGTCTCTGACATACTTTTAAAATATAATCTCTCTGATACCTCTGCAATGAAGACTCCAATGGCCACTGGAAATAAGTTATTCTTAGATCCAAATGGTATTTCTGTAGAATGTACTCTCTACAGAGGCATGATTGGATCTCTGTTATACTTAACAGCAAGCAGACCTGACATTAGGCATGCCACATGTCTTTGTGCACGTTATCAAGCTAATCCAAAGAAATCACATTATGATGCTGTAAAAAGAATCTTTAGATACCTGAAGGGGACCAACAATCTTGGTCTCTGGTATCCACAGAACTCTGGTTTTAGTCTTAAAGCTTATACAGATTCAGACTATGGAGGATGCATGCTCGACAGAAAGAGTACCTCTAGGAGTTGTCAATTCCTAGGTGGTAAACTAGTCAGTTGGACCTCCAAGCAGCAGAATTGTGTCTCCACATCCACTGCAGAAGCTGAATACGTTGCTGCCGCTAGCTGTTGTTCTCAGGTTCTATGGATGAAGACTCAGCTAAAAGACTACGGCCACATTCTGTTCAAAATACCCATATTCCGTGATTCCAAAAGTGCTATTGCTATCTCTGCCAACCCTGTGCAACACTCAAAAACCAAGCATATCGATATAAGGTATCATTTCTTGAAACATCATGTTGAATACGGTACAATCGAAATGCATTTCGTGCCCACAGAATATCAACTCGCTGACTTATTCACCAAAGCATTAGACGAGAAAAGATTCAACTTCTTGGTGGGTAAGTTAGGAATGATTAACATGGTGTGAAAATCCTCTGTAAGTATAGCTTTATCTTCTGTAAATAAGTATAAATATCTATTATTACTAAGTTATTGCGTTGATAAATTTATTTCAGTTTATATTTTCTATATATATAAAATAAATTGTTTACAGAGCCTCTGTGGGTCCGCTCAGATCTTCTGATAACCCTTACAGAACCTCTGGTAAACATAATCTATGCTCAATACAAATCTTACCATTCTTTGAACCAAGCATAGATCAAGGGGGAGAAAAAGGAAAATTCTTGATCTACGGAAGCGATTAGATCAAGGGGGAGCAAAAGGGACCCTGAAATGATCTACAGAGGTAAATCCTTCAAAGGAAAGCCAAAGAAGAATGTCGATAATTCTCCATCGATAGAAGAAAGACAAAACTGCCGAGAACAGAAGAACCAAAAGGTATGTCTCTCGCACGAAAGGTTTTTAGAAAACAGTTTTCTAGGACAAGAATTGTCAAATATGTCCTAAATATACTATGAATAACATTTCAAAAATCAAAAGTTCAAAAGGTTTAACAAAATTCGAAATAGGAGAAATTTAAGGTCATAGAGCTTCTGCTGAGCTCAACAGAGCTTCTGCAGGAAATATGCTCTGTGATCACAAATTAACCTTCTGTCGATCTTTTGGAATGTTATCTCGGAAACCGACAACACACACCATGACCTTCTCGAACAAAACGTTTATCAAAATAGTTTTCTCGGACACCAACCTTCAAAAATGTGCGAAAAACATCTCTTAACACAGATCAAAAATTGGATGATCAGAAAGTTAATAGAATTCAAGTTATAAGATTTTTTCTCTCATAGAGCTTCTGCTGGCTCTCGCAGAGCTTCTGCAAGTTCCATCAGAGCTACAAAACCTCTGTGAGTAAAATTTCTTGACAAAATCCTATTGATCCTCTCCAATGTCTTTACAAACGTTTTCGTTCAAAGAAGAACCTTCAGAGTCATGACAACAATGAGATATATGAGAAAAGGTTAAAACTCAAGATTTTCAAAATCACAGAGCTTCTGTAAAACACAAAATTCTGCCATTTTGTTATCTGTGGTAATAACGGTTACTGTTACTGCGAGTGAAACTCATATGGATAAAATCAACCTCATGCGCCTAGCATTAATGGGCCGCGCACGACGTCCTGTCATATTCTGACAAGGCCTACGTGTCCCATTTTCATTGGGCGTACATGGAACGTTTTTATTTGAAAAGTTGAACCCGCCGCTCAAACTCGAGTGCGGATTCCAAACTTTAATCCATTGCCATATATTTTACTCTTTCGAATTCTACCATTTTACCATCCTATAAAAACAAAGCTTACCCTCTCATAAAACATTTTACAAACTCTCATCTTCTTCTCCGGCGAAACCCTGCAAAAAGCTTGCAAAAATCTTATTCTTAAAATCAAATGGCTTCATCTTCTCGAGCTACATCCTCTGAACTCTCTCCGGCGAACTCACCGGAACACTCCCCTGCACATTCAGAACATTCTAAAAAACCCCAGCCTTGCAAGAAATATTGAACAACAAGATTCCGGGGACTCAGCAAACTTTGCTCCGACGACACACTTGCAAAACTTTATAGCAAAGGATCATTTCGAAGCCATTCTTCCTATCAAATCCAACAACTGCTATTTGGTCCCCTCACCCACTACTTTCGGCGAAGCCCATGCCATACTTCTGAACATCATGGAGAATCATGTCCTCTTCCCTCTACTATCAAGAACCCCAAACAAAATTCCAGTCCGTTATTTGAACCAATTTTGGCAAAGCTGCCGATTTGATAAAGACGATTCTCTTATCAAAGGGTACATTTCAAGACCTGATAAATCTGAGCATCTTGAAATCAAGTTCAACAGAACAATGTTCTCACTTGAATTCAACCTACCAACAAGGGGTGTTCTGGGATTGAAGAGTTATGCAGAGCAACCAATAGACGAAGAGCTCTGTCGATTCGTGGAAATGCTTGGGTACAACACCCAACTACGGAAGAGAAATGACTTCCGCAGAGGCCGATTACCACCTCTGTGGAACACTTTGTTCTCTATTCTTAACAGATGCCTGACAGTAAAGATAGGCAGTATTGACCAGAGCTCACATCAAATCTTGAGCATCATGTATGGGGTTTACTATGATCTTCCACTAGATTATGCGACCATAATGATGCAAGAGATCATAAACACCATCGACAGAAAGAACAACTCGAAAAGGGTCAAAGAGAACGATCCCAACTTTCTACCACCTCTGCAATTCCAAAGAATATTAGGAGTACTGTTCGAACCTCTGCTGCTAATCCAAAATTGGCCAATGGAAGGGCCAACTCCCAAACAGTTCCCGATGAACAAGAATACCCCCACTGATCATGCTGATGGCTACTCACACTGCAGACCTCTGTCAAAGAAGCTTCTGCAATACGCATCGAATAAATCCCTTAAGAAAGAGTATATACGCGATCATAGAACTCCTAAACCGAGTCCTATGACACCCCCGCGTTTAGGTGTCCCCCTAGGAACAATGATAGCAAAACCTCTTTCCACTCAAGAAGAAAAGGATCAGAAGTTAGCAAAGCATATGGCTATTCAACTCAGCTTTATAGCCAAACGTGCAAAACTAATGGGAAAGAAGTCTTCATCAAGAACCTTTGCATCTACTCCAAAAGCTAAGAAGAGGAAAACTGCAGAAGGCACCTTAACAAGCGTTGCAGAAGATCAACCCTCACCTCCTCATGCCACAGAAATTGGCTCCTCTGCTCCTCCCTCCTCCCCAAAAATGAAGAAGAAAAGATCAAAATCAACAGAAGAAGGGGCACCAAATCCTAAGAGGAGGAAAACCAAAAAGAGGCATGGTAAATCACTTGCAAAGTTGGTAACCATTGCAGAAGAGGAAACTGCTGAAGAAGAAGTTGCAGAAGAAGAAATGGCTACAGAAAGGTATCAATCACCCTATCAATCTCCAGATAGATTTGCTCACCAAGGAGACCTGAACGACTTCTTACAGAACCCTGAAATTGCCAACACCCTAAATACAGCAGGGTGGACGGCACAACCTCTCGACCACCACTCTCCAGAAGAACAAGATTTCTTCATTTCTGGCATTGACACACATCTGCAAGAAGATGACACAACACCCAGAAATCAACCAGCTGAAACCCCTGTTATTTTACAAAACCCTTTCATTCAAGGATTGGATGTCCACAGAAGAAGTCCAAACCCAGCTTCAGAAGAAATAGAATAAACTGAAGCTGAATGGAACAGAGGTGAAATTACAGAGGCTTCTGAGAACATGATGGAAGAAGAGAAAGAAAAAGGGGCCGAAGTTGTACAAAAAGAGGGATTAGCAACAACGGAGACAGAAATAGAGATCTTAGACACAGATTCAGATGAAGAAGAAGCTGTCTGGATACGTAAGGGTCTTTATTATCCACATGTCATGAGATTATTTGGATCTCATCAAATGTATGACCTCTTACGACCAGAGCAAGGAACTTCCACAGAACTTAGGGAAGAAGCACCAAGCCATAGGATAGTTACAGAGGATGATATGATAGAAAATGAAGTAGTGCTTGGATGCTTAACAGAGGAAGAAGCAAGAAAAGATGCCTGGATAAATAGAGGCACACAACCAAAACCAACTCCCAGTGCAACCCACATTTCTAACTCCGCAGGTCTAGCTGCAGAAGGAGTTATTGAAAAAGAGCAGCACAGCTCGATCCTAACCCAACCCATCGAGCCAGAGGTTACTCTTTCAACCTCTGTGCCCACAGAAACCGGGGAATCCATTCCTAGGGAGTCTCCTCAAAGAGACTCAACTATTGTTCGTGATCAGTCGCCCCAGATCACCCCAGATCAACCTAGAACACCGAAGAAGCCCAACACTTCTTGCAGAGCAGAGGGTACTTCTGATAAAAGTCAGGATGATTCTGATGATGACCAACCTGGTCCATCAGATAATCCTGAGGGGGAGAATCTAAGAGAGAAAGCTACGAGCAGAGGAATACAAAGTCCACCAATCGCAGCAGAACCAATCAACCAAGCCCCTCCAGAAGAAACCCAACAACAAACCCAAAAGACCACAGAGACAACACCCATCTCTGTGGAATCATCTCCTGACGAAACCAAAACTCCAGAAGCAGATCAGCAAGCCACAGAGGCAACAACCGCCCCTGAGGTAATCATTTTGGAAGAAACAGATGAACAAACCACAGAGAAAACACCCACCTCTGTGGAAACACCCCAAACCATACCCAGAAGAAAGTCGATTGCCACCAAACCAAAAAGAGCAACGACCTCTGCTTCTGATGTTCTGAAAAGAATGCACACAACAATGAGTGATCGAATGGCACAGAGAGAAGAAGAAAGGAACAGGTTCACTTTAGCTTTCAAAATGGCAAGAAGATTTGATGTCAATACTTCATCAACAGAAACTGAGCTCGCAGAAGAAGTCATCAAACAACCTCCAACAGAGGTTACAGAGCAAGTCAAGCCAACAGAACCATCGCCACAAAAGTCCTCTAAATCACAATCGTCAAAATCCACAGAGGCAACCTCCATCAAACCAACAGAAGTGCCAACCTCAAAACCCACAGAAGCAACAGGTTCTGCCACGACAATAGCAAAAGATAAGGGCAAAGGGATACTGACAGAAGAGCCAAAGAAGAAGAAAACATTGCCAAAGCCAATAGAAAAACTAATGAAGAGTGCGTTTGACGCCTTTCAAACCCCAAAACCCGAAGAAGTTGACTGGGCACATGGATTGAAGCCTCTGTCAGAAATTCCTCTAACTGGTAGAGCTGCAGAAGTTGTTCAACAGATAGAGAGTCTCAGAAGACAAATTCCACGACCTGGTCCAACACATGAAGAGATGGAAGAAGTGGTATACAAATACCTCTACAAACAATCCTATCAGACAAATCATCCAGTAGATCATGTGACAGATCCAAGGATCAGAGAAGAATTTGAGAACATCTTGACAAGAACAAAGCCAAGAACCAAAGCAGATGTCTTCTCAATTCACAAAATCAAAAAGGTGATCTTCTGCAGATTCTCCTTCACAAGAACCTATCCAAGGGTCAGGTACAATCTTTACAAAGTCAGAAGAGAGAACAATTCAGAATCTACCTTCGCTGATGCTGACTTAAGAAACATCAATCCTTACGATCTACCTGACCTTCTGCAATGGACAAAAGAAAACTACAACACAGAGCCTAATACCAGAGCCTATCAAGTGTTGAGAAAAGCGATGAGGGAAAAGCTTCTGCTATACAGCATGATAGATTTTCAGCTGGGAAAGGATCTTGGTCTCAAACATCTAGATCTACGACCACCAGAATATCGCTGCCCACCAGACGCTGTGCCCAACTCAATCATCAGAGAACCAAGATTTGGGTTAGTATTTCAAAACCCACAACACCAGATTAAACTTTTTGTACTCATGGATTGTCAGAAGTACGCAACCAGTACTCTGAGCAAATTCATAGCAAGCCTTGTAAAATACAGAGGTACAGAGAAAATGGATAGAGATGATGCAGATACTTTCATCAGAGAAATAGACTCAACAATCCGCCTAAGAGAACTCTGCATCAGATTCTACAAAGAGATCAGAAAAGTCGGCAGAGACAACAGAAGCTACAACGATTTCAAAGATGCCAAAATCTGATTCTCAGACCTCCAATCTCTGCAAACAAAGTTAAAGTTTATCTTTCATTGTACTCAAATGTAGAATGCCTCTGAAATATTTCTAAATGAAAGAAATTTCGAGGTATTGTTTAACCTCTGTCTTATCTAACTTAGCCAAACTTAACTCAAGTTCAAATTTTTTATTTTTCACTACTTAGGGGGAGATTGTTAGCTTCAATCTTCCTAATCATAGAAGTATTTAGAAGTAGTGAAAAATAGGCTAAGTGAAGAAAGCCTCTTACAGAGGCTCTGCCGACATTACCGAGAAATCAAGGTCAAGAAGCTACAGAAGCAGCAGAGGCTTCCTACAGAAGCTCTGTCATACGCACAAAGAAGACCAAAGACTCAGAATCCGGTGAAGACTGCTCCACAGAGGACCAGACCGCAGAACCTCTGTAACTCATTACAGAGCCTCTGTGGTACTCACTGAGACTTGAAGATATTTATAATATCTTGCTACCGTTACAGGACTCGTACATCAACTTGCATGGTAGCATGCCCTGTCCAACATCGACGTGTCAAACTCTGATTGGACTCAGTAGGGCTTAGTACATATTAGACGTCTGCTGCATTAAATGCAATACAGCACGTCTGACTGTTCATGCCATCCTTGCAACTGTTCACGACATCCTCTCAACTATTCATACGTACCTTTTGAATAGTAGCATATTCTTTATGGTCCCCTTTAGAGTAGTATATAAGGAAGACTCATGTTGAGTTCTTCCATATACAAAAACGCAATACACAACACTTCAATCGAACATCAAGAACACAAAAGCTTATTCACCTTAACAGTCATATCTGTTTTAAAGCTTTTTCTTACTCACGGTTCGTAAACCTGTTCTTGATATATATTCAGTAAACTTTGAGATATAATATTATGTTCACTGTTTATTTATAGTTTGTTCTAAATCTATCAAACTTATCTGTTAGTTCTTTAAATACGCTTCCGCATCAAACCTTAAACCTGAACTAATAGATCTGATAATCTTGTTTAAAGCAAAACGGGAACCAACACCACCTCCTCTTGTAGGGCTGATAGCTGAGAATTATCAGCTTTATTTGTGAGGGAGGTGGTGAGTTATTGAAATGCTGAGTCGGCATTATTAACTGCCACGGTGTTGTTTTTCAGATCGGTGGAGAGAGAGGTGATGTCATTGCTGATGCCCTGGATAGAGATGTTCAGCGTCTCCAAAGAAGGACCTGTAAAAACAAAAGATGTTTGAGCATAAGAATGCTCAGGCTTAGTCACCGAAGAAATGAGGGTTAGGGAAGGTGGAATATGTAATCCCAGATCTAATCAAGTAACAATGATGAACACACTTAGATCTTCATTGAATTAGAGAAAGAATACAAGATTTGAGTTGAGATCTACTTTCTCTCTCTAGAAGTCATCCCTCTCATTACACACTTCCTATTTCTCACGTATGAATTACTAGAATGAGACTCCTATCTAATTCTATTACAAGCTCACTATATATACAACTTTGACTTTCATCTTTAGTTACTTTGACTTTGACATCCATCACCCTTACTTTGACTTTTAACAAGATATTTGACTCTTTACAATTGTACAAATATACAATAAATCTTGAATACATTTTATGCACTAACAATCTCCCCCTATGGATTCAAGATTTAAAAAATTGATGACGATAGTCTTCAGCTCTTTGTGATGTTCAGATCTTCAACATTTTAGCTCTTTGAACAATCTACCTCTTCGCTTTGAAGAAAGAACAATCTTTGAAAAATAACTCTGAAGAATCTTCAAGTAGGCGTTGTCTTCAGAAATCCAATCTGACTGCTTTAGTCTTCAACTGGATCTTCAAAATCAAATAGTCATCAAAGTCTTGAAACGCAAACTTCAAATCTTTGCGGTGTTGGTCAATGTCTTCAAACATAATATTCATCTTTTAGAATCTTCGTATCACTAGTCTTTGTAACACGAATCTTTGAAACATCGTAGCACGGATCTTTGCATCTTTGAGAAATATCTTCAGTCTTTGAACATGAAATGGCTTTTGAGCTTTAACGGGGTTTTGAGCTTTTCGAATATCTTTAACTGCGTATCTTCATCTCTTCAACAATAACATTCTTCAAACTTTGAATCTTTGTCGAATCATCTCGATACATCTTGAAAACATCTTGACACTTTATCTCGAGCTTCTTGACTTCTCTTTATCTTGAAATTGAAACTTTCATAGTTTCTCCCCCTTTTTGATGATTGTGAGCATCATGATCATCAAAATCCTCTTTTCAATTTCAGCAATCCTTGAATATATCAATAATAATCTCCTCCTTCTGATCTGAATAACCGTCAATTCCAAAAAATATTTATTCGAATCTTTTCAAATTCAGACAATAGTGACGTGGTAACCCTGAAACAATGAATGAATCAGTTATAATGCCTGTAAGTTGTACGGAGCCACTTAGTACAACGAATGCACTTTGGAAAGGAGCTTTTTGATGTTCACTCCTCCAGGGCTTCCATTCAATTATCGAAAAACCACATAAGAAATTTCTATGAACGTTATGACAAGAAAACGTAATCCTTGTATGTACGTGCAAGTGTAGAAAGAATTAAGCAACATATGCTTGAAAATTATAGGCTCAAACTGTGTAAACTGTTGAGACAGCAACAAGTTTTCCACGGACTCAATGTGCATGAATGAAGAGCGAAGGTGGGGCAAACTTCCTTTTTTTCAATATCCAGACCTTCCGAGTGAAGATCAGATAGATGATATGCTGCGACCCCAAGAAAATTGAAACATTCCTTTGTTAAGAAAGAAATGAGTGGCTAGTGGGGTTAAAGCAAGAGTTGGCATGGGCTAGTTGCCTATTTCAATGATGGTCACCAAAGAATGTGAACCAATCAGTAATGTGGATGCCCGGCTCAGAAAATGGATAGTGCAGAGTTCTCTTATTCTTTTAACTCTGTTCTCACACCCTCTTTCTGTTTTTAATCCGCTCACTTCTAACCAAACTCTCATTTTCATTTTACCTCAGCACAATGAGATACTCAACCGGATGAGTAATCTCACCCACTCTTTGATTTCGACCCCTCACCCCTCAATCACTCAAGGATAACTTCTTGGGTAGGAAACACTGGTTAACGTGGATCCATAGAAGTTTTGTAAATTCTCACACTGATTCCCATGAAATTTTGTCCTAAAATGTTGCGGTGTTCAACAATTTATCTTGAACAATTAAGAATATCGGCATTTGATTAACATTGCCATCAGAATGTATGCTCCTCAATAATATCATAAAGATTTGAGCATTTGATCTTTGAAGATTTTTCAAAACAAGAATATTGAAAAAATGAAATGAATTCGAAAGACTTGTTTGCAAATCTGACAATGTATCAATCAGATAAAAAAAACATGAATGATAATCATGTAAGGTTAGGGTATCAAAGAATTGGATATTTTGTTTATATGACCAAATATAAACAATCTTTGAATGAAACGTTTAAGTTCGAAAAATGAATATGATGCTCAATCAAAATAGGAAAATTCAAACGGGAGTATTACCATCGAAAAATTGTTTCTATTTGAGACATGGTAATAACAAAGTCAATAAGAAGCTGAACCGGTGTGTAAGAATACTTGAAAGTATAGAAAAGATACTACGCAAGTAATAATCTTTAGAAACACACGGTCAGAAATGATGTAACGAGAATCCGAGATATATATATATATATATATATATATATATATATATATGTGTGTATATATATGAAAAACATTTAAAATCGCACTTCTAAAATTCATAAAATCTGTTTGAGAATCGAGAAGTGGTTTGAACATTTAGCAAAATATTTTTCATGCTTGAAAGTCGTTCTTCTTTCAAACAATCTCAGATTAAGTTCAGAAGATACTTACAATAAGATGTTTAAGCTCCCCCTCAAATCATGACAGACTGATTAACAAACAGATAAGCTCCCCCTCAAAATCTGCAAAAAATCTTAATGAAACAAAATTAGTATATGAAACAGTCAAAGTATAAAACAATGAAATACGAGTTCTAAACTGATGTGTTTAGAAGTCAAACTCGTTGAAGTACGGGTCCTAAACTGATATGTTTAGAAGCCATCGTTTCTTTGAAATCCGGGTTCTAAACTGATGTGTTTAGAAACCATAGTTTCTTTGAAGTACGGGTTCTAAACTGACGTGTTTAGAAACCATTAGTTCTTTGATCCCTCTTAATGGCACATATACTCTTCAAAAATTTGCACCGCTTCTCTTCTGTTTTCATTCATGTGTGTGATATATATGTAACATTCAGCACAACACATGATGAACCTGCAAAACAGGTTAAGCTTATTTTGGTACCCAATGGGACTTGGGTCCTAGTGTGTTAGGTGTAGATCTCTTTGAAGGAATACTGTAAGTACCATACCAATAAGAAGTATAATCTTTATGCACAAAATCATTTAATCCACAGTAAGAACAACAAATTTTCTTATGTGCCAACCTAATCAGATGATTTGCAGAATGAATAGGATTAGGTTTAGTAGAAGAAAATTTACCTTTCGGAGTGTTGTTCTTCTTGGCATTTGATGTGGAAGCAGATGATTTTGGTACATCATTCTTTAAAGGTGTTGTACCTTTAACTCTCCATTCCATCTTCACAGGCTTGTAGATGGGTGTATTTGAACCAACAGAAGATTTAGAATTAGAACCTTGAGAACTTTGAACGAGAGTTGTTTTTGACTTATTATCCTTCTTTCTTTTTGTTGGTTCCCGTTTTGCTTAAACAAGATTATCAGATCTATTAGTTCAAGTTTAAGGTTTGATGCGGAAGCGTATTTGAAGAACTAACAGATATGTTTGATAGATTTAGAACGGAATATAAATAAACAGTGAACAGAATATAATTACTTCAAGGTTTACTGAATATATATATATATCAAGAACAGATTAAGAACAAAGAGTAAGTAAAGCTTTAAAACAGATATGACTTTTAAGGTGAATAAGCTTTTTGTGTTCTTTTTTATATATGTGATTAATGATAAGTGATAAGGAAGAACTCAACATGAGTCTTCCTTATATACTAATCTAAAGGGGACCATAAAGCAGGTTACTATTCAGAACGGTACTGATGAATAGTAGAACGGATGTCGTGAACAGTTTGATAAATCCCAAATCTAGCACAAAGTAATGAACAAGTGTAGAGAGAATCTAGAGAGCAATCTTGTCATCCATATATTGATTTCAAAGTGTAAAATGACAAATGCTTCAAGTTGTTTCTAACAAATGGCCTAGACAAGCCTATTTATACCCATGACATACAAGGTATAAAGGCATTCACAATACTGTATAGACTCATACAGTACATTGACTTTACAGTAAATCTTGAATACAACAATGCTCTAACAATCTCCCCCTTTGGATTCAAGATTTAAAAAATTTGACAGCAGTCTTCAGCTCTTTGTAAAGTCAATCTTCTCAAACAGATACTCTATCAAACCATCTTCAAATAGCTTTATCTCCACTAGTTCACGGCGAACTATATGCTTTGACACTCTTTAAGAACTCAGCTTTGAAGAATCTTCAGACAAACATGAAAAGTCATTGTCTTTTTCTTTGAAAAATCAACCTTCTTCAATACAATCTTCAACAGATTGTCTACAAGTCTTGAACATGAAATTCATATCTTTATATAGAACCATCAATTCGGAACAAGATAAATCAGAAACGATTAGAGTTTGGATCAGAAAGATGTGAAACCATCCACATTGTTGAACTTTTAGGTGTAAGCGCATTCCGATAACCACTCAGAACTAAGATAACCAAATTCAGCAACATTTGGACTTCACATGATCCTTCTCCCCAATCTTCAGTCTTTGTTCACGAATCTTTGACTTGAAATATCTTTGATTTGAAAGCTCTTTGACATGAAATTGAAATTAAACTTTTCTCCCCCTTTTTCGATGATGGTGAGCATCATAATCATCGAAAACCATATTCAATTTCAGTCGTGTCTTTGAGTATTGCTAACAATCTCCTCCTTAGAGAATAACCTTGCTCCCCCTCAAGATAAGAATTCTGGAGCAATTTATTTTCTCCCCCTGAAAGTATGCATATATTTCAATAACGTACAGTATTTGAAATTGTAGCACAAATTTTAAAACAAATTTACACAAGGAAAATAACATTCATTGAATTTTATTTTATAACTAAAAACATTTGATCATTTGAAAACTTTATAAAAGAAATTCAACTTAATGAAATTTAACAGATTTTTCAATCAAATGAAATCAAATGCATGTGTTTGGATTCAAGAACAAGTCATCATTGTATATCAAGTTAAAAAAATGTTCAGTTTCAACCCCTTTATTAAATCTATTTGGTGTGCTAACATGCGAAATATGATTAGCATCAAGCGTATGCAATTCTTAAACATATAAGAATACTTTGCTCTACTCACACTATGTGTCCAAAATCAGAATTTCATAAATTTACGGGTTTATCGCGACTTTGTATTTTCCCAAGTTTCAAGAGATGTGTGCTCATTGGCATCTTTTGATTTTGTGCACATTGACATCTTTTGATTTTTTGCTCATTGGCATCTTTTGATTCTGTGCTCATTGGCATCCTTTGATTTTGTGCTCATTGGCATCTTTTGATCAAAAAGTTTAGTAAGAATAAGATACACCGTTAAACATGACTTTCTATCTGGTTCTATAGCAGGATTTGGGTTAGCAGATCCCAGACCAGTTGGCCTTAGGTGCTAGGTGACGAGCACCCCTTAGAACTTAATTTCCCAAACCAGAAAGGCCACATCGATATATCTTAAACCCATTTGTACCAGTAGAACATGGCTTTCTATCTGATTCTATTGCAGGATTTGGGTCAGCCGATCCCAGACCAGTTGATCTTAGGGACTAGGTGTCGAGCACCCCTTAGGACTTACTCTCCCAAACCAGAAAGGCCACAGGCACAAACTTTCAAACTAAATGATAGTGCAACTATTTTATCTCAATCACTTGGTTCTAAAACATAGTGCTTTGCCCATATTTTCATTTCCATCCATCATTCTGACATATAGGCTTTTTGAGCATTATATTCTATATATATCCAGATTCACATAACTTTGAGCATTCAGCATAATTTCATTCATGTTTTGCTGACCTTTCGAATTATTTTAGGGGTGAAAATTGAAGCAAATCTAACTCAGATAGTACAAAGTTTCTTGTAAAGTCATCTTTTAGCACACATTTAATTCATTGAATGAAAATTGAAAATTTCATCTTATTGAATTAAATTTGTAAAGTTTCAAGTTTTCAAATCAGTAGAAACAAATATAATCCAATGTTACCTTTTGCCACTTGTTCCTTGAAACAAAAATATATAGCAGTTAAGGATATTACCTGAGAAGTGTGAGTTCTAAACTGATTTGTTTAGAAGTCTTAGTCTTTGAAGTACGGGTCCTGAACTGAGTTGTTCAGAAGCCATTGTCTTTGAAGAACAGGTTTTGAACTGATTTGTCCAAAAGCCATTGACGTTGAAATCCGGGTTCTAAACTGATGTGTTTAGAAGCCATCGATATTTGTCTCCCCCTTAATGGTACAAATATTTTTCAAAAAATACGCCGCTTCTCTTCTGTTTTCAGTCATGCGTGTGATATGTATTTCAATTCAGTACAACACATGATGAACCTGCAAAACAGATTAAGCAGATTTTGGTACCCAATGGCACTTGGGTCCTAGTGGGTTAGGATATGATCATAGATTTAAGTAAGCAAGAACACGAACTCCCCCTCAATGTCTTAAGGATTCAACATTCCTAGTTTGCTGATTAAAAAATTTAACCTCTTTTCATCTAAAGGTTTTGTGAAAAGATCAGCAAGTTCTAGTTCTGTTGGTACAAAGTGCATTTCTATAGTTCCCTTCTCAACATGGTCTTTGATAAAATGGTACCTGACATCTATGTGTTTCGTTTTGGAATGCTGAACAGGATTTTCAGTTATTGCAATTGCGCTTTTGGAATCACAATAAATGGGGATCTTGTTGAAGATATATCCATAATCCTTTAGCTGAGTTTTCATCCAAATTACTTGCGAACAGCAACTAGCGGCGGCCACATACTCTGCTTCAGCCGTAGATGTTGATACACAAGTTTGCTTCTTTGATGACCAGCTTACTAGTTTATCTCCCAAGAATTGACAAGCACCAGATGTGCTTTTCCTGTCCATCATATTTCCCGCATGATCTGCATCTGTGTAAGCAGTTAGTTCAAACCCAGAATCCTTAGGATACCAAAGACCCAAATTTTTTGTGCCTTTGAGATATCTAAGGATTCGCTTTACAGCCACAATATGAGATTCCTTCGGGTTTGCTTGGAAACGTGCACAAAAAGATGTTGCAAACAAAATATCCGGTCTACTTGCCGTTAGATACAGTAAAGATCCAATCATGCCTCGGTATAACTTTTGATCGACTGATATACCAGATGAATCAGCGTTCAAAAGCTTACCGGTAGCCATGGGAGTTTTCATGGTGGAAGAGGAATTTAATTCAAATTTCTTAAGCATATCATTTATATATTTTGATTGATTAATGAAAATGCCTTCATTTGATTGTGTCACTTGGAGACCAAGAAAAATTTTTAACTCTCCCATCATACTCATTTGAAAACGGCTTTTCATCACCTTTTCAAAATCTTTACACATATCTGGATTTGTAGATCCAAATATAATGTCGTCAACATATATTTGTACTAACATTAAATCTTTACCTTCTCTTTTGAGAAAAAGAGTTGTATCTATTGTACCTTTGGTGTATCCATTTTTAAGCAGGTGAATAGTCAGAGTCTCATACCATGCCCTCGGTGCTTGCTTTAAGCCGTAGAGTGCTTTGTCTAGAATGTAGACATGGTTGGGATATTTGGGATCAACAAAGCCTTCAGGTTGACTTACATACACTTCCTCATGTAGTATTCCATTCAGAAACGCAGATTTGACGTCCATTTGGAATACCTTCATGTTCTTATGTGCTGCGTATGCAAGAAAGATCCTTATTGCTTCAATCCTTGCTACTGGTGCATAGGTTTCATCATAATCTATTCCTTCTTGTTGATTGTAACCTTTAGCAACCAGTCTTGCTTTATTTCTGACTATAATCCCCGCTTCGTCCTTTTTGTTTCTAAAGACCCATTTGGTTCCAACTATGGTTTTGTCTTTTGGACGTTTCACCAAGTGCCACACTTCGTTGCGTTTGAACTCATTTAATTCCTCTTGCATGGCGTTGATCCAATCTGGATCTTGTAAAGCTTCAGATGCTTTCTTGGGTTCTAACGTGCTAAGAAAATTTACGTACAAACATTCGTTTGTAGTCGCAGATCGGGTTTTCACTCCATCATTCAGATCACCAATTATATCAGCCGGAGGATGTGCTCTTGTCCATTTATGACTACTTGGAAGAGTTGGTATATCCATACGAGTGTTTGATGGATTATTTTCATCCAATACTGCAAAAATCTCCTCTGTCGATTCAGCTGAAGATACATTTGTTGTTTCCGGTATGTTGACTTTTGTTTCTAATCCTTCAGATGTGGAAGTCTCCGATAAATGATTTTCTGAAACCTGAACAACTGGTTGAATTTCAGGTTCAGAGACAGGAACGTGTTCACTTGAAATCTCATTAGTTTCTACATAAGTACTAGTATCAACATCTTCAGTTGGACCGGAGATATTTGCACTCGTCTGATTCTGAGATGCATTCACAGATGTGATTGGTGGTTCCATATCTGCACAGTAATCCATAAATGCATCATGAAATAGTAAATCTAAATCAGTAGTATTATTATAATTCAAAGCTGAATTAGAAAACTGTTTCGTCACAGGTTCTACTCCATTTTTATTAGAAGCTTCAGATTTCTGTACGAGTTCTGAACTAAATTGTCCAGAAGTCAATGTCACAGTCTCGTCGAACGTAACGTTGATACTCTCGATTACTGATTTTGTTCGATTATTATAAATCCTGTATGCTTTCGAGTTCAAGGAATAGCCTATAAAGATGCCCTCATCAGCTTTAACTTGAAGCTTTGTAAGATATTCACGATCTTTCATCACAAAACACCTGCATCCAAATACACGCAGAAATTTGATGTTAGGTTTGCGATTGTTGATTAATTCATATGCAGTTTTGTTAAAGCGTTTATTTATAATAGTTCTGTTTTGAGTAAAACACGCTGTGGATACTGCTTCAGCCCATAGACTTGGTGGAAGACCCGAGTAAGCAAGCATCGTCCTAGCAGCTTCTACAAGAGTTCGATTTTTCCTTTCAACTACTCCATTTTGTTGTGGAGTAATTGGGGCAGAAAAATTATGAGTTATTCCAACGGATTCAAGAAAATATTGAAGAGTTGCATTCTTGAATTCAGTTCCGTTGTCACTTCGGATTTTTCGAACAGGGCGTTGTAGAAGAGTTTGAATCTTCTTGATGAATTTAATGATCTGCTCGGGTGCTTCAGACTTGAGTCGTAAGAAATCCAACCAAGTATATCGCGAAAACTCATCAACCATAACCAAGATATATTTCTTTCCTCCCATTGACTGAGTTCGCATTGGGCCACAGAGATCCATATGAATTAATTCCAAGGCATTGTTACAATTAGACAAAGTCTTGGTCTTGTGAGAAACATGTTTCATCTTTCCCATTTCACAAGCTGGACACACAGAAACTTTGTCAATTTTCATTTCAGGAAGCCCGGAAACTAATCCATCAATTCGAAGCTTGTTGATGCTGCGAAAATTTTGATGCGAGAGCCTTCGATGCCATAACCAACACTCTTCTTGTGAAGCTTTTGATACAAGACAGACTTGATTAGAAGCAACAAGAGTTGTAAAATCAGTCATGTATAAGTCTCCGCATCTTTTTGCTCTGAAGATTTCTGACCAATTTGCATCCAAGATGTAGCAAAAATCTTTATCAAATAACACCTTACAGTTCTTGTCGCAGAACTGACTTATACTGAAAAGGTTATGCCCTAAACCTTCAACATACAAAATCTTTTCAATTTGCATTGAGTCATTTTTGAACGTTCCGTAGCCTCGAACGTGACCTTTTGAGTCATTTCCAAATCCCACTGATCCTCCAGGATGTACAATAAAATCTTGCAAGAAGTGCTTGTACCCCGTCATGTGTCTAGATGCTCCCGAATCAATGACCCACACATGACGGTCCTGTTAAGAAACAATTATCTTATTTTAGGTACCCATATCTGCATGGGTCCTTTCTTGTTAGTATGGATCAGTTTATTAATGACATTTGATGCCCCCTGAATTTTGCCTTTAAAAGTTAAACGATTGAGTAAATTTGGTTTGTTAACTTCATTTTTTGGAATCCATTTCCAATCCATATTTACTTCAACTGTTTTCTTTTCTTTCATCTTTTTATTCTGTTTGTTCGATCTGAAACCAAACATTTTGGCAAATTTGTTTGCTGAGGATTTTAAAGAGAAGGAAGAAGTTTTAGACTTCTTATTCGTTGGAGCATTTCTGTTTAGCTTGAAATAGTTATCCCAACAGTGAGCACAATGAATTCTTCTTTTAGCTTGTGACAATAATTTGAAATCTGAAATTGCGGAATTATTATTGCCACAAACATTGCAAACATTACAAGAATGTATACAATTTTTATTCAAAGAACTACATTTCTCCGAGTCGGTGCTTCTATTCTTGCTATTCAGAACTTGTTCCTTCAAATCCACATACTTTTCTTCATCCATTTCTGAGAAAGAAGAAGAAACATTGTCAGAACCTTTAGAGGTAGAAGGATCACTTGAAAACAAATTAGATTTATTTTCGGATGATTTTTCTTTCTCTTTTCCTTTTGAAACTGGATCACTTGAAAACAAATTAGATTTATTTTCAGATGATTTTTGTTTCTCTTTTCCTTTTGAAGCTGGTTCTGTTTTTAAATCAGATACCTTTGATGAAAACTTTTTATGGTAGACTTCACAAAACTTTAATTCTATTTCAAATTCAGTTCTTTCTTTCTTCTGCTTTTCTTTTTCTAGAAATAGAACTTTTTCAAAATCTGAAATTTGTTTCGAAAGTTCTACACATCTTAATTCAAGATTTTTCTTTTCTTTAAAAAATTTGAGCTTTTCAAAAGGATCAAACATACTTGAAGATTTATTTTGATCTTTGGATTCAGCTTGTTTTGAACATTTTTCACAACTTTTTGAGGCCTTAGAGTTTGATATTTCATCTAATTTGGATTCTAGTCTTTGAATCTCACTCTTAAGATCAAGATTGATCCTTTTTGTATGATCAAATTCTAGTCCAATATTATCACGATCATCCTCTAATTTTTTAAAATCTAATTGCCATTTGGAAATTTGATTTTCTAAATCAACAATTTTAAGTAAAGCTGAGTCCAAATTTGGAAATTCAGAAGAAGTTTCTGGAACAAACTCCCTTTTGTCAGAATCTGATGTATTATTTGACTCCATTTCAACGTTAGATTTAGTTTTAACAGATATAGGTTCATTGATTTTGTCAACAATTGTTTTAGCCATAGATTCATCGGAAAACAATGAACTAAATCCAGTTGGTTCAAACATTTTGGTTTTGTAACTGGAGTTTAATTCATCATATTTAAAATTTGTTATATTGTATCTAGGCTTTTCTTTTGAACCTTTGTCTGTTTTAGCTTCATCTTTCTTTGAAATTGGAGTTGAAGAATTTGAAGCATTATCTTTGATAGGAGTTTCTGATTTAGGAGATGTTTCTGATACAATAACTTGTTGCAAAATTCCATTACTTGCCTTTGCTTTTTCTTGTGTCTTTGGAGGTGTTTTTGTTATTATGACTTGTTGCAACACTTCATTATTTGATTTAACAGATACAGGTGAATTAACAGGTGTTTCTGTTATAATGACTTGTTGCAACTTTACATTTGCTGGTTTAACAAAAACTTTTGCAATTGGAGGAATCTCCTTTATCAGAGTTTGCTTCAAAACTTCCTTTTTCTCATGAGGTTTTATTGTTTTGAAACTCTTGTCATCAGATAATCCTAGACCCATTTTTGGATTATAAAATCGTTTATCTTTTGGGTTGCTAGTCAACAAATTCAGCGTTTGCTCAGATTGGCCTCTTTTGTAATTTAAATCTTCAAGCTGCTTAATCTTTTCAATTGCTTCTTTTCTTTCATCAGAAAGAACCTTGATTTTGAACTGAAAATCTATGTTTTCATCATTTAAATCAGTTATTTTCTTTTTTAACTCAGAAATTTCAGATTCAAGTATTTTAACATTTGATCTAATAATTTCTTTCTCCTTTTCTCTATCTTCAGCTAAACACTTATAAAGAAGTGCTTCATCATGATATTTCAGCTTTGAGCTTTTCTCATCTTCATATTGCTTTTGCACTTTTTCAATTTTCTTTTGTGCCTTTTTAAATTTCTCGTTAAGCTCAAATATCACAGCTTGCATTTCTTCATATTTGTCATTTTCAGTTTCAGATTCATTTTCAGAATTATCAGAATAAAGAGAAGTGTTATCATAAAGAGAAGGATATAGAGATTGTACCTCAGATTCCAGATCTTCCTCATCAAGTTTAGCCATTAAACTGTGCTTCACTTGAGTGAAGTGAGCTTCTTCATCATCTGAAGAATCCATCAGCCATATTTCTTCTTCAGCATTTACTGGCTTTCTGGTTTCTTTGGCTTTTGCGAGATGTGCTTTACGCTGATAGTATTCAGAATCCTTAACTTTCTTCAACTGACAATCTCTGGCAAAATGACCCGGCTTACCGCAGTTATAGCAGTTTCGGTCATCCATATCCTTCTTTTCTTCCCTCTCCTTTTTCTCAACTTTCTCCTCTTTTTCTTCTTCCTTTTGATCCTTGTTCTCATACCTTTTCTCAAACCTTTTGTATCTGTTCACTTTGTTGTAATCAGGTTTGCTTTTTGAATGAAACTTCTTCTTTCCATATCTGTTTTGAAATCTTGTAGTTAACAAGGCTAATTTTTCAGCTATCTCACTCATTTCATCTCCAGAACTGCTGCTTTCATCATCATCATCAGAACTTATCTTCTTTTTGCTTAACCCAGAGATCAAAGCCTTTGTTTTCATCGCTCCACTTTTCTTGTGTTCACTTAGAAGGGCTAAAGATTCTTCAACCTTTTTCTCCTTTTCTTTGACCATTTTTACCTTTTCTTCATGTTGACCCAGAATGCTGAAAATATCGGTCAACTTTTCATCATCCATATCCCTTGACATTTGAAGCTGAATAGAGTATGAATCCCATTCCGGCAGTAAATTCTTGACAAACTTGTAATTAATCTCTGATTCAGACTTGTCAACTCCATTCCTTCTTAAATCATTCAGAATGATGTTGTAACGATCATAAGTATCTTTCAACGATTCTCCATCTCTAGCTTTAAACCCTTCATACGCATTGATGCTCTGATTCTTTTTTGTCTTCATTGATTTTGATGAACCTTCAAACTGCCTTTCTAGCTCATCCCAAATATCCTTTGCTGAATTTCGGCTGTCTACGCGATTATAGATATTGTTTGGAATGGCCATAGTCAAGTATGTCAATGCTTGCTCATCAATTTCAACTCTAGCTTTATCAGCATCACTGTAATATTTGTATTCCTTTTCTATTCTTCTTGGAAGAATCTCTTGACTTGTTTCTGTTGCAGCAATGCCACCAACCTCTATGTAGGCTTTGTAAGGATCGTTCTGAATGGACAGCATAAGATCTCTGTTCTGATGATTCAGAAATTGAATCATTCTCCTTTTCCATTGAGAATATTCTTCAGCTATCAATACCGGAGGCTTATTCTTAGAACCCATGCTCAGCATATCTCTCGACATCTTTTGATAATTGGCTAGATAAACGATCGTTCAGAAGATAAAGCAGTTAGTGTAAGAAAAATTACACTTATGAGAATTTAATCAACATTCCTAAGAATTCGGATGCTCAATTCGGATGCTCAATTCGGATGCTCAATTCGGATGATCAATTCGGATGATCAATTCGGATACTCAATTCGGATACTCAATTCGGATAATCAATTCGGACTTGATAGATTTCGAAATCCTCCAATTCGAACTTAACAGCGTTCAAATTCACTCAATTCGGATGTACTAAGGTTCGAATACACTCAATTCGGATTATGTTGAGTGCGAATTCACGCAATTCGAATGTAACTGGATTCGAATTCACTCAATTCGAATTTACTTAGGTTCGAATTCACTCAATTCGAATGTAATAGGGTTCGAATTCTCTATGAATGTTCCGAATTCTCTTTGAATGATCCGAATTCACCAAGAAGAATCCGAATTCTGCACTTCGAACTTCAAAATCACTTAATCTGCCATAACTTCTTCAATTCTTGATCAATTGTGATGAATCTTATATCAAATTGTTCGTAATTGAAATCTGCACACTTTTCCTGTTGATCACAATTCACAATTCGATCAATTTAATCGAATTAAGATCCAAACAGTGAACTTGAAGTTTTTTGAAAAAATATTCAAGAATCGATCAGATCTGTCAATTCTGTGCAGATTTTGATGTTTATGCAAGAATTAAATGTGTTCAGAATCCAAATCCGAGTTGAACGATGCAAAGAAATGATTCAAAAACTCAAAATCTAGAAAATCTTCATGTCTGAATGTTAAGACTTCAGATGAACAGTAAACTTCTCTTGGTCCGAATTCTTGATGAACAGTGTAAAAATTCTTCAATTTGCTCTTTAATCTGCTTGAATCTTCTGTTTAGCTCTGATACCAATTGATAAATCCCAAATCTAGCACAAAGTAATGAACAAGTGTAGAGAGAATCTAGAGAGCAATCTTGTCATCCATATATTGATTTCAAAGTGTAAAATGACAAATGCTTCAAGTTGTTTCTAACAAATGGTCTAGACAAGCCTATTTATACCCATGACATATAAGGTATAAAGGCATTCACAATACTGTATAGACTCATACAGTACATTGACTTTACAGTAAATCTTGAATACAACAATGCTCTAACACAGTTGGAGGGATGGCATGAACAGTCAGACATGCTGTATTGCATTTAATGCAGTAGACGTCTAATATGTACTAAGCCCTACTGAGTCCAATCAGAGTTTGACACGTCGACGTTGGACAGGGCATGCTACCATGCAAGTTGATGAACGGGTCCTGTAACAGTAGCAAGATATTACAAATATCTTCAAGTCTTTCAGTGAGGACCACAGAGGCTCTGTAATGAGTTACAGAGGTTCTGTGGTCTGGTCCTCTGTGGAGCAGTCTTCACCGGATTCCGAGATATTGGTCTTCTTTGTGCGTATGACAGCTTCTGTAGCGCGCCTCTTTAGCTTCTGTAGATTCTTGATCTTGAGCCCTCAGTAAGTCCGGCAGAGCCTCTGTAAGAGGCTTTCTTCACTTAGCCTATTTTTCACTACTTCTAAATACTTCTATGATTAGGAAGATTGAAGCTAACAATCTCCCCCTAAGTAGTGAAAAATAAAAATTTGAACTTGAGTTAAGTTAGGCTAAGTTAGATAAGACAGAGGTTAAACAATACCTCGAAATTTCTTTCATTTAGAAATATGCCAGAGGCATTTTACATTTGAGTACAATGAAAGATAAACTTTAACTTTGTTTGCAGAGATTGGAGGTCTGAGAATCAGATTTTGGCATCTTTGAAATCGTTGTAGCTTCTGTTGTCTCTTCCGACTCTTCTGATCTCTTTGTAGAATCTGATGCAGAGTTCTCTTAGGCGGATTGTGGCGTCTATCTCTCTGATGAAGGTATCTGCAGCATCTCTATCCATTTTCTCTGTACCTCTGTATTTTACAAGGCTTGCTCTGAATTTGTTCAGAGTACTGGTTGCGTACTTCTGACAATCCATGGGTACAAAAAGTTTGACCTCGCCTAGTGGGTTTTGAAATACTAACCCAAACCTTGGTTCTGTAATGATTGAGTTAGGTACGGCGTCCGGTGGGCAGCGATCTTCTGGTGGTCGTAGATCTAGATGTTTGAGACCAAGATCCTTTCCTAGCTGAAAATCTATCATGCTGTAGAGCAGAAGCTTTTCCCTCATCGCTTTTCTCAACACTTGATAGGCTCTGGTGTTTGGCTCTGTGTTGTAGTTGTCCTTTGTCCATTGCAGAAGGTCAGGTAGATCATAAGGATTGATATTTCTTAGGTCAGCATCAGCGAAGGTAGATTATGAATTGTTCTCTCTTCTGACTTTGTAAAGATTGTACCTGACCCTTGGATAGGTTCTTGTGAAGGAGAATCTGCAGAAGATCACCTTTTTGATCTTGTGGATTGAGAAGACATCTGCTTTGGTTCTTGGCTTTGTCCTTGTGAAGATGTTCTCAAATTCTTCTCTGATCCTTGGATCTGTCACATGATCTACTGGATGATTTGTCTGATAGGATTGTTTGTAGAGGTATTTGTATACCACTTCTTCCATTTCTTCATATGTTGGACCAGGTTGTGGTACTTGTCTTCTGAGACTCTCCATCTGTTGAACAACTTCTGCGGCTCTACCAGTTAGAGGAATGTCTGACAGAGGCTTCAATCCATGTGCCCAGTCAACTTCTTCAGGCTTTGGGGTTTGAAAGGCATCAAACGCATTCTTCATTAGTTTCTCTGTTGGCTTTGGCAATGTTTTCTTCTTAGGCTCTTCTGTCAGTATTCCTTTGCCCTTATCTTTGGCTTTTGGCGGGGCAGAAACTGTTGCTTCTGTAAGTTTGGAGGTTGGCACTTCTGTTGGCTTGATGGGGGTTGCCTCTGTGGGTTTTGACATTTGTGATTTAGAGGACTTTTGTGGCGATGGTTCTGTTGGCTTGAGTTGCTCTGTAACCTCTGTTGGAGGTTGTTTGTTGACTTCTTCTGTGAGCTCAGTTTCTGTTGATGAAGTATTGACATCGAATCTTCTTGCCATTTTGAAAGCTAAAGTGAACCTGTGCCTTTCTTCTTCTCTCTGCGCCATACGATCACTCATTGTTGTGTGCATCCTTTTCAGAACGTCAGAAGCAGAGGTCGTTGCTCTTTTTGGTTTGGTGGCAATCGACTTTCTTCTCGGTATGGTTTGGGGTGTTTCCACAGAGGTGGGTGTTTTCTCTGTGGTTTGCTCATCTGTTTCTTCCAAAATGATTACCTCAGGGGCGGTTGTTGCCTCTGTGGTTTGCTGATCTGCTTCTGGAATTTTGGTTTTGTCAGGAGATGATTCCACAGAGATGGGTGTTGTCTCTGTGGTCTTTTGGGTTTGTTGTTGTTGGGTTTGTTCTGGAGGGGCTTGGCTGATTGGTTCTACTGCGATTGGTGGACTTTGTATTCCTCTGCTCGTAGCTTTCTCTCTTAGATTCTCCCCCTCAGGATTATCTGATGGACCAGGTTGGTCATCATCAGAATCATCCTGACTTTTATCAGAAGTACCCTCTGCTCTGCAAGAAGTGTTGGGCTTCTTCGGTAATTCAGCTCCTGCTGCCATCAACTTTTCACAGACATCATCGCAGAGGCCAATCAATGTCACAAGCTCTGCTTCTGTTTTGAAACGCATTCTGCCGACACTCTTTCTGAAATCCTTGACATAGTTGGCATTTGCAGTTGTGAAGGAGACAATGACTTCTGTGACCTGGTTAATGACGTTCTGTCCGAGCTCTGTAAGCTGTGCTCTGGTCATATAGTCTTTTGGTTGCATCATTGTCGTGTTGCGTATTGCCTCTGCTTGGACTTGTGATAGGGCATTGTGTAAATCTGCAGGAGTAATGCCCTCTGCTCTGTTGGATTGCGTATTCATTTGTTCAAGGAAATTTTTGACAGAGTCCCTGAAAGCAGAAGTTGCAGTTGTTCCGAATTCCTGAGCGGCAGAAGTGGCTGTAGCTTTGGCAGTAGTTTCGGCAGAAGACTTCATCTCTGAGATGGCGGTTTTTACCTCTGTGGACAGATTGTCCATTTTGGTGTTCAGATTCAGGATAGCCGTAGATGTTGTCTCTATAAAGGATTTGAAAGAGCTTTGCAACTCTTTCATTGTTTGGTTCACAGAGGTGACAAGGGTTTGGAACTCATCCCTTGATACTTGTGTTCCTTGTGTAACCTCTGGAGGAACACATTCGTCTCCAGAGTGAGTCCCTGTTCCTGGGACACCTTCGTTCACCCTTGTTTGTACGATGGGGGTGGAAGGATTTCCTTCTGATCCTCGAGAAGAAACCTGAGTTTCGATCTCTACAGAAGTTCTGTGAAGAACAGTGTCCAAATCCACTCCAGAGGTGGGTATTGGAATGTCCTTCTGTTGACTAGGACACTTGTCTAGAGTCTCTTCGTCTCTGTGCTCACTACTTCTCTCTGAAAGAAGTTTTGGTCCTAATGTGTGTGTGGCAGAGGAAACGAATTCCTTTGTAGGGTGTTCTAGGGTGATCTGGGGCGATTGATCACGGACAATAGGTGAGTCTCTTGGAGGAGACTCCCTAGGAATGGATTCCCCGGTTTCTGTGGGCACAGAGGTTGAAAGAGTAACCTCTGGCTGGATGGGTTGGGTTAGGATCGAGCTGTGCTGCTCTTTTTCAATAACTCCTTCTGCAGCTAGACCTGCGGAGTTAGAAATGTGGGTTGCACTGGGAGTTGGTTTTGGTTGTGTGCCTCTATTTATCCAGGCATCTTTTCTTGCTGCTTCCTCTGTTGAAGTTCCTTGATCTGTGCGTAATGAGTCGTACATTGGATTAGTGCCATATAATCTCATGACATCTGGATGATAGAGACCTTTTCGTATCCAGACAACTTCTTCTTCATCTGAATCCACCTCTGAGATTTCTATTCCTGTCTCTGTTGTTGCAAATCCCTCTTTTTGTACAACTTCGGCCCCTTTTTCTTTTTCTTCTTCCATTATTTTCTCAGAAGCATCTGTTATTTTACCTCTATTCCACTCAGCTTCTGTTTGTTCTATTTCTTCTGAAGCTGGGTTTGGACTCCTTCTGTGGACGTCCAATCCTTGAATGAAAGGGTTTTGTAAAATAACAGGGGTGTTGGCTGGTTGATCTTTGGGTGTTGTGTCATCTTCTTGCAGATGTGTGTCAATGCCAGAAATGGAGAAATCTTGTTCTTCTGGAGAGTGGTGGTCGAGAGGTTGTGCCGTCCACCCTGCTGTATTTAGGGTGTTGGCAATTTCAGGGTTCTGTAAGAAGTCGTTCAGGTCTCCTTGGTGAGCAAATCTATCTGGAGATTGATAGGGTGATTGATACTCTTCTGTAGCCATTCCTTCTTCTGCAACTTCTTCTTCAGTTCTTTCTTCTGCAGTTTCCTCTTCTGCAATGGTAACCAACTTTTCAAGTGATTTACCATGCTTCTTTTTGGTTTTCCTTCTCTTAGGTTTTGGTGCCCCTTCCTCTGTTGATTTCGATCTTCTTTTCTTCTTCATTTTTGGGGAAGAGGGAGGAGCAGAGGAGCCAATTTCTGTGGCATGAGGAGGTGAAGGTTGATCTTCTGCAGCGCTTGTTGAGGTGCCTTCTGCAGTTTTTCTCTTCTTAGCTTTTGGAGTAGATGCAGAGGTTCTTGATGAAGACTTCTTTCCCATAAGTTCTGCACGTTTGGCTATAAAGCTGAGTTGAATAGCCATGTGCTTTGCTAACTTCTGATCCTTTTCTTCTTGAGTGGAAAGAGGTTTTGCTATCATTGTTCCTAGGGGGACACCTAAACGCGGGGGTGTCATAGGACTCGGTTTAGGAGTTCTATGATCGCGTATATACTCTTTCTTAAGGGATTTATTCGATGTGTAGCGCAGAAGCTTCTTTGACAGAGGTCTGCAGTGTGAGTAGCCATCAGTATGATCAGTGGGGGTATTCTTGTTCATCGGGAACTGTTTGGGAGTTGGTCCTTCCATTGGCCAGTTTTGGATTAGCAGTAGAGGTTCGAACAGTACTCCCAATATTCTTTGGAATTGCAGAGGTGGTAGAAAGTTGGGATCGTTCTCTTTGACCCTTCTCGTGTTGTTCTTTCTGTCGATGGTGTTTATGATCTCTTGCATCATTATGGTCGCATAATCTAGCGGAAGATCATAGTAAACCCCATACATGATGCTCAAGATTTGATGTGAGCTTTGGTCAATACTCCCTATTTTCCCTGTCAGGCATCTGTTAAGAATAGAGAACAAAGTGTTCCACAGAGGTGGTAATCTTCCTCTGCGGAAGTCATTTCTCTTCCGTAGTTGGGTGTTGTACCCAAGAATTTCCACGAAGCGACAGAGCTCTTCGTCTGTTGGTTGCTCTGCATAACTCTTCAATCCCAGAAGACCCCTTGTTGGTAGGTTGAATTCAAGTGAGAACATTGTTCTGTTGAACTTGATTTCAAGATGCTCAGATTTATCAGGTCTTGAAATGTACCCTTTGATAAGAGAATCGTCTTTATCAAATCGGCAGCTTTGCCAAAATTGGTTCAGATAACGGACTGGAATTTTGTTTGGGGTTCTTGAGAGTAGAGGGAAGAGGATGTGATTTTCTATTATGTTCAGAAGAATAGCATGGGCTTCGCCGAAAGCAGTGGGTGAGGGGACCAAATAGCAGTTGTTGGATTTGATAGGAAGTGTGGTTTCGAAGTGATCTTTTGCTATGAAGTTTTGTAAGTGTGTCGTCGGAGCAAATTCTGCTGAGTCCCCAGAATCTTGTTGTTCAATAGCTCTTGCAAGGTTGGGGTTTTCTGAATGTTCAGAATGGGCAGGTGAGTGTTCCGGTGAGTTCGCCGGAGAGAGTTCTTGGGAGATAGCTTTAGAAGATGAAGCCATTTGATTTTAAGAACAAGGTTTTTGCAAGCTTTTGCAGGGTTTCGCCGGAGAAGAAGATAAGAGTTTGTAAAAGGTTTTATGAGAGGGTAAGCTTGGTTTTTATAGGAGGGTAAATTGGTAGAATTCGAAAGAGTAAAATATATGGCAATGGATTAAAATTTGGAATCCGTACTCAAGTTAGAACGGCGGGTTCAACTTTCCAAATAAAAACGTTCCATGTACGCCCAATGAAAATGGGACACGTAGGCCTTGTCAGAATTTGACAGGACGTCGTGCGCGGCCCATTAATGCTAGGCGCGTGAGGTTGTTTTTAGCCACATGAGTTTCACTCTCAGTAAAAGTAACCGTTATTACTACAGAAATGCCCAGATAACAAAATGGCAGAACTTTTGTGTTTTACAGAAGCTCTGTGATTTTGAAAATCTTGATTTTTAACCTCTTCTCATATATCTCATTGTTATCATGACTCTGAAGGTTCTTCTTTGAACGAAAACGTTTGTAAAGACATTGGAGAGGATCAATAGGATTTTGTCAAGAAATTTTACTCACAGAGGTTTTGTGGCTCTGATGGAACTTGCAGAAGCTCTGTGAGAGCCAGCAGAAGCTCTATGAGAGAAAAAATCTTATAACTTGAATTCTATTAACTTTCTGATCATCCAATTTTTGATCTGTGTTAAGAGATGTTTTTCGCACATTATTGAAAGTTGGTGTCCGAGAAAACTGTTTTGAAAAACGTTTTGTTCGAGAAGGTCATGGTGTATCTATCCGATTTCCGAGATAACATTTCAAACGATCGATAGAGGGTTAATTTGCGATTACAGAGCTTTTTCTGACAGAACCTCTGTTGAGCTCAGTAGAAGCTCTATGACCTTAAATTTCTCCTAATTCGAATTTTGTTAAACTTTTTGAACCTTTGATTTTTGAAATGTTATTCATAGTATATTTAGGACATATTTGACAATTCTTGTCCTAGAAAACTGTTTTCCAAAAACCTTTTGTGCGAGAGACATACCTTTTGGTTCTTCTGTTCTCGGTAGTTTTGTCTTACTTCTGTCGATGGAGAATTATCGACATTCTTCCTTGGCTTTCCTTTGAAAGATTTACCTCTGTAGATCATTTCAGGGTCCCTTTTGCTCCCCCTTGATCTAATCACTTCTGTAGATCAAGAATTTTCCTTTTGCTCCCCCTTGATCTATGCTTGGTTCAAAGAATGGTAAGATTTGTATTGAGCATAGATCATGTTTACCAGAGGTTCTGTAAGGGTTATCAGAAGATCTGAGCGGACCCACAGAAGCTCTGTAACCAAAATTATTTTTGCACACAAAAAAATACATACAGAAATAAATTTATCAAAGCAATAACTTAAGTAATAATAGATATTTATACTTATTTACAGAAGATAAAGCTATACTTACAGATGATTTTCACACCATGTTAATCATTCCTAACTTACCCACCAAGAAGTTGAATCTTTTCTCGTCTAGTGCTTTGGTGAATAAGTCAGCGAGTTGATATTCTATGGGCACGAAATGCATTTCGATTGTACCGTATTCAACATGATGTTTCAAGAAATGGTACCTTATATCGATATGCTTGGTTTTTGAGTGTTGCACAGGGTTGGCAGAGATAGCAATGGCACTTTTGGAATCACAGAAGATGGGTATTTTGAACAGGATGTGGCCGTAGTCTTTTAGCTGAGTCTTCATCCATAAAACCTGAGAACAACAGCTAGCAGCAGCAACGTATTCAGCTTCTGCAGTGGATGTGGAGACACAATTCTGCTTCTTGGAGGTCCAACTGACTAGTTTACCACCTAGGAATTGACAACTCCCAGAGGTACTCTTTCTGTCGAGCATGCATCCTCCATAGTCTGAATCTGTATAAGCTTTAAGACTAAAACCAGAGTTCTGTGGATACCAGAGACCAAGATTGTTGGTCCCCTTCAGGTATCTAAAGATTCTCTTTACAACATCATAATGTGATTTCTTTGGATTAGCTTGATAACGTGCACAAAGACATGTGGCATGCATAATGTCAGGTCTGCTTGCTGTTAAGTATAACAGAGATCCAATCATGCCTCTGTAGAGAGTACATTCTATAGAAATACCATTTGGATCTAAGAATAACTTATTTCCAGTGGCCATTGGAGTCTTCATTGCAGAGGTATCAGAGAGATTATATTTTAAAAGTATGTCAGAGACATATTTGGCTTGATTTATAAAAATTCCCTCTGAAGATTGTTTGACTTGAAGTCCGAGGAAGAATGTTAATTCTCCCATCATACTCATTTCAAACTCACTCTGCATGAGTTTTTCAAAATTTTTGTACTCTTCTGAATTTGTAGACCCAAAAATTATGTCATCTACGTATATTTGTACAAGCATTATCTCACTATTTTTGCGTTTATAAAATAACGTAGTATCTGTTGTACCTCTGTTGTAGCCATTGACTAGAAGGAAGGTAGAAAGTCGTTCGTACCATGCTCTTGGAGCCTGTTTCAGTCCGTATAGAGCCTTTTCAAGGTAGTATACATGCCTTGGGAACTTTGAGCTTTCAAAACCTGGTGGCTGATTTACGTAAACCTCTTCTTGGATTTCACTGTTTAGAAAAGCTGATTTTACGTCCATCTGATAGACTTTAAAACCTCTGTGGGCTGCGAAGGCTAAGAATATTCTTATTGCTTCGAGCCGTGCGACAGGGGCAAAAGTCTCATCGTAGTCTATGCCTTCTTCTTGTCTATATCCTTTTGCTACTAATGTTGCTTTGTTTCTGATGACTACTCCATCTTCGTCCTTCTTGTTTCTGTAGACCCATTTAGTCCCAATGGCCTGTTTCCCTCTTGGCAGAGGTACTAAAGTCCAGACTCTGTTACGCTCAAATTGCAGAAGTTCTTCTTGCATGGCGTCTACCCAGTTTGGGTCATCTAGGGCTTCAGAAATCTTCTTTGGTTCTATCACACTAATAAAATTTGTAAAGAAACAAAAATTAGCAGTGGCAGACCTTGTTTTTACTGAGTCAGAAGGTTCTCCAATTATTTGGCTTGGAGGATGGCTTTTTGTCCACTGAGTTGTGCGTGGAAGATGATCATCAATGTCATCAAAACTTTCTTCAGAGGCTTCTGGTGTTTCTTCTTCTCGTGTAGCCTCTGTCGTTTTTCGTGCCTTGGTAGTTGATCCTACCGTTTGCTGAATGATTGGTATGAGTGGTGGGGGAGTTTGTTCCTCTGAGGACGTATAGTCTTGGTCCTCACCTTCCTCTATAATTGGTTCTTCTGTGGATTGTGGAGTTTGATTTTCAGCAGCTTCTGTGGTCGTTTTTCTTGAAGTTTCATCTTCTGCATTTTCTTCTTCGGCATTTGCATCTGTAGTATTTATAGAAGAAGATGAAGCATTATTTGGACCAATTAGAGTCATACCTTTAGGATTTTGTCCGACAGAGGATGGTTCTTCAGAAACTCTGATGGTTCCAACAGAAGGATCAATGTTATCGTGTAACATCTCTAAAAATAGAAGATTCAAGTCTTCTTTTGCTTGTGAGATGACAGAGGATTTTCCTTTAATTCCGAGTTCTGAACTGATTTGCTCAGAAGTCATTTAGAATGAATCATCAAAAGAAACATTGATGCTTTCTACAATCTTGTGAGACTTTGTAAGGAATGTTCTGTAGGCTTTGGAAGTGGCAGAGTATCCAATGAATTTTCCTTCATCAGCTTTTACATCAAACTTTCCTCTTGAATCTATGTCGTTTAAGACAAAGCATTTGCATCCGAATACATGGAAAAATTTGATGTTTGGCCGCCTTTTGTTAAGAAATTCGTAAGGCGTCTTGAGGTGTCTTTTCACAACGGTTGAACGATTCTGAGTATAACACGCAGTGGAAATTGCTTCTGCCCAAAAGTTCATTGATAATCCGCATGCTGACAGCATAGTTCTTGCGGCTTCCACAAGTGTTCGATTCTTTCTTTCGACAACACCGTTCTGTTGTGGAGTGCGAGCTGCAGAGAAGTTCTGTGATATTCCTTCTGTTGAAAGATAGGCTTCAATGACAGAGTTTTTAAATTCTGTGCCATTGTCACTTCTTAACTTCTGTATTCTGCAATCATAAAGAACTTGGATTCTTTTCATTAGATTTATCAATACATTTGGAACATCTGATTTCTTTCTAACAAATTCAACCCATGTGAAACGTGAATACTCATCAATTAGGACAAGTATGTATTTCTTGCCACCTAGGCTCTGTATGGCAATGGGACCGCAGAGGTCGACATGGAGCATGTACAGAGGCCTAGTGCAAGACACGTTTGTTTTGCCTTTGTGGGAAGCCCTTCTGTGTTTTCCCATTTCACAGGCCGAACACAAATGATCCTTATTGAATTTAACATCTGGCAAACCTTTAACTAGATTAAGTTTTACTAGTTTATCTAAGGTGTGAAAGTTTAAGTGACAGAACCTGTTGTGCCATAACCAAGCTTCTTCACTTTTGCAAGCTACTAGGCAGACTTTTTCTTTGGATTTTGAATTAAAATTCATTAGGTATAGATCACCTCTTCTTTCAGCTCGCAGAAGTTCCATTCCTGTGTTTTCACTTTGTACAGAGCAGAAAGTTCTTTTAAATAACACATCGAATCCTGTATCACAAAGTTGACTTACACTGAGTAGGTTGTGTTTGAGGCCATCCACATATGCAACTTTGTATACAGAGACATTTTCTTTTTGTATGACTCCATAGCCTTTGATATGTCCCTTCTTGTTGTCTCCAAAAGTTACAGATCTACCATCGTGTGTTTCTTTGTACGTGGATAGTAGTCTTCTGTCGCCAGTCATGTGCCTTGAGCATCCAGAGTCAAGATACCAGATTGGCACATGTAGCTTCTGTAAGACAATCACATAGATTTAGGTACCCATATCCATATGGGTCCAATATTGTTAGAATTTTTCAAGTTTGCCTTGGCATTCTTGAAATACATTTTATCCTTTTTAGAAGAATCAGATTGTTTCTCTTTTGGTTCTGACTTTTGAGTTTGAAAGTTGATGGAGAGTAAGCAATCTGGACTTGAGAAGTGTTTATTTAATTTGAACATAAGATCAAAACAATGACAGTATTGAATATGAAATGTGATTTGTTTGAACTTTTCATTGAATTCATTGAACTGAGCCACAGAGGCACTACATTCTTTCTTTACATTAGATTTCCTATTACAAGAAGATCTATGAATACTAGAATGTTGTTTGCAAAAGTCTTGTTTAGTTCCTGCCTTCTGTGACTCTCTTCTGTGGTGAACATCTTTCTTCACTGTCACAGAGGAAAAATATTTGTTAGCTTCAGGCCATTTTCCCTTTTGTTGCCAAGTGGGATTCTCTTTAATTTTCCTTAAAGGTTTTGAAAATTTTGAGCTTTTAGGAGTTATAAAGACCTTTTTTTGATTTTCAAGCTCTGTAGAGGTTTTAACTTGAATATACATTTTGAGAAAATCTGGACAGATAGGGATCCCTGTGATTTTCTCTTTTGGAGAGATGGTTCTGTTAAGAACCTCAGAGGAGAATTTAACATCCTCTGTGTCACAGTGAATTATCCCTGATTTGAAATCAGTCTCTGAGTCGTCAGAGGATGAATCGTCCTCATATGCAGAGGTTGAGTCATCTCTTTCGACAGAGGCTGGATTTTCTGAGCATGTATCGTACGAGCTTTCTTCCTCTGTAGAGATACTTTCATAGATGGTAGAGGTTTCTGATGAGATCTCTTCAGCGAGTTTTTGATTTATAGAAGATGTACAGAGACTTTCTAAAACATTTGATTTTAAAACTTCCAAAATTTCTTTTTCAATAGATTCTTCAAGTTTTTCTTCTGAAAAGATGGGTTTAAACTCAGGAGCTTCTGCTGATAATTTCTTTTCGACGTTTATCATGCAGACAAAAGCAACATGTGTTTGAGTCTCTGGTTTACCAAACTTAAAGATACCAATCTGATCTTGTGTTTTCAGATATTTCTTTGGATTGATTCCTCTATTGACAGAGGTTGAAGATGATGAATCTGTGTTTTCATACCACACATTGATCATATTTGTATGTTTCCTCAAGTGAGGTTCTGCAGAGATTTTAACCCTTTTACTTATAGAGAGTAAGTTTGGAAAGTTTGGTTTATTAGTTTTTCCCAAAACAAATAGAGAAGACAGAGGTTTTAGTCGTTTATTTTCAATTCCTAAGGTAATATCACTGTACCCTATACCTCGTCTTGCTATTTGAGAGTTTACCTTTTCATACACCTTCTGTGCATCTTTATAGTTTTTAAGTAAAACTTCTCTTCTTAAAAGATCTTGCCAAAGTACCTCTCTTTCTTTTTTAAAGTATTCTTTGAGAGCTCTTATGTCTGTTGTTTCACTTTTTGAAACTGAAAGTTCTTTTGTTTTGATTTTTAAAGCATAGGTTAGATCAGAAATTTGCCTTTTTAAAGGATCTATATTTTTGCTCCAATATTTTTCGACTTTTTCTTTTTCTTCAAAGATTTTGGCTTTTTCTTGAGTGAGAAGCCTTACTTCTCTCTAATTAAAGGTCAGTCTTTTCTGAATGCTTTCATTTACTTCTTTCAGTTCAATGTTAAGTTTAAATAAATCATCATCTACAGAATCAGTACTTGAGATAGAGTTTGAAGTGGATACCTCATTGTCAGTGCCGGAGTTGACTTCTGCCATACCACAGAACAGGGCATTTGTAGGGAATTCATCGTCAGAGGTGGAGTCTGATTCAAAGTCCTCCTTGTTTGCCTCTGAATGCCCTTTGTTTGCCATTAGAGATTTTTGTGCGTAATACTCGGCCTTCTTTTTGTAAAAAGCTGAGTCCTTCTGTGGGCGATTTGGTCTACTTCTGCATTCTTTTGCGAAATGACCTGGCTTTCCGCAGTTGAAACAACCTTGGGAGGTGTTTCCAGTTCGGTCGTCAGACTTCTGTAGGTCTCCACCTTTCTCTGTTCGGCATTCGTTTGCGTAATGACCGGGTTTACCACATTTGTAGCATTCTTGTGTGTGGCCTACCTTGTCATCTGATCTCTGTCGATCATTTTCTCTGTAGCTTCTGTCGCTCGACCTCTGTTGGTCATCATTTCTGTAGTCTGACCTCTGTCGGTCACTTGATTCTTCTCTTCTTCCATCATCTCTTCTACCAGAATTCCTTTGGTTATTTCTAAACTCTCTTGTCAATAAAGCCATTGATTTAGCTAATGACGCAAGAGTTATCTCTTCCTCTATCAGCTCGTCTTCTTCGCTATCAACCATTACCATCTTTTTTTTCTCCTTCTTTTTCTCCTCTGTAGATCTCTCATTTCTTGGTCTGTCTGCAGCCTCTGTAGATTTACTAACCAATGCGTATGGCACAATGGTTAGTGTTTTAGCTTGAGCTATTTGAGGCTCTTGTGCAGCAAGTGTTCCATAGAGATCAGAGAGTGTCCAGGAGTCTAGATCTTGATTTGTTTGTAAAGACATAGACAACTGAAGCCACTCATCGTTCAGGCTCTTTAGAAACATGACGTTATTTTCTTCCGTGGTTCTGTGAATACCAGACTTTTTGCATTTGTTTATGAGAGAGTTGAACCGGTCGTATGTTGTTTGCAGAGATTCTGTTGCAGAGGCTCTGAAAGCATGATATTCATTTATGTATTGTGCCCTTCGGTTCTTCTGAGTTTTAGCACCCCCTTCCAACTGTCTTTCTAATTCTTTCCAGAGATCGTGCGCTGTTTCGCATGCATCTAAGGATTAAAAAACTTCGTTGGGGATTGCCATGATCAATATTCTTTTTGTTTTCTGTGCAACTTCATCTTCTGCTTTATCTTCATTTGACCATTCTTCTTTTGGTTTAGGTTTTTGATGTTCAGGGATTTCAGGAGATTCAGCAGTAGCTGGTACACGTGGCATAGTTATCATAGGAACCGGAGGAAGATTGTATAGATATTGTTTGAGAGTTTTTTCAGTACCCTAAAAAAATGAACCATTCTTATTTTCCATTGAGGATACTCATCTCTAAGAAGAGTAGGAGGTTTGGTTAAAGAGCCAGCAGTGAAAAAGTTATTTGTATTTGTCATTTTGAGGAAAGGATAATCTGATGGAGGATTTATTAGTATGAAGATCTGGGAGGTTTTCTGGGTACAACTAATATCCAGAAATATGGTGATGAAGAGAAATGAAATCTATCAACAATGTTGTCAAAACAAGGATCACTTGATATTGAAAATCAAGCTTCGCTCTGATACCAATTGTTGGTTCCCGTTTTGCTTAAACAAGATTATCAGATCTATTAGTTCAAGTTTAAGGTTTGATGCGGAAGCGTATTTGAAGAACTAACAGATATGTTTGATAGATTTAGAACGGAATATAAATAAACAGTGAACAGAATATAATTACTTCAAGGTTTACTGAATATATATATATCAAGAACAGATTAAGAACAAAGAGTAAGTAAAGCTTTAAAACAGATATGACTTTTAAGGTGAATAAGCTTTTTGTGTTCTTTTTGATATATGTGATTAGTGATAAGTGATAAGGAAGAACTCAACATGAGTCTTCCTTATATACTAATCTAAAGGGGACCATAAAGCAGGTTACTATTCAGAACGGTACTGATGAATAGTAGAACGGATGTCGTGAACAGTTGGAGGGATGGCATGAACAGTCAGACGTGTTGTATTGCATTTAATGCAGCAGACGTCTAATATGTACTAAGCCCTACTGAGTCCAATCATAGTTTGACACGTCGACGTTGGACAGGGCATGCTACCATGCAAGTTGATGAACGGGTCCTGTAACAGTAGCAAGATATTACAAATATCTTCAAGTCTTTCAGTGAGGACCACAGAGGCTCTGTAATGAGTTACAGAGGTTCTGTGGTCTGGTCCTCTGTGGAGCAGTCTTCACCGGATTCCGAGATATTGGTCTTCTTTGTGCGTATGACAGCTTCTGTAGCGCGCCTCTTTAGCTTCTGTAGATTCTTGATCTTGAGCCCTCAGTAAGTCCGGCAGAGCCTCTGTAAGAGGCTTTCTTCACTTAGCATATTTTTCACTACTTCTAAATACTTCTATGATTAGGAAGATTGAAGCTAACACTTTTCTCTAAAGGTGGTTTCTTTGTGTTTGAACACTCACCTTTACAAAAAGTACTTGAAGGTTTTTCATTTGTAAACAAAAAATCTGAATGGTCCGGAAGCTTCTTTGAGAAATCAAATGCACAAGCTTTTCCTTTTTCTTTTTCTATTGGTTTTGACTTGGTTTCAAACACTTTCTCATTTGAATCAAAATCACCATCAGAATCAGAATCTACATTGTGAATTTCAAAATCCACTTTGGAATCTGGTGAATTCCAACTTTTAAAAGCTTTTTCTTTTCGTTCTTTTTCTAATTCCTTTTCTAATTCATTCACATCTTTAAAAAGCAAAGCAATTTCTTCTTCGATTGATTTTCTTTCATTCTCAAAGCATTGTTTTTCTTTTTCAAAATTTGCTTTTTCGAATTCAAATTGTGCTCTTTCAAGATTGAAAGCATCGTCAAGATCAGACATTGTATTTTGTTTTCCTTCTTTCAAATTTTTTTCCAATGTCATCACTTTTTGAGAAAGTTCACAATTTTGTTCTTTAAGAAAGTTGCTTTCTTCAAGATTGAACCAATTCTTCAAAGCAAATTTCTTTCTTTCATTTTCTAATACAATCTCTAAATCAGTCTTTGTTTTTAACAACTCAGTCAATTTCACTTCAAATGAATTGATTTGATTTACAAAATTGACCTTTTCATTTTCCAAATTGGTATGCTCAGAAAGAAGAATATTCTCAAGATCTACCACTTTCTTTGAAAGTTTGATACATTTTCGATCAATCTTTTGTTTTGAATCAAAGATACTCTTTGTTGATTCAGAAAACTTTTTGATCAAACCATGTTCAATTCTACCAGTTTCCTTTTTCACTTCGTCATTGAAACTAGAAGATATTTCCTTAAAAGTAGTTGAAAAAATAGTTGAAAGGAGATCATTTTCATAATCAAATTTGATCCTTTGTTCTGTAAGAGAGATTTCCAGTTCAACAATTTTCCCTTCAAGAACTAATGTAGGAACATATTTCTTTGTTTCAACAACTTGATTGTTGGTAACTGGCTTTGTAGCACATATATCAAAATAGTTATCTGGAAGTGGTTTATTCAGATTTTTGAGAATCTTCTCCGTTTCACGAGTATAACAAAATGGAAGTTGTATGTGAGTTGTTAAAAATCTTTTTCTATTTTCCTCTTCTTGTGTTTCCTTTTCACCAGTCCAAGGAATTTCAAATTCGGGCCAATATCGAGCATATCTTAAACATTCGAAATTATACAATGTTGGCAATGCACAGCTAGCTTTGGCCAAATGCTTTGGGTTTTCATAACCAAGTCCCCAATACTTGTTGACATTGTTTACAAGTCTTGGTTTATTCATGAAAATTGTTTGATCAGTTTGATCTCTCAAATAAAGTTTCTTTTCCAAATCTTTGATTCTATCCAAAAATTCTGTGTTTTGAGAGGTAATATTTTTCAAAGAAAGTTCGCTCTCACTATTCTTTTTCTTTAGATTACTGATCTCAGCATCCTTGCATTTGAGATCTCGAACAATCGTTGAGTTCTCCAACACACTCAATCTTTTGTTCAAATTCTCAATTGTTGTCCTATAATTGACTTCTTTTTGTTTAAGATCTTGGATTTTTATTCTATTGTCTCTGTCCTTAAGTGACTCCCAACCATAATATTCATCATCATCCATTGTTACCTGAAAAGATTGAAAATGGTCGTTATCAGATATTTCGTGAGAAGTAGAATTATGCACACACGATAATCAGAGAAAAATCGAAATCGATTAAAGTCAGAAAAATTTTCAAAATCAAATTTTGAAAAACAAATTATAAATTTGTCGTTCAAAAATTAATTCCGAAAAATAAATGCGGAATACTGGACTTTAAATCGACAAACCTGCAAAAGATAAGAAAAATATATCAGTTTCGTGCAAAAGCAGGTAAGAATTGATAAAACGGACAAAAATTGAAAAATTACTAAAAATAGGGACTAAAAATGACAAAATACGAAACTAAAAAGAAAAATACGGACTAAAAGTGTAAAATATTAAGACTTATAAAAGACATGGACTAAAAATGACAAAAATCTGAAATTAAGACTCAAAGGACTAAAAATGTAAAAATCTAAAACACTAAGTAAAAGGACCAAAACTGTAATAAGCCTAAACTACAAACTAGAGGGGCTAAAAGTGTAAAAGACTCAAACTATAACTACAAGGACTTAAACTGTACAAAATCTAAACTTAAACTATAGGGGTTAATAGTGACAAACTCTAACACATTAACTACATGGACCAAATCTGCCAAAAACCTAAACTATCTAACAGATTCTAACGAGAAAACAGACCAAAAATGTAAGAAACTTAACGGAAAAACTGTCGTATGCTAACGGTTCTAACGAAAAAGTTAACTAACTGACACTTAACCTAACTAACTGACTTAGGACTAAAAATGAAACAAAATTTAACTAATCTAACGATTCTAACAGGGATTTAACGGAAAAGGACCAATATTGTAACAGATTTAACGGACACTTAACAGAAGTCCGTTAAATTACTGTTTATCATCAACTCAAAAACAAAAATACGATCTGTTGATTTCTCAGATTCGATATCTCTTTCGTTTCTCAACCAAATTCGACGATTTTTTTGCGTTGTGCTTCTTAATCGAAAACAAGTCGTATGCAACAAGTTTCCTTTGATCATGCAGCAAATATCGACATTAAAAATCAATTGAATAATTCCGGTGAGTTTCACGTTTTGTCAGCAGATGGCGTGCGACAGTCGTACATACGACAGTTATGATCGACTGTATTATCCGACAGTTATGATACTTCAGCATCCGACAGTTATGAACAAGTCGGATGAAGTGTCTACGACAGTTATGAATTTCCAGCGATGAACCCAGATTCCGGCGAACACGTTTCACAGATTCCGGCGAGATTTTCCGGCGAACACGTTTCACACTTCAAACTTCTCGATTTCTTGCTGTTTTTCGATCTAGAAACCTGCAATATGGTCGAAAGTTCAATGCAAATCGATCTGAATCATCAAATCAAACTAAAAACAATGCAAAACCTGCAATATGGTCGAAAGTTCAATATGATCAATTCTCGCATACAATGATATCTTCGATGAACTCTCTGTGTACATTTTCAGATTTCAATCTCACTGATTTTGTGATAATTTTCGAATCTATAACTTGCAAACAGAACTAAAATACAAGACGAAATGATCTATGAGATTTTAGCACTCAAAACACAAACACATCATCAACTTTGATTACTATCACACTGAAGAACTTCGATGAACACAAAAAAAGTTTCTGTTCAAAACAAAAAAATTTAAAAATCAATTTTGTTGTTTGAAAATCAAAAAATATGATTGAAAAATGTTTCAAACATCAAATGAACAATTTGTGAACTGAAATCATTCAGAAACACACACAAATTTCGAATTTATGAAGATTTTTCAAAAAAAATCTCAAAAACTCAAGAACATCAATTTTCTTCAAAAATTGACAAAAAAAAATCTTCAATTCTGGACTGATTTGTGCATAATTCGATCTGATCTAGCTCTGATACCACTTGTAATCCCAGATCTAATCAAGTAACAATGATGAACACACTTAGATCTTCATTGAATTAGAGAAAGAATACAAGATTTGAGTTGAGATCTACTTTCTCTCTCTAACTTCTCTCTCTAGAAGTCATCCCTCTCACTACACACTTCCTATTTCTCACGTATGAATTACTAGAATGAGACTCCTATCTAATTCTATTACAAGCTCACTATATATACCACTTTGACTTTCATCTTTAGTTACTTTGACTTTGACATCCATCACCCTTACTTTGACTTTTAACAAGATATTTGACTCTTTACAATTGTACAAATATACAATAAATATTGAATACATTTTATGCACTAACAGAATACTTGATGGTTCATTGAAGAAATCCAAGTGATTTCCTCCAAAGTAGATCCTCATGTCCTGCTCTAGAGGAGTCGGGAACATGGTATGCTGAGGAGCTCCAAGAGAGAGACCATCAGGTTCTGTGCTTGAGGTGAGATGGCGGAGAAGATCCGCATGCGTATCAGAGATGACGGTTTTGATACGCCTAAAGTGTTGACAAAAGAAATAGTAGGAGAAGAAACGAGAGTTGTGAATGTTAGGTCCATGATCTTCAACATATCAAGTATTATGTAACAAGATTAGGTAGGGAAGGACTTATTTATTCACTAGAAAGTAAACCTAATCTAGAGAGAACACAAGAGTGTTTAGAAGGCTACATTGTGAATTATGAATTGTTGTTGGTCCCGAAGGCCTATACAAGTTTGTAGAAGGGGGGGTTGAATACAAACACACAGATTTTACTTTTCTAAATTGTTTATTGATAAATCATTAACACTTTACAGCTTGTTGCGGAAACAAGATTAAGGATAAACCTAAATCTAAACAAGTTGGAACACTAAGATTTCTTGCACTAAGAAAGATAAAGAGATTACTAATAAAATCCTATCTTGAGAGAGATTTGAACTTGTCCAGAGTTAGCAAGTTACTTCAAAAGAAGTGAGTTCATCTCTTTATATACTGCATGCATTTAATGCAAGTCAGTATACACTTTACACGTGTCATCAGCTGGTTGGTTGCATGTCATTGACCTTGGTTGACAACCTTAGTAGCCGTAAGGATGAACAGTGTAGTATCAGAGTGGTTGTACGATTTCAGATATTCGGAGGTTCTTTTCTGACATTTCGTACGGTGGCGTGCAAGGGTGGTTAAGACAAAAGTACTTTGTACGGAGGATTTCATGTTCAGCTTTCGTTGATTCAACGATTATCATTTACTATTCAGCAGATGATAAAGTTCAGCGATAGCTGAAGTCTTGTACTTGATACTTCACGTTGAGTGGACAAATCTGAGTCTTCGCTGATCCGCATCAGTTCATTAGGAGACTTGTCGCTGGTTCTTGAGCTTGATCTTCGACTTCAGCGTAGAACCTTTGTTGACGTGAAACTTGTCTTCAGGGATCATAAGTAAACAACTAACTTATCAGCGATCATCATAATGACTGAACAGACTCAGCGCATTAATGATGAACAGTGTTCGCTGAATGTTTAATCTAAAAAGCTAGAGTTCCTATCAGCGGTACTGGAAGATCTTAGTACTTATCAGCGATAGTGAAACTCTGATACATATTGTTTACTTACAATTTTCACTAAGTATAAGAGAGGGTCATTATCAAATCACTAAGGGTTTGGATCAACAATCTCCCCCTATTTGATTATGACATAGCAACAAAGAAAATTGCTATTTAATGAAAACATAAGGATAAAAAGAACTCATAAAATATTTGTCCCTTTTACTGTTTTCTGGGATCTTTTCAGTACTGATGGAGTAAAGTACATTCGCTGAAATCTTTCTTTAAATCTTTGAATCAGGTTACAATGAAGAACAGAAAGATTACAAGTACAAGCGAAATAAATTACAAGTACAGAAGGATAACTGATACAATAGAGAAAAAGGAGATTATATCAGTTTTCAAAAGGTTCTTCCTTAATGAGAAGTTCATCAAGGGTCGTCTTTTCAGTGGGGATCATCCAGTCAGGAACCGTTACACCTCGTTTTCTTTTGTTCAGCGCTTCTTGAAAGATCAAGGGTTTTAGGTGTCGTGCCTGAATGTCCTTTCTGAAGTCACACCAGTAGATGAGATCTCTGAGTTGTTCGATTGGAGTGATTGGAAGCTCAGCGATCCGTTGAAAGCATTTACGTCCGTCGTAGTCAAGAAAGAATATTCCATAAGGATTACTGATGACTTTACCAGGGACGAAAAGTTCACATGGTGGCAAAGAGATGTCAAGGGCAGATAGATCAGGATCAGGACCAAGCACTTCAGCGCGAGAGAAACCAATTCCAGTTTCATTTCGTATGACAGGTCCTGAGTTTGAATCTTGACGTTTCTTCTTTGGAGATCCCCTTTTTCTTTTCAGCTTTAGATCAGGAACATGAGGAATATCCACACAAGAAGATATCAAGTCGATCTGTCTGTTTATCAACTTTTCGAAATGATCCTTGTACTTAGATTGTGACGATTGGATAGCTAACCTCATCTCCAGCCATTCAGAGAGACCATACCTTTTTACAGTGTCAGCGCGAAAGGTTTCAGATTTGCCATCTTCTCTGAACAGTTTGATGTCAACAATAGGTACTCCGATAGAGGTTCTTCCAGAGATGAATACCTTGTTGATCTTCGTTGGACGATATCTGAAGTGAATTTTCTCTTTACACCAGATCAGGGTGGTCTGAGAAACTTCAGTTTTCTTTTCCACGATCTTCTGGGCTTCTTCCCACAGCTTTCGTTGGATTTGAATGGGAACACGCTTCAGCTTGGGGTCTTTGACAGATTCTTGAGTGAGCTTGATGGCGTATTCTCTGTCTTTCTCTTCAGCTTCCTTCCTTTCAGCAATGAGGCGTTCAGCTCTGAGGTGTTCCTGGTATTCAGCTTTTGAAATTCTGAACTTAGGAGGAACTGAAGGCAGTTGATCACGCCTTAGAATGATTCGCTGATCCTCGAATCGCTTTATCATTTCTTCTCTTCTGTTTTGATCCTCTTCACTCAGCTTTTGAGGAGCTGAGGAAGGTCTGTTTCTGTGCGAGAGAGGTTGTTCTTCTGGTTCATCAGTCTCAGAGATTAAATCCAAGACTGGGATTATTTCTTCAGCGGCAGCTGGAATTATTGGTGAAGTCGCAATTGTGGAGCCTTCAGCGATATCCTCAAACAGGGGAGAGGACTAGCTGAAACGCAGCGATCTTATAAATAAGAACTGGGTAGAAGAGCATGGGTAGAAAAGATAGAAAAAGAGTGGATGTGTAGAGAGGTTGTTGAATAGAGAACTGATTGTGTATTGAGATGTTCAGGGAAGGAAAATAAGTAAAGTTTAGTGTACCTGACAAACCGGCTTTTCAAGCAAGATCGCCAGGTTTTCAAATTCAGCGAGGCCTTTGCCTTTGCTTTTCTCAGCGCCAGAGGCTGAGGGCTTTGTCTTTGTCTTCTCCCCTGAAGGTTCTTTTATTGAGATTCCCTTAAGAGCTTTGATCCTTGGGGCAGGTTTGACGATAAAGAAATCATCGTCATCTTCATCATCATCATCATCCTTTCTTGGAGAGAAGGATGGTTCATTTTCAGGGATGTCGATGTCTTCATCTTCTTCTGCTTCGGATTCCTCAGCATCTTCTTCGAGTTGCTCCCCCTCAGATACAGAGGCGAGCTTCTCGGTTCCCTCAGGGTTTTCATCTCCCTGAGGTCCAGCGGTTAGATCTTCATTCCTCTCTCCCCTGATAGATTCATCATGGGAAAGGTCTTCAGCGCTTTTGTTTAGATCTTCAGCGCTCTTCTCCCCCTCTTTCTCATGATTGGGGGAGGAATGAGTAGACTCAGCATTGGTGTTATCTCTGTCTTCTGGGCCAGAGATTTTCACACAACCTTCAAGCTTTGCTATTCTGTCTTCTAGGCCAGAAATAGCAGGCGTGATTTTCTTCAGCTCTGTGCGATCTGCCGCTGTGAAAGATTCCAAAATAGGGGCAGGAGCAGGAGCAGGAGCTGGATTATTTGCCTTGACGACCAGCGTCTCGATCATCGTCTTCATAGAACTAACGTCGGTCTTTACAGAGCCTAAGTCAGTCTTGACCGCTGACATATCACCCTCGAGTTTTCCAACCGATGTCTTCAGCGTTGTTACTTCGCTGGACATGGTCGAAACTGAGCTTTTGAGGCTGGTGTAGTCAGTGTAGATGTCAGAGAGCACCTTGGCAAAATCGACGAGAGTCTTATCAAGTCCCTTGATGTCTTCAGTGGAAGCTTTCTTCTCCACCACCGTTGTCAGCTTTGTCAAATTCTCTCCAGCGTTTGTTACAGCTGTTGAGTTGTTGGAGAGTGTGGTGGTGAGACTGGTCAGCTTTGTTTCCACGGACTTCAGAGAAGCGTTGATGTCTCCCAAATTAGGACCTGTAACATATAAGTACTTGTGAACAAAGGAAAGCTCAGAAGTTTCAGGTTTAGTTACAGTGTTTAAGGTGGGATTTGTACCTGCAGGAGGATTGATGAACTCGTCAAAGTTGCAAGTTCCTGAATAATGTTCCATATCCTCTTCGAAAGTACGGTGAGGTATGGTGATCTCTGCAGGTCCTTTCTTCATCATTTGTTGAGAAGCATCAGCGGTGGCCTCTGGAATGATGGCATCTCCAGTGTTAGCTGGGGGAGTGTCCAAGTGAGTGGAGGGAGAAGCGAAGGTTAAGATTGGGGTTCGGGTTCTGAGTTCAACGTTGGAATCGCTGACAATCACTTCATCAGTCTTTTGAGAGACTGAGGGAGGTTGGGTAGTTTCCAAGTTTCTAACCTCAGCGTTTAGAGACGCTGAAGTCTGGATTGGAGGGATGGCTTGCACGGGTGTGGCAGAGCGTACCACGGAACTTTCCTTCAGCTCTTCAGAATGAGCTGAGGAGTCTTCAGCATGGAATTGCTGGGGTTGCTCCTTGGTTTTCTTGATCCTTTTGGAATCAAGTTGGGTGTGAGAGGGTTTCCTTTTCTTAGAAGGAGAGGATTTTGTGGCCGGGGTATCAGCGATGGGTATTGTCGCTGAAGGAGCCACAGAAAGCGGAGAATTTAGAAGAGTGAGAAGAGTAGAGAGACGTACCTCATTGGCGACAGGCTTGAAGTCGAGAACTTTAGAGCCAATCTGAGAAAGTTTCAGATCACCCTCTTCAGGATAGCTGTCCTTTAGGCCATATTGAAAGATGGCGCTGATGAATCGTGGGTAAGGAACCCATGCTGGTCTGTCATCATAAATAATGGAGGCCCAGTCAATGTTTAGACCTTTCAGCAGTGCGTATCCCATGGACTGCTGAGGTTGGGCGGCTTGATCAGAAGAGCCGGACTTCGCTGTCATGCAGCTGATCAGATGTGCGAAGATGAAGTTCATCTCGCTGGGCATCTTGGATTTCTTTATCAGCGTCAGCTTCTTCTCAGGCTTCTTGTCCCTTCCGGTTTCCCAGATGTAACCCATTGCATCGAGAAAAGCAATTATTTCTTCTCTGTCAGCATGCTTCTTATGGTCAGGGAATGGAACGAAGGGTTTTTCTTTGGTGGCATTTGGGAAGATCAGGGCTTTTCGGATTATGGCTGGTGTGATCTTGATGGTGCCATACTCAATATCGCTGAGTATGCAGTCGATGTTTTTGGATGGTTCTTTGGCGGAGGGTAGCTGAGTGTGTCTGGCAGAGTACCAGAACTGGGATAAGAGCCGCTGACTAGCAGGAGGTGTTATGGTCAGGGCTGTGTAGATGGGGCTGTTCTTCAGAAAGCTCACAGCATCGTCCAGATGTGATACTTGCTTCCGAGGAGGAAACTCGAGAAGAGCTGAGAGATTGTTAGCCTTGGTCCAATCTAGTTGATCCAGCTCGAACTTAACCTGAGGGGCTTTGACGATGTCCACTTCCTCAGAGTCAGTGGAGATGGACTCAGCGGTGACATTGATTTTTGAAGATGCCATTTCTCTGTATTATCAGTTCAACCAAAGATGTTAACAAATAAGAATTATCTTAATGTGGAAATAATTTTCCATTAAGATTTTTCGAATTTTGTCCATTTCATTCAGACAAAAATGTCTTAATGAAGATTAGGGTTTTTCTTGATTTTTGAAATGAAATGTAAAACCCATAAAGTCTTGTATTCTAGTTTCTAAAAGAAAACTGGATACGAATGAAGAACAAGTTTAAGATTTAGATTTAAAACTTGAAGAACAACCATGAAATGGTTGTGTTCATAAAACCATGAAAGAAATGATTTTATTTTACAAAGTTCTTTTGTTTGATCTTGTTAAAACAATGAGAAGATCGAAAACAAGTTATACACATTTGATAAAAGATAAGAACATATTAACCTTGAAGTTTTGATGAAGAAGATAATGAACAGTTCTTGAGGTTTTTGAGAACACAAATGCAACAGAGGATTCTTTTCTTGCGGAGAAAGATTGTTCGCGTAAAAGACAAATATAACCCAAGAGTTGTTTATATAGGGATTTTTAGAGAGAGAAAACCTTGAGCGGGAAAAGGTTTTCATCATGACACGGACACGTGTTTGCATTTGATTGGAAGTTTGAACGAAACGTGCAAACGTGTGTCAGAAAGAAATCGTGCCTGGTGTTATCCGTTGCAATGACGTCACAACTGTCCTTTCACATTCTTTTAGGATGTCTCTGAGGTTTTGAAAGCTCAGGGACTCTTTTGAAAAACATGAAGCACTGAATAGAAAATATCAGTGAAGGTTTTAAAGAACTTTCAAAATATCGCTGTTAAGGTAGGGATATTCAGCGATGCAATTTATTTTGAAATCTTGCATTTACATGCGATTGTCAGAGAGAGAAAACATACCTGGATATCAGTTTAACCAAGTTTATTCAGAGAGAAGATGATGAAATGGATTATACAAGTTGATTTTATCCCGAAGGTTATACAAGATTGTATAAACGTATCGCTGATCAAATGTGAACCGCTGAAGATTTTACCCTTCAAAGTTCAGCATTCCAAGCTCGCTGATGAGAAAGTTGAATCTTGTCTCATCAAGAGGTTTGGTAAACAAATCAGCTAACTGATAATCAGTTGGGATAAAATGAAGTTCTATATCACCATTCATCACATGATCTCTGATAAAATGATATCTGATTTCTATGTGTTTTGTCTTTGAGTGTAGCACTGGATTGTTTGCTATAGCGATGGCACTTGTGCTGTCGCAATAGATTGGAATTTTGGAGAGTTGAAGATCATAGTCTAGTAGCTGATTTCTCATCCACAAGACCTGAGAACAACAGCTTCCAGCGGCTACATATTCAGCTTCAGCTGTGGAAGTGGACACTGAGTTTTGCTTCTTACTTGTCCAACTTACCAGCTTTCCACCCAGGAGCTGACATCCTCCTGTGGTGCTTTTCCTATCCATTTTGCAACCTGCAAAATCACTGTCTGAATAGGCGGTTAGATCGAATCCTGAGTCTTTGGGATACCAAAGACCTAGATTCGCTGTACCCTTAAGATATCGAAAGATTCGCTTTACAGCTTTCATATGGGATATCTTAGGTTCAACTTGATATCGTGCGCACAGACATGTTGCAAACATAATATCGGGTCGGCTAGCTGTAAGATATAATAGTGAGCCGATCATCCCACGGTACAACGTGACATTGACAGGAACACCCTTTGTGTCCTTGTCAAGTGTCAGCGGTGGTGCCATAGGGGTTTTCATAGCTGAACTTTCAGTTAAGTCGAATTTCTTCAGCATATCTTTAACATATTTTCCCTGATTAATGAAAGTTCCTTTTTCAGTTTGCTTAATCTGAAGACCAAGGAAATATGTTAGTTCACCCATCATGCTCATTTTATACTCATCTTTCATTCTATCAGCGAAACGAGTACAAAGCTCAGGGTTAGTAGAACCAAATATAATGTCATCAACATATATTTGAACTAAAATGATATGACCTTTCACTTTTCTAAAAAATAAAGTTTTGTCAATCTTTCCTCTCTCAAATTTTTCAATATGGAGATAAGTAGAGAGAGTATCATACCATGCACGAGGAGCTTGCTTTAAGCCATAAAGTGCCTTGTCCAGTTTATAAACGTAACCTGGACGCTTAGGATCTGAGAATCCTGGAGGTGGTTCCACATACACTTCTTCATTCAGCTTTCCATTTAGAAACGCTGACTTAACATCCATCTGATGTACAGTGAAGTTTTTGTGTACAACATATGCTAAGAAAAGACGAATTGATTCAAGTCTTGCTACTGGAGCAAAAGTTTCGTCATAATCTATGCCTTCCTCTTGTCTGTATCCCTGAGCAACAAGACGAGCTTTGTTGCGAGTTACAGTACCATGTTCGTCCAACTTGTTTCGATAGACCCATTTAGTGCCTATCACTGTTTTGTCAATTGGTCTCCGAACAAGTTTCCAAACTTTGTTTCTTTCGAATTCAGTCAGCTCTTCTTGCATAGCGCTGACCCAGTTTGGATCTCTGAGGGCATCATCTATTTTCTTTGGTTCAGTTAGAGAAATAAAGTTAACAAATAAACAAATATTACCTGCACTTCTACGAGTCTGAATACCAGCGTTGGGATCACCAAGAATTTGATCGATTGGGTGATTTACAGTCCATCGCTGAGCCGGAGCATTCGTCGCTGACTCAGTCTGAACTGGAGAAACTGAAGATGAGGCTTCAGCTACTTCTGGATTATCAGCTAAGAGAGGAATGTTTGCATTTGTCACTTCATTCACTGATTGCTGAGAAATAGACGGAATTTCTGAGGCATTTGGATCAACTGCAGGTATAGTGTTTATAGGAACAGTTGAGACCCATGATGTTTCAGCTTCACTGTTCTGCATGTTTGGAATGATAGTGGGACTATCATCTTCTACTGGATGAGCATGAGGAGTGGGAACTTCTTCTGAATCACCAAGATGAGAAAACATCCATTGATTCAGTTCTTCAGTATCAGCGTTCGGTTTAGAGTTCGCTGAACGGGATTCGTCAAACGTGACGTGAATAGTTTCTTCTACAGTTTGTCTTCTACGGTTGAAGACTCTGAAGGCTTTGGAGACTGAGGAATATCCAAGAAAGATTCCATCATCAGCCTTAGGATCAAACTTTCCAAGGGCGTCTCTGTTGTTCAGTATGAAACACTGACATCCAAAGATGTGAAGAAAGCTGATTGAAGGCTTTCTCCCATGAAAAAGTTCATAGGCTGTCTTTTTGAATCTTTTAACTATCAGCGACCTGTTTTGCGTAAAACAAGCGGTGTTGACAGCTTCTGCCCAAAACTGAGTAGGCAGGTGAGAATCACTGAGCATTGAACGTGCAGCTTCAATAATTGTTCTATTTCTTCTTTCAGCGACTCCATTTTGTTGCGGTGTTCTCACTGACGAAAAGTTGTGAGAAATACCCTTACTCTCAAGGAAGGAATCAAGAGAACTGTTTTTAAATTCAGTTCCATGATCACTCTTTATTGAGCGAGCAGTCATATTGTTCAGAGTTTCCATCTTCCGAACAAAGGTGATGAGTTCTTCAGGGGTGTCACTCTTAGAGCGGAGAAACATTACCCATGTGTAACGAGAGAATTCATCAACTATGACCAGTGTATATTTCTTTCCAGCGATGGATTGTTTGTTAACGGGGCCAAACAAATCCATATGGAGTAGTTGTAGAGGAGATGACACTGAGGAGACTTGCTTTGACTTGAAGCTTGCCTTGGTCTGCTTCCCTTTTTCACACGCTGAACATAAAGACTCTTTGGCGTATGAATGTTGAGGTAGACCAGTGACTAACTCTTTGGAGGAAAGAGTATTCAGCGTCTTGAAGTTGAGATGTGAGAGCCTTTTGTGCCATAGCCAGTTGACATCAGAAGATGCCTTTGAGAAGAAACAGGAGTTCTCAGTGGTTGTTGAGTCCATGTTTATTACATAAACATTTTCCAAACGATAACCGCTGAGAGCTATCTTCTCCTTTTTGTCAGAGACAAAGCAGGATTCCTTAGTGAAAATCACTTTGTTATCCATGTCGCAAAGCTGACTGATGCTCAGAAGATTATGCTTCAGCCCTTCAACATATGCGACTCTTCTGAAGGATGTTGTACCATTTGAAAGTACACCATACCCTCGGGTGTGTCCTTTTCCATTTCCACCGAAAGTCACAGAGGGACCCTTCTCTTCCTTGTATTCAACGAGCAGGCTTTTCTTTCCAGTCATGTGTCTAGAGCATCCGCTATCGAGATACCAGATACCCTTCTTAACCTGCAATACAAAGGAAGATTAGTTTTGCTTGGGTACCCACTTAACCATGTATACACGTTTGTCAGTGGAAGTAGTTGGAATGGAAGGTTCAGCGGTCTTCGCAGCATTTGAAGATTCAGCTTTGTCTTTCTTCACTTTGGTTAATTTCTTAACCTCAGCGGTAGGAGTCACCTTGACCTGAATTGCAACTGGTTTGGTCTTCTTGGACTTGGGTGCTATCTTCACCTTAGCTATCTTATCAGCTTTGGTGGCTGTGGGGCACTTACTTGCAATATGATCGGTAAGTCCACAGTGATAACATTTCCTATAACTAAAAGTAGTTCTAGGACCACTTGTATGTTGAGCTTTTAATTTTGAATTAGAAGTGCCAGCACCAAGTAAACTATTGGCTTTAGAAATGGGACGAACATTCAGTTCTTTAGATTTCTTACCAAGGATATCCACTCTGAGTCTAGGAGTAGATCGCTGAATAGATCCAGAGATCATCTTTCTAGATCCAGAGGGGTAGGTCACTGAGGCTTTAGAAGCATTCAGCTTTGGTACTAAGGTACCCTTCTGAGGATTTTGATAAATAACAATTCCTTTACCTTTGTCTTTAGAGACAGAGGTAGGTTTTGAATAAACCATTTTCTCCTTACCTTTTGAGGAGGTAGGAGTTTCCTCAGGGATTGGTGTAATGGACGAGGAGCACTGAGATGATGAAGTGTCAGCGACTGAGGATACGAACGTTCCAAATTTAAGCATTGAACGTTCAGTGGTTGGTTTTGGAGTATCATATTTATAACCCAGACCACGTTTATCACTCAGAGGAATCTGAGCCTTAATTATCTCAGTGATCTTTGTTGAAGATTTACACCATCCTTCAACAGTAGCTTGTTCAGCTTTTAATGTAGCGATAGCTTCTGCTCGTTCGATTTTGACTAGCTGATTTAAATAGACTTGATCTTTAAAATCATCTTCAATTTTAGAAAGCTTTTCTATTTGAAAGTGGCAGTTTTTAAGCTTTTCAGCGAGATCAAGATTTTGGTTTTCAACCACAGCTTTTCCATTCATGGCTTCGTATAAACTTCTAGTCAATAGATCGATTTTACGGAGACTATCAGCTTCATCAATATTTGCAATATTGGTAAAGAAAGAAGGTGATACCTGAATGGCAGATGTTGAAGTGGAGGGAATGTCTGAACTTTCTTCCTCTTCTTCAATCTTGGCCATGAGACATTGATTTGCTTCATCATCTTCAGAATCAGATGATGAGGCTTCTTCATCAGAAACAGCCCAATCATAGTCAGCCATCAGGCCTTTTCCTTTCTTTTTAAAGCTTTTCAGCTTTGCATACTTCTCCTTCAGCTTTGAGTATTTGTCATCTTTATTCCTTGGAACAAAGGATTTCTTTGTAAAAGCTGAAGGTCTCATGATTTTCTTTGACCTGCACTCGTTAGCGAAATGACTTGTCTTTTCGCAGTTGAAACAAGTAGCAGTAGCCTTATCAACAAAAGCTAATGACTTAGGCTTGTCAGCTATGGAAAGAGTTTTGTTCTTTCTAAACATTTTCTTCTTGGCGAATCTCCTGAACTTTTTAGTTAGGAGAGCCAAGGATTCATCATCATCTGAAGAATCAGAGTCTGATGACCTTTCAGAGTTACTCTCTAACTCAGTGATAGTGACCGAGGGTCGCTGAGTAGAAGGTTCCTCTGAGATTAAAGCAACAGGGGTGCTTTTGGAATCTTTTACAAGATTCTTCTTAAGATGGCTAGATTTCTCATGATTCAGCAATGTGCCATATAAGGTAGCAAGGGTCATTGATCTTAGATCCTTTGACAGCTTGAGACACATGGAATAATTGTCCCGGCTTTCAGGTAAACATTCTAGAAACTTTGTCAGCACTTCAAAGTTAGAATATTCCTTACCAACAGTTTTTAGATCTATAATTAAGCAATTAAAACGTTGGTGAATTTCAGAGAGAGTTTCATTCTTACCAGAAATGAAGCTTTCGTATTGTCTTACCAGGTTGATCTTTCTTGAGTCCTGGACTTCAGACGTTCCTTCATACTGAACACATATTGTGTCCCACATGGCTTTTGATGATTTCAGGTTCGTGACGGAATGGTAGACTTCGTCAGGAAGGGCCATGGATAGTATGGATCTGGCTTTTGTATCTATAGCCACTTTCTTCTTATCTTCGTCGGTCCACTGATGGATTTCTTTAGGAATCAGCCTTTCTGGAATAGCAGCTCTAGTTGCAGTGGCTGGAACTAAAGGATCAATTGTTACAGGGATGTGTGGGCCGTTCTCAAGATAGTAAGGTATAGTAGGGTCTACACCTTCTAAGAAGAGTGTCATCCTATTTTTCCACAAGTTGAAGTTGTCTCTGGAAAATCTAGGGGGTTTTGCAAGAGAACCATTGTCTATATAATTTGTGTTTGTGTGGGAGGCCATTTTCAGATAATAGCAAGGAAGAGAAATATCTTAGATTAGATCTTGTTTATGAGATTAAACAAATCTGCTCTGATACCACTTGTTGGTCCCGAAGGCCTATACAAGTTTGTAGAAGGGGGGGGGGGGGGGGGGTTGAATACAAACACACAGATTTTACTTTTCTAAATTGTTTATTGATAAATCATTAACAATTTACAGCTTGTTGCGGAAACAAGATTAAGGATAAACCTAAATCTAAACAAGTTGGAATACTAAGATTTCTTGCACTAAGAAAGATAAAGAGATTACTAATAAAATCCTATCTTGAGAGAGATTTGAACTTGTCCAGAGTTAGCAAGTTACTTCAAAAGAAGTGAGTTCATCTCTTTATATACTGCATGCATTTAATGCAAGTCATTATACACTTTACACGTGTCATCAGCTGGTTGGTTGCATGTCATTGACCTTGGTTGACAACCTTAGTAGCCGTAAGGATGAACAGTGTAGTATCAGAGTGGTTGTACGATTTCAGATATTCGGAGGTTCTTTTCTGACATTTCGTACGGTGGCGTGCAAGGGTGGTTAAGACAAAAGTACTTTGTACGGAGGACTTCATGATCAGCTTTCGTTGATTCAGCGATTATCATTTACTATTCAGCAGATGATAAAGTTCAACGATAGCTGAAGTCTTGTACTTGATACTTCACGTTGAGTGGACAAATCTGAGTCTTCGCTGATCCGCATCAGTTCATTAGGAGACTTGTCGCTGGTTCTTGAGCTTGATCTTCGACTTCAGCGTAGAACCTTTGTTGACGTGAAACTTCTCTTCAGGGATCATAAGTAAACAACTAACTTATCAGCGATCATCATAATGACTGAACAGACTCAGCGCATTAATGATGAACAGTGTTCGCTGAATGTTTAATCTAAAAAGCTAGAGTTCCTATCAGCGGTACTGGAAGATCTTAGTACTTATCAGCGATAGTGAAACTCTGATACATATTGTTTACTTACAATTTTCACTAAGTATAAGAGAGGGTCATTATCAAATCACTGAGGGTTTGGATCAACAATTGTTGATGACAAACTTACAATACAAGCCCTATTTATAGCCCCCTTCCCTTGTTACATCATTTAAGCCCAAGCCTATTTACATGTCTAAGCCCATTAGGCCCAAACCAATTACTTTACAAAACTTTCTAACTAATTAGGACAATTTAAATGTCCTAACAATCTCCCCCTAAAGTTTTGGAAAGTAAATCATCTTCAAGTCTTTGACTCCTCTCCCCCTTGATTTTCTTGACAAACTTTAGCGGTGTATTCTTCAAAGTTAGGCTCGGCTCCCCCTTGAAAGTCGCTCTTATTCATCATATTTTCAACTTTGAAAAATCGGATCCAATGTACTCCATAACCCCGACTAAGTGCACTAAAATCATCTTCAAAGGATATGCAACTTAGTGTAAAACAGAGAATCCGTCGTTGGACCACGAGTTGAGTAAGAATTCGGCTTAAGAGCTTGGTCCGAATTTGCTCGAAGGAAGAACGGTAAAAACACGCGCTACTCGGTAGGGATTTCGAGGAATCGATCACAAATCGATGTCGTGGAGATGAAAGTGTGACAAACGTAATGTAGGAATGATGCCACACGAGTTCCATAAGCAAAACCACGAAATTTGATGAAACTAACGGAATTTGGACCAAAAATGTTAGAAAACTAACTGGCCACTAACGGAATCCGGTTAGCACTATTCATCATCACCTTCCAATATCATTTCACGAACTGCTTCTTTTTCTTCCATATTTCTTTCAACAACCATGATCAAAACAACTTCAGAAATGTTTCTTAGCCTTCATAGATCATCCAGAAATGTATAGCAAAACAAAAACGAGATCATGCATCGTGAACATATTAGCATGAAACACATTTTCGGTGATTCAACAAACTTTTCCGGCGAGAACAACTAAGCACATCAAACACACTGAAAAGTTGTTGTGTTCGAATCTAAAAGTAGATATCAGCTTAAGTTCAGGAAACACACCAATCTGAGTTGTTTATCAATGTATGAACAGTAGCTCCGACGAAAATCCGGTGAGATCCACGTTTTTCCGATCAAAACATCCAACACCTCTAAATATCTGATTTCGTGCTGGAATTTACGTCATTTTGTTCCAAATTGATTGAAATAATAAAAACGAGCAGATCAGTGGCAAAAATCCGGCGAAAAGTTGGATTTCCGGCAATTCCCGTTTTTCCGGCGAAGAACTCCGACGAACTTCGTTTTTCCTGTGAAACACGCCGTCGATCAAAAAAAATGAGTTGTATCCAAGAACAATCGACGAGATAACATGTGATGAGTTGTGAGAGACAAATTTCACGATAGAAACCAGATCTGAGCATATGTTGCACGAATTTCCGACGATAACTGATTTTTTCGGCGTGATCCACAAATTTCCGATGATCGACCTTCATCACATTAATCTAACTGATATCTCATCTAAATTCGATGCTGAAACTTGCTTTCTGCTCTAGACTCATAAAAAATTGATCTGAGGAAGTTTAATCGATTAAAACAACACCAAACTAAACAAGATCGAAGAGCTCCGGTGAGACTTACGTTTTTTCCGGCAGAAACTTTCAGATCTGAGATCTAATTCATTTCATGTTGATTTTCGATACTAAAAGATGTAGAATGCTCGAAAATAAACAACTAACAGATCTGTGAAAGAGTTATCCATCAAAAACGTTCAAAACCTCAAGTTTGAACATCAAATCGTTTAACAACTTTGAAGAACCCTATGTTAACATTTTCAGATCTTAAATCCATTAATTCGAATGAGATTTTCAGATCCAAACGTTGCAAACATTTCACAAACAATAGAGAGATAGATATGTGTAGCTAGAATCAAATCATGCACCAAAAATCGTTCGGATCTTGAGAATTCTTGCGAAGAACACCGAAAAACTCTCAAAATTTTCGAAAATCGTCAAAAGTTGTCGAAATTCGATTCTAAAAATTGGAGATGATCTGGAATCGAATAACGAACAAATCTTCAAGAGCATAAGAGATTTGAGCACACTTACATGTAGATCGGGCAAAATTAACTTGAGATGTCGAGATCCGATGATCGTATCGAGAAAAGTTCATCGATTTGGCTCTGATACCAATTGTTAGGTCCATGATCTTCAACATATCAAGTATTATGTAACAAGATTAGGTAGGGAAGGACTTATTTATTCACTAGAAAGTAAACCTAATCTAGAGAGAACACAAGAGTGTTTAGAAGGCTACATTGTGAATTATGAACTGTTGATGACAAACTTACAATACAAGCCCTATTTATAGCCCCCTTCCCTTGTTACATCATTTAAGCCCAAGCCCATTTACATGTCTAAGCCCATTAGGCCCAAACCAATTACTTTACAAAACTTTCTAACTAATTAGGACAATTTAAATGTCCTAACAGTGAAGATGGTCGTGCAATGTGGCAGAGAGGCACTGGCGGTACCTGAAGCTACACCTTCACCTTCAGTTCTTTAAGGCACTGAGGTTGTTTTGGTAGAAGCCAACGTAGAGTCAGCGAGTGATGGAGTCGTTGAAGCGGTTGTAGCGGTGTCAGAGGTGGTAGAGCGGACTACGAAAGTGTCAAGGGAAGCCTGTGAAGAGGCAATCGCTAATGTTGTTGTTATTGTTGTAGCAGCTTGGGGTTTCTCCTTTGGTTGTCTCTTGGCCTTTTTGGAAGGGCCAGGAGTGGCTGTGGAGAGTTTCCTCTTGGAAGAGGTGGTTGTGGCAGTTTGGGAAGCCACGGGGGGTTGTACCATGGACAACGCTGCTGAAGTCGAAGCGGTAGAGGAGGAGAGAAGACGCTAAGGTGTAGAAAAACTTACCTCGTTCTCAGTAGGCTCGATGTCGAGGAGACGGTTGCCAAGCTTAGGTTGCTGATAATCTCCCTCGGTTGGGTAGAGAGGACCCAAAAAGTGCTGAAGGAGCACGCTGACGAATCTTACATACGTGCATAGTCCAAGTTGCGGCCCATGATCACTGAGTAGCCCAGGTCTAGAGCGACCCTGCTAGCAGGCCCGTTCCTTGGGGTGTTCGAAAAGGTCCTACCGCACAGGGCCTCCGATCGTCGGGGGACTCCGATTTTTTTTTAATTTTTTAACTTTTAATAAAGTTACTATATAAATTATATAACACAATATTTTTCAAAAAACTAGCTTTAGCGCAGTGGCAAAGCGTTTCCGTTGCAATGTGTTTTCCGTGTTTCTACCAGGGTTCAAATCCCCCAGTTTATATTTTTTGTTTTTTTTCCAACTAATTTTGTTTTTATTTAGAAAAAAGTAGAACCCTCCGTTTGCATTCTTAGTTTTTCCCAACTAATTGTTTTATTTAAAAAAAGTAGAACCCTCCGTATGCATTTTTTTTGCCTCGTAAATCCTTTTTGGAATGAATTAGATATATAAATTGTTTACCAACTTCATTTTTTAATTTTTAGGACGATTTAAATACATACATATATTTTTAATTGTTTTTCTTACTATGATAATTAAATTAATTAAATGATTGTTTATAACATGTTTTTTTTGTACAATTTGTCCTCTAAAATTCAAATCTAAAGTATTTAATTTATATTTTATTTTTACATTTTGTATAATATTTTTAAATGTGTTTTAAGATAATAAACTTATAAAATATTTTAATAAATAATGTCGAAATTTGTTAAAATAAAATAGTTGTTCGGAGTTGCATGTGATTTGAATAACTTTAGTTTTTTAGTGTTCTTTTAAGATTTATTCTTTCGTTATTTAACAAAATTTAGATTTTTTAGTATTTGTTGATTTTTTCCGTATGTTTTTCTGGCACTTTTTGTTATTTAATATATTGATTTTTAATGACGATACGTTTTTGCTAATATAGGTTTTCTAATTACGGATAATGGTTGATCACTTCTATAGAAAAATGATCGTTATTCATATATCCTCCTCACTTTCATACCTCTTATCTTCTCATAGACCCCCTATTGGAGGAGTTATGAAAGTTAAAACACTAACATTAATTAAAAGTTAAAAAATCAATTATAAATTTTGAATCCACATAAACATAATAACATTCAAACTTAAAATTTAGTGTCAAAAAGGAAGACAAAATGGATAATTTGATCAAATTCAAAAACAAGTTATCGGTTGATTTACTATAAGACAAATGTAGTAAAAAACAATTTAATAAAGAATATGAGAGCATGCTTAGTTTTTTGCACATGGCCTTCAAAATATCTAGAATGGCGCTGCCTGCTAGCTTGGTCCATTGAGCCCGTTTTGCCGCCCATGCTCTGAATGAAATGAGCGAATAAGTAACAAAGCTCAGTAGGCATCCGTGCCTTAAGAATTTTGGTGAGCTTTTTGTCAGACCTCTTGTTCTTCGTTTCCCAATCATAGCCCATCAGATCTAGGAAGGTGTAGAGTTCTTCGTCAGTGGGAGGGTCAGCATACGTCTTGTTGACGAGAAGTTGCAGCGACTGGCGGATCCCTGAGGCAGTGATACTCCCTTCGCCATGTTCAGTGTCGAAGGCAATGACTGTCACCTTCTTCCCTGACTTCAGGGTCTTCTCTGTCTTTTCAGCAGTATACCAGAACTGCCGAAGAAAGTTTTTGTGCCCTGGAGGGTAGACAGTGATTGCATAAGCAATGGGAGAGTTCTTAAGGAAGGTAGCAGCATCCTCCAGGTGGTTCGATGGTTTCGACTTAGGGAAGTTCAGCAGAGCCAAATGGTTTTTTGACTTGAATTGGATTGCTGACAGTTCGAACTTGACGTTCTTGGAACGTGTGAAGGTGGTAGCTTGAGAGGCCATTTCTGTATTTTGAAAGAAAAACAATGGAAATGCAACAAGTTTCTTAGAATAGAATTTTTAAGACAAAAAGTTCTAAGATGAAGAAAATACAATTTTACCAGTTTCCTTTTTGGGAAAGAAAAGGTAAAAAGTAGTATTGCCAATTTTCAAATGAGATGAAAATGGTAGAAAAATGTAGTTTACCAGTTTCCTTTTTGGGAAAGAAATGGTAGTTTACACTTAAGATGAAAGAGAAATTGTTTAAAGGGAACTTTAAACTTGAAAACCTTTTAGGGTTTTCAAGAAATCAAGAAGGAGATGATTTTAGAAAAAAAAATCTTGTTTTTGATTTTATTTAACAAAGAAGAAAGATCAAAATGATATTTTTGATAACAATGTGTGCATGGGAATGTGAAGAAAAACCTGTGTTAGGGTAAAAAGTGTAATTGTCTTAAAGTTTGGGCTAATATTGTAAAATACCTAAAAGGTATAAATAGTTTTATTTTCTTATGAAATTAGGTTAATCAATCATTAGCTTTTCATAGCCGTACTATTTTGACTATTACAGCCCTGTTTTGGGTAAAATATGTTGTTGATACTGCTTCTGCCCAAAAGTTGATTTGTAGATCAGATCCTGCTAACATGGTTCTTGTTGCTTCTACTAGAGTTATGTTCTTTCTTTCAACAACCCTATTTTGTTGAGGTGTTCTGGCGGCAGAGAAGTTCTGAGAAGGATAGGTCTTTCTGAGCTAGTTTCTTCAGTTGTTTCCCTTCTGAAAGTTTTTGTTTAAGAGCTTGAAATTCCTCAACAAGTTTGGATACATTCATTTCCAGTTCAGAGTCTGATTTACAGTCAGAGGAGGAACATACCTTAGCACTGGGTCTGAAAATCTCCAGTGTTCTGTCATCAGAGGCAGTCTCTGTGATTCTTTCTACCATTCCCTCTGTCACTTCCTCATCGAAAACCATTCCACAAAAGTTGGCCTGATCTGATTCATCATCATAGGATGAGTCAGAGATCCAGTTCTCCATCTTTGCAACATAACTTCTCTCCTTGAAGTTATACTTGTACTTGTTCTTGTAATAGTCCTGGTCTTTTACCAGTCTACCTTTGCAATTGGCAGAGAAATGGCCTGGTTTGCCACATCTAAAGCATTTCCATCATTTTGGTTGATGGGTTGGGCAGCATCTGTTGGCTTCTGTGGTGTTGGCTGAATGTACCTCTGTTAGTACTGAGGTTGTCTCTGCTCTGGTGCAGCTCTGTAGTTGTTCTGGTGAGGTGCAGTCATTTGTTCACGTCCTCTCTTCTCATCTTTCTCTTCCTCTCCTATCAAACACCTTCTTGCCAAATCTCTTGTTGAACTGTTGTGTTATCAATGCAAGAGATTGAGCAAAGGCATTTATATCAGCATCATCATCATCTTCTGACAGACTCTCTTCATCATCATCACTTTCAGCTATTAGGCTCTTCTTGCCCTTCTTCTTCATGGTTTTCTCCTTTTTCTTGTCTCTGGAGGCATTATCTCAGCTGGATTTCCCTTCTGAGGGTATTTTTGCTTCAGAGATCAATGCCAACGGACCTCCCACAGAGGATTTGTCTTTTTGTTTGACAACATCCTTCTCCTGTGCAGCAAGAGTGCTATACACATCTGTGAGTGACCATGTATCCAGGTCTTGGTTTGCTTGTAGTGACATAGACAGATTTAACCATTCATCATTCAAACTCTTTAAGAACAAGACATTGTTATATTCCTTCGGCCTTACAACCCCACATTTCATACATTTGTTTATCAGGATGCTGAACCTGTTGTAGGTCTGTTGTAAAGTTTCTTCAGGTAGAGCTTTGAAAACATTGTTGTCATTAATACATTGGATCCTTCTGTTCTTTTGGGATTTGATTCCCCCTTCGAGTTGGCTCAGAAGTTGATCCCAGATTTCCTTAGCAATAACACAATAGTCTAAATCATGAAAGATATCATTTGGAATGGCCATAATCAAAAGTCTAACTACTTTAAGATCATTTTCCATTTTAAGCTTTTCTTCTTCCATAAAACCAGTGGTTTTAGGTTCGAAGTGAGCAGGAATCTCAGCAGTTGTTTCTATAGCAGGAACACCAGGAAGATTTTTGAAACTGAGAAAGAGTTTTAAACAGAAAGTAGATGAACAGTAATGTAATGGAACAGTAGGCAATGTAAAAGTACTTTCTAAACCTGCTTGAAGAATTGAACGAGCATTTGAAGCTTAACAATAAGAGTTTCAGGTTTTGTTTAAAAACAGGGTATTCACATAAACTTGAAGAACAAAACACAATCAACAAGAGTGAATCAACCTGGTAAGATTGGATCGATTATATTCAAGCAAATCAATCTGCTCTGATACCAATTGTAGGTTCCCAGATTCACATTGTCTCATATAAACAGAAACATCAAAGATAACGGAAGCATAAATAATCTGTTTGAATATGAGTGATTGTGTGTAGCATAAAACAATGAGAGAATAGCAATATATTGAACAATAAAGACAATAAGATTGAATAACAAACTGCTCGTATATTGAATATGAATAACACCAAGAACACTTTCTTGTGTGTGTATTCTGAAATCTCTCAGGCTACAAGATCATACACTAGAAGTGGAATGTGCAGTGTTTGTGCTCTCATAATTCTGGCAACAACGTCTTACAAATTCTTACAAATGTGTGCTCCACTAACATTCTATTTATAGCCTGATAAAGTAATAGACAATGTACTATCTAACCCTGCGATGACACGTGGAAAGTATGTCTTCGTACTTTTAGGGCTAACGTGGAAAGTGCGGACACTTGTCTATCACTTAGAGATTTCTTCGAGACTTCAGCTTCACAGAGGTCTTTGTTCACCAGAGGTCATACACGAGAGCTCTGAAGGTCTTCTGTTGAGATTGCTCTCTGATGTACTATCAGTGGTCTTCTTCCAGAGCTCTGATGATCTCGGATGGTCTTTTCTTGTTCTTCTGATATTCTTCTGCTAAGTCTTCTGCTAAAACTTCTGCTTGATCTCTAAAGTCTTGCCCTCTGACGTACTTCTGACTTGTGATATTTTCAATACTTTTACATTGGCATACTTGGGGCTAACAGTGCAGGGACAGGTTTCTTTAGTTCTGCTAGCACATCAACTAGCAACTTATTATTTTCTTTGACCTTAGAAGAAAGGTCGGTGATAGAAGAGGAGAGTAAGCTGATGGAGGCGGTGTTCGCAGCGACGTCTGTTTTTATTCTAGCCACCTCCTCTTGTAGGGCTGATAGCTGAGAATTATCAGCTTTATTTGTGAGGGAAGTGGTGAGTTGTTGAAATGTTGAGTCGGCATTATTAACTGCCACGGTGTTGTTTTTCAGATCGGTGGAGAGAGAGGTGATGTCATTGTTGATGCCCTGGATGGAGATGTTCAGCGTCTCCAAAGAAGGACCTGTAAAAACAAAAGATGTTTGAGCATAAGAATGCTCAGGCTTAGTCACCGAAGAAATGAGGGTTAGGGAAGGTGGAATACTTGATGGTTCATTGAAGAAATCCAAGTGATTTCCTCCAAAGTAGATCCTCATGTCCTGCTCTAGAGGAGTCGGGAACATGGTATGCTGAGGAACTCCGAGAGAGAGACCATCAGGTCCTGTGCTTGAGGTGAGATGGCGGAGAAGATCCGCATGCGTATCAGAGAGGACGGTTCTGATACGCCTAAAGTGTTGACAAAAGAAATAGTAGGAGAAGAAACGAGAGTTGTGAAGATGGTCGTGCAATGTGGCAGAGAGGCACTGGCGGTGCCTGAAGCTACACCTTCACCTTCAGTGCTTTAAGGCACTGAGGTTGTTTTGGTAGAAGCCAACGTAGAGACAGCGAGTGATGGAGTCGTTGAAGCGGTTGTAGCGGTGTCAGAGGTGGTAGAGCGGACTACGAAAGTGTCAAGGGAATCCTGTGAAGAGGCAATCGCTAATGTTGTTGTTGTTGTTGTTGTTGTAGCAACTTGGGGTTTCTCCTTTGGTTGTCTCTTGGCCTTTTTGGAAGGGCCAGGATTGTTGTGGAGAGTTTCCTCTTGGAAGAGGTGGTTGTAGCAGTTTGGGAAGCCATGGGGGGTTGTACCGTGGACATCGCTGCTGAAGTCGAAGCGGTAGAGGAGAGAAGACGCTAAAGTGTAGAAAAACTTACCTCGTTCTTAGTAGGCTCGATGTCGAGGAGACGATTGCCAAGCTTAGGTAGCTGATAATCTCCTACGGTTGTGTAGAGAGTACCCAAAAAGTGTTGAAGGAGCACGCTGACGAATCTTACATACGTGTATAGTCCAAGTTGCGGCCCACGATCACTGAGTAGCCTAGGTCTATAGCGACCCTGCTAGCAGGCACGTTCCTTGGGGTGTTCGGAAAGGTCCTATCGCACAGGGCCTCCGATTTTTTTTTAATTTTTTAACTTATAATAAAGTTACTATATAAATTATATAACACACTATTTTTCAAAAAACTAGCTTTAGCGCAGTGGCAAAGCGTTTCCATTGCAATGTATTTTCCGTGTTTCTACCAGGGTTCAAATCCCCCAGTTTATATTTTTTGTTTTTTTCCAACTAATTTTGTTTTTATTTAGAAAAAAGTAGAACCCTCCGTTTGCATTCTTAGTTTTCCCCAACTAATTGTTTTATATAAAAAAAGTAAAACACTCCGTATGCATTTTTTTTGCCTCGTAAATCCTTTTTGGAATGAATTAGATATATAAATTGTTTACCAACTTCATTTTTTATTTTTTAGGACGATTTAAATACATATATATATATATAGAGAGAGGCTCACTAAAATGTAAACTATGAAAATATGTAAACTATGTAAACTAATCTAGACCGTAGATCATTTCAATCAGTGGTTGAAATTGGGCGGTGGCAATCTAGTAATATTCTATGAACACGGTGGCAATATGGTCAAAATAAAGGAATGAAAAAGGGTAAAAAGGGCAAAAATTCATAGACCGATATGTCATAAAATTGGAAACCGTGAAAATAGGGATTGATAGCTATTGTTTCCATGTTTCAAGGCCACATCATTCCAAACAAAAGATTTGATTCTATGAAATCCATTGCAGCAAATTTTTGATTTCTGAGATTTTTTTTTGACTTCACTCTGTGAAAACGAAAGTGAACTCGACGAAGATGGATGGCGAACCGATAGAAATTAGAGGTTAGAGTTTCTTCGCAATGTATGAAAATGTCGATATATGTTCATATATTGACAAGGGTTTTTGATTTCTGCAGAAAGGAGGACGAGCGGTCGAGTAAAGATACGAAAATCGTTTTCCAAGTTCAAGAATACACGGGATAATCGCGTCGACATCGACATGGAGGGCGTTTCTGTGAATGCACCTCAAGAAGAATGTATGAAAACTTGTTGTGACAGTATGTGGTGTGTGAAAACCCCAAACAATTAATTGGTTTTATGCTCTGTTGACTAAAAACCCCAACAATGAATGAAAAAATCTTGTGATCTGGGTAAAAAAAATGCGGATTATGTGGGAAAATGGCAAGCAATTTCGTGTGAAATCTGTCAGTTGCAAACGACAAGCAATTTCGTATCATTAGAAAAAACGGTTTTGCTGCAGAGTAGTTTTTTATGCAGGATTGTTTGTTAAATTATGTGAAATTAACATGTTTTTAGAAAACCTGTTGTATGAAAACCCCAAAACAAATTATGAAAAAATCTATTGTGTTTGGGGTTAAAATAGGATTTGGGAATTATGGGACAATTGTGTGAAAAAACAAAATGTTCTGCAGAACAATATTTTTTATGTGAAAACATGATTCTTTTAAAAAAATGTGTGAAATACTGTTTCAATCATATTTCATATATGAAAAAGTGTTATGGTTATGAAAAAAGTGAAGATATTTCTATGAAAAGTCTTGAGTTTTGCGGTTGTGGGTTTGATGATTAAATTGAAGGCCGATTATCATGGAGAAGACGAATATCACGACTTGAGGAAGGAAGAAGAATTGTGTGAAAATTGTTGTTCATAATACGATTTGTGTGGAAAAAACACATGTTTAACTCAAGAGAATATTAAAACCCCACAATTTTTAAAGCCCTATGTGAAATTGTTATGGAGAATTTCTGGATCGAATGCTGTTATGGAGATTGGGATGTTCTTCAAAAATGGTTGAATGATGGAGATGATTATCAAAAAAACGGATAGTATCAAGATAAATAAAAAAATTGAATAAAATCAATCAATTCCTAAAATAAAGGATACATATCATTAATTATTAAAATTCCGAAAATAAAAATAAAGGTATGAAAGACGGTTTTACCCTTAATGACATCTTAATCAAGATTAAGAATCAAGGGCTAGGATTGGTTTACATAGTTTACATACATTTAGTAGTTTACATTTTATTGTCCCTCTATATATATATATATATATATGTATATGTATATTTTTAATTGTTTTTCTTACTATGATAATTAAATTAATTAAATGATTGTTTGTAACATGTTTTTTTGTACAATTTGTCCTCTAAAATTCAAATCTAAAGTTTTTAATTTATATTTTATTTTTACATTTTGTATAATATTTTTAAAGGTGTTTTAAGATAATAAACTTATAAAATATTTTAATAAATAATGTCGAAATTTGTTAAAATAAAATAGTTGTTCGGAATTGCATGTGATTTGAATAACTTTAGTTTTTAGTGTTCTTTTAAGATTTATCTTATACTTTTCTTTCGATATTTAACAAAATTTAGATTTTTTAGTATTTGTTGATTTTTCCGCATGTTTTTCTGGCACTTTTTGTTATTTAATATATTGATTTTTAATGACGATACGTTTTTTCTAATATAAGTTTTCTAATTACGGATAATGGTTGATCACTTCTATAGAAAAATGATCGTTATTCATATATCCTCCTCACTTTCATACCTCTTACCTTCTCATAGACCCCCTATTGGAGGAGTTATGAAAGTTAAAACACTAACATTAATTAAAAGTTAAAAAATCAATTATAAATTTTGAATCCACATAAACATAATAACATTCAAACTTAAAATTTAGTGTCAAAAAGGAAGAAAAAATGGATAATTTGATCAAATTCAAAAACAAGTTATCGGTTGATTTACTATAAGACAAATGTAGTAAAAAACAATTTAATAAAGAATATGAGAGCATGCTTAGTTTTTTGCACATGGCCTTCAAAATATCTAGAATGGCGCTGCCTGCTAGCTTGCTCCATTGAGCCCGTTTTGCCGCCCATGCTCTGAATGAAATAAGCGAATAAGTACCAAAGCTCAGTAGGCATCTGTGCCTTAAAAATTTTGGTGAGCTTTTTGTCAGACCTCTTGTTCTTCGTTTCCCAATCATAGCCCATCAGATCTAGGAAGGTGTAGAGTTCTTCGTCAGTAGGAGGGTCAGCATACGTCTTGCTGACGAGAAGTTGCAGCGACTGGCGGATCCCTGAGGCAGTGATACTCCCTTCGCCATGTTCAGTGTCGAAGGCAATGACTGTCACCTTCTTCCCTGACTTCAGGGTCTTCTCTGTCTTTTCAGCAGTATACCAGAACTGCCGAAGCAAGTTTTTGTGCCCTGGAGGGTAGACAGTGATTGCATAAGCAATGGGAGAGTTCTTAAGGAAGGTAGCAGCATCCTCCAGGTGGTTCGATGGTTTCGACTTAGGGAAGTTCAGCAGAGCCAAATGGTTTTTTGACTTGAATTGGATTGCTGACAGTTCGAACTTGACGTTCTTGGAACGTGTGAAGGTGGTAGCTTGAGAGGCCATTTCTGTATTTTGAAAGAAAAACAATGGAAATGCAAAAAGTTTCTTAGAATAGAATTTTTAAGACAAAAAGTTCTAAGATGAAGAAAATACAATTTTACCAGTTTCCTTTTTGGGAAAGAAAAGGTAAAAAGTAGTATTGCCAATTTTCAAATGAGATGAAAATGGTAGAAAAATGTAGTTTACCAGTTTCCTTTTTGGGAAAGAAATGGTAGTTTACACTTAAGATGAAAGAGAAATTGTTTAAAGGGAACTTTAAACTTGAAAACCTTTTAGGGTTTTCAAGAAATCAAGAAGGAGATGATTTTAGAAAAAAAAATCTTGTTTTTGATTTTATTTAACAAAGAAGAAAGATCAAAATGATATTTTTGATAACAATGTGTGCATGGGAATGTGAAGAAAAACCTGTGTTAGGGTAAAAAGTGTAATTGTCTTAAAGTTTGGGCTAATATTGTAAAATACCTAAAAGGTATAAATAGTTTTATTTTCTTATGAAATTAGGTTAATCAATCAGTAGCTTTTCATAGCCGTACTATTTTGACTATTACAGCCCTGTTTTGGGTAAAATATGTTGTTGATACTGCTTCTGCCCAAAAGTTGATTGGTAGATCAGATCCTGCTAACATGGTTCTTGTTGCTTCTACTAGAGTTATGTTCTTTCTTTCAACAACCCTATTTTGTTGAGGTGTTCTGGCGGCAGAGAAGTTCTGAGAAGGATAGGTCTTTCTGAGCTAGTTTCTTCAGTTGTTTCCCTTCTGAAAGTTTTTGTTTAAGAGCTTGAAATTCCTCAGCAAGTTCGGATACATTCATTTCCAGTTCAGAGTCTGATTTACAGTAAGAGGAGGAACATACCTTAGCACTGGGTCTGGAAATCTCCAGTGTTCTGTCATCAGAGGCAGTCTCTGTGATTCTTTCTACCATTCCCTCTATCACTTCCTCATCGAAAACCATTCCACAAAAGTTGGCCTGATCTGGTTCATCATCATAGGATGAATCAGAGATCCAGTTCTCCATCTTTGCAACATAACTTCTCTCCTTGAAGTTATACTTGTACTTGTTCTTGTAGTAGTCCTGGTCTTTTACCAGTCTACCTTTGCAATTGGCAGAGAAATGGCCTGGTTTGCCACATCTAAAGCATTTCCATCATTTTGGTTGATGGGTTGGGCAGCATCTGTTGGCTTCTGTGGTGTTGGCTGAATGTACCTCTGTTAGTACTGAGGTTGTCTCTGCTCTGGTGCAGCTCTGTAGTTGTTCTGGTGAGGTGCAGTCATTTGTTCACGTCCTCTCTTCTCATCTTTCTCTTCCTCTCCTATCAAACACCTTCTTGCCAAATCTCTTGTTGAACTGTTGTGTTATCAATGCAAGAGATTGAGCAAAGGCATTTATATCAGCATCATCATCATCTTCTGACAGACTCTCTTCATCATCATCACTTTCAGCTATTAGGCTCTTCTTGCCCTTCTTCTTCATGGTTTTCTCCTTTTTCTTGTCTCTGGAGGCATTATCTCAGCTGGATTTCCCTTCTGAGGGTATTTTTCCTTCAGAGATCAATGCCAACGGACCTCCAACAGAGGATTTGTCTTTTTGTTTGACAACATCCTTCTCCTGTGCAGCAAGAGTGCTATACACATCTGTGAGTGACCATGTATCCAGGTCTTGGTTTGCTTGTAGTGACATAGACAGATTTAACCATTCATCATTCAAACTCTTTAAGAACAAGACATTGTTATCTTCCTTCGGCCTTACAACCCCACATTTCATACATTTGTTTATCAGGATGTTGAACCTGTTGTAGGTCTGTTGTAAAGTTTCTTCAGGTAGAGCTTTGAAAACATTGTTGTCAATAATACATTGGGTCCTTCTGTTCTTTTGGGATTTGATTCCCCCTTCGAGTTGGCTCAGAAGTTGATCCCAGATTTCCTTAGCAGTAACACAATAGTCTAAATCATGAAAGATATCATTTGGAATGGCCATAATCAAAAGTCTAACTACTTTAAGATCATTTTCCATTTTAAGCTTTTCTTCTTCCATAAAACCAGTGGTTTTAGGTTCGAAGTGAGCAGGAATCTCAGCAGTTGTTTCTATAGCAGGAACACCAGGAACCAATACCATAGGTTGGAATGGTCCATTAGTGACAGATCGCATAAGATCTCTATCCACGCTATCAAAGAAATTAACCAACCTGGTCTTCCATTGAGGGTATTCATCCCTCAGAAGAGTAGGAGGTTTGGTTAAAGAACCAGCTGTATAAATAGCATTGATGTTGTTGTTTGCCATTTTTTAGAAAAACAGAGTACGAAGATTTTTGAAACTGAGAAAGAGTTTTAAACAGAAAGTAGATGAACAGTAATGTAATGGAACAGTAGGCAATGTAAAAGTACTTTCTAAACATGCTTGAAGAATTGAACGAGCATTTGAAGCTTAACAATAAGAGTTTCAGGTTTTGTTTAAAAACAGGGTATTCACATAAACTTGAAGAACAAAACACAATCAACAAGAGTGAATCAACCTGGTAAGATTGGATCGATTATATTCAAGCAAATCAATCTGCTCTGATACCAATTGTAGGTTCCCAGATTCACATTGTCTCATATAAACAGAAACATCAAAGATAACGGAAGCATAAATAATCTGTTTGAATATGAGTGATTGTGTGTAGCATAAAACAATGAGAGAATAGCAATATATTGAACAATAAAGACAATAAGATTGAATAACAAACTGCTCGTATATTGAATATGAATAACACCAAGAACACTTTCTTGTGTGTGTATTCTGAAATCTCTCAGGCTACAAGATCATACACTAGAGGTGGAATGTGCAGTGTTTGTGCTCTCATAATTCTGGCAACAACGTCTTACAAATTCTTACAAATGTGTGCTCCACTAACATTCTATTTATAGCCTGATAAAGTAATAGACAATGTACTATCTAACCCTGCGATGACACGTGGAAAGTATGTCTTCGTACTTTTAGGGCTAACGTGGAAAGTGCGGACACTTGTCTATCACTTAGAGATTTCTTCGAGACTTCAGCTTCACAGAGGTCTTTGTTCACCAGAGGTCATACACGAGAGCTCTGAAGGTCTTCTGTTGAGATTGCTCTCTGATGTACTATCAGTGGTCTTCTTCCAGAGCTCTGATGATCTCGGATGGTCTTTTCTTGTTCTTCTGATATTCTTCTGCTAAGTCTTCTGCTAAAACTTCTACTTGATCTCTAAAGTCTTGCCCTCTGACGTACTTCTGACTTGTGATATTTTCAATACTTTTACATTGGCATACTTGGGGCTAACAGTGCAGGGACAGGTTTCTTTAGTTCTGCTAGCACATCAACTAGCAACTTATTATTTTCTTTGACCTTAGAAGAAAGGTCGGTGATAGAAGAGGAGAGTAAGCTGATGGAGGCGGTGTTGGCAGCGACGTCTGTTTTTATTCTAGCCACCTCCTCTTATAGGGCTGATAGCTGAGAATTATCAGCTTTATTTGTGAGGGAAGTGGTGAGTTGTTGAAATGTTGAGTCGGCATTATTAACTGCCACGGTGTTGTTTTTCAGATCGGTGGAGAGAGAGGTGATGTCATTGCTGATGCCCTGGATGGAGATGTTCAGCGTCTCCAAAGAAGGACATGTAAAAACAAAAGATGTTTGAGCATAAGAATGCTCAGGCTTAGTCACCGAAGAAATGAGGGTTAGGGAAGGTGGAATACTTGATGGTTCATTGAAGAAATCCAAGTGATTTCCTCCAAAGTAGATCCTCATGTCCTGCTCTAGAGGAGTCGGGAACATGGTATGTTGAGGAACTCCGAGAGAGAGACCATCAGGTCCTGTGCTTGAGGTGAGATGGCGGAGAAGATCCGCATGCGTATCAGAGAGGACGGTTCTGATACGCCTAAAGTGTTGACAAAAGAAATAGTAGGAGAAGAAACGAGAGTTGTGAAGATGGTCGTGCAATGTGGCAGAGAGGCACTGGCGGTGCCTGAAGCTACACCTTCACCTTCATTGCTTTAAGGCACTGAGGTTGTTTTGGTAGAAGCCAACGTAGAGTTAGCGAGTGATGGAGTCGTTGAAGCGGTTGTAGCGGTGTCAGAGGTGGTAGAGCGGACTACGAAAGTGTCAAGGGAAGCCTGTGAAGAGGCAATCGCTAATGTTGTTGTTGTTGTTGTTGCTGTTGTAGCAACTTGGGGTTTCTCCTTTGGTTGTCTCTTGGCCTTTTTGGAAGGGCCATGATTGGTTGTGGAGAGTTTCCTCTTGGAAGAGGTGGTTGTAGCAGTTTGGGAAGCCATGGGGGGTTGTACCGTGGACATCGCTGCTGAAGTCGAAGCGGTAGAGGAGGAGAGAAGACGCTAAAGTGTAGAAAAACATACCTCGTTCTCAGTAGGCTCGATGTCGAGGAGACGATTGCCAAGCTTAGGTAGCTGATAATCTCCTACGGTTGGGTAGAGAGGACCCAAAAAGTGTTGAAGGAGCACGCTGACGAATCTTACATACGTGTATAGTCCAAGTTGCGGCCCACGATCACTGAGTAGCCTAGGTCTAGAGCGACCCTGCTAGCAGGCCCGTTCCTTGGGGTGTTCGGAAAGGTCCTATCGCACAGGGCCTCCGATAGTCGGGGGCATCCGATTTTTTTTTAATTTTTTAACTTATAATAAAGTTACTATATAAATTATATAACACAATATTTTTCAAAAAACTAGCTTTAGCGCAGTGGCAAAGCGTTTCCATTGCAATGTATTTTCCGTGTTTCTACCAGGGTTCAAATCCCCCAGTTTATATTTTTTGTTTTTTTCCAACTAATTTTGTTTTTATTTAGAAAAAAGTAGAACCCTCCGTTTGCATTCTTAGTTTTTCCCAACTAATTGTTTTATATAAAAAAAGTAAAACACTCCGTATGCATTTTTTTTGCCTCGTAAATCCTTTTTGGAATGAATTAGATATATAAATTGTTTACCAACTTCATTTTTTATTTTTTAGGACGATTTAAATACATATACATATATATATATATATATATATATATATATATATATATATATATATATATATATATATATATATATATATATATATATAGAGGCTCACTAAAATGTAAACTATGAAAATATGTAAACTATGTAAACTAATTTAGACCGTAGATCATTTCAATCAGTGGTTGAAATTGGGCGGTGGCAATCTAGTAATATTCTATGAACACGGTGGCAATATGGTCAAAATAAAGGAATGAAAAAGGGTAAAAAGGGCAAAAATTCATAGACCGATATGTCATAAAATTGGAAACCGTGAAAATAGGGATTGATAGCTATTGTTTCCATGTTTCAAGGCCACATCATTCCAAACAAAAGATTTGATTCTATGAAATCCATTGCAGCAAATTTTTGATTTCTGAGATTTTTTTTTGACTTCACTCTGTGAAAACGAAAGTGAACTCGGCGAAGATGGATGGCGAACCGATAGAAATTAGAGGTTAGAGTTTCTTCGCAATGTATGAAAATGTCGATATATGTTCATATATTGACAAGGGTTTTTGATTTCTGCATAAAGGAGGACGAGCGGTCGAGTAAAGATACGAAAATCGTTTTCCAAGTTCAAGAATACACGGGATAATCGCGTCGACATCGACATGGAGGGCGTTTCTGTGAATGCACCTCAAGAAGAATGTATGAAAACTTGTTGTGATAGTATGTGATGTGTGAAAACCCCAAACAATTAATTGGTTTTATGCTCTGTTGACTAAAAACCCCAACAATGAATGAAAAAATCTTGTGATCTGGGTAAAAAAAATGCGGATTATGTGGGAAAACGGCAAGCAATTTCGTGTGAAATCTGTCAGTTGCAAACGACAAGCAATTTCGTATCATTAGAAAAAACGGTTTTGCTGCACAGTAGTTTTTTATGCAGGATTGTTTGTTAAATTATGTGAAATTAACATGTTTTTAGAAAACCTGTTGTATGAAAACCCCAAAACAAATTATGAAAAAATCTATTGTGTTTGGGGTTAAAATAGGATTTGGGAATTATGGGACAATTGTGTGAAAAAACAAAATGTTCTGCAGAACAATATTTTTTATGTGAAAACATGATTCTTTTAAAAAAAATGTGTGAAATACTGTTTCAATCATATTTCATATATGAAAAAGTGTTATGGTTATGAAAAAAGTGAAGATATTTCTATGAAAAGTCTTGAGTTTTGCGGTTGTGGGTTTGATGATTAAATTGAAGGCCGATTATCATGGAGAAGACGAATATCACGACTTGAGGAAGGAAGAAGAATTGTGTGAAAATTGTTGTTCATAATACGATTTGTGTGGAAAAAACACATGTTTAACTCAAGAGAATATTAAAACCCCACAATTTTTAAAGCCCTATGTGAAATTGTTATGGAGAATTTCTGGATGGAATGCTGTTATGGAGATTGGGATGTTCTTCAAAAATGGTTGAATGATGGAGATGATTATCAAAAAAACGGATAGTATCAAGATAAATAAAAAAATTGAATAAAATCAATCAATTCCTAAAATAAAGGATACATATCATTAATTATTAAAATTCCGAAAATAAAAATAAAGGTATGAAAGACGGTTTTACCCTTAATGACATCTTAATCAAGATTAAGAATCAAGGGCTAGGATTGGTTTACATAGTTTACATACATTTAGTAGTTTACATTTTATTGTCCATCTATATATATATATATATATATATATATATATATATATATATGTATATTTTTAATTGTTTTTCTTACTATGATAATTAAATTAATTAAATGATTGTTTGTAACATGTTTTTTTGTACAATTTGTCCTCTAAAATTCAAATCTAAAGTTTTTAATTTATATTTTATTTTTACATTTTGTATAATATTTTTAAAGGTGTTTTAAGATAATAAACTTATAAAATATTTTAATAAATAATGTCGAAATTTGTTAAAATAAAATAGTTGTTCGGAATTGCATGTGATTTGAATAACTTTTGTTTTTTAGTGTTCTTTTAAGATTTATCTTATACTTTTCTTTCGATATTTAACAAAATTTAGATTTTTTAGTATTTGTTGATTTTTCCGCATGTTTTTCTGGCACTTTTTGTTATTTAATATATTGATTTTTAATGACGATACGTTTTTGCTAATATAGGTTTTCTAATTACGGATAATGGTTGATCACTTCTATAGAAAAATGATCGTTATTCATATATCCTCCTCACTTTCATACCTCTTATCTTCTCATAGACCCCCTATTGGAGGAGTTATGAAAGTTAAAACACTAACATTAATTAAAGGTTAACAAATCAATTATAAATTTTGAATCCACATTAACATAATAACATTCAAACTTAAAATTTAGTGTCAAAAAGGAAGAAAAGATGGATAATTTGATCAAATTCAAAAACAAGTTATCGGTTGATTTACTATAAGACAAATGTAGTAAAAAAACAATTTAATAAAGAATATGAGAGCATGCTTAGTTTTTTGCACAGGGCCTTCAAAATATCTAGAACGGCGATGCCTACTAGCTTGGTCCATTGAGCCCGTTTTGCCGCCCATGCTCTGAATAAAATGAGCGAATAAGTAACAAAGCTCAATAGGCATCCGTGCCTTAAGAATTTTGGTGAGCGTTTTGTCAGACCTCTTGTTCTTCGTTTCCCAGTCATAGCCCATCAGATATAGGAAGGTGTAGAGTTCTTCGGCATTAGGAGGGTCAGCATACGTCTTGCTGACGAGAAGTTGCAGCGACTGGCGGATCCCTGAGGCGGTGATACTCCCTTCGCCGTGTTCAGTGTTGAAGGCAATGACTGTCACCTTCTTCCCTGACTTCAGGGTATTCTCTGTCTTTTCAGCAGTATACCAGAACTGCCGAAGCAAGTTTTTGTGCCCTGGAGGGTAGACAGTGATGGCATAAGAAATGTGAGAGTTCTTGAGGAAGGTAGCAGCATCCTCCAGGTGGTTCGATGGTTTCGACTTAGGGAAGTTCAGCAGAGCCAAATGGTTTTTTTACTTGAATTGGATTGCTGACAGTTCGAACTTGACGTTCTTGGAACGTGTGAAGGTGGTAGCTTGAGAGGCCATTTCTGTATTTTGAAAGAAAAACAATGGAAATGCAAAAAGTTTCTTAGAATAGAATTTTTAAGACAAAAAGTTCTAAGATGAAGAAAATACAATTTTACCAGTTTCCTTTTTGGGAAAGAAAAGGTAAAAAGTAGTATTGCCAATTTTCAAATGAGATGAAAATGGTAGAAAAATGTAGTTTACCAGTTTCCTTTTTGGGAAAGAAATGGTAGTTTACACTTATGATGAAAGAGAAATTGTTTAAAGGGAACTTTAAACTTGAAAACCTTTTAGGGTTTTCAAGAAATCACGAAGGAGATGATTTTAGAAAAAAAAATCTTGTTTTTGATTTTATTTAACAAAGAAGAAAGATCAAAATGATGTTTTTGATAACAATGTGTGCATGGGAATGTGAAGAAAAACCTGTGTAGGGTAAAAAGTGTAATTGTCTTAAAGTTTGGGCTAATATTGTAAAATACCTAAAAGGTATAAATAGTTTTATTTTCTTATGAAATTAGGTTAATCAATCATTAGCTTTTCATAGCCGTACTCTTAATTGTAAACCTTTGATTATTGAATGAGATGGATGACACGTGGTATCAGAGCAAATGATTGAAGATTGATTCAAGATTTTTGTTTTTCTGAAGTCGCACTATGAGTTCTTATTCTTTGTTTACTGATTTGCATTGTTTCTGCAAAGTTTTGTGTTCTGATCGTGCTATTACGTTTTGTTCTTTGTTAAAACAAGTCTCCATAAGTTTCGTTGCAAGAACCTGAGTTTTAAACCTTTGATTCATCAAAATAAATTTTTCTGGGTTCTTGCTCTGTTCTTATAAAGTTCATCAATTTTCCTTAAAAACTTATTTTTAGGTTAGAATTCGATTTGGATACTTGTGTTTTTGGATATCTCGTTGGTCTAACTTGTTTTAGGAAGAAAATACTCAAGTTTGATCAATTTTTGAGTCGCATTCATCGATCAGATAAGTTTTTCGGAACGCCTATTCCGGTAAGTTTCTCTTCCTGACAAGTCTTATTTTCCCATATTTTCACGCTTTTCCGATACTTTATCCGGACTCAATCCGGTACCCATATTACGGACTCGCACATCTGGATACCGGAAACTATACCGGATTCCGGACCTCATATCGGATTCCAGATCTTTTACGGGATTCCAGAACTCTTGTCATTTTCCGGATTCCAGATAGCATATCGGATTCCGGACTCTCATCTTATCCGGACATAATTCCGGATTCCTTAGTTTTCCGTTAGAGTTCTCTTTTCCGGATTCAATAGTCCGAACCCCTGTTCCGGACTATTCATTCCAGATTCCTATCCGGACTTTCATTGTCCAGTGCATATTTCTGTGTGTATATCTTTAATTGTTTAGAGTTGCGTTATGACACTACTAGGTTTCCTCACGCTAGATCACTACTTTCTTGAATCACTCTTTCAATCTCACGATCACGAAGTGCAACACCACCACGTCTCGCGACGCTCTTGCAATCGGAACCGACTCCAAGCCTCCGATTCTCTATCGAGGCGAATACGCACAATGGCGAGACAGATTCCTAATTTTAATCGAGTCCAAGTACAACTACGAGTTCATTTGGCAACCCCTTACCGAAGGTCCTCAGGAGACCCCAATGCAAACAGACCCCAATGCAAACAGTTCCAGCTTAAGCCGATGGTACACAAGAACTACCAACATCTAAGTCATACTCCCAGATGACCGACGATGAGAATAATAGATACAACGGGGAGAAGCACGCCAAGCGTTATCTGGTTCAAAATCTGCCAAATGAGATATACATGGCAATTGACTGCTACAAAGACACCTCGAAAGGAATGTGGGATCAAGTAGCCAAGATGATGAGTGGAAGTCAAGTCGGAAATCAGTTGAAGATCAACAGCTGCATCACTCGGTATGATGGTTTCAAGCAAAGGAAAGGTGAATCGTTCACCGCCGCATACGAACGATTCTGTCTGTTACTGAACGATCTTCAAAAGAACAAGATCACACGGTCTAATACTGAAAATGGTCTTAAGTTTTTGAACAACCTTCTGCCAGAATGGAAGACTTTCGCATCTCACATCCGACACAACCACCTCATAGAGAAAGTTCCCCTCAACGAGCTGTATGAAATGCTCATGCAAGACGAAGAAGAAGTTTTGGAGACGAATGGCACCAGAAGTCATCCGCTAAGCATCAAGTTGATCCCCTTGCCCTTGTATCTGACAAGCGAGGTAAGTCGTCTATTTGCAGCACAAGACGAACTCAGATATCCAGTGAATCTGAACCCAAAGAAGAGGAACATGAAGAAAGTGATTCAGACCCAGTACTGACATAAATCAAGAAAGCTATGGCCTTCATCTCTAAGTCTTTTCAGAAGAAAGCCTTCTTCAAGAAACCATCTTCCAACAACCAGCGCTACTCAACCACTCTGAACAAGCGCCATGATTACAAGCAAAGGTACGAAGGGAAGAGAAGATCTGATGAGGCCAAGCAGTCAGGTCAGAAGGAGAAGCATGAATGCAAGTCAGAGGTAAATAACAAAGACGAGCCAGTCAAGTGCTACAACTGTGGCAAACTGGACAATTTTTCCAAAGACTGCCGAAAGCCTGTCGTTTGCAACGCTGAATACTACAAGGAAAAAACTGCTTTTGGCACAACAGAAAGAAGCTGACAAAGCACTGATGGTTGAGGATGACCACTGGCTGACTCGATCTGACGATGAAAGTGATACTGAAGATGTTGATGCTCATTTGTGCTTCATGGGCAATCATACTCCTCCTTCAGATCTTGGAGACTCCTGTCAGGTATGTATTCCTATCCATCAAGCCTTAATCAATCAGATGCACTTGCTTGTTCAAAGAGTAGATTCCAGTAAAGCTACCTCAAATGAACAACTGCTTGAAATAAACTCTCTAAAAGAAAAGCTAGATGTTTAAATAAAGATAACCGAAAAGCTTAAGTCTGATAACTCTAACTTAAAAGAAAAGTGTGCAAATCTTTCGATAGCACCAAAGGATTTACGGGCCAAAATATCTGATTTAAACACAAAGCTTGATCAGTGTGAGAATGAGAAAGCTGATATTGTCTATCAATACTCTTCTCTACAAATAGAAATCAAATAGCTTGTTTCTAAAATAATAGACCTTGAGCTTAAACTTTACAAACGATCTATCTGAACAAACCTAAGGATTTCCGTTACTTCAACCGAGAATGGGGAATTTGGTACGACAACCCACAATACTTGAAAAAGATTTTAACAATGAGGCCTACTTTATAAGAGTTCCATTTTCTAGGCCTTGATAAAAAATATCCCCAGTATAAAATCAAATGGACTGGACCACTCAATGAGAAGGAAGAGGAAAGTGAGGAATATAAATGCAAGCGTACAACTAAAATGCAATTACCTTTTGTGTACGAAGTTCTTAACACATCTTATGAGAAAAAGAAATCCAAGTACCTATCAAATGACTACTTTAACGGCTATAAAGTTGCTCAGCCCAAAGATTCCTCGAAAAAGGATTCGGTCCCAGCAACTGAACCTAAAACAGAGAAGGACGAGTTTAAACGCTATGTTCCACCTCTTGTTTTAGAAATGAAAATAGTTCAGTTAGAGAAGTCATTTGAGCAGGAAAGGATTAAATTTCAAAAGGAAAAACAAGAGCTTTTATCCAAACTTGAGGGTGTCAATTCCATAAAAACAGAATCTGTATCTGTTGAGGAAAGGGAAGCCCTTCAGGAAGAAATCAAATGACTTACGTCAAAACTGTCTGTCTTGGCAACAGAAGTGATGCAAGAGCAAGTGAGTAAGGGCGAACTTCAAAAGAAGTTTGACCGACTTTAAAACGAGAAAGTCACTCTGCCTGAACCTTCCTCCAACTCATCATATTAAATCTTCTTGTAAGGCTTTTATAGGAAAAATCTCTTCAAGAAAAGGAAAGGAGCCTCAAGTAATATGTTTGCCAAAGTATCTAAACTCTGATTTTCAAAAAGCTCCCACAACCGATTCTTCACATAACACAGTTCCAAATTGTTCCTCACCTCCTTCACCTAATGATGTTCCATTCGAAAGTGAAATTGATTTTTCAGCATTTATGAATTCCAACATTTGTTCAGATGAGGATTTTTCAAAGTTTGAATTCGATAAACCTCTTCCAAGCCATACCGATTTTCTTTCAATGATGGTTGATCGACCGGTCAAATTTCAAAAGGGCGAATGTTCTACATCCGCACCTAAAACTAGACCTGTGAACGATGTTTCTAAAAACACATCCAAACACAAAAAACATTCACAGAAATGGAAACAGACCGGTAGACCCCAAGATAGACATCCCTACTACTCAAGCCCTACTGACCATGACTTTAAAGATTTTTCAGATAAAAATGGTCAGGCCAAACAAGTCAAACAAAAGTGGGTAGCTAAAGGATCAAACGAGAGCAAGTCGAAGTCAAAGTTATTTAATTCCATTTTCAATTGTAGGACAGACGTTAATAATTATGATGTAAATGAGACAAGTGATTTCGTTGAACAACGTGTTGATTTTCCATTAAAGGTTTATTCAATTCAACAATTACTTCAGTTATCTCATGATTGTTTATGATGATCACATTGTGGATTGAATGATTTTGTCGATAAACAGTATGCATCTGATTGGTATGGCTCTTATCATGTGTTTAATTCTCGACCTAAGCGTAAATCATGCAAACCCAAACGGAAGCCCAGTTCAAAATGGGTTCCCAAAACAGGTGCTACACCTAACCCCCCAGGACCCTTTTTCAAATGGGTACCTAAGGTTGTTTAATCTCCTTTTTGCAGAACGGTCATGTGTGGTACATAGATTCGGGCTGCTCCAAGAACATGACAAGAAGAAGGGAGCTTCTCACGAACTTCACCGAGAAATACTGCGGCAACGTGAGATTTGGGAACGACGATGAAGCATCGATCATGGGTTATGACGACATCGTCCAATAGAACATCACCATCAAGAAGGTCTCATATGTCGCCGGATTAGGACACAATCTCTTTAGTATAGGCCAATTCTGCGACAAGGATCTAGAGGTCAACTTCAAAGCCAAGAAGTGTAGTGTCCGCACCGAAGACGGAAAGGAGTTACAGGTTGGGACGCGCAAAACCAACCTCTACACTATCGACCTCTCCTCGCTGAAGACTGACGAGTCCGTCGGCTTAATGTTAAAGGCAAATTCTCAGCAAACCTGGATTTGGAATCGACGGCTATCGCACCTCAATTTCATAAACATCAACAAGCCGGTGCTAGGCGGACACGTGAAAGGCATGCCCGAGCTCAAATTCGAGAAAGATCGTTTATGTGGAGCATGCAAGATGGGAAAGATGAAGCGAGCATCTCACAAGCCGAAGGCCGCTCCGAGCACGTCGCGGTCCCTCGAACTCATTCACATGGATTTGTGTGGACCGATGCGTGTTCAGAGCATCAACCACAAGAAGTACGTTCTGGTGATGGTCGACGACTACTCATGGTACACATGGGTGAAATTTCTGCATTCCAAGGACGAGACTCTGGAGCTGATAATCACCCATCTGAAGACGATCCAGTTGAATATTCAACAACTGGTCCAGGCCATTCGGATGGACAACGACACGGAATTCAAGAATCATACGTTGGATGACTACCTCATCTTGGTAGGGATCACCCACACGTTCTTCGCCGCACGAACCCCTTAGCAAAACGGAGTTGTGCAAAGTAGTAACCGTACGTTGGTAGAAGCTACTCGCACGATGCTATCTCAGTCAAAGCTACCGGTGTATTTATGGGCCGAAGCTGTTGCAACCGCCTGCTACACCCAGAACCGTTCAATCCTCAACAAGAGGTTCAACAAGACGCCATACGAGATCATCAACAATCGCATCCCCAACATCAAGTACTTCCACGCCTTTGCACGCACATGCTATGTCATGAACGACAAGGACGACCTCGGGAAGTTCAGCCCGAAAGCAGATGAAGGAGTATTCATCAGATACTCGTCCCAGGCTCAAGCGTATCATGTTTACAAAAATCGCACTAAGACCGTCATCGATAGTGTAAACATGACGTTTGACGAAGCGGATGATTTGGCTTATAAACAACTCAGTTCAGAACCCGCTATAAATTGGCGTGTTAGCTTCCGAAAAAGATCGTTCGGTATCTACACAAACACCAGTCGATCCAAATCATACCTCTTCCTCGACATCACATCTTTCTGATTTGGATCTTCTGTTTGAACACTTCCATGATGAATTTTTTCCTCAGTCTAACCCACATGTCAATGTAAATAACAGGATTGGAGCTGTGCAACTAGAAGATTCAGCGAACCTGACCGGTCCACCGCCATCTACAAGCGCTCTAACGAATACGACTGAGACTCCCCAAAGCTCAAGTGACACTACATCAGAAGCTGGAATCACACTGGAGAATACTTTGCCTCTCCAGGAAGTTGTTGCCGAAGATTCATCATCCACGACTCGCTCGGGGCAACCACCTTCTTCCCCGGAGGATGTCCAACCACCAACGAATCTGGCACATGTTGCTCCAGCTAGAAAACCATCATCACTTGAAGTTGTGCAAGACCTTCCCCTCGGCACTTATGTAGATCCGGATACATCTCACACAACTGCTCAACCGCTTCCACACACAACCAAATGGACATGTGCACATCCTCTTCATCAGATTATCGACGATCCTTCCACTCTAGTTCAGACACGAGGTGCCTCTGCAAATTTCTGCCTCTTCTCCAGCTTCTTCAGTCGAGTTGAGCCCACAACCGTATCCAAAGTACTCAATGATCCAGACTAGGTGATCGCAATGCAAGAGGAGCTCAATCAGTTCGAGAGCCTCTGGGTTTAGAGACTTGTTCCACGCCCAATGAACAAGACGGTAATCGACACTAAGTAGGTGTTCAAAAACAAGAAGGTTGAAGATGACACCGTTGTACGTAACAAGGCACGCCTCGTGGCAAAAGGATACCGACAACAAGAAGGCATCAACTACGACGAGACATACGCCCGGTAGCATGAATTGAAGCGATCCGAATATTCCTTTCCTATGCCGCCCACAAGAACTTCACGGTCTTCCGGATGGACGTGTGTTGGAACCCAGATACACTTAATCAAGATTAACAGTCTATTAGTTGAGTTTAGAGTTTGATGCGGAAGCGTATTAAACTAACAGATATGTTTGATAGATATTAGAACGCACATATATAAAGAAAACAGTAAAGAATGAAAAGGATTTCTGGAACAGTTACTGTTATTCAATATATAATAAGAACACGAAGAACAGATTAAGAACTGTTGGTGTGTGTGAGAATATAACACTCAGATATTTGACAATAAAGTTTGAGAGTATTAGTGATTCCTTGTGTATTCGTTCTTAGGAAGATCTCAACATGAGACTTCCTTTTATACTACTCTTAGAAGACTATGAAGTAGGTCACTGTTCCTTTTACGGCATGAATAGTGAACTGGATGGTGTGAACAGTTGTTTGAGCCATGCGCATTTAATGGAGCAGATGTACTATTGGTAAATGCATTAAATGGCGCAGACGTCTATTTTGTACCATGCCCTATTGAGTCCACTCAGAGCTTGACACGTGTTTTGACAGTACTTTTCCATGCAAGTTGATGAACGTATCCAGTAATATCTTCCAAGTCTTCATAGCAGACCACAGAGGCTCTGTAAGGCATTACAGAGGTTCTATGGTCTGACCTTCTGTGGAGCAGTCCACTTGTTTCCGAGTTGATCTTCTTCTTGCGCACTACAGAGGTTCTGTGATTACCTCTGTAGCTTCTGTGGCTTTCTGGACTTGATCTTCTGGAAGAAGTGGCAGAGCCTCTGTGAGAGGCTTTTCTATACTTAGCCTATTTTTCACTACTTCTAAGTATTTCTATGATTAGGAAGATTGAAGCTAACAATCTCCCCCTAAGTAGTGAAAAATAAAAATTTGACTTTGAGTTTAGTTAGGCTAAGTTGGATAAGACAGAGGTTAAACAATACCTCGAAATTTCTTTCATTTAGAAATATGCCAGAGACATTTTACATTTGAGTACAATGAAAGATAAACTTTTAACTTTGTTTGCAGAGATTGGAGGTCTGAGAATCAGATTTTGGCATCTTTGAAATCATTGTAACTTCTGTTGTCTCTTCCAACTTTTCTGATCTCTTTGTAGAATCTGATGCAGAGTTCTCTTAGGCGAATTGTTGCGTCAATCTCTCTTATGATTGTATCTGCAGCATCTTTTTCCATTTTCTTTGAACCTCTGTATTTCACAAGGCTTGCTCTGAACTTGTTCAGAGTATTTGTTGCGTACTTCTGACAGTCCATGCATACAAATAGTTTAGTTTCGCCTTGAGGGTTTTGAAATACTAACCCAAACCGTGGTTCTGTGATGATTGAGTTTGGTATGGCGTCTGGTGGGCAGCGATCCTCTGGTGGTCGTAGATCCAGATGTTTGAGACCGAGATCCTTTCCCAGCTGGAAATCTATCATGCTGTAGAGCAAAAGCTTTTCCCTCATCGCTTTTCTCAATACTTGATAGGCTCTGGTGTTTGCCTATGTGTTGTAGTTGTCCTTTGTCCATTGCAGAAGGTCAGGTAGATCGTATGGATTGATGTTTCTTAAGGCAGCATCAGCGAAGGTAGATTCTGAATTGTTCTCTCTTCTGACTTTGTAAAGATTGTACCTGACCCTTGGATAGGTTCTTGTGAAGGAGAATCGGCAGAAGATCACCTTTTTGATCTTGTGAATTGAGAAAACATCTGCTTTGGTTCTTGGCTTTGTTCTCGTGAAGATGTTCTCAAATTCTTCTCTGATCCTTGGATCTGTCACATGATCTGTTGGATAGTTTGTCTGAAAGGATTGTTTGTAGAGGTATTTGTATACCACTTCTTCCATTTCTTCATGTGTTGGACCAGGTCGTGGAATTTGTCTTCTGAGACTCTCCATCTGTTGAACAACTTCTGCAGCTCTACCAGTTAAAGGAATTTCTGATAAAGGCTTCAATCCATGTGCCCAGTCAACTTCTTCGGGTTTTGGGGTTTGAAAGGCGTCAAACGCACTCTTCATCAGTTTCTCTGTTGGCTTTGACAATGTTTTCTTCTTCTTAGGCTCTTCTGTCAGTATCCCTTTGCCTTTATCTTTTGTTGTCGTGGCAGAACCTGTTGCTTCTGTGGGATTTGAGGTTTGCACTTCTGTAGGTTTGATGGAGGTTGCCTCTGTGGATTTTGACGATTGTGACTTAGAGGACTTTTGTGGCGATGGTTCTGTTGGCTTGACTTGCTCTGTAACCTCTGTTGGAGGTTGTTTGGTGACTTCTTCTGTGAGCTCAGTTTTTGTTGATGAAGTGTTGTCATTGAATCTTCTTGCCATTCTGAAAGCTAAAGTAAACCTGTGCCTTTCTTCTTCTCTCTTCACCATACGATCACTCATTGTTGTGTGCATCCTTTTCAGAATGTCAGAAGCAGAGGTCGTTGCTCTTTTTGGTTTGGTGGCAATCGACTTTCTTCTGGGTATGGTTTGGGGTGTTTCCACAGAGGTGGGTGTTTTCTCTGTGGTTCTTTGATCGGATTCTTCCAAAGTAATTACCTCAGGGGTGGTAGTTGCCTCTGAGGTTTGCTTATCTGTTTCTTTAGTGTTGGGTTCTTCAGAGGTTGAATCCACAGAGATGGGTGTATTCTCTGTGGTTCTTTGAGTTTGTTGTTGGGTTTGTTCTTGAGGGGCTTGGCTGATTGGTTCTGCTGCGATTGGTGGAGATTGAATTCCTCTGCTCGTAGCTTTCTCCCTTAAATTCTCCCCCTCATGATTATCTGATGGACCAGGTTGGTCATCACCAGAATCATCCTGACACTCATCCGAAGTACCCTCTGCTCTGCAAGAAGTGTTGGGCTTCTTTGGCAATTCAGCTCCTGCTACCTTCAATTTTTCACATATATCATCGCAGAGACCAATAAATGTCGCAAGCTCTGCTTCTGTCTTGAATCGCATTTTGCCGACACTTTCTTGAAGTCCTTCACATAGTTGGCATTTGCAGTTGTGAAGGAGACAATGACTTCTGTGACCTGGTTTATGACGTTTTGTCCTAGCTCTGTTAGCTGTGCTCTGGTCATATAGTCTTTTGGCTGCATCATTGTCGTGGTTCGTATTGCCTCTGCTTGAACTTGTGATAACGCATTCTGTAAGTCTGCAGGAGTAATGCCCTCTGCTCTGTTGGATTGCGTATTCAATTGTTCAAGGAAATCTTTGACCGAGTCCCTGAATGCAGAAGTTGCAGTTGTTTCGAATTGATGAGCGGCAGAAGTGGCTGTTTCTTTGGCAGTGGTTGTTGCAGAAGACTTCATCTCTGAGATGGCGGTTTTCACCTCTGTGGACAGATCGTCCATTTTGGTGTTCAGATTCAAGAGAGCTGTAGATGTTGTCTCTGCCAAGGATTTGAAAGAGCTTTGCAACTCTTTCATTGTTTGGTTCACAGAGGTGACAAGGGTTTGGAACTCATCCCTTGATACTTGTGTTCCTTGTGTAACCTCTGGAGGAACACATTCGTCTCCAGAGTGAGTCCCTGTTCCTGGGACACCTTCGTTCACCCTTGTTTGTACGATGGGGGTGGAAGGATTTCCTTCTGATCCTCGAGAGGAAACCTGAGTTTCGTTCTCTACAGAAGTTCTGTGAAGAACAGAGTCCAAATCCACTCCAGAGGTGGGTATTGGAATGTCCTTCTGTTGACTAGGAGACTTGTCTAGAGTCTCTTCGTCTCTGTGCTTACTACTTCTCTCTGAAAGAAGGTTTGGCCTTAATGTGTGCGTGACAGAGGAAACGAATTCCTCTGTAGGGTGTTCTTGTGTGATCTGGGGCGATTGATCACGAACATTAGGTGAGTCTCTTTGAGGAGACTCCCTAGGAATGGATTCCCCGGTTTCTGTGGGCACAGAGGTTGAAAGAGTAACCTCTGGCTGGATGGGTTGGGTTAGGATCGAGCTGTGCTGCTCTTTTTCAATAACTCCTTCTGCAGCTAGACCTGTGGAGTTAGAAATGTGGGTTGCACTGGGAGTTGGGTTTGGTTGTGTGCCTTCTTCAACTTCGGCATCTTTTCTTGTTTCTTCTTCTGGTTCTGTGGAAGTTCCTTTCTCTGTGCGCAAGGAGTCATATATGTGATGAGATCCGTATAAGCTCATGATATGAGGATGATAGAGACCTTTTCGTATCCAGATAGCCTCTTCTTCATCTGAATCTACCTCTGAGATTTCTATCCCTGTTTCTGTGGTTTCTTCTGCAACCGTTGCCTCTGTAACTTCAGTTGTATTCCACTCAGCTTTGGTTTGTTCTGTATCTTCTGAAGCTTGGTTTGGACTTCTTCTGTGGACGTCCAATCCTTGAATGAAAGGGTTTTGTAAAATCACAGGGGTTTCGGCTGGTTGATTTCTGGGTGTTGTGTCATCTTCTTGTAGATGTGTGTCAATGCCAGAAATGAAGAAATCTTGCTCTTCTAGAGAGTGGTGGTCGAGAGGTTGTGCCGTCCACCCTGCTGTATTAAGGGTGTTTGCAATTTCGGGGTTCTGTAGGAAATCATTCAGGTCTCCCTGGTGAGCAAATCTATCTGGAGATTGATAGGGTGATTGATATCCTTCTTCTGTCATTCCTATTTCTGCATCTTCTTCTTCTGCAGTTTCACCCTCTATGATTGCCTCTTCTGCAATGGTAACCAATTTTTTAAGTGATTTACCATGCTTCTTTTTGGTTTTCCTCCTTTTTGGTTTTGGTGCCCCTTCCTCTGTTGATTTGGATCTTTTCTTTTTCTGTTTTGTGAAAAGGGGAGGAGCAGAGGAGCCAATCTCTGTGGCATGGGGAGGTGAAGGTCTATCTTCTGCAGTGCTAGTTGATGTGCCTTCTGCAGTTTTTCTCTTCTTAGCTTTTGGAGTAGAAGCTGAGATCTTTGCTGAAGATTTCTTTCCCATTATTTCTGCGCGTTTGGCTATGAAGCTGAGTTGAATAGCCATGTGTTTTGCTAACTTTTGATCCTTTTCTGCTTGAGTGGAAAGAGGTTTTGCTATCATTGTTCCTAGAGGGACACCTAAACGCGGGGGTGTCATAGGACTCGGTTTTGGAGTTCTATGATCGCGTATATACTTTTTCTTAAGGGATATGTTCGATGCGTAGCGCAGAAGTTTCTTTGACAGAGGTCTGCAGTGTGAGTAGCCATCAGCATGATCAGTGGGGGTATTTTTGTTCATCGGGAACTGTTTGGGAGTTGGCCCTTCCATTGGCCAATTTTGGATTAGCAGCAGAGGTTCGAACAGTACTCCCAATATTCTTTGGAATTGCAGAGGTGGTAGAAAGTTGGGATCGTTCTCTTTGACCCTTTTCGAGTTGTTCTTTCTGTCGATGGTGTTTATGATCTCTTGCATCATTATGGTCGCATAATCTAGTGGAAGATCATAGTAAACCCCATACATGATGCTCAAGATTTGATGTGAGCTCTGGTCAATACTCCCTATCTTTCCTGTCAGGCATCTGTTAAGAATAGAGAACAAGGTGTTCCACAGAGGTGGTAATCGGCCTCTGCGGAAGTCATTTCTCTTCCGTAGTTGGGTGTTGTACCCAAGCATTTCCACGAATCGACAGAGCTCTTCGTCTGTTGGTTGCTCTGCATAACTTTTCAATCCCAGAAGACCCCTTGTTGGTAGGTTGAATTCAAGTGAGAACATTGTTCTGTTGAACTTGATTTCAAGATGCTCAGATTTATCAGGTCTTGAAATGTACCCTTTGATAAGAGAATCGTCTTTATCAAATCGGCAGCTTTGCCAAAATTGGTTCAAATAACGGACTGGAATTTTGTTAGGGGTTCTTGATAGTAGAGGGAAGAGGATATGGTTTTCCATGATGTTCAGAAGTATGGCATGGGCTTCGCCGAAAGTAGTGGGTGAGGGGACCAAATAGCAGTTGTTGGATTTGATAGGAAGAGTGGCTTCGAAATGATCCTTAGCTATGAAGTTTTGCAAGTGTGTCGTCGGAGCAAAGTCTGCGGAGTCCCCGGAATCTTGTTGTTCAATATTTCTTGCAAGGCTGGGGTTTTCAGAATGTTCTGAAGGTGCAGGGGAGTGTTCCGGTGAGTTCGCCGGAGAGAGTTCAGAGGATGTAGCTCGAGAAGATGAAGCCATTTGAGAATAAGATTTTTGCAAGCTTTTTGCAGGGTTTCGTCGGAGAAGAAGATGAGAGTTTGTAAAAGGTTTTATGTGAGGGTAAGCTTTGTTTTTATAGGATGGTAAAACGGTAGAATTCGAAAGAGTAAAATATATGGCAATGGATTAAAGTTTGGAATCTGCACTCGAGTTTGAGCGGCGGGTTCAACTTTCCAAATAAAAACGTTCCATGTACGCCCAATGAAAATGGGACACGTAGGCCTTGTCAGAATATGACAGGACGTCGTGCGCGGCCCATTAATGCTAGGCGCGTGAGGTTGATTTTAGCCATATGAGTTTCACTCGCAGTAAAAGTAACCGTTATTACTACAGAGATGCCCAAGTAATCAGATTGACAGAGCTTCTGTAGTTTACAGAGGCTCTGTGATCTTGAAAATCTTTGATGTTTATCCCTTTTTCATATATCTCATTGTTATCATGACTTCTGTGGGGTTCTTCTTTAACCAAAACATTTGTAAAGGCATTGGAGAGGATAAAATCGGATTTTTGTGAAGAAATTTGCTTCGCAGAGGTTTTGTGGCTCTGTTGGAACTTGCAGAAGTTCTGTGAGGGCCAGCAGAAGCTCTATGAGAGAAAAAATCTCATAACAAAAATTTTATTAGTATTTTTGATCATCCAATTTTTGATTTTGTTTAAGAGATGTTTTTCGGACATATTTGAAAGTTTGTGTCCGAGAAAACTGTTAAAAAAAAACGGTTTGTTCGAGAAGGTCATGGTCTGCGTTTTCGGTTTCCGAGATAACATTCCAAAAGATCGATAGAAGGTTAATTTGTGATCACAGAGCATATTTCCTGCAGAAGCTCTGTTGAGCTCAGCAGAAGCTCTATGACCTTAAATTTCTCCTAATTCGAAGTTTTGTGAAACTTTTTGAGCTTTTGATTTTTGAAATGTTATTCACAGTATATTTAGGACATATTTGACAATTCTTGTCCTAGAAAATTGTTTTCCAAAAACCTTTTGTGCGAGAGACATACCTTTTGGTTCTTCTTTTCTCGGCAGTGATATCTGACTTCTGTCGATATGGAGTCATCGACATTTTTCTTTGGCTTTCCCTTGAAAGTTTTATCTCTTTAGATCATTTCAGGGTTCCCTTCTGCTCCCCCTTGATCTAATCACCTCTGTAGATCAAGTAATTTCCTTTTGCTCCCCCTTGACCTAATCACCTCTGTAGATCAAGTGATTTCCTTTTGCTCCCCCTTGACCTATGCTTGGATCAAAGAATGATAAGTTTTGCATAAAACATAGGTCATGGTCTTTCAGAGGTTCTGTAGGGGTCGTCAGAGGTTCTGAGTTGACTTACAGAAGCTCTGTGATTTTAAGAACTATTTAAGGTTTTAAGAATTTACATACAGAAGTAGAATCAATCAAAGCAATAATTTAAGCAATGTATTTACTTATTATTTACAGAATATAAAACTATACTTACTGAGGATTTTCACACCATGTTAATCATTCCTATCTTACCCACCAAGAAGTTGAATCTTTTCTCGTCTAGTGCTTTGGTGAATAAGTCAGCGAGTTGATATTCTGTGGGCACAAAATGCATTTTGATTGTACCGTATTCAACATGATGTTTCAAGAAGTGATACCTTATATCGATATGCTTGGTTTTTGAGTGTTGCACAGGGTTGGCAGAGATAGCAATAGCACTTTTGGAATCGCAGAAGATGGGTATTTTGAACAGGATGTGGCCGTAGTCTTTTAGCTGAGTCTTCATCCATAGAACCTGAGAACAACAGCTAGCGGCAGCAACGTATTCAGCTTCTGCAGTGGATGTGGAAACACAATTCTGCTTCTTGGAGGTCCAACTGACTAGTTTACCACCTAGGAATTGACAACTCCCAGAGGTACTCTTTCTGTCGAGCATGCATCCTCCATAGTCTGAATCTGTATAAGCTTTAAGACCAAAACCAGAGTTCTGTGGATACCAGAGACCAAGATTTTTGGTCCCTTTTAGGTATCTAAAGATTCTCTTTACGGCATCATAATGTGATTTCTTTGGATTAGCTTGATAGCGTGCACAGAGACATGTGGCATGCATAATGTCAGGTCTGCTTGCTGTTAAGTATAACAGAGATCCAATCATGCCTCTGTAGAGAGTGCATTCTACAGAGATGCCATCTGAATCTAAGAATAACTTGTTTCCAGTGGCCATTGGAGTTTTCATTGCAGAGGCATCAGAGAAGCTATACTTGGAAAGAATGTTAGAGACATATTTAGCTTGATTTATAAAAATTCCCTCTGATGATTGTTTGACTTGGAGTCCGAGGAAGAAAGTTAATTCTCCCATCATACTCATTTCAAACTCACTCTGCATGAGTTTTTCAAATCTTTTACACTCTTCTGAATTAGTAGACCCAAAAATTATGTCATCTACGTATATTTGTACAAGCATTATCTCACTATTTTTGCGTTTATAGAATAAGGTAGTATCTGTTGTACCTCTGTTGTAACCATTGACTAGAAGAAAGGTAGAAAGTCGTTCATACCATGCTCGTGGAGCCTGTTTCAGTCCATATAGAGCTTTTTCAAGGTAGTATACATGCCTTGGAAACTTTGAGCTTTCAAATCCTGGTGGCTGATTAACGTAGACCTCTTCTTGGATTTCACCGTTGAGAAAAGCTGATTTTACGTCCATCTGATAGACTTTAAAACCTCTGTGGGCTGCGAAGGCTAAGAATATTCTTATTGCTTCGAGCCGTGCGACAGGGGCAAAAGTTTCATCGTAGTCTATGCCTTCTTCTTGTCTATATCCCTTTGCTACTAATCTTGCTTTGTTTCTGATGACCACTCCATCTTCATCCTTCTTGTTTCTGTAGACCCATTTAGTCCCAATGGCCTGTTTTCCTCTTGGCAGAGGTACTAGAGTCCATACTCTGTTACGCTCAAATTGCAAAAGTTCTTCTTGCATGGCGTCTACCCAGTTTGGGTCATCTAGGGCTTCAGAAATCTTCTTTGGTTCTATCACACTAATAAAATTTGTAAAGAAACAAAAGTTAGCAGTGGCAGACCTTGTTTTTACTGCGTCAGAAGGTTCTCCGATTATTTGGCTTGGAGGATGGCTTTTTGTCCATTGAGTTGTGCGTGGAAGATGATCATCAATGTCATTCAGACTTTCTTTAGAGACTTCTTGTGTTTCTTCTTGTGTAGCCTCTGTTGTTCTTCGTGCCTTGGAAGTTGATTCTACCGTTTGTGGAATGATTGGTATGAGTGGTGGTGGAGTTTGTTCCTCTGAGGACGTATAGTCTTGGTCCTCGATTTCCTCTGTAATTGGTTCTTCTGTTGTTTGTGCAGCTTCTGTGGTCGTTTTCCTTGATGTTTCATCTTCTGCACTTTCTTCTGCTTCGGCAATTGCATCTGTAGTATTTACAGAAGAAGATGAAGCATTATTAGGACCAGTTAGTGACAAACCTGTAGGATTTTGTCCGACAGAGGATGGTTCTTCAGAAACCCTGATTGTTCCAACAGAAGGATCAATGTTTTCGTGGAGCATCTCTAAAAAAAGAAGATCCAAGTCTTCTTTTGCTTGTGAGATGACAGAGGATTTCCCTTTAATTCCGAGTTCTGAACTGATTTTTTCAGAAGTCATTTGGAATGAATCATCAAAAGAAACATTGATGCTTTCTACAATCTTGTGAGACTTTGTAAGGAATGTTCTGTAGGCTTTGGAAGTGGCAGAGTATCCAATGAATTTGCCTTCATCTGCTTTTACATCAAACTTTCCTCTTGAATCTCTGTCGTTTAAGACGAAGCATTTGCATCCGAATACATGGAAAAATTTGATGTTTGGCCGCCGTTTGTTAAGCAATTCGTAAGGCGTCTTGAGGTGTCTTTTCACAATGGTTGATCGATTTTGAGTATAACACGCAGTAGAAATTGCTTCTGCCCAAAAGTTCATTGATAATCCGCATGCTGACATCATAGTTCTTGCGGCTTCCACAAGTGTTCGATTTTTTCTTTCGACAACACCTTTCTGTTGTGGAGTGCGAGCTGCAGAGAAGTTCTGTGATATTCCTTCTGTTGAAAGATAGGCTTCAATGACAGAGTTTTTAAATTCTGTGCCATTGTCACTTCTTAACTTCTGTATTCTGCAATTATAAAGAACTTGGATTCTTTTCATTAGATTTATCAATATATTTGGAACATCTGATTTCTTTCTAACGAATTGAACCCATGTGAAACGCGAATACTCATCAATTAGGACAAGTATGTATTTCTTGCCACCTAGGCTCTGTATGGCAATGGGACCGCAGAGGTCGACATGAAGCATGTACAGAGGTCTAGTGCAAGATACATCTGTTTTGCCTTTGTGGGAAGCTCTTTTGAGTTTTCCCATCTCACAGGCAGAACATAAATGATCCTTATTGAATTTAACATTTGGCAAACCTTTAACTAGATCAAGTTTGACCAGTTTTTCCAATGTGTGAAAATTCAAGTGACAGAACCTGTTGTGCCATAACCAGGCTTCTTCACTTTTGCAGGCAACAAGGCAAACTTTGTCTTTGTTCTTTGAGTTGAAGTTCATTAGATATAGATCACCTATTCTTTCAGCTCGCAGAAGTTCCATACTTGTTTCTTCACTTTGTAGAGAGCAGAAAGTTCTTTTGAACAACACATTTAATCCTGTATCACAAAGTTGACTTACACTGAGTAGGTTGTGCTTAAGGCCATCCACATATGCAACTTTGTATACAGAAACGTCTTCTTTCCTTATGACTCCATAGCCTTTTATATGTCCTTTCTTGTTGTCTCCAAAAGTCACAGATCCACCATCTTGTGTTTCTTTGTACGTGGATAGTGCACTTCTGTCACCAGTCATGTGCCTTGAGCATCCGGAGTCTAGATACCAGATTGGCACATACTTCTTCTGCAGGACAATCACAGAGATTTAGGTACCCATATCCATATGGGTCCAATATTGTTAGAGTTTTTCAAGTTTGCCTTGGCATTCTTGAAATACATTTTGTTCTTTGCAGAAGAGTCAGATTGTTTCTTTGTGGGATTTGACTTTTGAATTGTCGTAGAGAGTAAACAGACTTGACTTGAAAAATGATTATTAAGTTTAGACATAAGATCAAAGCAATGGCAGTATTGAATATGAGATGTAATTTGCTTGAACTTTTCATTGAACTTTTTAAACTCAGCCACAGAGGCATTACATTCTTTCTTTACATTAGATTTCCTATTACTAGAAGATCTATGAATACTCGAATGTTGTTTGCAAAAGCTCTGTTTAGGACCTGCCTTCTGTGGGTTGCTTCTGTGGTGAACTTCTTTCATCAGTGTCACAGAAGAAAAAGATTTATTAACCTTGGGTTTTGAAAATCTAGAACTTATAGGATCAATAGAGGTCTTCTGTAACATTTTAAGCTCAGCAGAGGTTTTGATATGTAGATTCAATTTTAGAAAATCTTGGCAGATTGGAATCTCTGTGAGTTTCTCTTTTGGAGAAATAGTTCTGTGAGGAACTTCAGAGGAGAATTTGACATCCTCTGTGTCACAGTGAATTATCCCTGATTTTAAATCAGTCTCTGAGTTGTTAGAGGATGAATCGTCCTCGTATACAGAGGTTGAGTCAATTCTTTCAACAGAGGCTGGATTTTCTGAGCATGTATCGTACGAGCTTTCTTCCTCTGTAGAATAGTTTTCATAGATTGCAGAGGTTTCTAATAAGATTTCTTCAGTGAGAGTTTTATCTATAGAAGATGTACAGAAATTTTCTAAAACGCTTGATTTCCATATTTCCAAAATTTCTTTTTCAATTAAAATTTTAAAGTTTTCTTCTGAAAAAATGGGTTTAAACTCAGGAGCTTCTGCTGATAATTTCTTTTCAACGTTTATCAAACAGACAAAAGCAACCTGTGTTTGGGTCTCTGGTTTACCAAACTTGAAGATACCAATCTGATCTTGTGTTTTCAGATATTTCTTTGGTTTGATACCTCTATTGACAGAGGTTGAAGATGATGAGTCTGTGTTTTCAAACCACACGTTAATCATCTTCTTATGTTTCTTCAAGTAAGGATCCACAGAGATTTTCGCCCTTTTGCTTACAGAGATTAGATTTGGAAAATCTGGTTTGTTCGTTTTTCCAATCACAAATAAAGAGGACAAAGGTTTGTTTCTTTTGCCTTCAACACCTAGGGTGATATCATCATACCCTATACCTCGTCTTCCTATTTGTGAGTTTACTTTTTCATAAACTTTCTGTGCATCTTTATAGTTTTTAATCAAAACTTCTCTTCTGAGTAAATCTTGCCATAATACCTCTCTTTCTCTTTGAAAGTATTCTTTAAGAGCTCTTATGTCAGTAGTTTCGCTCCTTGAAACTGAAAGTTCTTTTGTTTTATCTTTTAAAGTATTGGTTAATTCAGAAATTTGTTTTTTTAAAGGATCTAGAGTTTTGTTCCAATTCTTTTCTATTCTCTCTTTTTCCTCAAAAATCTTTGTTTTTTCTTGAGTGAGAAGCCGTACTTCTCTCTCATTGAAGGTGAGTCTTTTCTGAATAATTTGATTTATCTCTTTCAGTTCAATTAATTCAATGTTAATTCTAAGTGTATTATCATCTACAGAGGTAATACAAGAGTTGGAATTTGAAGTAGATACCTCAGAGTCAGTACAGGAGTCGACTTCTGCCATGCCACAGAAGAGGGCATTGGCGGTATGTTCATCGTCAGAAGTAGAGTCTGACTGGAAGTCTTCTGTGTTCTCCTCAGAATGTCCTTTTGCCATTAAGGATTTTTGAGCATAATACTCGGCTTTCTTTTTGTAGAAAGCAGAGTCCCTCTGTGGGCGATTTGATCTGCTTCTGCATTCATTCGCAAAATGGCCTGGTTTGCCGCAGTTAAAACATCCTTGAGGAGTGTTTCCTGTTCGATCATTGGACTTCTGTAGGTCTCCGCCTTTCTCTGATCTACATTCCTTTGCATAGTGACCAGGTTTGCCGCATTTGTAGCATTCTTGCTGCGTGTGGCTTACCGAGTCATCTGACCTCTGTCGGTCATTTCCTCTGTAATGTCTTTCGCTTGACCTCTGTCGGCCACTCGATTCTTCTTCTCTTCTGTCATCTCTTCTGTTTTCTCTATCATATCTTTCATTTCCGGAACCTCTTCTGTTTCCTCTGAACTCTTTTGTCAATAGAGCTAAAGATTTAGCTAGTGACGCAAGAGTTATTTCTTTTTCTGCTTGCTCTTCTTCTTCACTGTCTATTATCACCATCTTCTTCTTCTCCTTCTTCTTCTCCTCTGTGGCTTTTTCATTTCTTGGTCTCTGTGCATCTTCTTTAGTTTTACTAACCAATGCATATGGTACAATGGTTAGTGTTTTAGCCTGTGCTATCTGAGGTTCTTGTGCGGCTAATGTTCCGTAAAGATCAGAGAGAGTCCAGGTGTCTAGATCCTGGTTTGTCTGTAGGGACATAGACAGCTGGAGCCATTCTTCATTTAGACTTTTTAAAAACATGACATTGTTTTCTTCAGAAGTTCTGTCAATGCCTGATTTTCTGCACTTGTTGATTAGAGAGTTGAATCTGTCGTATGTTGTTTGCAGAGATTCTGTTGAAGAGGCTCTGAATGCATGATATTCATTGATGTACTGTGCTCTTCGGGTTTTTTGTGTTTTAGCACCTCCTTCCAACTGTCTTTCCAGTTCTTTCCACAGATCATGCGCTGTTTCACATGAATCCAAGGATTGAAAGAGTTCGTTGGGTATTGCCATAATCAATGTCCTCTTGGTTTTCTGAGCAACTTCATCTTCTGCTTTATCTTCGGTTGACCACTCCCCTTTTGGCTTTGGTTTTTGATGTTCGGGGATTTCAGCAGATTCAGCAGTAGCAGGTATACGAGGTACTACTGTCATGGGAATAGGAGGAGGATTGTACAGATATTGTACTTGATTTTTTTCAGTGCCCTCGAAAAAATGGACCATTCTTATTTTCCACTGAGGATACTCATCTCGAAGGAGACTAGGAGGTTTAGTGAGAGAACCAGTAGTAAAGAAATTATTTGTATTTGTCATTTTTGAAGATTTTAGAAAGAATGTATGACTAAAGAGTTACTTCGATGAACTTGAAGATTTTCTGAGTTTAAGCAGTTTCCAGACACAATAATATCTATCACGAATCTTGATAAGTGGATCACTTGATATTTAAAATCAAGAGTGGCTCTGATACCAATTGTTGGAACCCAGATACACTTAATCAAGATTAACAGTCTATTAGTTGAGTTTAGAGTTTGATGCGGAAGCGTATTAAACTAACAGATATGTTTGATAGATATTAGAACGCACATATATAAAGAAAACAGTAAAGAATGAAAAGGATTTCTGGAACAGTTACTGTTATTCAATATATAATAAGAACACGAAGAACAGATTAAGAACTGTTGGTGTGTGTGAGAATATAACACTCAGATATTTGACAATAAAGTTTGAGAGTATTAGTGATTCCTTGTGTATTCGTTCTTAGGAAGATCTCAACATGAGACTTCCTTTTATACTACTCTTAGAAGACTATGAAGTAGGTCACTGTTCCTTTTACGGCATGAATAGTGAACTGGATGGTGTGAACAGTTGTTTGAGCCATGCGCATTTAATGGAGCAGATGTACTATTGGTAAATGCATTAAATGTTGCAGACGTCTATTTTGTACCATGCCCTATTGAGTCCACTCAGAGCTTGACACGTGTTTTGACAGTACTTTTCCATGCAAGTTGATGAACGTATCCAGTAATATCTTCCAAGTCTTCATAGCAGACCACAGAGGCTCTGTAAGGCATTACAGAGGTTCTATGGTCTGACCTTCTGTGGAGCAGTCCACTTGTTTCCGAGTTGATCTTCTTCTTGCGCACTACAGAGGTTCTGTGATTACCTCTGTAGCTTCTGTGGCTTTCTGGACTTGATCTTCTGGAAGAAGTGGCAGAGCCTCTGTGAGAGGCTTTTCTATACTTAGCCTATTTTTCACTACTTCTAAGTATTTCTATGATTAGGAAGATTGAAGCTAACAACGTGAAGACCACTTTCCTCAATGGCGTACTCAAAGAAAAAGTCTATGTCTCACAACCAGAAGGGTTCGTGGATGACTTCAAGCCAAATCATGTATACATCCTCGACAAGGCCCTCTATGGTATCAAGCAAGCTCCACGGACCTGGTATGATAGGCAGTTAGATCGAACCCTGTGTCTTTGGGATATCAAAGACCTAGGTTGGGTGTACCCTTCAGATATCTGAATATTGGCTTTACAGCGATCAAATGTGATTCTTTGGGTTCTGATTGATATCCTGCACATAAACAAGTAGAATACATGATATCAATTCGACTAGCTGTAAGATATAAAAGAGAGCCGATCATTCCTCTATAGGCAGTGACATTAACAGGTTTCCCACTTGGGTCCTTGTTTAGTGTCAGCGTAGGTGCCATCAGAGTTTTTATTGCTGAGCTGTGAGTAAGATCAAATTTTTTTAGCATATCTTTAACGTACTTAACTTGGTGAATAAATGTACCTTTATCGCTTTGCTTAATCTGAAGCCCAAGGAAGTATGTTAGTTAACCCATCATACTCATCTTATATCCTTTCTTAATTCCTTCAGCGAATCGAGTACACAGAGATGGGTTAGTGGATCCAAATATAATGTCATCGATATATATCTGAACAAGTATAATATGACCGTTAACCTTTCTGAAAAATAAAGTATTGTCAATCTTTCCACGTTCAAAATTTTCAGCGATAAGGTAAGAAGATAAAGTATCATACCATGCACGAGGGGCTTGTTTTAAACTATTGAGGGCCTTGTCTAGTTTATAAACATAATCTGGATGTTTGGGGTCAGATAACCCTGGGGGTTGTTCCACAAAGACTTCCTCATTCAGCTTTCCATTTAGGAGTGCTGACTTAACATCCATTTGATGAACTTTGAAGTCCTTATGAACTGCATAAGCTAAGAATAATTAAATTGCTTCGATCCTGGCCACAGGGGCAAAGGTTTCATCATAGTCTATGCCTTCCTCTGTCTGTATCCCTAAGCAACAAGTCTATCCATGTTTCAGGTTATAGTCCCATGTTCATCTAACTTGTTACGATACACCTACTTGGTGCAAATAACAATTTTGCCAGATGGTCTGGGAACGAGATTCCAAACCTTGTTTCTTTCAAACGCAGTCAGCTCTTCTTGCATAGCGCTGACCCAGTTTGGATCTCTGAGTGCATCATCGGCCTTTTTAGGTTCAAGCAATGATATGAGAGTTACAAAGAGACAGATGTTACCTGAGTGCGTCGAGTCTGAATACCTGCGCTTGGATCACCTAGATTTTGTTCAATGGGATGATTCATTGTCCATCTCTGAGCTGGAGCTTGAAATTCTGGCTCTGAGTGGATTTCTAGAAGGGCTAAAGAAGAGGCTTCAGCAATGGTATTATCAGGCATATCAGGTATATCAGGTATATCTGACATATCTGGCATCAACTGCTGAGGTTCAGATAGTATTTCATTGACTGACTGCTGAGGAGAAGTGGATGGGTTTTCAAAATTTGAGGCTTCAGAGGGAGGTAAAGTGTTTAAGGGAACAACTGATATCCATGAAGAGGATTCAGCTTCACTTGTTTACATGCTTGGAATGGTGATTGGATCATCATCAGCGATTGGGGTGTTAGCCTATAGAATCAAGATTGAAATAAGCTTCAGGTTCCCCATAATGAGAAAACATCCATTGATTTAATTCTTTGTTTTCAGCAGTAGGTTTAGAATTTGATGATCGAGATTCATCAAATGTGACATGAATAGTTTCTTCAACAGTTTGTCTTCTTTTGTTGAAGACTCTAAAGGCTTTGGACACTGAGGAGTATCCAAGGAATATTCCATAGTTAGCTTTGGGATCGAACTTTCCAAGAGTATCTATGTTGTTTAATATGTAGCACTGACAACCAAATATATGAAGAAAGCTGAGAGATGGCTTTCTCCCTTGGAAAAGTTCGTAGGCAGTTTTCTTGAATCTTCTAACAATCAGCGACCTATTTTGAGTGAAACAGTCAGTGTTGACAGCTTTTGCCCAAAATTAAGTTAGAAGATGAGAATCGTTGATCATAGATCGAGCAGCTTCGATGATCGTTCTGTTTCTTCTTTCAGCGACCCCGTTTTGCTGAGGTGTTCTCACCGTTGAGAAGTTGTAATATATCCCCTTACTCTCAAAGAAGTTATCAAGAGAAGTGTTTTTGAATTCAGTTCCATGATCACTCCTTATTGAGTGAACCGTCATATTGTTCAGAACTTCCATTTTTCTTACAAATGAAATAATTTCTTCCGGAGTGTCACTCTTAGATCTGAGAATCATCACCCAGGTATAGCAAGAGTACTCATCTACTATAACTATAGTGTACTTCTTTCCAGCAATGGATTGTATATTGATAGGGCCAAATAAGTCCATATGGAGTAGTTGGAGAGGTGTTGTCACTGATGACACTTGCTTGGATTTGAAACTAGTTTTAGTTTGCTTTCCTTTTTCACACGCTGAGCAAAGAGGTTCTTTAGCGTAAGAGTGATGAGGTAAGCCAGTGACTAGTTCCTTTGAAGAGAGAGCCTCTTATGCCAGAGTGAGTTGACATCTGATGAGGCTTTAGATAGAAAATAGATGTTCTCAGTGGTGGAGGAATCCATGTTAATGACATAAACATTTTCCAAACGATAACCACTGAGAGCAAGTTTTCCCTTCTTATTAGTGACAGAACATGCTTTATTAGTAAAGCATACTTTATAGTCTTTATCACATAGTTGACTGATGCTAAGAAGATTGTGCTTCACCCCTTCTACGTAAGCGACTCTTCGAAAGGTATTTGTACCGGCAGTGAGTACACCAAACCCTATGGTATAGCCTTTCCCGTTTCCACCAAAGGTCACTGAGGGGCCTTTCTCTTCCTTGTATTTAGATAGCAGGTTCTTTTATCCAGTAATGTGTCTAGAGCATCCACTATCAATTAACCAGATACCCTTAAGACCTACAATCATAAGGAAGATGAAGTTTGAATTGGTACTCACATTACATGGGTCCACAAGTGTCAATGGAGATGGAAGGTTCAACGATCTTTGTGAGTGCAATCTAATCAAGTAACAACGATATGAATCCAATGAGATCTTCAATAGATTGAGAGAGAAATATACAAATGAGAATTAGATCTAGTTTCTCTCTCTAGAAAGTCATCCGTCTATATTACACACTTATCTCGCGTATGAATCTTCTACCTCAATTCTCTTACAACATCCCTATTTATACCCCTTTGACTATCACTTACTAACCTTGACTTTGACCTTTATAAGACAATACTTGACTTTGTCTATGACTTTGACTATTTACAATTATACATAAATCTTGAATACATTTTTGCTCTAACAATCTCCCCTATGGATTCAAGATTTAGAACTTTATGACAGTAGTCTTCGGCTCTTTGTATTCTTCAGATCTTTATCACATCAGCATTTTAAACAATCTCCCTCTTCGCTTTGAAGGAAGATCAATCTTTGAAAATAGCTCTGAAGAATCTTCAAACAATCGTTGTCTTCAGAAATCCAATTTGACTGCTTTAAACTTCATCTGGATCTTTAAAATCAAATAGTCATCAAAGTCTTGAAACACAAACTTCATATCTTTGTAACGTTGGTCAAAGTCTTCAAATAAAAACTTCATCTCTAAATCTTTGAATCTTCGTAACACGGATCTTTGAATCAATATAGCATTGATCTTTGCATCTTTTGAGCTTTGACAAATATCTTCAGTCTTTGAACATGAAATGGCTTTAAGCTTTAACTGGGTTTGAGCTTTGAAAACATTCTTGATTGAGCTTTGAATCTTTGTAGCTTTGAATATCTTCAACTGTGTATCTTCATCTCTTGAACAATAACAATCTTTGAATTTGGAACTTTCTCGAATCTTCTCGAAATATCTTGATCTTGTTATCTCGAGCTTCTTGACTTTGACAAAAACTTCTCTTTATCTTGAAATTTAAACTTTCATATGTTCTCCCCCTTTTTGATGATTGTGAGCATCATGATCATCAAAACTTCAATATCAATTTCAACAGTCTTTGAATATACCAATAACAATCTTCTTCTTTTGATCTGTTTATCCGTCAATTCCAAAAAAAATATTTATCCGAATCTTTTCAAATTCGGATAATAGTAATGTGGTAACCCTGAAACAACGGATGAATCAATTAAAATGCCTGTAAGTTGCACAAAGCCACTTAGTACAATGAATGCACTTTGGAAAGGAGCTTTTTGATGTTCACTCCTCCAGGGCTTCCATTCAATCATCGAAAAACACTAAGGAATTTCTATGAACGTTATGACAAGAGAACATATCCCTTGTGTGTACGTGCAAGTGTAGAAATGATTGAAGCAACTTATTCTTGAATATTATAGGCTCAAATTGTGTAGACTGTTGAGACAGCAACAAGTTTTCCACGGACTCAATGTGCATGATTGAAGTGCGAAGGTGGGGCAAACTTCCTTCTTTTTCAATATTCAAACCTTTCGAATGAAGATTAGATAAATAATATGTTGCGTCCCCAATAAAATTGAAACATTTCTTTGTTGAGAAAGAAATGAGTAGTTGGTGGGGTTAAAGCAAGAGTTGGCATAGGATAATTTCCTGTTTCAATGATGATCACCAAAGAATGTGAACCAATCAGTAATATGGTTGCCCGGCTCAAAAAGTGGTTGGTGCAGAGTTCTCTTATTCTTTTAACTCTGTTCTCACGCCCTCTTTCTGTTTTTAATCCGCTCACTTCTAACAAAACTCTCTTTTACATTTACCTCAGCACAATGAGATACTCAACCGTATGAGTTATCTCTCCCACTCTTTGATTTCGACCCTTCACCCCTCAATCAGTCAAGGATAACTTCTTGGGTAGGAAACACTAGTTAACGTTGTAGGTTCCCAGATTCACGTTGTATCATATAAACAGCATAAAACAGATAGCGGAAGCATAATATAAAGCTATTAAATATGAGTGATTGTGTAGACGATAATGTAACAGTGAGAGTATAAATAATGAACAGTAAATGATAACAAGATCAAGTAAATAAGCTGCTCGTATATTGAAATATGAATAACACCAAGAACACGTTCAAGTGTGTGTATTCAGAAATCTCTCAGGTGACAAACCGTACAGTAATAGTGGAATGGAATGTTGCAGTGTATGCTCGCACAATTGTGGAAAACAATTCTTCCAAAAGCTTACAAATGTGTGTTCCACTATCCTTCTATTTATAGCCTGATAAAGTGAAAGACAGTGTACTATCTAACCCTGGAATGACACGTGGAAAGTGTGTCTTCGTCCTTTTAGGGCTGACGTGGAAAGTATGGACACGTGTCTGACACTTAGAGATTTCTACGAGACTTAAGATTCACAAAGGTCTTCATTCACCAGAGCTCTTACGCCAGAGCTCTGATGGTCTTCTGGTGTGAACAGTTCTTCTGGTGGAACAGAAGAAGTCTTCTGCCAGAGCTCTGTCGATCTATGATGGTCTTCTGGTTGATTTTCTTCTAAGTCTTCTGCTAGATCTCTGGTGGTCTTCTGACTTGTGATATTTTCAATACTTTTACACCTTATATACTTGGGGCTAACAATCTCCCCCTAAGTATTGAAAATACAAATAATGCTAAGTGAATAGATGTAAACAAAAGACAAAGAAGAGAAAGTCATCCTCTGTGAAACTTGATACTATTCTTTAAAATAGTTACATTACAATACAAAGAAATAGTATACTAAGCATGGTACTCTCCTCTTAGAATTTTGTCGAATATTCTAATCAGGTCTCTGAATTCTAACATGAGATCTATCTGGTTGATGTAAATCCTCAATGCATCTTCTGGACATTTTTTCCTTGGAAGGTTCATAATGACGTTTTTGAGGTACTGCAGTGACTCACCTGAGTATTGTGGGTTTCAGCAGATCTGATGGCCTTCTTGATGCCCTTCTGTCGGCAGATAAAGATTGGAGGATTTCCAGCCACAGTTCCAGTTCTGTAATGGCCATAACCCTCAAGATTTTCATTTGGAGGTGCAATCGCCAGTCTCTCAACTTCAAACTCTATGCCTAGCTGAAAATCAATCTGTGTTCGGAGGTTGATCTGCTCTTGCATAGCATACAGAACTTCGGGCACAGCTGTTCTTGCTGCTCTGTATATGTCATGGAAATTTACGCAGTAGCCGTGAAGAGTTACAAGATCATATGGATTCAAAAGCACAAGATCATCGTCGTTGAAGGATTCTATCTTCTTGTCTTTTGATTCCACATTATATAGATGGTACAAAATTCTGTCATAAGCAAAAATTCTTTCTTCTATCCTCAGAATTTTGTTGATCCCAAAAGAGGAGTTGATAGCTTTGTTCAGATGTGACTTCTTTTCAATGAACCTTCGCCTATCGTCGTTAAGTTTGTTTGCTCTGATCAGGTTAAGGTATGGGTTAATGGGTACGGCATTTATAGGAATTATATCTCTGTCGGCATAGAGATATGCAAATACTTCTTCTAGGGAAGGGTTTTCGGTGTGTCGGGATGCAGATTCTGGGTTCTGCTCTAGTTGGTTTTGGGTTGGGTTCTGATCATCATGAGTTTCAGCCATAAGGATGTCAACTAGGTTTTCAGGCCCTTGTGCTGTTTGGGTTTAGACTTGGGGTTGGTTTTGGTTTATTTATTCATCAGCAAAGAATGGTTATGTTCTCTCTGGTTCAGTCCTTGGAGATTGGGGAGGAGTGTCAAGGATAATGATCTCTGGTGGTTGAGATGTCGACGCTTATGGTGCTCTGATAGTTCTGTTTTTGAACATGTAGTCGAACTCTACCATCATCATCTCTGTTGGAGTTTCCTCTGTCTCCTTCTCCCCTTGTGTTTCTTTTTCTTTCTCTGCCTCTGTCTCTGTCTCTTTCTCCTTCCCTTTTTATGTCTCCCCCTTTTGTTGCTCTGAGGACTCTCCTGCTTGATTATCTGAAGGCCCTGTGGCATCTCTGTGGGTGTCATCATTATCATCATCAGCATCATCATCATCAGAGGTTGCCACAGTACGTTTGGGAGAGTCAGGGGCAACAAACTTGGCCTTTTTCTTTGAAGGTTCTCCCTCTGGGGGTCCAATCTGCAGGCCTCTTGTGTGACACAGTCTGTAGAATTGCATCTGTGAAGGTAACGACCGCCTTTTTCAGAACCTCTTCCACCTCTGTCGCAGCAGCTCTGACTTCATCTACTTGACTCTCAAAGTTAAATTTGTGAGAGTCAAGAGATGTTTGAACATGTCTCTTTATTGCTTGAGCTTTCATGACGAATTTGGACGAGATGGTTATCATTTTGCTCAGAATATTTCTTCGGAATTCTCCCATCTGGGCAACTGTCATAGGTAGTTCGTTGGGGCTTGGACCAAAGGCATTGAGTGGAGTGGCAGAAGATGTCGTTGCCTCTTTGATTGCATCCTTGACAGAGTTGTTGATCATCTATGTCAAGGTTCTAATGTTGGAGTCAGAGAAGAGAACGGAAGGCATGGGCAGAGTTCTGTTCATTGCCGCAGTGTGGTTTTCTGCCATGGTTCTCTTCAGATCAGCGAGCTCTGTTGTCAATTTCTGTGTCTCCTCTGCTCTGGCCCTTTCAGAATCAGCAAATTTCTGAGAAGTCTCTGCATAGTTTCTTATAATTTGTTGCAGCTCTTCTTTGATAGAAGCATTCTCCTTGCGGATCAGCTCCTCTTTGCCATCATTGATAAGTTTATACTCACTCAAGGAGTTGCTAATATTGTCACAGAAGCTTTTGAGCTCTACTCTGGTGACAGTGTCAGCGGGGGTATCCTTGGTTCCAACACATGGATCCAAGTCAGTCTCGAGCTCAGAGACGCCTCCCTCAAGAGTTGTTTTGATGTTGGCTCTTGGAGGACTTCCACCCGATCCTTGATGTTCCTTTTCAGGGGATACATCTCTGGGCGTTCTGATCAGAGATTCCTCTTCCAACTCAGGTTCTGGAGAATGAAATCTGATGTGTTGGGAGGACCTGGGATCAGACAGGTCTTCCCTTGTGATACTAGTCATCCCACTGCCCCTGAGTTGGACAGAGCCTACGCGAGATTCTGAAAATCTCAGGACTACTTTGTGTCAAGTCTATGCAAGCCACAGAGGCTTCAGCGTGTGTTTCTGTCCTATGGATGTCCTAGGGTGATGGGACATCATTTCCAAAAATGTATTCCCCAGTTTCGTGCATACCAGAGGCGTGAAGAGTTGCCTTTGGTGGTTCAGTCTAGTTAGGGTTCGAGGTATGCACCTCTGTTTCAATATCCATTTGGTCTTGATCACCAATGATAGGTTGTGTGGTAGCACTGGGAGATGGGCATGGGAAACGTACATGTGTGTTCATTTGAACATCTTCTGCTAAACTCGCATTTCCCTCGGCTCTTAGGGATTCAGAAGACTCAGATGTCTCTCCCTCACTCTCCTCTTCCTCACTACTGCCAGAGGAGGACGAACTTTCTGCTACCTCTGCAGTTTCCCTTTCTTCCTCTTGGACAGCCTCCAGAGGGGATGCTCTGCCACTACTTCCTCCTCCTCAACATTAGCAGAGGAAGACCCCACTTCGGGTACTCTTACCTCTGGTCTTTGTACTTCTTCCTCTTCTCTTACAACACTCACAGACTCTAACGATGGCTCAGGACCTAAGTATGCTGGGGATCTCACCTCAGGTTCTTGAGGTTGAGCAGCATGTCTATAGTTTTGTAGAGAAATGTGGGTTGGTTGTATCAGAGATAACATGGTTTTTGGGACTCTCCTGGTGTTAGGGTACTCACATGTAGTTGTTGGACTGAATCTGGACATTACCCATACAGGAGTTAGATTTCCCTGTTGAACTAGTTGCAGAGTTGGGAATGCTTCTCTGATGACAAGGCTAATGAACCTTGGAAATCTGATGTGCTTTAGATTCCTGTGGTCTCCCACAACACCTCCTCTCGCCGGAGTTGTGGTCTTTGTATTTACAGCGGTCAGAAGCTCTTTGTAGAGGATGTTGGCATAATCAAAATGCCTGTGGAAGTATAAGTCGTACATGATTTGAAGGATTTCAGTGCTAGCTTGGTCTTGGCTACCACTTTTGCAGGTTAGGGTTCTGTTGAGTGTGGAAAACATGAAGTTCCACACAGGGGGTTGATTTCCTCTCTTGAAATCACCAATCTTGTTTAGGGTTTTGTTGTAACCCAAGAAACGAATAAAGTCAAGAAGAACAGGGACCTTTGGGGGTTTTTCATATGCAGGAATCCCCAACTGTCTAGTGGTCTGCATTCCAAAACAAATTTTGAGGGTCTTGTCACGAATGCGAACCGTTCCTACTCCTCCTTGTCTTTCGGAATCTACGTTCCCAATAATACCGTTCCTCTCTGGAATGTACTGACAAGTTGTCCACCATTGTTGGACATAACTCTCTGGAAGGTCATCGTCAAAACTTGTAAGGGCTTGGAAAATTTCAGAGTTTCTGAAAAACTCCACGAACACATGGTAGATAGGCAAATAGTTTGCTGGATTGGCGTCGAATCTGTAGTTGTTATCTACAAAAGCATAGGGTTCGATCACCATTTGATCTATAGGCACTATTCGGCTTGATTCTGCTGAGTTTGCTTGTTCTGCCATTGTTGCAGGTTTTAGGTTTTTAAAGAACACAAGGATATTTGAACAAAGGAGGGAAGGTTTGAATACTTAGAAAGCGTAAGAAATGAAATGGTTCATGGGAATGGGTATTTATACGCGAGATATGTGGCTGGATGACCATCGTAGGTACTGTAGGTACTCGAGTTTCAGATAGTGGAGTGGCCTCTACAGTAGAACGTGGGAACAACTAACGGTTGGTCTTTCAATCAGAAGATGCCACGTGGGTTTTGGTTCTGACAAACTTTCGGCTATAGAACCATCACGGTTGGAGATATGTGGGTGACCTGCGGTTGATGCTCAGAAATAACCCGCACCTCTGATGACCATTACCAGAGAAAAGGCAGAGCTCTAGTGGAACTCTTAGCACATTTTCCCTCTGGTGATTGATTTTTGTCCGTTCTTTCAAGTATCCCAAAGTATTTCACCTTTACCCAAAAATCATTTGCAAATCCTATATCTGATGTGAGAATAGTCAAAGAACAAAAGCAGAATTGTCTCAGAGATTTCACAGAGTTCTGGTGAATTTCATCAGAGGCTCTGGTGAAATGACAGAGTTCTGGTAAGTTCTTGACATTATCAGAAATGTTTTCATCAAAACAGGTTTTCCCTTCCTTAAAAAGATTTTTCTTTATGTTCAACGAGCAGAGTCAATTAGATTTGAAATTGTTTTGACTTGCTCCCCCTTAAACCATGCTTATTTTTCCTTTTAAGCTCCCCCTAAAATGGTGAGCTTAATTTGACAGATTTTTCTTTCAGCTTTCTATTTTCTTGCAACCTTTAAAAGATTAAAAAATATATATACAAAGAAAATCAAAGTATATACAGACTTGAAATTCACAAAAGAAAATATTGAAAAAGTATGCTGGCAGAGCTCTGAGATGAACATCGGAGGCTCTGGTGAAGTATCCTACCCAACTATTTTGACAGAGCTCTGGAATTATCATCAGAAGCTCTGGTGAATTTTAAACAGAGCTAGGAGAACATGTTCAGCATACCCATCTTGTTGATTAAGAAATTGAATCTCCTATCATCAAGGGCTTTTGTAAACAAATCAGTAAGTTGGAAGTCGGTTGAAACAAATTACATTTCAATCGTCCCTTTTTCAACATGATCCTTTATAAAATGATACCTTATATCGATATGCTTTGTTTTCGAGTGCTGGACTGGATTAGCTGTAATTGCTATTGCACTCTTGGAGTCACACAGAATTGGAACTTTGTTGTATTCCAGGCCATAGTCCTTGAGCTTTGTTTTCATCCAGATCACTTGAGAACAACAACTAGCAGCAGCAACATATTCTGCTTCTGCTGTAGAAGTTGATACACAGTTCTGTTTCTTGGATGTGCAGCTGACTAGTTTATCTCCAAGCAATTGACAGCTACCAGAAGTACTCTTTCTGTCATTCATGCATCCTCCATAATCTGAATCTGTGTGTGCAATAAGCTCGAAACCAGAATTAAGAGGATACCAGAGACCAAAAATTGAGTCCCTTTTAGATATTTAAAGATACGTTTGACAGCAGACAAATGGGATTCTTTAGGATTTGCTTGAAATCTGGCACAAAGACAGGTTGCAAACATTATATTAGGTCTGCTTGCAGTTAAATATAAAAGAAACCCTATCATGCCTCTGTAGTTCTTGACATCCACAGATTGACCTTGAGGATCATGGTCAAGTTTAACTCCAGTGGCAATAGAAGTTTTCATAGGATTTGAGTTATTGAGCTTATACTTTTTCAAAATATCAGAGATGTATTTTGATTGACTTATAAAAGTGCCTCTGATGGATTGTTTAACTTGTAAACCAAGGAAGAAAGAAAGTTCTCCCATCATGCTCATTTTAAATTCACTTTTCATCAAATCCTCAAACCTGTCACAGTATTCCTGCCTTGTAGACCCAAAGATAATGTCATCAACATATATCTGGACCAGAAGAATGTCATTTTTATACCTCCTAATGAATAAGGTTGTATCGACAGTACCTTTCTCGAAATGGTTAGTCAACAGAAAATTTGACAGAGTTTCATACCAGGCTCTGGGGGCTTGTTTAAGGCCATACAGAGCTTTGTCTAGCTTGTATACGTGGTCTGGAAACTCTGAACTTTCAAAACCTGGTGGTTGTTGGACGTAGACTTCTTCTTGGAGTTTGCCATTTAGAAACGCAGATTTTACATTCATTTGATAGACCTTGAAACCTTTATGGGCATCATAGGCTAAGAAGATTCTGATTGCTTCTAGCCTAGCCACATGTGTAAAGGTTTCATCATAATCAATACCTTCTACTTGGCAATATCCCTTTGCAACCAGTCGAGCTTTGTTTCTGATGATAACACCATCTTCATCCTTTTTGTTTCTGAACACCCACTTGGTTCCAATAGCAGCTTTGTTTTCTGGAAGTGGAATCAAAGACCAAACGTTATTTCGTTCAAACTCCAGAAGCTCCTCTTGCATGGCTTCAATCTAGTTTGGGTCTTCCAGGGCTTCAGAAATCTTCTTCGGCTCAATCATACTTAGAAAATTTACAAAGAAAGCCTCATTGATTGATGCCGATCTTGTCTTGACACCATCTTCAGCAGCGCCTATAATCTGATGATGGGGGTGATCCTGTGTCCATCTGGTCATTGGAGCATGGACAACAGGTGGAGTCTGTGCTTCTGATGGGAAAAGACGTATTTCCGCATTAGAGTTCTGAGGATTGGCACCAGGGCTTTGTGGCACACTGCTCTGGAGAGTGGCCTCATTGCTCTGTGATGTACCAACAGGGCTTTGCGAAGGTGAGCTTTCATACAGAGAACTTCTTCCAATATGAGTCAGAGGGGGTGATGATGGCTCTTGCTCAGGTTCTCTTACATCTCATTATAGTCCCTCATTTCTCTGAATTACACCTGTAGACAGAGAAGTAGATGGTGAAGAATTAGAGGGGCCTGTTAGAGATGTACCTGTTAGGTTCTGTTGAGCAGAGTTCTGAGCCTGATTGCCTCTGGTGATGTTGTCAGAGGAATCATCATCTTCGAAGAAATCGTTGAATATTAAGTTGATATCTTCTTCCCTTGACTTTGAATAACTGGGCTTTTCTTCAGTATGTATCCCCTCTGGTGATTTGCAATCAGAGGATCTTGATGAATTTTCATCGAAGGACACATTTATGCTTTCTTGAATGACTCTGGTTCTGTTATTGTAGACTCTGTAGGCTTTAGAGGTTAAGGAATAACCAATAAAGATTCCTTCGTCAGCCTTCTTGTCAAACTTACCCAACTGATCTTTGTCATTCAAGATATAGCATTTGCAGCCAAAAACCTGAAAATATTTCACATTTGGCCTTCGGTTGTTGATGAGTTCATAGGGAGTCTTCTTGAATCTTTTCACAATTACAGCTCTGTTTTGGGTAAAACAGGATGTTGAGACTGCCTCTGCCCAGAAGTTAATAGGGAGAATAGAACCTGCCAACATAGTTCTGGCGGCTTCTACCAGAGTTCTGTTCTTTCTTTCCACAACCCCATTCTGTTGGGGAGTTCTGGCAGCTGAGAAGTTGTGGAAGATTCCTTCCTCTGATAGGTAGGCATCAATTCTAGCATTCTTGAACTCTATCCCATTATCACTTTTCAACTTTTGGATTTTAAGACCTAAGAGAACCTGTATCCTTTTCAACAAACTTATCAGAATTTCTGGGACATCAGATTTTACTCTGATGAACTCAACCCAAGTATATCTAGAAAATTCATCTATAAGAACAAGAATATACTTTTTACCAGATAGACTTTGCACAGAAATTGGACCACAAAGATCCACATGAAGCATATGCAAAGGTCTAGGGCAATTGTGATCACTCTTTGTTCTGTGTGAATCTCTTTTCAGCTTACCCATTTCACATGCAGAACAAAGATGGTCTTTGTCAAACTTAAGTGAAGGCAGACCTTTCACTAAGTTAAGTTTCACGAGCTTGTCAAGGTTTGAAAATTTTAGATGAGCAAATCTTTTATGCCAGAGCCAGGCATCTTCCTTTTTCAAAGAGACTAAACAAAGTTTTTCTGTTGTAGCACTTTGATTTTGATTAAAATTCGTTTTGTACAGATTGCCTTTTCTGTCGGCTCTTAAAAGCTCTTGACCAGACTCGAAAAGCAACAAAGAACAATATTTATTCTTAAAATTGACATGGAATCCATGATCACACAGTTGACTTATGCTGAGCAGATTATGATTTAAACCTTCAACATAAGCAACTTTTGAAACTGAAACACCACCATTATTCAAAATACCATAACCTCTAATCTGTCCCTGTCCATCTCCTCCAAAGGTTACTGCACTTCCCATTTTGTCTTTGAATGAAGTCAGCAGCTCCTTATTGCCTGTCATGTGCCTGGAACATCCTGAATCTAAATACCAGATCTGTACCTGAGGCTTCTGCAAGACATATTAGTTCTTTTTAGGTACCCATTTCTTAATGGGTCCTTTCTGGTTAGGCTTGGGGTGTTAGACTTACCTGCTATCTTTCCATTCTGTGATGGTGTGCCAGAGGATTTTCTCTGTGTATTCTGAGCAGTCTTAGGATTTTTCCTTTCAAATGACTGATTCAGAATACAGTGAGGACCATTCAGGTGGTTTTGCGACTTTAACAGAAGTTGAATGCAATTGCAGTTGATAGAACATAAAGATTGATGCGTATTGTTGTTTCTTTTCAACATCTGTTGATTAAATGACACTTGAGATTGAAAAACTTTAGGACCATATGTTCTCACATACATTATGTCCTTGTTTGGTTTCTTGAAATTGCTATTGTTCCTTGGAACAGATTCTTTAGACCAAATAGAGTTTTTCCTTTGATTTACTGCAGAGTTAGGGATAGGTTGGTCATTGACTTTCCATTTTCCCTTTTGCTCTGGAGTAAATCTGATTGGTTTATAAGCAAAGGGAACAGAAGTGTGATTCTCAAAAATACTCTTGGCTTTTTCTGTTCTTCTTTTTTCTTCTATCTCATCAGAAGAGAGAATCCTGATACCCTTGTTTTTGAAATCAGGAACTTGTTGAACTCTGGATTGATTCTTAAAAGGTGTAACAGTTTTCAAAATTCCAGAACCAACAAGTACCTGCTTTGGTTTGTGCAAGATATTCTCTTGAGCACAGTAAATCTGCTCATCCACCTCAAAGTCAGAGTCAGAATCAGAGTCTAGAAAGTCTCTGGTGGCTCTGGCAGAGGTGTGAGACTCTGTGGGTAAGTCAGAGATATTTGCTCTGGTGGATTTGAACTTTCTCAATTTTGGTTTCAAAGCATCAGATGCAACATTTTCTTCAAGAACTCTTTTAAGATCCTATTCAAAAGATGTTCTAATTGACTTAGAGGTCGGGGAGAAGACTGGGGCTTCAGGGTTGAGCTCACTCTGTGTTTTAACACCAGAGGACTCAGCCACAGAAGTAACAGACTTCTGTCCCTTAAAAGAGTTGAAATGAAAGATTTCTTTAGGATCAAGACTTTTGACAGAATCAGGAAATTTGATCTCAGCTTTTCCTTGATCATGAATGAACTTTGCAGATGGTTTTGTAACCTTTTCATGAACCAAGGAGTCATAGCTTACGTTCCTGAAATTCAGTCTTCTGGTCTTTGAAACATCTGAGGTTTTAGCTCTTTTAAAAACTGCAGTACCAGATATCACATTTTCTTGGATTTTCCCAACACAGAAGGCAGAGGACAGATATGTATTCTTCTTTCCAGTGTAGGGAACACGGTCACTAAACCCAGACCTTGCGTATCCTTTTGAGAATTGATTTTTATATGCACATCTTGTGCATCTTGGTACTTTTTGATTAAAATCTCCTTTTTCTACAAAGATTGGTGTAAAACCTCTCTTTCTCTTTGAAAATAGTCCTTTAGAGCAACAGATTTAAGCCTTTCATATTCAGATTTCTTAACCTCTTCTGCCTTTTGCTTTAACACTTCCTCATACTCTTTACACTTTTCAGAAAAAGAATTTTCCTTCTGTTTTTGCAAAATTTCTAGCTCAGCTTTTTCTTTGGAGATCTCTTCCTTCTCCATTTCCAAAAGATTTTTCTCTCTCTTGTAAAAGGAAAGATCCATCTGAGCCAGCTTTCTTAATTCTTTCTCTTCTGATAGCTTTTGTTTCAACAGTTGAAATTCCTCAGTGAGTAATGATACATGCATTTCCAGCTCAGAGTCAGATTTTGATTCAGAAGTAGTACATACCTTGGCACTGGGTTTAGTGGTCTCCAGCGCTCTGTCGTTTGGCTCTGTTACAGAAAGAGCACATGCATTCTGAGACACATCTGCCTCTGTTGTTCTCTCTGGCATCTCTCCAGTCATCCAGTCAGCTACCTCTTCCAAACTCTCATCATCTACAGCAACCCCGCATAAATTGGCTTGCTCTGGTTCGTCATCAGAGGACGAGTCAGAGATCCAAGTTTCCATTTCAGCTACATAGCTTCTTTCTCTGTAGTTGTACTTGTACTTGTTCTTGTAGTAGTCCTGGTCTTTTACCAGTCTACCCTTACAATTTGCAGAGAAATGGTCGGGTTTGCCACATCGAAAACATCTTCCATCATTCTGGTTGATGGGTTGGGCAGCATCAACTTGCTTCTGGGGGCTGGAGGATTGTACTTCTGTTGTGGTCTGTGCTCTGGTGGAGTTCTGTTGTTGTTCTGATGGTGAGGTGCAGTATAACCTCTCTTCTCGTCTTTCTCTTCTCTCTCATATCTTCCTCTCCTATCAAATAATTTATTGTCAAATCTCTTGTTAAACTTTTGAGTTATTAGAGCAAGAGATTGAGCAAAAGCATTGATATCCACATCATCGTCTGATGAACTTTCCTCTGCATCACTTTCAGCAACCAAAGTCTTCTTTCCCTTCTTTTTCACAGCTTTCTCCTTCTTCTTATCTCTGCTAGAGCTTTCTCTGTTGGACTTTCCTTCCGTGGAAGTTTTTGAGTCAGAGATCAAAGATATTGGACCTGCAATGGTGGATTTGCCCTTTTGTTTGACAACATCCTTCTCTTGTGCAGCAAGAGTGCCATACACATCAGTAAGAGACCATGCATCCAAATCTTGGTTAGCTTGTAAAGACATGGATAGATTTAACCATTCATCATTTAAACTTTTCAAGAATAAGACATTGTTATCTTCCTTCGACCGAACAACCCCACACTTCTTACATTTGTTTATTAAAACATTGAATCTGTAGTAGGTCTGTTGTAAGGTTTCCTCAGGAAGTGCCTTGAAATCATTGTATTCATTAATACATTGGGTCCTTATGTTCTTTTGGGTTTTGATACCACCCTCAAGTTGATTAAGAAGTTGATCCCAGATTTCTTTTGCAGTAACACATAAGTCTAGTTCTTGGAAAATATCGTGTGGAATGGCCATAATCAGAAGTCTAACTGCTTTGAGGTCATTTTCCATTTTCAGCTTTTCTTCCTCAGTAAACCCAGTGGTTTTAACCTCGAAGTGAGCAGGAACCTCAACAGTAGTTTCTGTTACGGGTACACGTGGAACCAAAACCATAGGTTGGAATGGTCCATCAGTGAAAGATCGCATTAAGTCTCTATCCATCCCATCAAAAAAGTTAACCATCCTAATCTTCCATTGAGGATATTCATCCCTCAGAAGAGTAGGAGGTTTGGTTAGAGAACCAGCTGTGTAGATAGCATTGATGTTGTTAATAGCCATCTTTTCAGTAAACAGAGTACGAAGGATTCGAAAGATTTTAAAATGGTTTTAAACTAAAAGTAGATGAACAGTAACCAATGGAACAGTAACTTAAGTAGAGAATATATGCAGACTAACTAGAAAGCTTAAACAGGGATTAAAAGAACTCTGAAAACTTGTTTTAAACTTTTGAGAAAGAAAAACATAGTATACTTTGAAGCTTTTGAAAAACACAATCAACAACAGTGAATCAACCTGGTTAGATTGGATCGTTTTGATTTGAGCAAATCAATCCGCTCTGATACCAATTGTAGGTTCCCAGATTCACGTTGTATCATATAAACAGCATAAAACAGATAGCAGAAGCATAATATAAAGCTATTAAATATGAGTGATTGTGTAGAAGATAATGTAACAGTGAGAGTATCAATAATGAACAGTAAATGATAACAAGATCAAGTAAATAAGCTGCTCGTATATTGATATATGAATAACACCAAGAACACGTTCAAGTGTATGTATTCAGAAATCTCTCAGGTGACAAATCGTACAGTTATAGTGGAATGGAATGTTGCAGTGTATGCTCTCACAATTGTGGAAAACAATTATTCCAAAAGCTTACAAATGTGTGTTCCACTACCCTTCTATTTATAGCCTGATAAAGTGAAAGACAATGTACTATCTAACCTTGGAATGACACGTGGAAAGTGTGTCTCCGTCCTTTTAAGGCTGACGTGGAAAGTATGGACACGTGTCTGACACTTAGAGATTTCTACGAGACTTAAGCTTCACAGAGGTCTTCATTCACCAGAGCTCTTACGCTAGAGCTCTGATGGTCTTCTGGTGTGAACAGTTCTTCTGGTGGAACAGAAGAAGTCTTCTGCCAGAGCTTTGTCGAGCTCTGATGGTCTTCTGGTTGATTTTCTTCTAAGTCTTCTGTTGGATCTCTGGTGGTCTTCTGACTTGTTATATTTTCAATACTTTTACATCTTGTATACTTGGGGCTAACAAACGTGAATCCATAGAAGTTCTGTAATATCTCACACTGATTCGCATGAAATTTTGTCCTAAAAGATGTGTTATGTTGTTCAACACTTTAGCTTGAACAAGTATGAATCACAGCTTTAGAATAACATTGTCATCAGAATGTATGCTCCTCAATAATATCATGAAATATTTGAGCATTTGAACTTTAGAGTTCTCACAACAAGAATATTGAATGAATGAAAGGAACTCGAAAGACTTGTTTGAGAATCTGACAATGTATCAATCAGATCAAATATGAAAGATAATCATGTAAGGATTAGGGTATCAAAGAATTGAAATTTATTTATATGAACAAATATAAACAATCTTTGAATGAAACGCCTAAGTTCTTACGCTGAAATGAATGTATGATGCTCAACAACTAAGAATATAAACGGGAGTATTACCATCGAAAAAATTGTTTCTTTTTGAGACATGGTAATAACAAAGTCAATAAGAAGCTGTACCAGTGTGTATGAAAACTAGAAAGTATAGAAAAGATAATACACAAGTATTAATCTTTGAAAACACACGGTCAGAATTGATGTTACGATAATCCGATATATATATATATATATATATATATATATATATGAAAAACATTTAAAATCACACTTCTAAGTTCATAAAGTCGGTTTGAGAATCGAGAAGTGGGTTGAACATTTAAGAAAGTGTTTTTCATGCTTGAAAGTCGTTCTTCTTTCAAACAATCTCAGATTAAGTTCAGAAGATACTTACAGTCAAAAACGTTTAAGCTCCCCCTCAAATCATGATAGACTGATTAAAAAATCAAATAAGCTCCCCCTCAAAATCTGCAAAAGATCTTAACGAAACAAGATTAGTAGATGTAACATTCAAAGTCTAAAACAAATAAGTACGAGTTTTAAACTGATATGTTTAGAAGTCAAACACGTTGAAGTACGAGTCCTGATCTGATATGATCAGAAGTCAAATAGCTTGAAAGCTCGGGTTCTAAACTGACGTGTTTAGAAACCATAATCTCTTTGAAATCCGGGTTCTAAACTGATGTGTTTAGAAACCATAAACATCATTGAAAAGCGGGTTCTGAACTGAATTATTCAAAAACCATTATTGTGTATGCTCCCCCTACAAAGAAGCATAAAAAAATATGTCAATAAGCACATATAGAAAATATAGAAAAATATAGAATTTCTCCCCCTTAAATCATGCATATATTTCAGCATAGGTACTCTTCTTCAAATTGCACACTTCTCTTCTGTTTTCCAGTCATGTGTTTGGTATAGTTCTGACATTCAGCACTACACATGATGAACCTGCAAAACAGATTAAGGAGATTTTGGTACCCAACGGAACTTGGGTCCTGGCTTGTTAAATGCAGTCTTATTTGAAGAAATATTATACGTACCATACCAAAATTGAACATTTTTTTGCTTAACAAATGCATGAGTTCCACAATAAGAACAACAAAGTTGCTTTGTGCTAACCTAATCAAATGATTCGCAGAATATATAGGATTAGGTTTAGCAAAAGACTTACCTTTGTGAGCATTGTTCTTCTTGTTCACCGCAGGTGAAGGAATAGATGATTTCGGTGCAGTTCTTTCAGGAGTAGATCCTTTTACCTTCCATACCATCTTTACAGGCTTAAAGATAGGTGTATCTGAAATTGTAGCATCACGGTTGTAGAAAGGATTAGAAGGACGCATCTGATCTCTTGAAAAATTACTTGACTTGACAGACTTTGTCGAAGAAATATGTTCATGAACTGAACCAGAAGTAGTCTTTAACGAACAATCTGAATCAGTTGAACCATCATACGGTGATTGAACAATAGTATCAGCACTAAATTGTTCAGATGATTTAACGTTGATCTTAATTGCTTCCAATTTCTGAACTTTATCGAACAGAATATTTCTTTCTCCAACAATCAGGTCAAATGCCTTCGGTAGATCAGATTTGATCTTCTGCTCTTGCATAGCTTCCGTTGCTAAAGCAGATAACTTCCTTGTTAACTTTAAGATTTCAGCCTTAAAGATGTTTCTTTCTTCTTCAAAACTCTTTTCGGATATGTCTTTAAAAATTTCCATGTTTTTCTTTTGAAAACTTTGCTTTTCCTTTTCAAAAACACCCTTCTTTTCACCAAACTCTTTTCTCTCCTTTTCCAACACTATCTTCAACTCAGATATTTTCTTTGAAAGCTCACTATTCTCTGTTTCAAAAGATATGTGTTCAGTTTCAAAAATAGCTTTCTCGTTCTCAAACTTTTCACGCTCAAGAATCAAAACTTTCTCAAAATCAGAAATTTGTTTTGAAAGTTTGATACATTTTAGTTCAAGAACTTTCTTTTCATCGAATGATTTCTTTGAAAACTCAGAAAGTTTCTTTCCAGATCTTGCTTTTTCTTGTTCAAAAAATGTTCTTTCTTTTTTAATATCGTTTGTAACCATTAAGAACACACTTCTTTCCTTTTCCATCTCGTTTCTTTCTTTTTGAAACTCTTCTTTTTCCTTTCTCATCACTTGTTCAAAATCAGATATTTTCTTTGTCAGCTCGGCATTCGTTTCTTCTAAAGAAATCATCAGACTTGCTTTAGATTCACAGTCACATTTCTTCAGATCAGCTTGTGATTTCAGGTCAGAAAGTTGTTGCTGGAGATCTTGATTCTTGTTCTGTAAAATATTAATCTCCACTTTCAACAAATCTTCTGACATTTTTCTTTCCTTTCTCATCTTCGTATCCAAAGCAGAAAGTTCTTTGGCAAACTCTAAATTCTTCTTTTTCATATTAGCGTTTTCAATATCTAAAGAATTTGCTTTTTCCTCAATCTCCTTGATATCGCCTCGTGATGACAAATCAGATAGCTTCTTTTTCAGCTCAGTGTTTTCAATTTCTAACAAATTTTCCTTCATCTCAAACTCTTCCTTGTCTTTTGTCACTTGGTTTTGAAGCTCAGTGAATGTCTTTGTCAATTCAGCATTCTCTTGCCAAAGAGTATTATTTTGAGCCCTTGAATTTTTTTTAAATTGAAATCAAGCTCTCCAACCTTTTTATTCAAAGCGGTAATTTTTTTCTCGTATATGAAACGGTAAAAAACGTGCGAAAATAATACTCATCATCCGCATTCCAATAATAAGGCATTGTTATCTGAAAAGATTAAAAATGATCGTTATCAGATACTTCGTGAGAAGTGGAATTATGCACACACGATTTATCAGAGAAAAAATCGATTAAAGTCAGAAAAATTTTCAAAATCAAAATTTGAAAAACAAATTATAAATTTGTCGTTCAAAAATTAATTCCGAAAAATTAATGCGGAAAAAACTGGACTTTTAATCGGCAAACCTCACGTCAAACAGCAGATTTTTCAACGCCGATTTTCTTCTTCTTTTCACGTTAAAATCAATTTCTTTTCGTTTCTAATGATCTCAAATCACCATACTAACAATTTTCATGATTTAAAAAACGAAACGCAAATCATCGGTTTTCCGGTAAGAAGATTTTCAGGCGACAAAGAACTGATTAGATTGTATCTTTCTCTCTCAATCTATTGAAGATCTCTTGGTTCTTATCATTGTTACTTGATTAGAATGGACTCACAAGTGGTATCAGAGCTGGATCAGATCGGATTATGCACTAATTTGAAGAAATTTTTGTCAATTTTTGAAGAAATTGAAGTGTTTTTGAGATTTTGAGTTTATCTTGAAAATTTTCAAGAAATTGAAATTTGTTGTGTTTTAATTCAATTCTGTTTCACAAATCATTTCGTTTGTTGTTTTTGAAAGGATTACATCAATTAGATTTTAATTTCAGCAACAAATCTTGATTTTTGAAATGTTTGAGCAGCTTAAAAGATCTTATTTGAAATTGATAGTGGATTTTTATTTTCAGTTGTGATCTGATAATTTTTGCTCTCATATATTGTTGCAGTGTATGTTGTTAAACAGATCACAAGATTTAGAATCGATTTTCAGCTACAAAACAGAAGGCGTCTGCAAATGTTATAAATGTTCATCCACGTTCATCTTGAAGATTGATGATGGATCTCAATTTTGTTTCAGATTGGTTTGATCTAAGTATCACAGATTAATTCGCCTTGAAATTTCAATCAGGAAGCAATATGTTTGAGTTAAAAACCATTGAGAAATCATCCAGTTTAGTGATTTGAAAGTTTTTTGCCGGAAAAACGAAGTCCATCGGAATCTGGAAAACACATCGCCGGAAAATTCAAGTTTTTGCTGATTCATTCTAATCGCACATTGTTTGTGCGATCAGCTCTCATTCTTGTCGCACAAAACGAATCTTCAATGTTATCGCATGAGAGTTGTGCGATCACTAGTTCTCGCCTGACAGACGTTATTGATCAAACCCATGCGATCAGCTCCTCGATCGAAACATTGTGCGATCAAAATCAGTAAGCTTTGTTGTTGCTCACGGCTTACACGAGAACTATTCTGATCGTTCAAGTGTTGCCCGAGAAGTTTCCATATCGCACATAAATAGCTTAGTTATCGCATCAAATCCTCCTCGTCGGAAAACTAGCTTTTCGTCGGAAAGTTTTGTTGAATCACGTTTTGGTTTCATGATTGCATGATATTGTTGTTTTTGTTTAAAACTGTTACTTGTTGCTCTAAGAATCGAAAGAACCCGAAAGCATCAGTTTTGGACGAGAAACTTACCTGAAAAACGTACTTGAAAATCAACAGATCGAAGTTGGTGTTGGTGATGAACAGTACTAACGGAGGTCGTTAGTACTCCGTTAGTTCTCTTACATTTTTTGTCCTTTTTCCGTTAGTTTGGTTAGAATTTGTTAGTTTTCGTTAATTCTGCTAAATTTCTAGTCCTATTTTTGTTAAGAGTCAGTTAGTTAGGTTAGTTGGTTTTTACGAAGTTTCCGTTAGTATTTTCCGTTAACTTTCTTACATTTTTAGTCCTTCCGTTAAGTGTCTGTTAAGTCTAGTTAAGGGTTTAGATTCTGTCAGTTTTGGTCCCTGGACTTATAAGTTTCAGGTTCTGTCTGTTTTAGCCCCTATACTTAAACTTTCAGATTCTGTTACTTTTAGTCCCTGTACTTTAGGTTTTAGTTTTTGTCATTTTCAGTCCTTGTAGTTTAAGTTTTTAGTTTGTGTCATTTTTAGTCCCTATTTTTCGTTATTTTTCATTTTTTTGTCAATTTTATCATTTTTTACCTGCTTTTGCTTCTTCACAGCATCTGATGTTTTAGCGTTAGTGGTAACCTTCACTTTAGTTAATTTCTTAACCTTAGTGGTATTTTTCATCCTTGGTGACCTTCTTTGCCTTGGAGGCATTCATCTTCACCTCAGCTGATTTCTCAGCTTTGGTGGTTGTGGGGCACTTACAAGCAATATGATCAGTAAGTCCACAATGATAACATTTCCTATAGCTTAAAATAGCTTTAGGGCGATAGGCATAATTATTTGAAAGCTTTAAATGAGCAGGGCCAGTTCCAAGAATGCCCTTGGCATCAGATATTGGAGGAACCTTGGGTTCTTTAGATTTCTTAGCCTTTACATCAACCTTTATTCTAGGGGTTGATCTCTGAACATGTTTAGAGACCTTAGTTTTTGAGGTAGAAGGTTGACTAGCTAAAGGTTTTGACTTGGTCTTCTTCAGCTTAGGCACGTTGGTACCCTTCTTAGGAGTTTGGAAAACAAATTTTCCTTTCTCCATAAGTTTGGGACTCTTTGGAGATTCCTCAGGGATAGGAGCGGTAGAAGAAGAGCACCGAGATGAAGAAGTGTCAGGGATGGAGGAGACAAACATTCCAAACTTGAGCATGGAACGATCTCTACTTGGTTCTTCTTTATCAGAACAAAAACCAAGACCACTTCTGTCATCGACAGGGATCTAAGCATCGATTATTTTAGTGATCTTTGTTGAGGACTTGCACCATCCTTCAACAGTGGCTTTCTCAGCTTTCAGCTCAGCGAAGCTTGTTCGCGTTCAATGTTGATTAGTTCATTTACATAAACCTGATCTTTCAAATTTTCTTCTATATTAGATAGTATTTGGATATTTAAATGATATTTTTTAAGTTGTTTAGTTAAATCAAGATTTTGTTGTTCAACTTGTGTTTTGCTATTCAGGGCATTATATAAATCAATTGCCAGTTAATCGATAGCGCGACGTCTATCAGCTTCAGTGAGAGTTGGATCAGAAGATATAGATACTTGAGAAGTAGAAGAGGTAGAATAAATGTCAGCGTTTTCTTCCTTTACTTCTAGGATTTGGGCCATCAGACAGAGGTTAGCCACATCTTCTTTATCAGAATCTGATTCTTCATTAGAGTCAGCCCAATCGTGTTCTTCAGCGATTAGACCTTTACCTTTTTGCTTGAAGTTTTTCAACTTCAGATATTTTTCTTTCATCTTGAGGTATTTGTCATCTCTGGATTTAGGGGATGAAGAAGGTTTGAAGACTTTCCTTGATATGCATTCATTGGCAAAATGTCCTTTATTTTCACAGTTATAGCAGATAGTAGTTGCCTTATCAACAGGAGTTGATTTTGGCTTGCCAGTGATAGAAAGAGGTTTATTTCTTCTAAAATTACTCTTTCTTGCAAATCTCCTGAAGGAATTTGTCAAGAGTGCTAGTGACTCGTCACGTTCTGACATATCAGTTCCTGATAAGTCATCAGAGTCTAATTCCATCTCAGTGATAGTAACAGAGGATCGCTGAGATGGTATCATCTCTGAGGAGACTAAAGCAACAGGTGTGCTCTTGGAATCTTTTGAATCTTTTACAAGATTCTTCTTAAGCTGACATGATTGCTCATGATTGAGCAAAACGCCATAAAAAGTACTTAAGGAAATGTCCTTGAGATCCTTTGAAAGTTTATGATACATGGTATAACTGTCCCAACTTTCAGGAAGACATTCTAAGAATTTTGTTAGGGTCTCAGAATTAGAGTAGGTCCTACCAACAAGTCTTAAATCAATTAATAAGCAACTATGACAAATGGAACATAGGGTCCATTTTCAACATAGTAAGGCATAGTGGGGTATATACCTTCAAGAAAGAGCATCATTCGATTCTTCCAAAGAATAAAGTTATCTTTGCTGAATCGATGAGGTTTTGCAAGAGAATCGTTAGCAATATAGTTTGTGTTTGAGTTGAATGCCATTTGAAGAATAGCAAGGAAGAGAGATATAAACAAGATCTTGTTTTTGAGTTTAAACAATCCGCTCTGATAGCACTTTTTGGTCCCGAAGGGGTTCTACAAGGGTGAAAGTTTGTAGAAGGGGGGGGGGGGGGGTGTTAGTGCATTTAATTGTATTCAAGGTTTATTGTCAAAGACTTGTAAAGTCAATGTAATGTAAAAGTCAATGTAAGTCAAAGTCAAAGTAGTTTAAGTGAAAGTCAAACTAGATTAGGATTTTATGTGTTGTAATCCTAGGTATAAATAGGATTAGTTAGCTTTGTTGTTAAGCAAGTTGTAACAAGACATCTCATTGTAATATCTTAGAGAGACAATCTAGTGAGAGAAAGTTCTCAACTCATATGTAATTCAAGATTCTCAAAATCAATGGATGACATATTGATTGCCTAATAAATTTGGTTCTAACATTTGGTATCAGAGTTATACGGATTTCTCAGACAGATCTTGATCTACAATGGAAGGTTTTTGAAGATTTGGAGTTTTTTTATTGTTTTCGCAGTTACTATTCACATTTTCACGAATTCTTCAATTTGGAAGAATTTGGATCTGATTTGGATTGGACTATCTTCTTTTTGTGTTCTAGAACACATTTGCTTCAGATATCTTAGCCTAATTTGATCAGAATTAAGAGAATTTGAAGATTTTGTCCAAGATAGTTCGAAAACTTTGAGTTTACTGTATTTGATCAAAAGACTGTGATTTTGGAGTTTTTAGCGTTCGGATTAAACTACAAAAGTGCTCGAATTCACATTTCGAACTAGTCTGTGAAAGATTCATTGAAAAGCATCCAAAATTGAAAACGTTATGGCCTAAAATCAATTTTTTGTTAAGTTTTCGCAAGATCCAATAGTTTTCGCAAGTTCATTGTGGTTTTCGAAACATTCATCTGAAGTTTTCGCAAGGGCTTCTGAAAGTTTTCTCAGAGCAAAGAATTCAGGAAGAAGTGTTTTCGCAACATGCTTCTACGAAAACAGTTTGTTTTCGCACCTGTTATCTTCGAAGAGATTCGTTTTCGCATCAGTAATCTGCAAAAAGCTTGGGTTTTCGCAAGTGTTCTCTGCGAATTGTTTTCGCAAAGGTGGTCTACGAAAAGTCTTAGTTTTCGCAAAGGTGGGTTACGAAAAGTATTGTTTTCGCAAGGAGAAGGGTACGTAAAGTTTGTTTTCGCAATCAGTTGTCTGCGAAAAGTTTCCTGCGAAACGTTTGCTTCTAGTTGGCAACGAAAATTTTCTGGTTTGGTCTGCGAAAAGTTTCTTCAAGAAGGCTACAAATTTTTTTTTTGTGAAATCTTCCAAGTGTAACTTTTTGCACTTTGTTGTCTGAACTTCCGGAACGATCACTCTATTAGGATTAAATCAAGATGCCAAATGTGATTACTGATCCAGTAGCAATAGAGTACATAAATCTTTTTATCCATTACAAAGATTGTAAAGCCCGTGTCCCGGTATGTTTTTATATATTTTAATTATTTGCTTTAATATCGTCCTTTTAGCGAATCTTTACTAACGGGGTTAGCAAGTTTGACCAAATGCGTAATAAATTCTAAACCGTCTTAATTAGTGCCAAATGATAAGTTTTTGAGGGGCTAATCTTGGGTTTGGTCAAAATTGGGCATGGTTCGGCCCATGCAAGAAAAAGGCCGAACCCCCCCCCCCCCCCATGCTTCTCATTTTCTTTCTTTCTTGTAATCCAAGCAAACCAAACCAATCACCAAAACCCTAAAATCCTTTCTCCTCTTTCCCTTGTGTGGTGCGACAGTGAGAAAGAAACGAGAAGAGAGAGTGTTAGAGAAGGACCGAGAGAAGGTTAGAGAGAGAGAGAATCGGAGGCGAGCAAGAGAAGAGTCGAGAGAGAGATCGCCAGAGGTGAAAGACGCCAGAGGAGGAGGCGCAGCCGCTGCAGTCGCCGGAAACCGCTGCCGCCACCGTTTTTCGTCGAAAGGTAAGCGTTTTGATCACGATTCTTTCTTGTTGTAGTCGCCGGCGAAATAGCCGCCGCACGCGGCCTTGGCTGCTGCAGGCGGTAGCCGCCGTGGACCACCTTGAGGGGTGGTGGTGTAGGATGGTCGCGGTGTGCGTTTATGGCGATCGAGTGAGAGAAGGAAAGGTGGTGCGAGAGGGTGGTGTGGGCGGTGGGTGTGTAATCATCGCCGGAGAGCCGCCGCCGGTCGCCACCGGCGACCACCACTGCCGGAGATGGCAGTGGATGGCGCGTGGTCGTGACCAAACCATAGTCACTGTAGATCCCTTAAACCGTGACTTAATCGATTAAGCCGAATCGTTTAAACCGTTTTTATAAATCGTGATTTTATGAAAACTCTAAGTGTACTGTCCAGTTTTCGCGTGATCATAACTTTTCTGTCGTAACTCCGTTTGAGCCAAAACTGGCGCCCACTGTTCAAGTTCAGGGTCGGGCACGTTTTCCGTGTTTTAGCGGAAAACTGGTTCGGTCTCTAGCTGGGCGAAAAAGTGGTCGCAAGTTCGGTAATTCGTCATTTTATGTGTAAAATTCTGGAATCTGCCACTGTTTTGTGTAGACCATAACTTTCTGCTCGTAACTCGTTTTGAGGTGAAATTGGTGCCCAAAGTTCCCGAATCGAATTGGGAAGGTTTTTCGTGTTTTGCCGAAAGTCTGATTAAGCCAGTAGCTAGGCTGTATTGGGCTGTTTGTTCAGGCTGGACCGAAAACTGGCAGTTTTGGTAATCGTTCGTATTTAATTCATATTTAATTGTAGAAAAATCGTTAGGAGGCGTATAATATGTCCTTGGAACCCTAACTCAGAGGACTTTCTGGTCATGATATAATATTGGGGATTTTCTGGGTTTAAAGGGGTCGAAACAGGTCCCGAACAGACCTGTTTTGTGAGAACGGAAATTAGTTTTAGTGACGGTTTAAGAGTGTGTCGTGTCATAGGGTCCGAGTCTCGTATTGACACGTTTTAACATGCGTTTAGGTGCTGGGAAGTGGCCGTAATTGTGAAGCTTGAATTGTGTTGTTAAGCTAGGCGCGCATTTGAGGTGAGTTCTCTCACTATACTTAATATCGGTTGTTTTATCATTGCTGTAGCACGTGTGTGGTAGCTTTATGTGATTTTGTTGTGAACTAGATAGCGGGGTGCCTAGTTGAGTTTATGATGTCATGTTAACTCGGTGGGACCGAGGGTCCGGCGGGGCCGGAGGTTTTATACGCGGGGCGTAGAGACTCGGTGGGACCGGGGATTCGGCGGGGCCGAAGATGTTACCATGTGGTCGGTGGGACCGACTTGTGCCTTTTAGGTGGATGGGTGTGGATATACATGTTTATGATTTGTTCATAGACCTGTATGATCGTTATGTGTCACTATCTGTTTTAGGGGTAGTGTGGAATAACCGTATTATTTATGGTGTTTGAATTCACTAAGCTTCGTGCTTACCCTTTTCCCATAAATTGTGGTTTCAGGTCCGAGCGGCTCCAAGGCGTGACGAGTACACACTGGCGCGCGAGGAGAGCTGGTTGTTTTATGGTTTTAATAATTACACGTTTATTCCGCTGGTTTTTATTATAAAGATATTAATTATGAGTTTGCAAACGAAACGTTGGGATCATTTAATGAGTTGTTATAAATGCATTGTTTATTTAAAAATTTAAATTTGCTTGTAATTTTTGGGACGTTACAACTTGGTATCAGAGCACAGCTTGAGTGAATCAAACGCACCTCGGTGTGTTTGGTCTCAAGTTGCGGCTGGGAAATTTTCAAATTCGTTATTAAATCTTTTTTGAAATAAAAGAAAAAGTAAAAACCCGTTCGAGGAACGGTGATCGAGGGCGCAGTGTGTACAGTCAGCCGGAGCCGAAGGGAAAGGTACAATGCTTAGTGTTTTATTGCTTTCTAGATCATAGAGTATGCATGCTAGATTGCCTGTTGTTGACATTATGCGGTATGTTGGACTGCTTGCTATTAGGAATTCATGCTAATTATGATAGGTTACTAAGTGGATACCCTCTAGGTTGTATGCAGTAAGAGACTTATAGCCTTAGAATATTCGATTTAGTTCTATTGCGCAGCTCTTGTTTGAGTCCAACCGTCCTAGGATAGAATCTTGTATTCGACTGCCTATTTGTTTTGCACTGCATGTAATCGGGTATTCGCGAGGCCACTCTTTATGATTAGTGGGGATTCGGTAGTAGCAAGGGTAGTAGTCGGGATGGAGTTCCTAGGGAGCTAGGAAGAGTGAGTATATATGCCGGTGCGGGCATATGTGTGTAGTTGCGGCGAGAAGCTACTTGGACCCCTCGGGATGGGACTCGGAACGAGCGATGATAGGTGTGGAAGGTAGTAGTAGAGCTCCTACTACCGGAAGCACAGGATCAGTGCTCGAGTCGGGAAAGTCGCGAGGAATCCAAGGAGCTGAGCGTGAGTGTTGTTGATGTGAGTTATTAGGTACTAATAACTCGTTGTATTTTTCTAGAATGGCCATCACTAGGAGGAACAACGCGACTGAGCCGCGAACTGAGGCGGGGATCACGGAGGAGCAGATTCGAGAGATGATTGCGTCGGAGGTAGCGCATGCGGTCGGGGAAGCAATCCCCGAGATTATCACCGCCATCCAAGATCAGGTGACGGTTCTGTTGGAGGAGCGCATTGCAGCGATTCCGCCGCCTGCTGGGGGACAGCCCCGTAATCGAGAGTTCCAGTATCGGGATCTCTCTGCCTGTTCTCCACCGGAGTTCAAGGGAGACCCGAACCCAATTGTCAGCATGCGTTGGATTTCTGATATGGAGTGTGCCTTCTTGACCAGCGGCTGCCCGGATAATCTGAAGGTCCGTTTTGCTGTGAATTTGCTTCGCGATGGGGCGAAGGATTGGTGCGCCTCAGCGCTGACTCTTGCCGAGCGTACTACCCTTACTTGGGAGGAGTTTGTTACTCGGTTCCGTGCCGAGTACGTGCCTCCGGTAGAGATGGAGCGGATAGCGAAGGAGTTCTTGGAGCTGACCCAGACCACGGAGACTGTAAAGGAAATGAACAAGAAATTTACTGAGATGGCGCTGTTTTGTCCTCAGTATGCCGCCTCGGAGGAAATGAAGATGGCTCGGTATAAGGATATGTTACGTACCGAGATCAGGGAATTCGTGAGCACGGTGCCGTACGCTTCTTTGTCAGCAATGATGGATGCAGCCCGGAGAAGGGAGCTAGAGTTAGAGACCCAAGCCAAGAAGAAAAGGCGACACAGGCGGTGACGCCAATCTCTGTGGTGCAAAAGAAGTCAAAGTTTGCTGATTCGCGTGGGAGTTCGAGGAGTGGTGGGTTTAAACCCAGGGATACTAGTGGAAAGAGGACTGATGTGTGCTTCAAGTGTGGGCAGTCCGGTCATTTCAGCCGGGATTGCAAATCGCCGATGATGGTCTGCTTTAGCTGCAAGCAGACGGGCCATGTGAAGGCCAACTGTCCGGATGCGAGGGCAACTGATGGGGGTGGTGCACAGAGGGCTCCTGCAAATGCCCCACTGCGCATCACTGACGGTCGTACGGGTCAGTCGGGAACGGAGGCAGCGCGAGGTAGAGTCCACCAGCTGAAGGTGGAAGAGGCGCAGGCGACGCCTAAGGTGGTGACAGGTATGTTTTATCACCCTCTTTCTTTTCGTCCTTCCTTTTCATTCTTTGTTTTTATATGTTGTTATTTGTATGTTAGGTACGTTTCTAGTTAACTCGGTGCCTGCGGTTGTATTGTTTGATAGCGGGGCTACTCATTCATTTGTGTCTCGCACTTTTAGCGAGAGTTTGGGCCGAGTGGTGGGACGGTTAGGATGTCCTTTGGTAGTCGAGATTGCCGATGATAGGACCTTGACGGTTACGGATGTGTATCGGGGATGCACGTTGGAAATCTTGGGTGTGAGGTTTCCCATCGATTTGATTCCGATAGCTATGCGAGAGCTTTGTGTGATTGTGGGCATGGATTGGATGGACGCGTTTGATGCGGAAATTGTTTGTCGCCACAAACAAGTGCGGGTTCGAACCCCAAGCGGGGGAGAGTTGTCGATTCAGGGAGACTCGCCCAGGCGGACTACGGCAATATGTTCCGCGGCGAGGGCTCGGAGACACCTTCAGCATAGTGGTCAGGGGTACTTAGCGTATGTGATAGATACGCGTGTTGACGAGGCGAAGAAGACTGCCGAAGATGTGCCAGTCGTGAGGGAGTTTGCCGATGTGTTTCCCGACGAGTTACCGGGGATACCTCCTGAACGACAGGTAGAGTTTCGAATCGATCTGATTCCGGGTGCTGCTCCGGTGGCCAAGGCACCCTATCGCCTGGCTCCACCGGAAATGAAGGAGCTGTATGATCAGTTGCAAGAACTTCTCGAGAAAGAGTTCATTAAGCCGAGTTGTTCACCGTGGGGAGCTCCGATTTTTTTCGTAAAGAAGAAGGATGGGTCTCAGCGGATGTGTATTGATTACCGGGAGCTGAATAAGCTTACGGTAAAGAATCGTTATCCTCTGCCAAGGATTGACGACTTGTTTGATCAGTTGCAGGGAGCCTCGTGGTTCTCTAAGATTGACCTGAGATCTGGGTATCATCAGATGCGGGTACGAAGTGAGGATACGGAGAAGACGGCCTTCCGTACGCGATATGGCCATTACGAGTTCGTGGTGATGCCTTTCGGGCTCACCAACGCACCAGCAGCGTTCATGGATCTCATGAACAGGGTATGTAGCCCGATGTTGGATCGCTCGGTGATCATGTTCATCGACGATATCCTCGTATATTCGAAGACGGAAGAAGAGCACGAGGTGCATTTGCGGGAAGTTTTGGATGTTTTGAGGCGGAAGAAGCTTTATGCTAAGTTCTCCAAGTGTGAATTCTGGTTACGAGAGGTCCAATTCCTAGGACATGTCGTGAATCAGAACGGTATCATGGTCGATCCGGCCAAGATCTCAGCGGTAATGCGGTGGGAGGTGCCGAAAACTCCTACCGAGGTGCGGAGCTTTCTCGGGTTAGCAGGATATTATCGGAGATTTATTCAAGATTTCTCCAAGATTGCCTTGCCTGTGACTCGACTGACGAAGAAAACTGCAGCTTTCAGTTGGGGTGAAGAGCAGCAGAAGGCATTTGAGGAGCTACGCAGACGTTTATGCAAGGCTCCTGTGTTAACTTTGCCCGAGGGTATGGAGGATTTAGTGGTTTATTGTGATGCTTCATATCAGGGGTTGGGTGCCGTGCTGATGCAACGCGGCAAGGTCATAGCTTACGCTTCGAGGCAGCTGAAGCCTCACGAAGCGAACTACCCGACTCATGACTTGGAGTTGGGAGCAGTGGTGTTTGCTCTAAAAATTTGGAGACACTATCTTTATGGTGTCAAGTGTACTATATACACCGATCATAAGAGCCTTAAATACCTGATGGATCAGCAAAATCTTAATATGCGTCAGCGAAGATGGCTTGATGTGGTCAAGGATTACGACTGCGAGATACTTTACCACCCGGGTAAAGCAAATGTAGTCGCGGACGCACTTAGCCGACATCCGGTTGGGGGACCGCTGAAGGGTCTGTGTCAGCGGTTGACAGTGGTTGCACCTCTTTTGGAGTCGATAGGTGTCGCTCAGGAGGTGGCCGTGTTGGCGGAAAATGCAAAACGTGAGAGGGTTTCGGGAGAAATTCCGAAATTTGTACGGGATAGTCGAGGATTATTGACCCGATATGGTAGAGTTTGGGTCCCATTCACCGGTGGGAACCGACAGATACTATTGGACGAGGCGCATAAGTCCAAGTTTTCGATTCATCCGGGAGCTACCAAAATGTACAGGGACTTACGGGAAGGCTATTGGTGGCCCGGCATGAAGCGGGATGTAGCCAAATGCGTGGAGGTATGTTTGACCTGTCGGAAGGTCAAGGCGGAGCACCAGCGACCGCACGGGAAATTGCAGCCTTTGGAGATTCCTGTGTGGAAGTGGGAGCAGATTACGATGGATTTCATCATGAAGCTTCCCAAAACTCAGCGAGGGAATGATACCATTTGGGTAATTGTGGATCGTCTGACTAAGAGCGCTCACTTCTTGGCGATTAAAGAGAGCTTCTCGGCGGATAAGCTCGCGGAGGTTTTCATCCGAGAGATTGTAACTAGGCACGGGGTGCCAGTCTCGATTATCTCGGATCGGGATACTCGTTTCACCTCCCGGTTTTGGGAGAAGTTTCAGAATGAAATGGGTACGCGGTTGCATTTCAGTACAACATTTCATCCTCAGACCGACGTGCAGAGTGAGCGTACTATTCAGACACTTGAGGACATGCTGCGAGCATGTGTGATTGACTTCGGGGGTAGTTGGGATCAGTATCTTCCACTAGCTGAGTTCTCCTATAATAACAGCTATCACGCTAGCATCGGTAGAGCGCCGTACGAAGTGTTGTATGGCAGGAAGTGTCGGACGCCCATTTGCTGGGGCGAGGTTGGTCACAGGGTGTTGGGGAGCACCGACGTTGTGCTAAAGACGACGGAAATGATTCAGATGGTGCGGGATCGGCTAGTCACTGCTCAGAGTCGACAAAAGAGTTACGCCGATAAGAGACGATCGGACTTGGAGTTCCAAGTCGGGGATTACGTTCTTTTGAAAGTGTCACCCTGGAAAGGGGTAATCCGTTTTCGCAAGCGGGGAAAGTTGGGTCCCCGATATATCGGACCGTACAAGGTCATCGCGCGTGTGGGGAAAGTAGCTTACCGATTGGAGCTACCAGAGGAATTGAGCCTGATCCACAACACTTTCCACATCTCTCAATTGCGGAAGTGTGTGATGGATGAGTCTGCGGTAGTTCCTCTTGAAGATATTCAAATTGACGAACGACTCAATTATGTGGAGGAGCCGGTTGCCATTCTCGACAGGAGGACGAGAACTTCGCGCAACAAAGTAGTTGGGTTGGTTAAGGTCCAGTGGAAGCACCGAAAAGGTTCAGAATGGACGTGGGAACCAGAAGCCGAGATGCGGGAGAATTACCCGGAGCTGTTTGCGGGCGTGGACTTCGGGGACGAAGTCTAATCCAAGCGGGGGAGAGTTGTAAAGCCCGTGTCCCGGTATGTTTTTATATATTTTAATTATTTGCTTTAATATCGTCCTTTTAGCGAATCTTTACTAACGGGGTTAGCAAGTTTGACCAAATGCGTAATAAATTCTAAACCGTCTTAATTAGTGCCAAATGATAAGTTTTTGAGGGGCTAATCTTGGGTTTGGTCAAAATTGGGCATGGTTCGGCCCATGCAAGAAAAAGGCCGAACCCCCCCCCCCCCCCATGCTTCTCGTTTTCTTTCTTTCTTGTAATCCAAGCAAACCAAACCAATCACCAAAACCCTAAAATCCTTTCTCCTCTTTCACTTGTGTGGTGCGGCAGTGAGAAAGAAACGAGAAGAGAGAGTGTTAGAGAAGGACCGAGAGAAGGTTAGAGAGAGAGAGAATCGGAGGCGAGCAAGAGAAGAGTCGAGAGAGAGATCGCCAGAGGTGAAAGACGCCGGAGGAGGAGGCGCAGCCGCTGCAGTCGCCGGAAACCGCTGCCGCCACCGTTTTTCGTCGAAAGGTAAGCGTTTTGATCACGATTCTTTCATGTTGTAGTCGCCGGCGAAATAGCCGCCGCCGCTGCCGCCGCACGCGGCCTTGGCCGCTGCAGGCGGTAGCCGCCGTGGACCACCTTGAGGGGTGGTGGTGTAGGATGGTCGCGGTGTGCGTGTATGGCGATCGAGTGAGAGAAGGAAAGGTGGTGCGAGAGGGTGGTGTGGGCGGTGGGTGTGTAATCATCGTCGGAGAGCCGCCGCCGGTCGCCACCGGCGACCACCACTGCCGGAGATGGCAGTGGATGGCGCGTGGTCGTGACCAAACCATAGTCACTGTAGAGCCCTTAAACCGTGACTTAATCGATTAAGCCGAATCGTTTAAACCGTTTTTATAAATCGTGATTTTATGAAAACTCTAAGTGTACTGTCCAGTTTTCGCGTGATCATAACTTTTCTGTCGTAACTCCGTTTGAGCCGAAACTGGCGCCCACTGTTCAAGTTCAGGGTCGGGCACGTTTTCCGTGTTTTAGCGGAAAACTGGTTCGGTCTCTAGCTGGGCGAAAAAGTGGTCGCAAGTTCGGTAATTCGTCATTTTATGTGTAAAATTCTGGAATCTGCCACTGTTTTGTGTAGACCATAACTTTCTGCTCGTAACTCGTTTTGAGGTGAAATTGGTGCCCAAAGTTCCCAAATCGAATTGGGAAGGTTTTTCGTGTTTTGCCGAAAGTCTGATTAAGCCCGTAGCTAGGCTGTATTGGGCTGTTTGTTCAGGCTGGACCGAAAACTGGCAGTTTTGGTAATCGTTCGTATTTAATTCATATTTAATTGTAGAAAAATCGTTAGGAGGCGTATAATATGTCCTTGGAACCCTAACTCAGAGGACTTTCTGGTCATGATATAATATTGGGGATTTTCTGGGTTTAAAGGGGTCGAAACAGGTCCCGAACAGACCTGTTTTGTGAGAACGGAAATTAGTTTTAGTGACGGTTTAAGCGTGTGTCGTGTCATAGGGTCCGAGTCTCGTATTGACACGTTTTAACATGCGTTTAGGTGCTGGGAAGTGGCCGTAATTGTGAAGCTTGATTTGTGTTGTTAAGCTAGGCGCGCATTTGAGGTGAGTTCTCTCACTATACTTAATATCGGTTGTTTTATCATTGTTGTAGCACGTGTGTGGTAGCTTTATGTGATTTTGTTGTGAACTAGATAGCGGGGTGCCTAGTTGAGTTTATGATGTCATGTTAACTCGGTGGGACCGAGGGCCCGGCGGGGCCGGAGGTTTTATACGCGGGGCGTAGAGACTCGGTGGGACCGGGGATTCGGCGGGGCCGAAGATGTTACCATGTGGTCGGTGGGACCGACTTGTGCCTTTTAGGTGGATGGGTGTGGATATACATGTTTATGATTTGTTCGTAGACCTGTATGATCGTTATGTGTCACTATCTGTTTTAGGGGTAGTGTGGAATAACCGTATTATTTATGGTGTTTGAATTCACTAAGCTTCGTGCTTACCCTTTTCCCATAAACTGTGGTTTCAGGTCCGAGCGGCTCCAAGGCGTGACGAGTACACACTGGCGCGCGAGGAGAGCTGGTTGTTTTATGGTTTTAATAATTACACGTTTATTCCGCTGGTTTTTATTATAAAGATATTAATTATGAGTTTGCAAACGAAACGTTGGGATCATTTAATGAGTTGTTATAAATGCATTGTTTATTTAAAAATTTAAATTTGCTTGTAATTTTTGGGACGTTACAAAGATAGAAGTCTGGCTCTCGAGCAACAACTTTCTGATCTAATGAAAGAAGCAAAAAGAGAAGACACAACTCTTCAGGATGATATGAAGAAGCTTCAAGGGAACATGAAAGCATTGGAAAATGAAAATGTTGATCTGAAGAAACAAATTTATGAAATATAATCCTCAAATGAAAAGTTTCTTTTGGAAGAATGTAATATTAAACTTTCAAAAAGGATTACTGATCTTGAATTTCATATTGCAGATCTTGAAGCAAAGAGAGACAACTCAACTCTTCACGATGAAATCAAGAAGATTCAAGAGAAAATAACATCTTTTGAAAGAGAAAATGTCGACCTGAAAGAAACAATTTGTTTGGGAAGAAAATCTTTAGAACCTGAAAGGAATGTTTTTAAAAGAAAATTTTTCTCTTGTGAAACTAGAAATGTAAAACTTTCAAAACAAAACTCTGATTTTGAAAAAGTTTTATTTTTAGAAAAAGAAAAGCTTGAGAAAGAGAGATCTGAGTTTGATGCTGAAAGAAAATCTTTTGAAACAAATAGTGCTGAGTTTTCACAAAAAAATATCTGATTTGGAAAAAGAACTTGATATAGAAAGAAAGGAGCTTGAAAAGATAAAAATTACAGATTTTAGAGCAAAAAGTGTGAAAATGTTTTTTCAGATGAAAGAAAAAAATTTCAAAATGAAATAAAGAAGCTGACAAAGAATTTATCTGGTTTATCTACTGAATAGAGAAGAAAGTTAAATCTGATCTTCAAAGGAAATACGATCTAATTTTTGAGGAAAATAATGTTTTGCTTAACAAAATTAAAGAACTTGAAGACATAAACTTTAAAGTTGAGTTATCTGAACAAGCTAGTCCAGATGCTATTGTGCAATCTCCATATGACGACTCAACTGATTCTATGTATTCTTTTAAAACAGCTTCAAGTTCATTTTACGCAAATGTTTCTTCAAAAACAAAAAGTTTTTCAACAGATCATATTTGTCCTTCCAATCTATTTTATAATCCTCTGTTTGATAAGTTAGATAATGATTTGTGTGTGCCTAAAGATAATAATTCTACTAAGCCTAAAGATAACCAAGTTTTCAAGAAGGTGAAGATGGTTTGGAGAGTCAAAGGCACTACCCCTGAGAAAGATGTGCCAAAGTCAACGGTTCCACAACAAATGCCAAGAAGAACAATACATTTCAAGGTAAATCTTTTGTTAAACCTGACTTAGTTTATTCTATAAATCATTTAATTAGGTTAGCCCAAAAGAAAATTTGTTGTTCTTACTATGGAACTAATGATTTTGTTCATAAAGATTATGTTCAATATTGGTATGGTACATACAGAATTTCTTCAAATAAAACTGCACCTAACAAACCAGGACCCATGTTTCGTTGGGTACCAAAATCTACTTAATCTGTTTTGCAGGTTCATCATGTGTAGTGCTAATTGTGAGATGTATACCACACACATGACTGGAAAACAGAAAAGAAGTGTGCAATATTTGAAGAAGAGTACATGAAGAGTATAAGTTTTTGACTTCTAAACATATCAGTTTAGGACTTGTTCTTCAAAGATAATTGCCTTCTGAATAATTCAATTCAGAACCCGTACTTCAATGTTTTTTAATTCTGAGTATCTCGGCTCAGGACTCTTACTTCAATGATTATGACTTCTAAACATATCGGTTTAGGACTCGTACTTCAATGTTTTTGACTTCTAATCATATCAGATCAGGGCTCGGTCTTCAACGACAATGACTTCTGAATTTACTTCAATCCTGGTAATTCAGAACTCGTTTTAATAATTAAGGATATTTTAATCCAAGTCTTGTTACTTTTGCAGATTTTGTTCAATATAAAGATTTTTTGCATATGTTAAGGGGGAGCTTATAAGATTTTAAATCATCTTATCATGATTTGAGGGAGAGCTCAAACTTTTCTGAATGTAAGTATCTTCTGATCTTAATCTCAGATTGTTTGAAAGAAGAACGACTTTCAAGCATGAAAAGCGTTTTTTCTTAAATGTCCAAACCACTTCTCTATTCTCAAACAGATTTTATGAATTTAGAAGTGTGATTTTAAATGTTTTTCATGGAGATCTCGGATTATAACATCAATTCTAACCGTGTGTTTCCAAAGATTAATACTTGCGTATTATATTTTCTATACTATCAAGTATTCATACACATCGGTACAGATTCACATTGACTTTGTTATTACCATGTCTCTAATTGAAACAAATTTTCCGATGATAATACTCCCGTTTGTATTTCAAATTGTGTTGAGCATCATATATTTTTTCAGCTTAAAAGATTGTACGTTTATTTCAAAGATTGTTTATATTTGTTCATATAAACAAATTTCAATTCTTTGATACCCTACCCAGTTCATGATTATCATTCAAGATATTTGATCTGATTGATACATTGTCAAATTCTCAAACAAGTCTTTCGAATTCATTTCATTCATTCAATATCTTTGTTGTGAGAATTCTTCAAAGTTCAAATGCTCAAATATTATTGATATTCTTGAAGAGCATACATTCAGATGACAATGTTATTCATATGATGAGATTTATATTTGTTCAAGCTAAACTGTTGAACAACACATTTTTTTAGAACAAAATTTCATGGGATCAGTGTGAGATTATTAAACTTCTATGGATTCATGTTAACCAGTGTTTCCTACCCAAGAAGTTATCATTGAGTGATTGAGGGGTAAGGGGTCTACATCAAAGAGTGGGGGAGGAAGTTCATCCGGTTGAACAACCTCATTGTGCTGAGGTAAAATGTAAATGAGAGTTTGGGTAGAAGTGAGCGGATTAAAAACAGAAATAGGGTGTGAGAACAGAGTTAAAAGAATAACAGAACTCTGCACCAACCATTTTCTGAGCCGGGCAGCTACATTACTGATTGGTTCACAGTATTTGGTGACCATCATTGAAACAGGCCGTGAGCCCATGCCAACTCTAGCTTTAACCCCACCAGCTACTCATTTCTTTCTCAACAAATAAATGTTTCATTTTTTCTTAGGGACGCAACATATAATCTATCTGATCTTCACTCGGAAGGTTTGGATATTGAAAAAGAAGAAAGTTTGCCCCACTTTCGCACTTCGATCATGCACATTGAGTCTGTGGAAAACTTGTTGTTGTCTCAATAGTTTACACACTTTGAGCCTGATAAAGCTTAAGTTGCTTAAGTTCTTTGTGACACAAGCACGTACACACAAGGAATATGTTTTCTTATCATAACGTTCATAGAAATTCCTTTGTGTTTTTCGATGATTGAATGGAAGCCCTGTAGGAGTGAACATCAAAAAAGCTCCTTTCCAAAGTACATTCGTTGTACTAAGTGGCTCCGTGCTACTTACAAGCATTTTAACTGATTCATATGTTGTTTCAGGGTTACCACCTATCTGAATTTGAAAAGATTCGGATATATATCCTTTGGATTTGACGGTTATTTCAGATCAAAAGGAGGAGAATGTTACTTGTGGTATTCAAAGATCGTGCTGAAATTTGAAAGAGTTTTGATGATCATGATGCTCACAATCATCAAAAAGGGGGAGAAATAACCTACTGAAGAAAAAGGAGAGACATGTCAATGAAAGATAAAGGGGGAGAAATAGCATAAAGGTTTGTCAAAGTCAAGAAGATGTTTCGAGATGATTCTAGAGAGATCAATGTTCAAAGTTTGTTCATGGGGGAGACATAGTTCAAAGAGATGAAAATACAAAGTTCAAGAAATCACTTAAAGAGTTTGAGTTCACAAAGTTCAAGAAATCACTTAAAGAGTTTGAGTTCAAAGCTTCAAAGATTTTAAAGATGCAAAGATCTGAAATTCGTATTCAAGACTCGATGACAATTTATTGAAGATTATATTCAAGAAGAATGACTTTACAAAGAGAAAGACAAAGACTTTTCAAGTTTGACTGAAGATTCTTCAAAGTTGAATGTTTGAAGACTGTCAAAGCATCTAGTTCAACGTGAACTTGTGAAGATACAACTCTTTGAAGATTGTCAGAGCTTCAAAGTTTAAAGCAGTCAGAGTTAAAGTTTTGAAGATCAAGAGCTAAAGACTGTTGTTATATATTTTTTAAAATCTTGAATCCAAAGGGGGAGAATGTTAGTGCATTTATTTGTATTCAAGATTTATTGTCAAAGCCTTGTAAATTCAGTGTATTGTAAAAGTCAATGTAAGTCAAAGTCAAAGTAGTTTAAGTAAAAGTCAAACTAGATTTGGATTTTATGTGTTGTAATCCTAGGTATAAATAGGATTAGTTAGCTTTGTTGTTAAGCACGTTGTAACTAGAGAACTCATTGTAATATCTTAGAGAGAGAATCTAGAGAGAGAAAGTTCTTAACTCATATGTAATTCAAGATTCTCAAGATCAATGGATGACATATTTATTATATAATAGATCTGTTTCTAACAGGGGGTGAATACAAACACATAATTTACTTTTTTAAATTGTTTATTGATAAATCAAAACACAATTTATAGTTTGTTGCGGAATAAGATTAAGTAAAACCTAATCTAAACAAACTTAAGAATCACTAAGGTTCTTGCACTAGAAAATAGAAAGAAGGAGTTAGTAGAAAATCAGAGTTTTTTCTACATGCACTAAGTAGTTCGGGGGATACTTCAAAATGAAGAATATTGCTCATATTTATACCCCATGCATCTAATGCATGACAGGAGCACTTTACACATGTCAAATCTTCATTGGTCGCATGCTTCTGACTTTTATCAAAAACATGCTTTTGGCCGCATGGTGAACAGTGTAGGTGGCAGAGTGGTTGTACGATTATGGATAAAAATAAACTTTCTTCTGTACCTTCGTACTTTTGTGCAAGAGGATAAGACAAACAATTCTTGAAGCACAAGCTTCATGATCAGTGATCGCTGATGAGATCTTCCATCAGTGAGGCCTGATGTAAGTCAGCTATTGCTGAATCCTTGTTCTTGAATTGTCGTGCGTGTGTAGATTTTTCTTGGTTTCACTGATTGCCGCTCAGATCATGACTAGACTTGTCCTCGTTCATCAGCTTTGTCTTTTATGCCAGCGATGAACTCTTTGGTCCCGAGGCTCGTTGTAACACCTAGACATGAAATAGGGAATTTCCTGAAAATGGGCAAAATAAGACTTCATAAATTAAACCAACTAAATCCCTTAAAGTAACGGGATAGTTTGTACAAGTTTAAATTAATGAGTATCGAGACATAATACACAACAACCTACTAATCTAGAAATACGTTATGCTAGATTAACACGGGTGTCGCTATATCTCCAAAAATCTATCATCTCGAATTCCCAAAAGCCCGACCCTCCAAGCTCCTAAGCATGGTCGGCAAATCAACGCGTCAAAGACGCACCGCTAGTGGGACTTGAAATCCACAATCACAATACCACAAGTGTTAGACCGGAAGACTAGCGAGAGAGTATAAAGTTCATAAGATTTATAAAATAAACGATATTGTAATTCAAACCCAAGTTACCGGATCCGTGTGATAAAATTACCACAATTCATTTCTGTCAAGGTGATCCTACCTGAACGTAAACACATAAAAGAAGAATTCTCATAAATACGGGGGAGACCCATTACCATCGGGGGTGACAAGAACACGTGAATGGAGTCACCTTTCATGTTATGGATTGCACCTCAAGTCCCGGTTTAGTTCCCATGCCATCAAAACATCACAACCTCAAACCATCTTTTCATGCTAATCCGTCGAGTTACACCTCAAGGACTTCAATGTCCCTTATTGTCTACTCGCTAGTGGCCCAAGATGACCAACAATTATATATAACGCACTTCATGCCAACCAAATCCTCGTGCACAAAGAGTTATATATCAAAATTACCAAACATGATATTATATCTATATAGAAAGATTCCATTAGGCATATTATGGCAATTTGTCATCCTATACACGTGATTTAACCACACTTATACATTTATTCACCAATCATCTTTCACATACCAAACTATAGAGGGCACATATAAGTTCATTTTCGGACAAACATCGTATTCTCCCATTTCTAGTTAGAACACATGTAACATCATCATAATATTATGGAAAGAATCGTAATAAACACTTTTGGGCCAAATTACGAAAAACCCTAATTTTTTAGTCAAAATTCCGTACAACACGATATTTGGTACTTTCAACATGTTAGAACATTTAAGAGGAGATAATGGTGTACAAGTTCACATCTAGTCAATAATCCATGAAACCCTAAATTTGGTTAAGACCCAATATGACCTTTTCCCAAGTATACAAACATATAATGACATTTAATGAGGGTTTATGGTTAAGAAAACTCACCAATGGGGTTTTGTAAGAGAAAACCCTACTAAAGAGGAAACCCTAGGAATGGAAGATCAGTTGTTGAGGTTTTAACCACACAAGTTTTGAGATCCTTGGAGAAGCTTCTATTAAGAGGTAGATGAGAGTAGGTTTTTGAAGATCCAAACTCATAAATGAGCTAGCTCCAGGAAATAAATGAGGTAGGTGAAAATTTGGGTGAGAAATCGCTCTAGATGGAGAGAGAATCAGACCAAAGCTGAAAAGGTGAGATATGGGTCTTCCAAAATCGGCGCTGCACTTTTATTGCCAAAAACTCCCGCCCCACGACCTTGCCCTTGCGACATTGCCACGGCACAGTCGCTGGGCATTGTTGCCCAGGATGTACCGTGGCATGTCCTCGGGCTGCGACTTCGACACACGACGACTATGCCCGGGCATTCTCTCCGGCACAGTCGCGGGCTCTGCCCCGCCTGCTGTTTGGTTCGTGCTTCGACCCTCCAAACGTCGTCGTTCGACGTCTCGAGTTCCCCTTACGTCACCCCAAGGTCCGACAAAATCCTAGGAGAGGAAATGACGATGCCAAACGAAGGGATTACCCTTGACCCAACCTAAACCTAAGGTGGTCAAGATGACATTGGCCACCGAGATACCCTTTTTTCACACGATTGCTTTAAGACGAGAGTACCATGCATTCATGCGTGCGATGACGAACACACGATAAACGTTTGGAGCATAAAAAAAGACCTCTCGAGCAAACTTAGGTTCACAAGTAAATTATTTTTTAACGAGAAAACCAAGGAACGAGAACTTGCCGAAGTAGACATTTTGGGGTGTTACAATCCCTCCCTCCTTGGAAATATTTCGTCCTCCTTGGAAATATTTCGCGCCTTGATGATGCTTCCATTGGACCTTCACTATAGTCACCTCCTTATGACGAGGTCTCTTAGTTTCTCTTTCTAAAATGGTTTCTGGCTCTTCCATGCACCGGTTGTTGTCTACTCGAATTTCTATTAATGAAATGATGTCCTCTTCTTCTGCCAAGCACTTTTGTAGATAGCACACATGAAACGTAGTGTGGGTCCCACTCATCTCGGGTGGCACTTCCAACTTGTAGACTTGGAGTCATACCTGCTCTAAAATGGGAAAGGGCCCAAGGAATTGGGGGCTAAGCTTCCCACACTTCCCGAACCTGATGATCCCCTTCCAAGGCAAAACTTTCAACATCACACAATCCCCCACATGGAATTTAATCGGTCGTCTTTTCTTGTCGGCATAACTCTTTTGGCGATTATGTGCCGCCTTTAAATGTTCCCGAATACTTTTTACCTTGTCCGTCGTTTCTTGCACAATTTCCGGCCCGACGAATTGCTTCTCGCCACCCTCGAGCCATCAAACGGGTGTTATACATTTCCGCCCATACAAGACTTCAAATGGTGCCACACCAAGACTTGAATGGTAACTATTGTTGTAGGCAAACTCCACCAATGGGAGATGAGAGTCCCAATTTCCCCCGAAGTCGATAACACACGACCTCAACATGTCTTCTAGCGTTTGAATAGTCCGCCCACTTTACCCGTTCGTGTGCGGATGATATGCCGTACTCAACTTCACTTTCGTACCCAACTCTTTTTGAAAGGCATTCCAAAAGTGAGAAGTGAAATGACTGTCATGATCGGATACAATAGACAATGGCACTCTGTGCCTCGAAACCACCTCGTTGATATAAAATCTTGCCAACTTGTCCAATGGAAAAGTTTCCCTCATAGCCAAGAAGTGAGCACTTTTTCAATCCACTATTACCCAAATGGTGTCGTGACCTTTCAAAGTCCTTGGTAGCTTTGTCACAAAAACCATTGTAATGTGATCCCACTTCCATTCCGGTATCTCTAGCGATTGCAAACTACAATAGGTTCATTGGTGCTCAACCTTCACTAAGGAACACGTGAGGCATCTTTCCACAAAACCAGTCATATCGAGTTTCATAACCGGCCACCAATAGTTCAACTTCAAATCCCTATACATTTTGATGCTTCCGGGATGTATAGAGTACTTTGACTTGTGGGCTTCTTCCATGAGCAATTCCCAGAACCCTCCAATTTTTGGCACCCAAATTCGCCCTTGGAAAAGTTTCAATCCTTTACTGTCTTCCGTCAATAGAAGATGTTGCTTCACCATAGATTCTTCCTTGAGGTTCGCTTCAAGCAATGCTTCGGTTTAAGCGGTGTTGATCATGTCCATCAAGCTCGAGATAATTTTGATTCTTGCCAACGATGTTTGCACCTTCCCACTATACTCCTTCCCACTCAAAGTGTCCGCTACCACATTCGTCTTGCCCAGATGGTATAGTAGTTCGCAGTCATAGTCCTTAAGCAACTCTAGCCATCTTCGTTGGTGCATATTCAACTCCTTTTGATCAAATACATACTTCAAGCTCTTATGATCGGTGTAAAGCGTGCATTTCGTACCATACAAGTAGTGCCGCCATAGCTTCAAAGCAAACACGACCGCCGCCAATTCAAGGTCGTGAGTTGGGTAATTCTTTTCATGCTCTTTCAACTGCCTTGACGCATACACAATCACCTTGCCTCTTTGCATCAAAACACAACTCAAACCCATCTTGGATGCATCACTATAAACAATGAAGTCTTATGTTCCTTCGGGTAGAGATAAGATTGGAGCTTCACAAAGTTTCCGTTGTAAAGTACAAAATTCCTTTTCTTGGGCGTCGGTCCGAACGAATTTCACATTCATTCGAGTGAACGTCGTTAGTGACGATGCAATTTTGGAGAAGTCGTGGATGAATCTTCGGTAGTACCCGACTAGACCCAAAAAGATTCGAATTTCCATAGGGCTCTTTGGAGGCTCCCAATTCAACATTGCATCAACTTTCGCGGGGTCTACCTTCACTCCTTCTCGGGTCACCACGTGCCCAAAGAATTGAACTTCCCGCAACCAAAACTCACACTTAGAGAATTTAGCGTATAGCTTCTCCTTCCTTAGCACCTCCAACACCTCTCTAAGATGTTGCTCATGCTCCACGTCATTATTGGAGTACATCAAGATGTCATCGATGAATACTATTACTGACTTATCCAAGAACGGTCGACAAACTCGGTTCATCAAATCCATAAACATTGTCGGCACATTTGTCAACCCAAATGGCATAACTAGGAACTCAATGTGACCATACCGGGTCCTAAATGTCATCTTAGAGACATCCTTCTCTTTAACCTTTACTTGGTGATACCCGGATCGGTGGTCGATTCTGGAGAAGCATCTGGCCCCTTGAAGTTGGTCAAAAAGATCGTCTATTCGGGGAAGTGGATACTTGTTCTTCACGATTACCTTGTTCAGTTCCCGGTAGTCGATACACATCTGCATCGACCCATCCTTCTTTTTTGACAAAGTGCACCGGAGCTCCTCAAGGCGATGAGCTCGGTCTTACGAAACCCTTCTCTAGGAGCTCTTGCAGTTGTGTCATCATCTCTTGCATTTCTGTTGGTGCAAGACGATATGGCGCGCGGGCTATCGGAGTCGCTCCCGGAATCAAATTGATCTTGAACTCCACCCGACGGTCGGGTGACAAACTCGGAAGGTCATTGTAACAACCCGGTTTCCCAAACATGTTTCAAATAACATATATTGCATCACATCGTTACATTTATAAAAAGAAATTACCAAACAAATCACGTACGGTCCCAGCAGTCTCGAAACGATACAACATAACACCTATTCAGTTCCTAATCCTTGTCAGCTATTAACCCCGCCTTACACATTAATTCTTCCCTTTGCTAACGAACGATCCTCAACCTGGAATACATATTTTTAAAACAGAAATGATGAGGGTTAGACCTAATGGTCCAGTGAGAAAAATCCCTGTCAGTTGAAACTTGCCAAGAATCCAATTAAATAAAACCTTTTTAATACAAACACACATATATTACACGTAATTAAATACCAACCAAGACTTGCGTTTCGTATCCACTCATTCCCCCTTATTCCTCCACAATTGTCCAAACTAGTGGTTGCAAGCCAACTAGTCAATTCACTCTGCTATACAACATCTACAGTAAACACGCATGTCCGCTTACCGGAACCCGGCAACACACCGGTCCGCACCTCGGATCCCGGCCCTGTATTCTCGCAGAATACTCATATAATTACAGTATATCATCATGTATATCAACATTTCAATAAAAAAGCATAATCACATTATGTATCACATTCTGAATCCATACATATCCATTTCATATAGATATAAATCACATATATATGTATTCCAGTTGAAAAACGTTTTTAAATAAAACTCACCTGAATGCTTTTCCAATAGTTCTCCAAAAATCTCTTCAACAAGTCCCACTTTTATCTTTGAATTTTACTATCTTAAATAGTTAATTAACAAGAATACACCTCATTAATAAATCTGCATTTTAACACTTTTCGCAACCCACAGCTTGCGAATTCCTCACTTTTCGCAACCCACTATTGCGAAAACCTCAGAACTCGCAACCCACTATTGCGAAAACCTCAGAACTCGCAACCCACTAATGCGAAAACCTCAGAACTCGCAACCCACTGTTGCGAAAACCTCACTTCTCGCAACCTACTGTTGCGAAAACCCCACTTCTCGCAACCTACTGTTGCGAAAACCTGAAAAATTACTGTTCACCGTCTTTTTTAATAAGCTCAGCAAAAACGACTTTCAGTCGAATATTTACCCAGAAATCGTACTTTTAAGCTTAGATTTCCCAAAACATCCATTTTTAACAAAACCCACCTAAAACTTAACTAGCAAACTCAAGAACACTTTTAAGAAATTAAAACACATACAAGGATGGATTTGTTACCTTGCTTACTTCAGTTTGGTCCTTTAAATCACAGCAGCAAACTCTGGATTTCCTCCTTCTTCTTTCCCTTAATTCCTCTATCGATTTCCTTCTCTCTCTCTCTCTCTAAACCGAACACACTACACACACTAACACTTAGGATATTTTCCCTTAATTGAAAAATGGACACCTATCCTTACTAAAATAGGAAGTCGGTTTTGGCTAAAGAGGTTTGGATAAAAGACCAAACAAACCTTAAACTTATCTCACTTGGCAATAAATACCCCTAAACTTTCAAATAAAAATTAAAACTTACCCCTTAACTTCTTACTCCATAAAACACTAACATAAAACTTATAAAATTTTCAAATTTAAATTAGATAAAATACCTGGTTATTACAACATCTCCCCCTTAAAAGAATTCCGTCCCGGAATTCACTCAAGCAATGAACTAGGGTAACTACTGTTGAAAAGATATCAAATTCTATGAACACATCAAAGGACTTTTTACTAGACCCACCGCTTTACTGCTTCTAGTTTACCATTTGTTCCCACTTCAATATTTCAACCCAAAACATCAAGAGTTTTAATTTCTCACAAGAAATCCGCCCCTCTAAAACAACGATACACACTCGATAATCAAATCCTACGAAGGTTCAAATTAACTCGAAAATTCACTTATCTCTTAGAAAGAAATAACTTATACTCATATGAATCTAATCCAAATAACAGAACAGTATATGCTTACTCGGGACATTTACCACGCTAATACTATTTTTAACCTCACCGGCCTTTTACTACAAACGTCGTGTTCTACACTTTTACAATACTAACTCTAAAACGTAAACATATACTTTCAAATAAAATTTGCTTAGTAAATACTACCTATTTCTTATACTCTTTCATGGAATAGAATATACTCAACACGAATCACTTTATATCACGGAAAAATTTCTTAATTTTATCAAACCCGTAAACTTTATCCTACCATTTCCATTTCCCATGAAAGCATAGCATAATTACTATAATCACACAACCATACTTAATTGCACCTGACACCAATTCATCCATCAAATTAAAACAAAGTCTAAATAGCAACTTAATTTCTCGAATATCAGCAAAACACAATTTCAAACATTTCAATTATCTCAATAACCTCACCACCATAACTCATACCGACTTCCATCCAAATATCAATACCAATTCATTCCTTGATAAATTAACAAACTCGCTATCACATCAATTCCTTACATCTCCAACTTAGCACAAAAATACTAACACAAATCTTTAGACATTTGTTTCACTTAAACCACTCCGCAATTGAAATTATCAACACCGGTCTCACCTTACCCAACTAAAATAATTACCAAATCATCATATAATAATTTCACTACAAAACTAAGCCGAAAAGAATTCATCACAACTCCGCTAAAATTTCATGTCACTAATCATATAACTCATTAACGACTTAACATGCAAAGTCCAGCACCAAGTTTAAAACAACTCTTTATCTTAAACAACTCCATAAAGAAGGTTCATCACACGACCATCAAAATATTTATTGATCATTGCCTTCTTCCCACTAATCATAACACTTAATATAAATCCCTTTTTCAACTTAAATTCTCCAATCCATGGGAAGTATTAGGTAAACATCCAACCCAATGAACCATTTTTCTATATCCAGCAAACTCTCAAGCACCAATTTCTTATACTTATTATCATAGTATGCATATTCTCTTTCAGTTAAGTCCAGGTTATCATCAACCTAGTTTTCTAACCTTGCGACCCACTATCGCCAACGCTTCCCCCACATCATTCCACCTTTGATCCAATCCGGTGTTTTCTAACGGTACAACCTTACTTGCTTCGGCTAAGCCCTTCCGCAGAATCGACATGGGAAAGGCTGAATGAACTCTCACTATGCGTAACCCTTCAATACCAAGGCGCATACCAACAATTTAGTACCCTCCTAACTACAACAACTCTTACTCCAAGAGGAAAACCCGCGTGATACAAACAAGGTATAATATCCCAGATCAACCATACCAATATCATCCACAAATCCAGACTCCAGGTTCACCTCATCCTACTACCCTTGCTATAACGGAATCTCCACTAGTCATGACGAGTCGCCTCGCGAATGCACAGTCGCATACAGTGTGAAATTAGATAGACATTCGAAATAAATCTATCCCACAACGGTTAGACTCAAACAAGAGCTGCGCAATAGAACTAAATCAAATATTCTAAGGCTATTTAGTTCCTACTGTATACCACTTATAAGGCAGTCACTTAACAACCTATCAGGACTAGCATAAATTCCTACTGGCAAGTAATAGTCATGCAGCAAAGTGTAATAAACACCAGGCAATCTAGCATACATACTCCTATGTTCTAGAAAGCAATAAATTATACTAAGTACTCTACCTTTTCCCTTGGCCTCGGCTGACTGTACACACTGCGCCTTCGATCACTGTCTCTAAAATGTGCCAACAATCCAACACTCAAAAAAATAACGACATTCTACTCCCCAATAGATTACAAAATCAACTTGGAGTATCACCTTAACCCGTAGTTGAACTTTTCTCCATAGGTCATCCCCAACTCTACCGTCACTTCTCTAATCCAAAATATATCTAAGACAGACAACACTTTCTTGCATTAATTACACCGACCCCGAACCTTAGATTACAAATGATTTCCACACTTGCCACAACATCACTCTCATACTACTACCACGTCCTATCCCATGGTCCTTCACCCCGATCATTACATTCGACTATTTTCTTCTACTCTTTCCTCAACATAAAATACGTTTCCCCAAGGATAGCTCACTAGGAGGTGCTTACTCTAGACCGATCCTATGAGCTAGCTTTCTTTCACCTCCAAACCAATCGCACACACCCAATTCCCACAATTACTATACTTAACCAATAATTTCACCACACCTCATATCAGGAATTTAACCGAGTTAATCCGAAATCACATCCATTGCCCGAAACAACCACACACTTTTTCATTTTTCAAATATCGTTAACATATTCTTTCAAAACGATAATAAACAAATTGGATCTACACTATACACCCATCCCCAAAATATAACAACAATAAAAACATCTTTATAACAAAATCAGTACATCTTTATAACAAAATCAGTACATCTTTATTTCACCTCGTGCCTCTTTCAGCACAAAATATGTCATCGTGCCTCTTTCCACGTACAAGGTTATATATATATATATATATATATATATATATATATATATATATATATATCACAAATCATTTAACACGTTTAAAATTTTATTCATAACATAAACTTTAACATTTGGAGGCATAACCTAGCGTTTGAAATATACATAACGCCACATTCTACACTTTCGAAATAACTTTCCAAAATTCTAACATGCACCTTCAAAAAAAATTGTAAACAATTGCAAGTGTTAGATCATTCATTCCAATTTAAACTACCATCCACTTTCGTTCTCATACAATAAATTTTACTACCACCTTGATAAATCTTTCAAATCCAAACACATATGATAACGGGTTATCACCTTGATCACTAATAGCTTTTCCTTACTAATCACTCCCAAAAACAATCTTCACTTTCTAGTTCAATTATCCCTGATTTCTCACTTAAATTTATCCCAAGCAATATCATAATGAATAAGCATACTAAATTCGATATCATCCAAAATATTTGTTACACTCTTACTAAATTAGAACCAACCTCTTTTCACACCAAATGCTTCCAAACCTACACTCTTACTAAGCCTTATCGAAATTAATTCATATATCCTTAATATAAAACTTGTTAACAAACGGAAACTTTAAATCAATCACTCGACAATCTCTTCTTTCATCATAACTACTTATTCCAATATATACCGAATTACCGTGGATCACTTATCATTACCTAATCGACAATTTTAACAAAAATCAAGTTCCAACACCATCCTATACTTACTACTACCTCAAATTCCGACAACATTATCAAAAATAACTTAATAGGCACTCCACTCCTATCTATATTACCAATACAATTATCAAATTCTTTTCTAACGCATATAAGCAACAAAATATTGAAAATACAATTAATCAGTCTGTACCGAAGTCAAATAGCACTTTAGCACGTGTAGAGTTTATATAAATATACCTGTCTTCGTCTCTATCTATACGTCGAGACCGACTTGCCACTCTGTAGATTTCAACAAGGTTAATATACACATAGGCACATACCCCATATAATAAAGTATTCCAGTCCAATCATGTAACTGTAAGTTCACAATTACACTGGCCAGGTGTAACTCGAATTTACCTTACATGATGTTCCTTCTACCTTGTTATACTTAATATCCCAAGGTTCTAAAATAATAGGGACATCCTACTTCACATGCAGTTTAAGTCTAGGTACATATACTAATACCTAAATCCCTTAAACTAGGGCTCTGATACCATCTGTAACAACCCGGTTTCCCAAACATGTTTCAAATAACATATATTGCATCACATCGTTACATTTATAAAAAGAAATTACCAAACAAATCACGTACGGTCCCAGCAGTCTCGAAACGATACAACATAACACCTATTCAGTTCCTAATCCTTGTCAGCTATTAACCCCGCCTTACACATTAATTCTTCCCTTTGCTAACGAACGATCCTCAACCTGGAATACATATTTTTAAAACAGAAATGATGAGGGTTAGACCTAATGGTCCAGTGAGAAAAATCCCTGTCAGTTGAAACTTGCCAAGAATCCAATTAAATAAAACCTTTTTAATACAAACACACATATATTACACGTAATTAAATACCAACCAAGACTTGCGTTTCGTATCCACTCATTCCCCCTTATTCCTCCACAATTGGCCAAACTAGTGGTTGCAAGCCAACTAGTCAATTCACTCTGCTATACAACATCTACAGTAAACACGCATGTCCGCTTACCGGAACCCGACAACACACCGGTCCGCACCTCGGATCCCGGCCCTGTATTCTCGCAGAATACTCATATAATTACAGTATATCATCATGTATATCAACATTTCAATAAAAACGCATAATCACATTATGTATCACATTCTCAATCCATACATATCCATTTCATATAGATATAAATCACATATATATGTATTCCAGTTGAAAAACGTTTTTAAATAAAACTCACCTGAATGCTTTTCCAATAGTTCTCCAAAAATCTCTTTAACAAGTCCCACTTTTATCTTTGAATTTTACTATCTGAAATAGTTAATTAACAAGAATACACCTCATTAATAAATCTGCATTTTAACACTTTTCGCAACCCACAGCTTGCGAATTCCTCACTTTTCGCAACCCACTATTGTGAAAACCTCAGAACTCGCATCCCACTATTGCGAAAACCTCAGAACTCGCAACCCACTGTTGCGAAAACCTCACTTCTCGCAACCTACTGTTGCGAAAACCCCACTTCTCGCAACCTACTGTTGCGAAAACCTGAAAAATTACTGTTCACCGTCTTTTTTAATAAGCTCAGCAAAAACGACTTTCAGTCCAATATTTACCCAGAAATCGTATTTTTAAGCTTAGATTTCCCAAAACATCCATTTTTAACAAAACCCACCTAAAACTTAACTAGCAAACTCAAGAACACTTTTAAGAAATTAAAACACATACAAGGATGGATTTGTTACCTTGCTTACTTCAGTTTGGTCCTTTAAATCACAGCAGCAAACTCTGGATTTCCTCCTTCTTCTTTCCCTTAATTCCTCTCTCGATTTCCTTCTCTCTCTCTCTCTAAACCGAACACACTACACACACTAACACTTAGGATATTTTCCCTTAATTGAAAAATGGACACCTATCCTTACTAAAATAGGAAGTCGGTTTTGGCTAAAGAGGTTTGGATAAAAGACCAAACAAACCTTAAACTTATCTCACTTGGCAATAAATACCCCTAAACTTTCAAATAAAAATTAAAACTTACCCCTTAACTTCTTACTCCATAAAACACTAACATAAAACTTATAAAATTTTCAAATTTAAATTAGATAAAATACCTGGTTATTACAGTCATCGAGAAAAACGTATGGATACTCACTGACGACTCTCACATCTTCCACTTTCTTCTTCTCCGCTTTGGCGTCCACCACGTAAGCTAGGAATGAGGGATATTTCTTCAGTAGGCACTTCCTTGCTTTGATGTGATAAATGATAGCCACCTCGCCTTTTCGTTTCTCTCCGTAGACAAGAACAAAGTGCCCACTTTGAAGTGGAATCCTTATGAGTTTCTTGGAGCACAAAATTTCCACTTTTTGCTTAGCCAGCCAATCCATCCCAGTGACCACGTCAAAACTCCCAATAGCCAAAAGGAGTAGGTTCACCTCAAATACTTCACCACTAATCTCTATGCGACATTTCTCCAAGATTTCCCGCAAAACCACTTGTTCCCCATTTGCTACCTCTATGACTAAAGCATCGCATAGGGTACTAATAGGCACATTCAAGGATTTGCAAAACACTAACGATACGAAAGAGCAATTCGTACCAGAATCAAACAATACTCCAGCGGGTAAAGAGTTGAGTAGGAACGTACCCGACACCACATCGGCGGTTTCCTTCGCTTCTTCCTTCGTCATCTGAAAAACCCTCCCTTGAGCCTTAGGAATTGCCACCCTCCTTCGTTCACTTCCCGAACCGGTCCCTCTTGCATCCCCCTCAGCTTAGGGCACTCTCGCTTCACGTGCCTAATCTCTTTACACTCGAAGCACGTCGTCCCCTTTATGTGGCACTCCGGACTAGTGTGCCCCGACTTCCCGCACTTAAAACATTTAACCTCACGAGAATTGCAAGAACCGAAGTGCGTGCTCTTGCACTTGGGACACCATTTCGCTTCCCGACGGTTATCCCCACCTCTACCACTTGGATGAAACCTCGACTTTTTGAACGAATTTTGTGGGCTCTCCCACTTCCTCTTATCTCTGACTCTCGCTTTCTCTTCTCTGTCTCTGGCGTAGACTCTCTCCATAACTTTAGCCTCTTCGGTCGTCTCTCGAAGGTTAGTGGATTTGGAGTTACGGACCATTGCCATCATATCAGGAAGCCATCCCTTAAAATACGCTTTCATCTTTTTCTTCTCAGTTGGTGCCACGTGCCCCACAAGATTCAACTTCTCCATGAAAAGTCGGGTATACTCCCTCACCGACAAATTTTCTTTCTTGATCGACCGGAATATTTCCTCGATCAAATCCATCTCTTGCTCATTGCAGTACTCTTCTAAGATCTTCCTCTTGAAAGTGGCCCAAGTCATCTTGGCCAATACTGAAGCTTCTAGGGTGGAAGTGTAGACGTTCCACCAAGTTAAAGTTGAACTTCTGAGCATTTGGGAACCAAATTTTATTTTCTGGTTTTCCTCACAGTCACAAGCCCTGAAGGCTTGCTCGATTTCCCTAATCCAGTTCATGCATTCCACCGGATTATCATAACCGGCAAACTCCGGTGGTTTACAACATAGGAATGTTTGTAGGAATAAGCTCTCCCTAACGGTCTCGTCTCCAAGGTAATCAACCCACCAGTAAAGTTCTCATCCCCGGTTCCCCCGGACCCCGCTACGAACACATTCTCTTCAATTGTTTCGTGATGGCGCGGGTTAGCATCTCTATCCTCCAAAAGTTTCATAAATTCATGTTGCTTAACCATGGTCTCGTTCATGACCCGCATCATGTACATCATTTGGGTTTGAAGAGTTACCTCCGTTATGACTGGTTTGGTGGTGGCAATATTTGTCCTTGGTATCTGTTCCACTCTCCCACCCAACAGAAGTGGAAGTGGAGGAGGAAAAGCTGACGCATTTTCGTTCGGTTGATTAGTCGTGGATTCAGTCACGACGTTACCTTCCGATGAAGATTGAGGTCTACTCCGCGTATTTACAATTTCTATCTGTCACATTCGAGAAAAAGATGAGAAAATAGACTAACGAGATTACACATAAGGAAATGTACTAATATAATCATCGATCATCATAATCATAGCAATCAAGCATGCTCACGTATTCATAATAGCAGTAGTTAGTCGAAACTATGAACATACTACACATAAGAATTCTCGTTACCACGTTCATAATTCACAACAATGTAGCTTTCGTTGACTCCGAAACGTCCCAACTTAATATTTCTACCGAATTCCTCACATTTCATAACTTATTAGTCTCAGCTTAAGTCTAGGCATCACACTAGCACACCTAGTTCACTTAAACTAGAGCTCTGATACCAACTTGTAACACCCTAAAATTTAGACATATGAAATAGGGAATTTCCGAAAAATGGGCAAAATAAGGCTTCATAAATTAAACCAACTAAAGCCCTTAAAGTAATGGTATAGTTTGGACAAGTTTAAATTAACGAGTATCGAGACGTATTACACAACAATCTACTATTCTAGAAATAAGTTATGCTAAATTAACAAGGGTGTCGCTATATCTCCAAAAATCTCTAATCTCGAATTCCCAAAAGCCCGACCCTCCAAGCTCCTAAGCATGGTCAGCAAATCAACGCATCAAAGACGCACCGCTAGTGGGACCTGAAATACACAATCACAATACCGCAAGTGTTAGACCGAAAGACTAGCGAGAGAGAGTATAAAATTCATAAGATTTATAAAATAACCGATATTGTAATTCAAACCCAATTTACCGGATCCGTGTGATAAAATTACCACAATTCATTTGGGTCAAGGTGGTCCCACCTGAACGTAAACACATAAGAGAAGAATTCCCATAAATACGGGGGAGACCCGTTACCATCGGGGTGACAAGAACACGTGAATGGAGTCACCCTTGATGTTATTGGATTGCACCTAAAGTCCGGGTTTTAGTTCCCATGCCACATCACAACCTCAAACCATCTTTTCATGCCTTTATTGCCTACTCCATCGAGTTACACCTCAAGGACTTATGAGACCATATTGCCTATCCAAGCTAGACGAGTTATACCTCAAGGACTTCAGTGTCCCTTATTGCCTACTCGCTAGTGGTCTAAGATGACCAACAAATATATAATACGCACTTCAAGCCAACCAAATCCTCGTGCACAAGGAGTTATATATCAAAATTACCAAACATGATATTATATCTACTTAGAAAGATTCCATTAGGCATATTATGGCAATATGTCATCCAATAGACGTTATTTAACCACATTTATACATTTATTCACCAGTCATCTTTCACATACCAAATTATAGAGGGCACATATAAGTTCATTTTTGGACCAACATCATATTCTCCCATTTGTAGTTAGAACACATGTAACATCATCATAATATTATGGCAAGAATCGTAATAAACACTTTTGGGCCAAATTACGAAAACCCTAATTTTTGAGTCAAAATTCCATACAACACGGTATTTGGTACTTTCAACATGGTTAGAACATTTGAGAGGAGATAATGGTGTACAAGTTCACGTCTAGTCAATAATCCATGAAACCCTAAATTTGGTTAAGACCCAATATGATCTTTTCCCAAGTATACAAACATATAATGACATTTAATGAGGGTTTATGGTTAATAAAGCTCACCAGTGGGGTTTTGTAAGAGAAAACCCTACAAAAGAGGAAACCCTAGGAATGGAAGATGAGTTGTTGAGGTTTTAACCACACAAGTCTTGAGATCCTTGGAGAAGCTTCTATTAGGAGGTAGATGAGAGTAGGTTTTGAAGATCCAAACTCATAAATGAGCTAGTTCCAAGAAATAAATGTGGTAGGTGAAAATTTTGGTGAGACATTGCCCTAGATGAAGAGAGAATCGGACCACAGCTGAAAAGGTGAGATATGGGTCTTCCAAAATCGGCGCTGCACTTTTATTTCCAAAAACTCCCGCCCCGCGACCTTGCCCTCGCGACATTGCCACGACACAGTCGCTGGGATTGTCTCCCAGGATGTATTGTGGCCTGTCCCCGGGCCGCGACTTCAACACATGACGACAATGCCCGGGCATTCTCTCCGGCATAGTTGCGGTCTCTGCCCCGCCTGCTGTTTGGTTCTTGCTTCAACCCTCCAAACGTCGTCGTCCAAATTCTCGAGTTCCCCTTACGTCACCCCAAGGTCCGATAATGTCCTAGGAGAGGAAATGACGATGCCAGACGAAGGGATTACCCTTGACCCATGTAATACCCCGGGTAAATCCGTTAGTTAAAAATTCAATTCCGTTAAGTTTATTTAACCTTAAAGTTACTATTTAGGGTAAGTTTGGATAAGTTTATAAGATAAAGGTGTTTTAGTCTTTAATGAAGAGTTTAGGGGCTATATGGATAAATTAAGTTAATAATATCTGATTAGGTGTCAAGTTATCCTCACATCAGCAGAAAATCAGTAGGTGTTATGTGTGTGTTTTGAGAGAAAAAGGTAGAAGAAGAAAAGAAGGGTAAAGGCATCAAATTGATTCATTTGGAAGTGATTGGAGGTATGTTCCTTTACATATTCTGTTTGTAATTGCTATTAGATGATTCCTATCAGATTAGAATCATCACATCTGTTCTGGGGTTAATTTCTGACGATTTCTGGGTAAAATAGGAAAAACCGACAGTGGTGTCCGGACATAATATGAATGTGTCCGGATAGCCCTGTTGGTGGTGTCCGGGTGGTTTTGTCGATGGTGTCCGGATGAGTCTTTTATCCGGGTAAGTCTCTTTTCTTATGTTCTCCGGATGGAATAAGATACCGGATGGTATCCGGATTACTTTGGTGTCCGGATTGGTCATGTTGTCCGGAAAGATGTGTTGTCCGGATTGTTGCTGTTGTCCGGAAAGGTTGTGTTGTCCGGATAACTTGTGGTATCCGGATACTTTAGCTGTTTTGGTCACTTTTGAGGGTTTGAGTTATCTAGAGTCCTTAGTCTTCTAGTATGTTTTATGTGATCAGTTGGTGAGGGGATATTTGTATTTAATCTATTTGCAGACTCTTGGATTTGGATTGATAGACCGAATCTTTAGAGAAAGGCTTGGAAGGATTTTGTAAGCATTCGAGGTGAGTTTTGCTTTAAAACGTTTTTGAACTGGGATACATATATATGTATATATATATATATGAGATGATTATGTGGTAGGAATATGATTATGTGTATATAAATGACGATATGATGTAATGAGATATATATTGTATTTATATTGCACGAAACGAGTATAGGTGAGCCGAATTATTATTTGGCGGGGCTGTATTGAAATACAGCGGGGCTGCATAAAATTGCAGTGGAGCTGTAGGTAATTGCAGCGGGGTTGTATGTAATTACAGTGGAGTCGACTGTATTGTACAGTGATGATAATTAGTTGGCTTGCTACCGACTAATGTGTCCAGGGGAAAGAAGAAGAGATGAGGAGAGATACACGGTGTACGAGTCCAAATATGGTATTTATATATGTGTGGTATATGTGTGTTTATACGAAAGGTTTCCTGTAAATTATTTTGATACAAAGTATTATGTGAAAAGAGTTTTATATTGATTTTGGAAAAGACCAGGATTAACTCACTAGACCCGTTTGGTCTAACCCTCATTTTGTTTTCAAAAATATGTTTTCCAGGTCGAGGATCCGATAGCGGCAAAGGAAAGAATAAGGTGTAGACTGCCTTCGTGGACCAACGATGATTAGGAAGATATTATATATTTTGTAATTTCGAGACTAAAAGAGACCGTACTTGGTTTGCTATGTAACTTTTGTTGTAAATCAATGATATGTATGCATGTTATGTATTATGATGTATGTTATGGGAATTGGGTTGTTACAAATGGTATCAGAGCCATAGTTTAAGGGATTTAGGTATTTGTACCCGTACCTAGACTTAAACTGCATGTGAAGTAGGATGTCCTTGATATACTAGAACCTTGGGATGCTAAGTATAAAAGGTAGAAGGAACATCATGTAAGGTAATTTCAGATTACACCTGGCCAGTGTAATTATGATCTTACAGGTGCATGTTTGGACTGGAATACCTTATTATATGGGGTATGTGCTTATGTGTATATTAACTCTATAAAAAGAAATCAACAGAGTGGCAGATCGGACTCGATATATGGAACGAGATGAAGACAGGTATATTTCTATAAACTCTACACGTGCTAAAGTGTATTATATTACTTCGGTGTAAAATGATTATTGGTATTTTCGTGCTTTTGTTGCTTATCTGTGTTAGAGATATAGGTAGGTGTGGGGTGCCTATTCAGTTAGTTTCTATGGTTTTGTTTGAGTTTGAAATAGTATAGAGGAGTATCCGTATCCTTGTCTAGCCGAATTCCGAGACGGAATTCTTTTAAGGGGGAGATAATGTAATACCCCGGGTAAATCCGTTAGTTAAAAATTCAATTCCGTTAAGTTTATTTAACCTTAAAGTTACTATTTAGGGTAAGTTTGGATAAGTTTATAAGATAAAGGTCTTTTAGTCTTTAATGAAGAGTTTAGGGGCTAGATGGGTAAATTAAGTTAATAATATCTGATTAGGTGTCAAGTTATCCTCACATCAGCAGAAAATCAGTAGGTGTTATGTGTGTGTTTTGAGAGAAAAAGGGAGAAGAAGAAAAGAAGGGTAAAGGCATCAAATTGATTCATTTGGAAGTGATTGGAGGTATGTTCCTTTACATATTCTGTTTGTAATTGCTATTAGATGATTCCTATCGGATTAGAATCATCACATCTGTTCTGGGGTTAATTTCTGTCGATTTCTGGGTAAAATAGGAAGAACCGACAGTGGTGTCCGGACATAATATGAATGTGTCCGGATAGCCCTGTTGGTGGTGTCCGGGTGGTTTTGTCGATGGTGTCCGGATGAGTCTTTTATCCGGGTAAGTCTCTTTTCTTATGTTCTCCGGATGGAATAAGATACCGGATGGTATCCGGATTACTTTGGTGTCCGGATTGGTCATGCTGTCCGGAAAGATGTGTTGTCCGGATTGTTGCTGTTGTCCGGAAAGGTTGTGTTGTCCAGATAACTTGTGGTATCCGGATACTTTAGCTGTTTTGGTCACTTTTGAGGGTTTGAGTTATCTAGAGTCCTTAGTCTTCTAGTATGTTTTATGTGATCAGTTGGTAAGGGGATATTTGTATTTAATCTATTTGCAGACTCTTGGATTTGGATTGATAGACCGAATCTTTAGAGAAAGGCTTGGAAGGATTTTGTAAGCATTCGAGGTGAGTTTTGCTTTAAAACGTTTTTGAACTGGGATACATATATATGTATATATATATATATATGAGATGATTATGTGGTAGGAATATGATTATGTGTATATAAATGACGATATGATGTAATGAGATATATATTGTATTTATATTGCACGAAACGAGTATAGGTGAGCCGAATTATTATTTGGCGGGGCTGTATTGAAATACAGCGGGGCTGCATAAAATTGCAGTGGAGCTGTAGGTAATTGCAGCGGGGTTGTATGTAATTACAGTGGAGTCGACTGTATTGTACAGTGATGATAATTAGTTGGCTTGCTACCGACTAATGTGGCCAGGGGAAAGAAGAAGAGATGAGGAGAGATACACGGTGTACGAGTCCAAATATGGTATTTATATATGTGTGGTATATGTGTGTTTATACGAAAGGTTTCCTGTAAATTATTTTGATACAAAGTATTATGTGAAAAGAGTTTTATATTGATTTTGGAAAAGACCAGGATTAACTCACTAGACCCGTTTGGTCTAACCCTCATTTTGTTTTCAAAAATATGTTTTCCAGGTCGAGGATCCGATAGCGGCAAAGGAAAGAATAAGGTGTAGACTGCCTTCGTGGACCAACGATGATTAGGAAGATATTATATATTTTGTAATTTCGAGACTAAAAGAGACCGTACTTGGTTTACTATGTAACTTTTGTTGTAAATCAATGATATGTATGCATGTTATGTATTATGATGTATGTTATGGGAATTGGGTTGTTACAAATGGTATCAGAGCCATAGTTTAAGGGATTTAGGTATTTGTACCCGTACCTAGACTTAAACTGCATGTGAAGTAGGATGTCCTTGATATACTAGAACCTTGGGATGCAAAGTATAAAAGGTAGAAGGAACACCATGTAAGGTAATTTCAGATTACACCTTGCCAGTGTAATTATGATCTTACAGGTGCATGTTTGGACTGGAATACCTTATTATATGGGGTATGTGCTTATGTGTATATTAACTCTATAAAAAGAAATCAACAGAGTGGCAGATCGGACTCGATGTATGGAACGAGATGAAGACAGGTATATTTCTATAAACTCTACACGTGCTAAAGTGTATTATATTACTTCGGTGTAAAATGATTATTGGTATTTTCGTGCTTTTGTTGCTTATCTGTGTTAGAGATATAGGTGGGTGTGGGGTGCCTATTCAGTTAGTTTCTATGGTTTTGTTTGAGTTTGAAATAGTATAGAGGAGTATCTGTATCCTTGTCTAGCCGAATTCCGAGACGGAATTCTTTTAAGGGGGAGATAATGTAATACCCCGGGTAAATCCGTTAGTTAAAAATTCAATTCCGTTAAGTTTATTTAACCTTAAAGTTACTATTTAGGGTAAGTTTGGATAAGTTTATAAGATAAAGGTGTTTTAGTCTTTAATGAAGAGTTTAGGGGCTAGATGGGTAAATTAAGTTAATAATATCTGATTAGGTGTCAAGTTATCCTCACATCAGCAGAAAATCAGTAGGTGTTATGTGTGTGTTTTGAGAGAAAAAGGGAGAAGAAGAAAAGAAGGGTAAAGGCATCAAATTGATTCATTTGGAAGTGATTGGAGGTATGTTCCTTTACATATTCTGTTTGTAATTGCTATTAGATGATTCCTATTGGATTAGAATCATCACATCTGTTCTGGGGTTAATTTCTGTCGATTTCTGGGTAAAATAGGAAGAACCGACAGTGGTGTCCGGACATAATATGAATGTGTCCGGATAGCCCTGTTGGTGGTGTCCGGGTGGTTTTGTCGATGGTGTCCGGATGAGTCTTTTATCCGGGTAAGTCTCTTTTCTTATGTTCTCCGGATGGAATAAGATACCGGATGGTATCCGGATTACTTTGGTGTCCGGATTGGTCATGCTGTCCGGAAAGATGTGTTGTCCGGATTGTTGCTGTTGTCCGGAAAGGTTGTGTTGTCCAGATAACTTGTGGTATCCGGATACTTTAGCTGTTTTGGTCACTTTTGAGGGTTTGAGTTATCTAGAGTCCTTAGTCTTCTAGTATGTTTTATGTGATCAGTTGGTAAGGGGATATTTGTATTTAATCTATTTGCAGACTCTTGGATTTGGATTGATAGACCGAATCTTTAGAGAAAGGCTTGGAAGGATTTTGTAAGCATTCGAGGTGAGTTTTGCTTTAAAACGTTTTTGAACTGGGATACATATATATGTATATATATATATATATGAGATGATTATGTGGTAGGAATATGATTATGTGTATATAAATGACGATATGATGTAATGAGATATATATTGTATTTATATTGCACGAAACGAGTATAGGTGAGCCGAATTATTATTTGGCGGGGCTGTATTGAAATACAGCGGGGCTGCATAAAATTGCAGTGGAGCTGTAGGTAATTGCAGCGGGGTTGTATGTAATTACAGTGGAGTCGACTGTATTGTACAGTGATGATAATTAGTTGGCTTGCTACCGACTAATGTGGCCAGGGGAAAGAAGAAGAGATGAGGAGAGATACACGGTGTACGAGTCCAAATATGGTATTTATATATGTGTGGTATATGTGTGTTTATACGAAAGGTTTCCTGTAAATTATTTTGATACAAAGTATTATGTGAAAAGAGTTTTATATTGATTTTGGAAAAGACCAGGATTAACTCACTAGACCCGTTTGGTCTAACCCTCATTTTGTTTTCAAAAATATGTTTTCCAGGTCGAGGATCCGATAGCGGCAAAGGAAAGAATAAGGTGTAGACTGCCTTCGTGGACCAACGATGATTAGGAAGATATTATATATTTTGTAATTTCGAGACTAAAAGAGACCGTACTTGGTTTGCTATGTAACTTTTGTTGTAAATCAATGATATGTATGCATGTTATGTATTATGATGTATGTTATGGGAATTGGGTTGTTACAAATGGTATCAGAGCCATAGTTTAAGGGATTTAGGTATTTGTACCCGTACCTAGACTTAAACTGCATGTGAAGTAGGATGTCCTTGATATACTAGAACCTTGGGATGCTAAGTATAAAAGGTAGAAGGAACATCATGTAAGGTAATTTCAGATTACACCTGGCCAGTGTAATTATGATCTTACAGGTGCATGTTTGGACTGGAATACCTTATTATATGGGGTATGTGCTTATGTGTATATTAACTCTATAAAAAGAAATCAACAGAGTGGCAGATCGGACTCGATGTATGGAACGAGATGAAGACAGGTATATTTCTATAAACTCTACACGTGCTAAAGTGTATTATATGACTTCGGTGTAAAATGATTATTGGTATTTTCGTGCTTTTGTTGCTTATCTGTGTTAGAGATATAGGTGGGTGTGGGGTGCCTATTCAGTTGGTTTCTATGGTTTTGTTTGAGTTTGAAATAGTATAGAGGAGTATCCGTATCCTTGTCTAGCCGAATTCCGAGACGGAATTCTTTTAAGGGGGAGATAATGTAATACCCCGGGTAAATCCGTTAGTTAAAAATTCAATTCCGTTAAGTTTATTTAACCTTAAAGTTACTATTTAGGGTAAGTTTGGATAAGTTTATAAGATAAAGGTGTTTTAGTCTTTAATGAAGAGTTTAGGGGCTAGATGGGTAAATTAAGTTAATAATATCTGATTAGGTGTCAAGTTATCCTCACATCAGCAGAAAATCAGTAGGTGTTATGTGTGTGTTTTGAGAGAATAAGGGAGAAGAAGAAAAGAAGGGTAAAGGCATCAAATTGATTCATTTGGAAGTGATTGGAGGTATGTTCCTTTACATATTCTGTTTGTAATTGCTATTAGATGATTCCTATCGGATTAGAATCATCACATCTGTTCTGGGGTTAATTTCTGTCGATTTCTGGGTAAAATAGGAAGAACCGACAGTGGTGTCCGGACATAATATGAATGTGTCCGGATAGCCCTGTTGGTGGTGTCCGGATGGTTTTGTCGATGGTGTCCGGATGAGTCTTTTATCCGGGTAAGTCTCTTTTCTTATGTTCTCCGGATGGAATAAGATACCGGATGGTATCCGGATTACTTTGGTGTCCGGATTGGTCATGCTGTCCGGAAAGATGTGTTGTCCGGATTGTTGCTGTTGTCCGGAAAGGTTGTGTTGTCCAGATAACTTGTGGTATCCGGATACTTTAGCTGTTTTGGTCACTTTTGAGGGTTTGAGTTATCTAGAGTCCTTAGTCTTCTAGTATGTTTTATGTGATCAGTTGGTAAGGGGATATTTGTATTTAATCTATTTGCAGACTCTTGGATTTGGATTGATAGACCGAATCTTTAGAGAAAGGCTTGGAAGGATTTTGTAAGCATTCGAGGTGAGTTTTGCTTTAAAACGTTTTTGAACTGGGATACATATATATGTATATATATATATATATATATATATATATGAGATGATTATGTGGTAGGAATATGATTATGTGTATATAAATGACGATATGATGTAATGAGATATATATTGTATTTATATTGCACGAAACGAGTATAGGTGAGCCGAATTATTATTTGGCGGGGCTGTATTGAAATACAGCGGGGCTGCATAAAATTGCAGTGGAGCTGTAGGTAATTGCAGCGGGGTTGTATGTAATTACAGTGGAGTCGACTGTATTGTACAGTGATGATAATTAGTTGGCTTGCTACCGACTAATGTGGCCAGGGGAAAGAAGAAGAGATGAGGAGAGATACACGGTGTACGAGTCCAAATATGGTATTTATATATGTGTGGTATATGTGTGTTTATACGAAAGGTTTCCTGTAAATTATTTTGATACAAAGTATTATGTGAAAAGAGTTTTATATTGATTTTGGAAAAGACCAGGATTAACTCACTAGACCCGTTTGGTCTAACCCTCATTTTGTTTTCAAAAATATGTTTTCCAGGTCGAGGATCCGATAGCGGCAAAGGAAAGAATAAGGTGTAGACTGCCATCGTGGACCAACGATGATTAGGAAGATATTATATATTTTGTAATTTCGAGACTAAAAGAGACCGTACTTGGTTTGCTATGTAACTTTTGTTGTAAATCAATGATATGTATGCATGTTATGTATTATGATGTATGTTATGGGAATTGGGTTGTTACAAATGGTATCAGAGCCATAGTTTAAGGGATTTAGGTATTTGTACCCGTACCTAGACTTAAACTGCATGTGAAGTAGGATGTCCTTGATATACTAGAACCTTGGGATGCTAAGTATAAAAGGTAGAAGGAACATCATGTAAGGTAATTTCAGATTACACGTGGACAGTGTAATTATGATCTTACAGGTGCATGCTTGGACTGGAATACCTTATTATATGGGGTATGTGCTTATGTGTATATTAACTCTATAAAAAGAAATCAACAGAGTGGCAGATCGGACTCGATGTATGGAACGAGATGAAGACAGGTATATTTCTATAAACTCTACACGTGCTAAAGTGTATTATATGACTTCAGTGTAAAATGATTATTGGTATTTTCGTGCTTTTGTTGCTTATCTGTGTTAGAGATATAGGTGGGTGTGGGGTGCCTATTCAGTTAGTTTCTATGGTTTTGTTTGAGTTTGAAATAGTATAGAGGAGTATCCGTATCCTTGTCTAGCCGAATTCCGGGACGGAATTCTTTTAAGGGGGAGATAATGTAATACCCCGGGTAAATCCGTTAGTTAAAAATTCAATTCCGTTAAGTTTATTTAACCTTAAAGTTACTATTTAGGGTAAGTTTGGATAAGTTTATAAGATAAAGGTGTTTTAGTCTTTAATGAAGAGTTTAGGGGCTAGATGTAACTTTTGTTGTAAATCAATGATATGTATGCATGTTATGTATTATGATGTATGTTATGGGAATTGGGTTGTTACAACCCAACCTAAACCTACGGTGGTCAAGATGACATTGGCCACCGAGATACCCTTTTTTTACGATTGCTTTAAGACGAGAGCACCATGCATGCATGAATGTGATGACGACCACGCGATAAACGTTCGGAGCATAACAAAGACCTCTCGAGCAAACTTGGGTTCAAAAGTAAATTAATTTTTAACGAGAAAACCAAAGAACGAGAACTTACCGAAATAGAAATTTTGGGGCGTTATACTTGTCTTTAGGGATTACATCTAACACAATTACATTAGAAATTATCAGCGATACTGAACAAACTCAGTATGTTTATCGTTGATGGTGAAACACTAATTCATACAGATGTTAAATGCAATTTTCACTAAGTATTATAAGGGTCGTCATCAAATCACTGAGAGAGTTTGGATCAGCAAGTCATACCACCAAGCTTTGAACCACATCAGAACTCCACAAACACGAGTTTTCGTCGAGCATCCCCACAAAACCAAGGTTATCCACATGGTGTCTAAAGGGTCCTACACGTCCTTTATGAAAAAACTGACAAACCCAAAACAAGGTTGTCGAAGAGAACGGTTACCACCATCGTTAACATGAGATACCGCGAGCCTCACCCGTCCGTTACAACGAAAATATGCCGACCTTGCAAACGATACCACTCGGCTTACGGTACTATTACGCGTCGAGACACCCATCCTTCCACCGATAGGATTCTATAACCATCACCTTTAACTGGGGTTGCTTAACTATCCCAAGCCTAATGAGTTCAAGGTTTTCAAATGACAGACTCAACAATTATGCCAATCACAGACTTTATAGAAATTTTCAACACGAAGGTTTTTATAACAATAAATAGTACATGTAAAAATTTACCACCACTTACCCGGTAGTCATGCAAAAAGGGTACACTCGACCCACAAGTGAAAACTCGCTTTGGAAATTATTTGATCGTTACTCGAGTTACTAACAAGTGCAAAAGTAGGCTTAACAAACTTTTAAAATGAACCGCTATGGTCCTAGAATGAATTTATTTATGTCACATACGTATAGTAATTCCCTGCATTAAAATAGTGTGCCACAAAATGTTGTACGAAACTTCAAAAAGAAAATTAAACGACATCAACTTCAAAAATTCTCTCTTTTAACCCTGAAACAACATGGAATAACATTCACCACAAAACTTGCATGTGTCAGTTTATTTCGCAAAAGCGGTTAAACGATCTATATATACACCTTGGTTAAAAACATCAAATGATTTGTGTCAGTTTCCAGTTTAAAGCCAAATAACAATATACTTTCATCATTCAAAAATATCGGCTAAAATATCGTGAAGGAATCTCAAAATCAGAATATGCATGCAAATTTATAACACTCTTAGTCTTTCTTAAATAATATAACATGTAACAGATGGCTCATACTAAATTTTCAAAGAAGAAAATTCATTAAATCAAATTTCAAAATTTTCTCATTTAGTTACATAATGACATAGTAGTAAAACTTTTGACAGACTCACACACATTAATGTGTTTTCTCAAAACTTAGGAAACGGTAAGTGCTTGTAATTTGGTTGACACGTAAAATAGTTTAAATCGACTCTAAATTTTAAGTCGCATAGACGATGCGCATTAACGTTCCAGAATAGTGGCTACAATGCTATGCATACCAATAAATCAACATATTGCATTTGCGTGAAATGATAACAAATAACCAATTAACCGAAAGTGCATAAAGCAAAACATTCAGGTAAACTATCGTGATGCTCTTACACATATTACTCCCGCCACGTAATAATCAATCCTTATACTCACCTGCAACAATGCAGTCCTCTGAACTTGTGATGTCAAATAGGGACGTCTTTCTTTAGTAACAGTGGTTGAGAGTACAATTGATTACAATATGAATAAAAATTATTAAGGGAGCGTTTGGTTCATTTTAAGGAATGGAAATGAAAATGAAAATGGGAATGCAGAAGAATGGGAATAGGAATGAGCATTCCATTGATACTATTTGGTTAAACCAATATAACTAATAAAATAATATTTTATATAAACTTTTTAATACAAATATGTGACGTCCAACGTGAAAATAAAAAATATTTTTTATTCAACATCGAGAAATGAAGGGACGTATGAGAAAAAATGACTAAGCGAGAATAAAATTTTCATTCCCCCCAATTTGGTCAGGAATGAAAATTAATGGGTTTGGGGTAATGATTCCATTATATTATATCAAACCAAACAGTAGTTTTTATTATCATTCTCATTCCTGACTCCTCAATACCCTCAACCAAACACCCCCTAAGTTATGAGATAAACTATTGATGCTAAGAATGTCATGAGAATCTTCGAGAGGGTGCTTCTTCTTGCTTCGGGATTCACTTGTGTCTTCTGAATGTCTTGATGCTTTGTTTATATAGGTTTCTTTGTCATAAATGTGTTCTTTATGTATGTTTGGGTAAAAATCCACACTTCACGGCCGACGTCAAGACCAATGATAAAAACTTAAGATGAATCTTGTATTAAGATAAGGTCTTGACGACCACATATGTTCGGTACCATGATCGTCACTTCCAGTGATGGTCGAGAGTAAGTCACGACATTGAACTAGCGACCAAGTTGGTCCAGAGCTTCCGACAACTGTATTTAACGACCGTCATAAGTTTCCTTACGACATCAATTTACTAACGTCCGACGCCCGTTTTTCTTTGTCTATTAAATGCAGGTCTCATGACATTAATAGTCCAACGGCTATAACTGAAGACCGTCATCAAGAACATTGATAACAAGGACCGTTACATGTAATAATGAAGCACATTTATGACGACCGAAGCTATATAGACAAGGAGGAATGTCTCATTTCGGTATCAAGTGATTTTGAGAGCATTCGCAGAGCAATCAAGCTAGCAAGCTCACTTTCAGTCGAAGAAACTCACGACGCACTCAAAAATATCATTCAAACTCACGACGCACGATAGAATCTTACGATTAGTTTGTTTCTTATTCATATTGTAATCTATTGTGCTATCGGCACTTATTACACAAGGATAACATCCCTTATTGACGTCCATAGTGCACCGACGACTTCTATTGGCGTCCGCGGTTTTTACCCTCAATGGGGTTTTTTGCGTCACAAAATTCTCTCTGTCTTACTTACTTTTTGTTGTTTGCCGTGTGATTTGTCGAAGGTTCCCATTCTTTAGTTGTTGAGCTCCACACCGACCTTAAGTTATCGTTTGAGGTATGGCATTAAGAAAGTACATTGATGCAGGCAACGATCATCTTTTAAATGATCTTGATGGCGGTCTTCAGTTATATCCGTTTGGACATTGATGAAGGAAGACATGCATTTAATTAACAAAAGAAACTGCTTGTCTTACGTTAGTAAACGATTGTCGTCAGAAAACTTATGATGATTACTTTATAATGTCGACTGATAGCTTAGACGACCTTGGTCGCTAGTTAAGCGTCGTTAGGAACTTACGTGAATGACTTAAAGTGACGATCACTAGTCTTAGGGTCCTTGGTTGTCAAGACCTGTTCTTAAAAGTATATTCGGTCATATAAATCATATGTCGGTCGAGACTTTGATATTTTTTTAGCAAAATAGTTTGCCCCCGAGATTTTGAATGAGGTGGAAATTTCAAATTTCGCTCCAATTTTGTGACACGTGTCCATCGAAGAAACTGAACGAGTTTCTTTGGAACCGAATCAAATACTTGGGAAACTGTAGATCATGATGTCACTGGTGTGTCATGTGCATGTAATAGCTGTGTGTAATAGCTGTGAAGGACACCTGTTGTCCATCGAGTGAAGGATACGAAAAGGTGATGAACATGTGTCGACCATCGGACGAGGCGACCTAGGCTGCAAGCAAAAAAAGTCAAAAATCATATGTCCACAATTTTTCTAGGTCTGCAATTACGGATTCGTCCTTAATGAAGTTGATTTTTAGGCGATAAATAGTAAGCTTAAGACAATTAATTATAAGATTTGAACTTACCTCAACCATGGATAGAACCGGTTGCGTTTTTCTCTAAAACATTGCGCATGTATGGGGTTCTAATGGTCTTCCACCATCTATTTATGTAAAAACTGGGTATGAACAACCCGACTACCTAATTTAATGGTATTAATGTAGTGGATAAGATAGGCTACAATGGTAAAAGAAAAAATTACGTTCGTAATATACGGACCTAAATATTGCAGAACTAGGCTAGATTCATTTTTATTTATTTGCTAGGTCAACAATTATGAACTTAAAACTTACAAAGATAATGATATCTATACTACTTTATAAAGCAGATTTGTAAAAGTCTTAAAAAACAATCAATAAAGCGTATATATTTAGGTAGCGTTTGGTACGCAGACAGGATTGGACGTGACTGGACAGGACAGGACGAGACAAAACAAGTGCTTGTCTTGTGTTTGGTATGACTAGGACTAGATAAGACAAAATTAGACAATTTTCCCTTAAACTTGTTTAATGATTTTATATATCATATAATAGTTATAAATGACACAAGTAAAGTATATATTTAAATAATTTAATTTAAAAGCATTTTTAGTTTTTTACACAATTTTCATACAAATAAATACATACATAAATGAAAGTACGAAAGGTGGTGGCTACCGGTGGCCGCCGATGGTGGTGGCAGCCATGGGTGGTGGTGATCGGTGTCAATGTAGGTGAAGGTGGTCAACGATGGTAATGGTGGTGGTGATGGACGAATGGTTGTGGAGATGGTAGAGAAGGTTGTTATAGTAGAGGAATAGGTAGTAGTGACCGAGGGTGGTTGGCGGTGGCTACCGGTGGCCGCCAATGGTAGTGGCGGCGGTGATCAGTGGTGGTGACCCTTAAGGTTAATATCATATTAGTTACATATCAAATGAGGGTAGGTTAATGATTTTTTTGTTTGTCTCACTTTTGTCCCATGTTGTTCCACCTATTTTGGTGGAATAAGAAAATGCCCTTTTTTGTTCCATCATGTCCCACCCTGTCCCGTCCTTGTCTCTGTCTCATGTCGCACCGAATGTAGGACAAAAAATTATTGTCCTGTCCCATGTCATGCCAAATGTGAGACAGTGAGTTTTGTCCCGTCTTGTCCATGTACCAAACGCAACCTAATAGAACATCACTACCAAAGTGAATGCATGTATAAAAAGTTGATTCTAAAATGTAAGGTACGTATTAATGACTTAGGGACCGCTTTATCAAACGCTTGCCGACAAGGGTCACCCTTACTTACCTAATTGGCAACATTCTCGGGACTCAAAATTAATTGTTGACAAACATCTTTTACCTGGTATATATGAATTTTCTAGTGGATCATAACCACTTGTACCTTAGAGAAGCTGTCGAAGATGCTCTTAGAGCATCTCCAACAGATTCCTCAAAATTTCTCTAAAATGGAGAACTAAAAGTTAAAATCTAAAATAAAATACATTCATCTCCAACAGATTCCTTATTTTGGAAAAACAATCATTGATTATAATATTAAAATATTATATTCATCTATTAAAATATTATTTCTCTCTCTAAATATTTATTTTTAAAATTTCTCATTGGTGCTTTCATTTAGTAATCATTTTTTGGGTTATCTCTATATTTGGAGAAAAAACTTCTTTTTTCTCCTATTTTCTCTATATTAAAAGAGTTGTTGGAGTAAAATTATAACTTAAAATCTCCATATTCTCCAAAATAGGGAATTTATCGGAGATGTTCTTATCTATATCTATACCTATCTATATCTATATCTATATCTATATCTTTTTTTTAAAGCAAAGGGAAAGAGGCCCTTACCGGGCTTCGGCATTGCCATCACCCGGACGGGGCTCATTCATATCATTAACATAGATGTTACAATCGTTGTCCTTACAAGATTTAAGGAAAGCGGGAATGCTATCGAAGTAAACAACTCGATCAAGGGTGCAAGCATGCCTAGCTAATAAATGAGCCGAACTATTAGCGAGGCGGTTTATCCAATGAACGGATAAGTGATCTTTCGAGTTAAGAATATGTCTAATTTCTTTGATTATGTCGCCAAAATCCGAGTTGTCGACAAAATTGTCATAGATCGCTTCCACAACAATCTTGGCATCCGATTCAATAATAACTTGATGGTCGTTGCGCCGAGAAATCCAATGGAGGGTATCGCGAATGGCAAGGGCTTCGCATTCTCTCGTGAGCGGGACGAAAGGGCAAGGCGAGGTGTAGGCCGAAACAAAGGCCCCCGAGTTGTCACGAAGGATGGCACAGTATCCTACTTTAAGGTTCGAGGCAAAGATTGCGGCATCCACGTTACATTTGAAAAATCCCGCGCGCGGCGGTTGCCAACGAGGATCGAGGGAGGGTCCGGGTATAGGAGATGAGGAGTTTGACGAAAGTCTCCAATCCATAAGCATGGTGTTGGCGCGATTAATGACCAAAGAAGAGTCGCGAGGACCATCATTCCAAAGTACATCATTACGACGAAACCATATACTCCATAATATCATGAGAAAAAGATCTCGGGATTGACCATGATTGTTGCGCAAAAAATTAAAAACCAACTCTTGGAAGGAATTGGACGCAAAAAGAAGATCCTCGATGGAATTCCCAAGACCCGCCTCGGACCAAATTTGACTAGTCAAAGGACACCCGACCAAGGCGTGCCAAACATTTTCCACATCACGGGAGCATAAGGGACAAAGAGCCCCGGTACTAACTCATTTCGATTGGAGGGCATGTCGAGTGGGTAACACATTTCTAATAGCTCTCCAAGCGAAAAATTTGATTTTATTCGGAATGTTGATATTCCAAAGAGAATTCCAATCGCCTTCCAAAAAAATGGAGGGCGCGTCGAGTGGGTAACACATTTCTAATAGCTCTACCGCACCATCACGGAACGTATATCTATATCTATATCTATATCTATATCTATTTCCATATCTATATCTATATCTATATCTATACTACTTCAATATTGGTTTAAGCCAATTGTCTTAATTACAAGTCCTAATGCGTAAGGTACCGTCACATTATGCACAAAATTTGACAAAGTTGATTTCTGTACTCATTAATATTGTAATTTGAACATTCTTGTTTCAGGAGATGGAAAAGAACAACAATGGAACACTTTGTAACAATATTGTTGGAATGATGGCTAATTTTTGCTTTCTACATACAACATTGGTTGATTGGTGAGGCTCTGTGCAGTGACTTCCATATCATGACTGTGATGGCAGAGTGCAAAATGGTGTCTAATTAGAAGGTGTTGCAACTATGGTATCAATTATGGGATAATTATGCAGAAAGTGTTTTTGATTTTTTTGGTACATAGTTGTTGTTGCAATGTGAGCTTTTGGTGGCTGGTGTTTGGAACATGAGTGAGGGGCCATTTACCAAACGCTTACCCGTGTAAGCGCTTAATGGTAATATAATGGTGTATTATTTGTATTGAATTAATGATATAATTAAGGATAAAATTGTTAAAATAGAATAACTGTCAAGTTGGATGTATTAAAGATTTTTATTTTTGATACTCTTAGAATAATGTGATGTACCAAAAAATCCGTGATTCCTAATGGAATAGGTAACAAAGCTACCATGCCACCCACTGCTAATGGAATACAATTAACGGTAAAATTCAACATTATCAATTACTTGTCGTATAAGATTTTAGTCCACCAAACGGTATTGTAATCAACAATTTTCCCGGTTAGCACTTACTGTGGTAAGAGTCTTTGCCATCACTTACCGGGTAAGACTCTCGGTCCTTGCCTTAGCTCTTATCGGGTAAGATTCTTGGTCCTTACCATATTCATCTGGTAAGGTAATGTGACTTAGTAAGCACTTCCCTGGGTAAGCATTTGGTAAACGGCCCTGAGAGATTGTTTTTGATCATAATGTCAGCTATGGAACACTCTTGATCAGAGGTTTGACTTTTTCTTTCCTTATTCAAACCTGTATTATGCAATTGCCATGGTTGGAATTTGCTGTTTGTGTATATGATGTTTCCCATGTCCAAAAGATGCTTTTTGGGATTGCGTTGTATGTGGTTTTTAATTTCGATCAGACCAGTTTGATGATTTAGGCTAAAAAATATATGGTCCAGTTCATGCTAATTTGGATCAGATTGATGGTTTGGAGGCTGCTGCATGTGTACTATCTTCTGCCAATGGCCTTTTACAACTATCCAATTAAGAATTCTCAGATGTACTAGTACTAGCAGTGCATCAAAGATGCAGTCATCGATTCTCCCGAGAGGCCACAATTGCCGCGAGCAAACATATTAATGACGAGGAACGCATTTTTGTTATGCTACTAATACTTGTACTTGCTCTGCTATTCTGCCCCATCCTGGCTGAGGAAGAGTTACGGGCGCGTAAAAAAAATACGCTGATGGGGGACGGGCATACTATGTGTAATGCTTCACTCATTATGCCCCCTGCCCTCCAAACAGTATGGGAGCCTTTCAGCTCGTACTGCTCACACTTTCATCTAAATAACTTTAAAATCAATTTTACTATGGGTTAGATTGCATCTTAATGGAACAAGTTTCTACTATATCTTATGTGTTGTTGCATTTGGTATTTGGTTTGAGAATGGCCTTTGGCCAATTTGGCTTTCAATTTTGGCTCATGATAAAAAAAAGTCTATTTAATTGGATTTAGAAAATCTCGAGATTTATTGTTCAAAAAAATTTTGTTTAGGAACTTAATAACTAAAAAGTTGAAAGTCCGTTAGATTTCTAGATTTTTTCCTTCACATTATTATTTGCTGACAATTGTTTTTAGAATGTGTTTTACTATAATTGTTTCATGAGTTTCCATTCTTAGTTTACATCAAATTTTAAATGATTAAGTCATTGAACTTATTTTGAATGAATAAAACATTAAAGTTTCTCATTTTAAATGGTTTTATCATCCAAAATGGGAAAGTTCACTTAGTAATTGATTGCCAATTAAACCAAAGAAGCCTACTAAAATTAAATTGAGAGGAACAAAGATTAGAATGAAACAAGAAAAATGATTGACGAATGAGTTATTGGCTTCGTAATTGTGATTCACCTGTGCTGCATCGCGCGAGTACACATCTAGTATTATATACGAGCATCTCTAATAAGTTTGTTATAATTTTTCTAAAATAGAGAATCAAATGTTATGTTATCTCTAAAAAGAGTTGCATTCATCTCCAACAACTTTGCTATTTTAGAGATTTTAACACAAATTATATTAATATAATATTCTCTAATTTATATTTCCAATACACTTTAAAAGAAAAAGTTAATATAAAATGATAAAAGATTTATGTTATTGGTGGGTTGAATAAAATAATCATTTATCTCTCATGTTTAGAGAATTATAGAGAGTTCTCTATATTTAGAGATTTTTCCATAATGTCTATTTTAGCAAACAAGATAGCAATGCTGTTGGAGAAGAATAGCAAACAAAAACCTATTTTTTTCTATTTTAGCAATGTTGTTGGAGATACTCTAAATATACACCTAGTTTGATAAATAAATGAAAAATGACTCGGATATCAATTGAAAGGGAATTTAATTAAAATACCAAAAGTTTGACTTTGACTTGCTAAAATACCCACATTCTCGTTCATTTTGCAGAAATACCCAAAAATTCCGCGGTGGGGCCCGCGATCGCGGGTCAGTGCCCACGTGGCACCCCTGTTTGGCCAAAAGTCCCGCGGAGACCCCTTAAGATTGGCCGTGGTAGCTGCGGAGCCCCCCCAACTATGGCCGCAGAACACTTTTGGCCCATGTCCGCGGTAGTAGCCTGTGGTGGTCCCGCGGTAAACCGAAATTTACAATTTTGGCCCCTCCAGTTGGGGCAAAAAAATTACATTTTTGGTCCCTCTAGTTTTTAGGTTATCATTGTATGTAGTTGAGGTTTTTAATGTATTGTTTCCTTTCCATTTTAATGTATTTAATATAGAAATTAGTTAAAGAAAATGTTTTCCCCATTTTAAGTTATTTAATAGGGAAATTAATTAAAAGATCAATTAAAGAAAAGTAACTGCAAGATTCGTCTGAAAAGTTGATGCAAGATTCGACTGAAAAAGTAACTGCAAGATTCGTCTGAAAAGTTGATGCAAGATTCTCCTGAAAAGTAGAAGGATTCTGTTGAGACATTTGGTCCTTGTGGCTATAAATACCCGTGTTAGTTCCAATTGTAAAGGTCACAACATCCATACAACATTTTCATATCATAATAGTATCGTCTATCACCAAACAAATGGCATCGTCATCTAACCCATCGTCTACACCTGAAAGAATGCCCGTGAAACTCCAGATCGCGATAGCAGAAAGGGAAAAGGAGATAGACCAACTGACACAAGAGTGGAAACAAATGATGGACATGAAGGAAGCCCACTTGAAAAGGAGATCAAAAGGATGAAAGGGGATATAAAAGATAGGGAGGCTCGTATTCGTCGAGAAAAAGAAGACATTCACCACATTATGCAAGACTTCGCAATTCTTCAAGCGAAGGTAAGCGACAAGCAAAGTTGGATTGATCAAACTAAGGCAATTTTTCAGTAGGTGGTGGTACGGTGTTGCTTTAGTACTTTGTTGTTTATGTGTTGTTGTTTTGTACTTTTCCAGTTCGACATTGTTGTTTCGTTCCTTTCCTGTTTCTATGTTGTTGTTTCGTTCCTGGAGTTTTATGTTGATGTTACATGTTGAAGTTTGCTCATGAATAAAGGTCTTTCATTAGGCTGAAAAGTAGTCTTTAAGTAGTCTGAAAAGTGGTTCATATTAAAAATACAACTCCAAGATGTTATACAAGATTATTTCAGAACAAACACATACTAGTCAGTACAGTACAAAATTATCCAAATTTGAGGCTACGGCTAGACGATGGTTTGGTTTTTGACAATTCGGGTCGACTTCTTACATGCTCTGGCGAGACGAGTCTCAAAGTGTTAAGCTCCACTTTCTCGATGTACACTTCAATCACAGTATGGCCGTCAATATACTGACGTATGTTGGCTACATCTTCGTCGGTACTCAATTCTACCAGTCCAGTCAAGAAGCCTGCATTCGGACTCTTAAAATACAACCTATTATATTTTGGTTATTCATAGTCCATCTCTTTCATGATCTGTTCAAACAGTTGCATAGAAAGATCCTCTACATCTAACATGTCAACATATATTTCTAGACCACGGAAATAATACCTTCTGGGTGGTTCCGTGAAGTACCCACTATGGTGGACTTTCATGGTGAACAACTGTGGATATGCATATGTTGATGAACATTAATATAGTTAGGTCGTAGAACAACGGTACTAACAAGCAAAACCCAAAGAAACATACACACTAACCATATAAATCTTTCCCAGTGTCTGAAAGCGATTCAGATAAATGCCTAAAGCACCAACAATAAAGATTTGGGGATGCCATGTAACAATACGTTAACGAATAATATGTTCCCGTGTATGTGTTTTACGACTAATCTAGGGCGGGGTATTTATAGGCAAATTTGGATGCCGGTTTGCGCTGAAAAGTATGAAAAACGTGTAAAGTATGAAAACGTGGAAAGTGAGGTGAAAAGTATGAAAAACGTGTAAAGTATGAAAAACGTGTAAAGTATGAAAAACATGAAAAGTATGAAAAACGTATAAATACTTTAACAAAATAATTAACAAAGTTAACACTAAAAATAACAATCATTTAATGTTACATAAACAACCTACTAATCTAACCAAAAGTACAATGCGAATAAATGGTCTCCGCCATATGTATCCGATAGTTCATGGCCTCTCGTTCGGCTTGGGTTTCTGGTAAATCTACCACATCGTCGTCAATCAAAATGCTGGCGTTTCGACATAACCAGACATCGCAATCCTCATTCATCCCCTGCTGTTGAGGTGTATTCCTGGCGATCCTATGACGGAAGTGCTCTGCCCTCTCGTGACGACTATGGTCTCCGATCAGTCTAAATAACTTCGACAACTGATCCTTAAATATGCTAAGATGCTGCCTTAAAGCTATGTCTACGACACCGCTACGGGCGTTGTCATATATAGTCATCAACATACGATTAACCTCAAACACCCCGAGCACCCAATGTAGGGACGTACACCTGAAATATTACAATATTAGACAAATAGTTAGCAACAAACAACTTAAATAAAATAGAAGTGAATTAATTTTCATACCGTATCGACGTCCGCCCAACTAACCCCTTCCACACCATTGCAGAGGTGATACACGGAGTCGGCACCTTGATTCTCCCGGACCATCAAGTCAAAGAAATTACTTATCATGATCGTCCACCTTGCGGATGGAAGACGCATCCACAAGAGCATGCCGACCCAACAGTCGATATGCTATACACAAAAAATAGATTGTTAGACATGTAATATAAAATATATTTGATTATATGACTAAAGGTAAACTTCAATACTAACCAAATCCTCAAGTTCAGACTCCAAAGGGTCACATGCCAGCAATATTTTGAAAATCGGGGGAAAATGTCCAGGTTGGTGTAAAGGGTGTATATCAGGCGAGGGAGGCCACCAGTCTGGCACATGTCCAATATCTCCGATGCCGGAATGTGCCCTGGTGAACTCACCTTTCCCTTTCCCGCTTTCTTTCCCTTTCCCTGTCCCTTTCCTTTTCCCGCTGCCTTCACCTTTGGCACGACTTTCTTCGCAGGTGGCGGTGTGGTAGATTTTTCCCGTGTCCATGGGGAATCCCACCGCCATGAAGGTCTAGTCTCCCGAACTGGCCTAGACGGGTCTGCCACCTCCGCTTGTGGATCTACCACATCCATCGGCTCAACGTCCGGCTCCGAGAAGTGGTCATCGAGAACTCCCGGCTGATGGAAGTGCTCTCCCGACCCCATCGACTGAAAAATTAAGTTATTAGATGTTTTAAGTACAATTTCATCATGTTCACAATTAAACCAAAACTACCAAAATAACTTATAGTTTGCGGCTTGTAGGGTGGCGGTGTAACGTACGACGACCCCAACATTTCCGGCTTATAATAGTTTGCGTCCGATATCCCTAGGAGCTCTGTGAATGATGGCGTGGATGTAGCGGAGCAAACCCCCTCGGATATCCCAAGCTGCAAGACATTGGTCATCATAAGATTTTCAATGTTAAGAACGAAAATATAACTATAACGAGGGTCGATCTATGTGACTTACATTGTGCGGGAATGATGTGGTGCCGAACGTTGAAAATGGGGCTGTATAACCCCCTTGCTCCATCATCCCAATCTGCATAACATTTTTCATTATAAGAGTTACAAAGTTAGGAACGGAAATATAACTATATTGGTTATTCAGTGTGACTTACAGTCTCCAGGAATGACGGATAAGATGTGGTGCCATTCGTCGGCATTTGGGATGTGTAACCCCCAAACTCCGACATCCAAGCCTGCGTGACATTGATAATTATAAGAGTTACAAATTTAGGAACTAACATATAACAATAATGGTTATTCAGTGTGACTTACAGTCTGCGGCAAAGTCGCATAGGATGTGGTGGCCTCCGTCGTCATATGGGGTGTATAACCCCCTGCCTCCGACATCCAAGCCTGCGTGACATTGATCATTATAAAAGTTACAAACTTAGGAACGAAAATATAACTATATTGGTTATTCAGTATGACTTACAGTCTCCGGGAATGACGGATAGGATGTAGTGGCAAACGTCGTCGGTGCCCCCTGTCCGAACGGAGCGGAGATCGACGTCGTACTCGACAGCTAAAACAAATTGGGAACGTAATATTAATATACAAACTAAAATATCGTGGCCAATAAATTAAGTTAAACACTAACCTGAACAGCGCAAAACGCTTTGTTGAAGTCCTCCAGAGCTTGAAGATGCGTGTCTACACGCCCGTAGACGTAGTCGTATAGCTCGTCAACCTTCTTATGATATGGGTCGGGAGGCGTAGCATGATGGGATGAGGAAGGGGGTGCCTCATATCGATCGTGAGGCCTGGAAGAATGGTCAGGCCTCGCGTCATCTTCCTCATCTTCGTCAGATGAGGAACTGAACCCAGATGAGGAACTGGACCCAGATGGGGAAGGAGAAGAACGTCGGACCCTCTTCGACCGTTGCCTTGCCGCCTCTCTGTCAAAAAAGGCCACGCTGTTTCTGTACCAAGGCGTGTCCCTCTCGGCATCCGTAGGCAGAAGGTTTGTGAAAGGCGTAAGCGGCGGCTAAATATATGGTAAAACACAAAAAATTTAATAAGCAGGACTAACGTAGGCAACATTGTAAACATAGTAAAAGAACTTACAATTGTAGAATCTCTGAAGAACGAAAGGCAAGTCTGCCTATTTAGGGAAAGACCCCGGTCCCAACGGGTTCCCCTAATTAATCTGTCGGTGCACTTGGTGAAATTTTGAACGGAGATGGGAAACATCTCCAAGATCCATATCTGGAATTACACAAGAAGAGCAAGTACGTAAAAAGGAAAGCCAAACAGTTTGTATATATTATTATTTATGTTATACTACTTATATAACCTTGAAGGCGTATGTAAATCCACAAAGATTCATCTTGGCAAGTCGATCGGCGCGTCTGGCGATGGCTCGGTGCATCTGTGTGTAGGTATGTGTCCAGATGTGGCTACCCCACGGATACCTGTTAAACAAATCCAAGTCCTCGACGACCCTAAGGACCGTCTCGGAAGCAATATGGCTCCACTCACGGCCCATGAAACCCATATCCACGATCGCCACCAAGCATACACGGACAACATCCTGGTCGCTTAGGGCACCAAGGCCCTGTTTCATCGTCTCCATGACTGTCCTCAGCCTCAAACGAGATGGTGACACGCCAAACCAAACCCTACGAACGAAGGAAATGTCTGCTAAGGGTGGAAGGGGGGGAGACTCTGCAAAAAGTAGTCCTGTAATTAGACAGAACTCATGATGCCAAAACCGCATGTGATGCCCGAAGACATAAAAATACATCTCCTCCGGCTCAGGATTGGAGACCTCGACCTCCAGCTGTAGAAACATGTGGACTAGCGTGGGGTTGCCACCAGAATTGGTAAGATCCAGCCATGGACCGAAAGGTGTCCCTCTAAAGATCTCCTCAACGCTGGCTGCCTGATCACCTAATTCCGCGAAGCGCTGTCTCAACTCTACCATGTAGCCAACGCGGCACTTTAACGTCAAGTCGATGTAAAAAAAATCGGCCTACATAGTCATTCACGGATGTTATAGTTAGTGTTATATATAGATGTTTTTGCTTGTTTGGTTTAGTGTGTTGATAACTATTTGTCTATTTTAGTTTTAGAAAAGAACCCACACAATTTATTGGACTTCCAGGTAGCAGGGGAATCACAAGGATTGCTTAAGTCCCCACATACCTTAGGGCTATTTACACCCGTTTGACAAAATCCAAATAGATATGTTGCGGTTTATTTTATTTCAATATAACATTGTTATATATAGATGTTTTTGCTTGTTTGGTATATTGTGTTGATAATTATTCGTCTATTTTAGTTTTAGAAAAGAAACCACTCAATCTATTGGACTTCCAAGTAGTAGGGGAATCACGAGGATTGCTTAAGTCCCCACATACCTTAGGGCTATTTACACCCATTTGACAAAATCCAAATAGATATGTTGCGGTTTATTTTATTTCAATATAACATTGTTATATATAGATGTTTTTGGCAAGAGGCCAAAATGAATTTGAGTGTGGCATGTGAAGCCAATTTAAATGTTTTTATATATTCATACCATTTACGGATCTTTTCGTAAAATGTTACATATACATATAAGGACTTCGGAAGTGTGACTTCCAAAATTTATTTATGAGTAGGAAACTCAAAAGAAAGATAAACAATTAAATAATTTAGCAAAGTTAGGGGACCTAAGTTGTCATTCACCAAAGTTTAGGACCTAAGTTATTCACCAAAGTTTAGAGACCTAAGTTGTCATTTAATAGCAAAGTTATGGGACCAAAGTTGTCATTCACCAAAGTTTAGGGACCTAAGTTGTAATTTAGCAAAGTTTAGGGACCTAAGTTGTCATTCACCAAAGTTTAGGGACCTAAGTTGTCATTCACCAAAATTTAGGGGACCTATAATCAAACATATATTTTTATAAAAAACACTAACTTTTTTATAAAAAAACATTTATTTTTATAAAAAAACACTCACATTTTTATAAAAAAAACACTCACCTTTTTATAAAAAAAAACACTAACATATTTTTTTTTATAAAAAACACTCTAACATTTATTTTTATAAAAAAAATACTCATCTTTTTATAAAAAAAAACATTAACATATATTTTTTTATAAAAAATACTCTAACATTTATTTTTATAAAAAACACTCATCTTTTTATTAAAAACAACTAACATATTTTTTTATAAAAAACACTCTAACATTTATTTTTATAAAAAAACACTCATCTTTTTATAAAAAAAACACTAACATATTTTTTTATAAAAAACACTCTATCATTTATTTTTATAAAAAACACTCATCTTTTTATTAAAAAAACACTAACATATTTTTTTATAACATTTTTTTTATAAAAAAAACACCCATCTTTTTATAAAAAAAACATTAACATATTTTTTTATAAAAAACACTCTAACATTTATTTTTATAAAAAACACTCATCTTTTTATAAAAAAAACACTAACATATTTTTTTTATAAAAAAACACTCTAACATTTATTTTTATAAAAAACACTCATCTTTTTACAAAAAAAACACTAACATATTTTTTTTATAAAAAAATACTATAACATCTATAATAAACACAACATTATAACATACAAATAACACATTCAAACATACAACAAAGTTAAAAAAAACTCTAACTGTTAAAGGAAAAACCAAACAACATAACAATAGAATAGAGAGCATGAAAATCTGTCTTTCTCATTAATCATAAGCCCTTTAAATAAGGAGGAGTATACAACGAAAAGGAAACATTAATTATGGTAATATCTAATAGTAGGAAAATATTCTTTCAATCACTTACTTTTGATGATGGCACATATCCTTCAACACTCCCCCTTGTGCCGAATCAAATGAGTGATGGTGCATAGTTCTTGCCTCATTAAAACCTTACGCCAAAGAAACAAAACCCAGTGGGAAAATAAAAACTTTAGGCGAAGGAAAGAGTAGAAGACACCAATAAACAATTCCTTTAGTTTACCATTTTTCTTGATTTGTGCATCAATCAAGAGGTATAGAAATCAAGATGATGTATAAAATATTGCCTCACTAAAACCTTGCACCAAGGAACAAAACCCAATGGGAAAAATAAAACATTGGTTGAAGGAAAGAGCACAACATACCAATATTACATATATAGTAGACTCCCCCTTTTGTCTACCACTCCCCCTGATTCGTGCATTAATCAAAGGAGGTTTAAAACATTTCCATTTCAATACTTTCTACATGTTTCCCAAATATGGTTTTACGTATTGATTTGGTAAACAAACATGTCACATTTTCCTCGCGTTTTATTCAGTTCACTTGAATCTTGAGGAGAATAAAAACTTAAGCAAAGTATGCTTTGTGTTATAACCCTTGAAGTATCTTACTTTCATTTCTTCGATACATGATGCATTATTTCCATACATGCAAGTTGTATAATGGTTAAACTCAAAATTACCAGCTCCTCTTATATGTGTAATGATAGTCCTTAACCATATACACTCTTGAATAGTCTCATGCAGAGTAAGACTGCTGATAATATAAGAAGATAGCTATTAAGGGTTTGCTTAGTTTACTTCCAAGCAATCGGCATGTTCAATATGATAATTCATTATCCAGTTTGGGAACAACCTTTATACCAGTCAAACATATACCTAATATCAGCAAATATATACCAAGGCATTGTTTGGTGTTTTTCTATAAGAGCCAGTACTTTTGCTACTCACAATCTAAGTAGGTATTGAAGTTTCATTATCAATCCATTTATCTTCGTAGGGAAATTATAAGCCCACGTCAATGGTGCCAAAAGACTAATTTGAAATCATTCCAATGACGTTGCGTTGGCGCTGAGCTAAATCTAGCTGACAAGTTCAGTGAGAAGTACAATATATGGTCAAGTGTATTATGTTGAGTACAATAATGCGCCTATTGTACTTAGGTATGGAATTCCAGCTCCTAACACCTCTTCGTCCTCATCCTTTAGACGAAATGGATCTTTCCTTATATCCAACACATTGACCGATCATGGGAGTGCTAATCGGATGCGCTTTGTCTATATTAGGTCGCCTGATCATTTTCTAGACATATGCGGATCGGTGGATTAATATTCCACAAACTCGATGTCGTAGCTCAAGTATCTAGACAAAACCAAGTTTTCCTACGATCTTTCATCTCAAATTCAGATTTCAAGTAGCTTGTGTTTTCTCTTATTTCATCAAGAGTGTCTATTATGTTCATAACATCGACATATAGAGCTACTATGAAAATCTGGGACTTGTTTTCTTATATAAATACGCAAGGGCACAGTTCATCGTTCTTATATATCGTTTCCCAATCAAGTATTCACTCAGGCTGGTATACCACATTCGCATAGATTGCTTTTATAAAGTGAGTGTTTTAATTTTATTATAAACGCATTTCATGGTTTAGAGTTACTTGATATTGGTATAATGCCATCAAGCACTTTTATATCTCTGAATTTAGATCCCTATAGAGATATGTAGTAACTACATCGTTGAGCTGCAATTTCCAGTGCTTCAGAAACTACTTGGCTAATTTAATTAGCAGAATGTTGTCCATCACGAGAGAGTAAGTCTTATTGTGGTCAATCCAGTGCGTTGTGAGAAACCTTGCGCCAAAGGAAAGCCTTATATATTATGACTTAAATATTCTCATTACGCTTCCCTAACAAATGATTTATCTATGTCATACAGGCTTTACACTTGGTCGGTTAGCACTACAGAGCCAAATACCTGTTCATTTGTCAAATAATTATCCTGGATTGCTTCTTTTCATTTAGGCCAATTTGTTCTTTGTTGACATTCTTCAACCGAGCATGGTTCGATGACATCGTGCTCTGTTATATAATAAGCAACGGTATATGCAAATATATCATCATTGAGTATGTATGATCTGTCCATCGACTCATATTCATTTGAGATTCTTTTGATCTCTGGAATCAATATTAACTTCGGGGCGTCCTCCAGTAATGATTCATAGACATAGATTTAATCAGAGATAATCTCATGTATTGATGATATATAGTTGTGACTTACTCTTCTCTTCCTTTAGATGAGTATCTATCGAACCAAGTAGCTTCCCCCATTTCCTTTTGGGAGCTACGACCTCAACCACACCTCCACCATTGTGATTGCAACGTACTTCCAGCGACGTTGTGCCCTTGTTTGGGGACTTTTGACCTGGCAGCTCGTATATGTGATCTTGTCACTCTAGATAATATTAAACATATCAGGTATCGAGTCTGATTCGTTTGACTTCAACTTTACATTGTGAAGTTTTTAGGGATCAAAATGAGACACAATTGAAATATTCAATGGCACTTCCTGTCGTTCCCATGGAAAATCCTTTTTCCTATCTCCCCCTAACGATAGGAAGGTTGTCTCATCAAAGTGACAACCCGCAAATCTAGCAGTAAAGGGATCACTCGTCAAAGGTTCTAATTAGCGGATAATTGTTGGGAATTCATATCCAACATTTGATGAATCGTCTTTAAGACCCATTTTGGTATGCTGTGAGGGCGTAATTGGCACATATACAACACAACCAAACATACGTAAATGTAAAACATCAGGCTTATATCCAGTTACCAACTGGTACGCATAAGATTGGTTGGTTGGTTGTGGGTCTAAACACGAATAATTAAAGTTGCATGTAATATTGCATAACCCCATGTAGATCTGGATAAATTGGTGCGCATAACCAATGCCCTAGCTACCATCTATATTCTTTTGATGACAACTTTTATCATTCTACGAGACCGTTTTATATATACACAAGGGGTATAGGAAACTCTACATTAACCTCTATACATATGCAATAATAATCAAATCCTTATGATGTAAATTCTCCAGCATTCTAAGTCATGTAGACTTGATGAGAAAATCAGGGTGGTTAGTCCTTAAACGTATAACTAGTGCTAGGAGTGCAACATTTCATGTGGACAATAATACGACATGTGTTCATCGTGTCAAAACCAGAACCATAAGTACTTTAATGGTCCGCATTCTGGATGTTTATGTCCATAAATATCACCTTGTATTCGTTGTAAGAATGAAATATTTTTATATTATGTCCTTAGCTTTAGGATGGTCTCATTCCTGATTTGGCTAAGGATCAGGGTATATAAAAGTTCTAGGTATTAGAGAGGGCATGTTATGATGGTGGTGTTGCTTCTTGTGCAGTAGATGTCAACAGTTACAATTTGGTTAATTCCCTCGTTTTATCTTTCACTCGAAAGAGAATGTATCTAAGTGTATTTTGCAATACATAGATCACTATGTCATGACCATGGTGTCCCACGTGGTCATGCCGAAACATATATGTGTCATTGTTCCAAAGTTCTTTATTGGTGACAAAATATGATTAGATAATCCAGTAATTTTATACATTAATTTCTCTAATATATTTTGCTTTCATATCATTAGAGTTGATGTACATATACCCATTTCCATTCTTATAAGATGATTTCTCATTGGTATGAATATCTTAACAAGGTTCCTATTAATATAGTGCTTTAGCAACAAATGACAGTCCATCGTCTAAGTGTTTAGAGGAATTAAAAATTATTAATTCAATGAATAACAATGTATATGATTGTATGATATGTCATAAAAACAATCAAGTTCTCCTCGATACATTCCTACATGGAACGAAGAACATTGAGAGTTTTGCATTTGTCCTTTTATGTGTTCATTTACATCTCTAATGGTTATAAACTCAGGTGTATATATACACAAATGCAATTAATTTGATAGTTAAATTATATTTAAATAAACTCATACTTAAACAATCTTAGATATGGCATAGTTCATTTATAATTTGTTCCATTTTCTATTAGGAGTTCGTTCCCGGCTCTTTCCATGAATTTTACCCTTTCCACAACCTTGTCCATATGGTACATATTTAGCATATGTGTGTGGATATGTTCAACTCACTATCCTTTGAAGTTCTTTCCACCTCCAACGCTTGCCTTATTAACCCCAAGAATTTTCTTTATCCGGGTATGTCTAGCGTTGTTAAAAAAACATTGCTACAACTCTTAGCCACTTGCATTAAGTTAATGAGTTTGTTAAAGGTTATATTGCAGCTTATACTGTTTCATTAGCATGATTGGTGATATAAGAAAGATGAAAAGATGTTATGATTCGCATAATCTTTTGTGAGTTCCTTGCCACAAAGATTGAGATGCATTTTGAGACATGTCATTTATTTGTCAAAATCAGTTACCTTCTTGTAATCAAGTAAGTAAGTTTATTTCCACTGTATGATTAGTTTGAGAAGTATATGGTACTGAATATTCCCGAATTTCCTTTTTGGGACTACCCACGGTTCTTAGGGGTTTCTAGTTATTCTTTCTGAAGGTTGTGACTGATCTATCGTCTCAAAAGTTTTAAAATATTTATTTGTATCTTAACATCTAGTGTTTTTTTTCTTTAAGGTCAAAATGGTTCGATGACTTTTGCGTATTTTCTTGTGTTTTTCCGAACCTATCTTATGGTAATCAAGTACTTTTGATTCAAATATGTCGTAGAAAATGGAGAACATATTATTTCTAAAATAGTGAATTATGGTTTATACTTATTATGTTATGCATGAAATTTCATTATCATAATAGTATTGAATTTTTGTATGCTTACATTTTGTTGATAATATTTCATCATTATTTCAATTTACGAATAGAAATCACTTATTCTATTGGATTTCCAGGTAGTAGGGGAATCACATTGATTTCTTAAGTCACTACAAACCTTAGAGTTATTTACACCCGTTTGACAAAATCCAAATCGATATCTTGCGATTTAATGAATATAACATTGTTAATTATAAAGCTTTTGGCAAGAGGCCAAAATGAATATGAGTTTGGCTTATAAAGCCAACTTCAATGTTTCAATACCTTAATAGTATTTTAAGAGATTTTGCCATTATACAAATAAATATGGGTTTTGACATAAAGCCAACTTCAAACTTTTAACTTCTTAATAGTATTTTTGGAGCTTTTGGTAAAAGACCAAAAAATATGGGGGTTGGAGGTGTAACTTCCAAAAATTAATTATAAAGTTGAGAGTTGTGAATAGGAACTCACAATGCATTTTAATATTATGTGGAAAAGATCAATTTAAGAAGCTAAATAAACATTTAAATTAATCAGTTATCATATCAAAAAAATTATATATTAATCTATATTAAATAGTCTAAATCGAATTAATGTGCCAAATAAGTAAATATCATTGACATAGTTATATCAATCAAATAAACATATCAATATTGTAAACTAATTAAACATACCAAAATAAATAACAAATTTAGTACAAATTAACTTATCTAAACAAAGCTAAAAATACAATGACCCAAAATAAATAACAACCGGTTGGTCCAAATTAGTCAACCAATTAAAAGAAATCCATAAAGTGTATATTTTTTTTTGGTTCTGTGGATCCCAGATACATAAGCAATCAACAATTAATCAACACAATCAGTAATAGCCAGCCATAAATCTCACTTGTATTGATAGATCGAATGAATAAGATTCAGTGGCAGACTGTAGCCGTACAATGGTTTTGCAAACAATAATAATGATCATTAACCCTAAACAGGGTTAAACACAAACTACTTATACCCATAAGGTATTTACAAGAAATGATAAAACAAGTCCCTGAACTTCTAATTCCACACATAATAAGACCTAACAATCTCCCCCTTGGAATAGAAGTTCGCGTTCACGCCAGTCTGGAACATAGCGCTTTCGGATAGCAAAGAGCACTTCAAAATATTTGATGCAGCTTCTGAATTCAAGCCGGTCTTCTATGGCTTTGAGAAGATCTTCGGCAAGGTACTCGCGAAGATTGACATATTTCTCTGGAGGAGCATTCTTGACTTCTTCTTCTAAAATCTTCTTCAGATCAGACTAAATTTTCACCAATGTTCCCTCGCTAAATTTATGCACTTCACTTTTTCTGATGAACCGTTTCTCCCCTTTTCCGTTTAGATACAAGAACCCTGTTTCTGGTTTAGAAAGTAAAGAGTGTACCTGCGCGTCTTCAGGGAGGTTCAGATTGGGCTTTAAGATGTTGATCTTTTTCTGATTACTTTCGAGTCCCAACTGAAAGTCTTCGATGTATGATGTAACATCCCTTAATCCCAACATACAAATTTCATATAATACACCACAAAATAACATATCATAATCCAAATACGGTCCCTCAAATACGGTCCCTTAAATACTACAATTAGGTCTTTTCAGTACAAACTTTTTCGAACAAAGTGAAATACATAACAACTACTAATTATAACTGAAATCTTCATAATCATTCAACATCCATAGAAGCTAACATGAGAAACCCTATCATTGTCTTTTGTTTGCTCCATAACCTGGAATACATATTTTAAAACAAACATGGGGGTTAGACCTTGAGGTCTAGTGAGAAAACCCCTGTTAGTTAAAGAAAACATTTGCACATAATTCACGTAAGAATACCAAATATGACTCATGCATCATGTATCTTTCCATCTCTGTCTCTTTTCTTTTCCTTGGCCATATTAATTGGTAGCAAGCCAATTAATTAATTTACACCGTTGTACTAAATACAGCCAACACCACTGTCCCTTTGTACAACCAACTTACATCGGTCCTAAGCCCGGCCAACTAGTACTCATTCAATGTAATATTCATATAAACACTATATGCACCATATTACATTTAATCACATATATGTATTCCATTTGAAAACATTTCAAATAAAAACTCACCTCGTGTGTTTATCACAAAAACTCTTCCAAGATAATTCACGTAGGTCGATCCTTCACAGAATCTGAAATCAGATAAAATACCAAATATCTCTTTTAACACTTAAACTTACAAAATTCTCAACTCAAATCGCAACCCTTAAAAGCCGCAATGAACAGTACCAAGTCGCAATCTCCTATTGCGATTTCACCCTAAGTCGCAACCCACTATTGCGATTCCACCCTGGAGTCGCAACCCACTATTGCGATTCCACCCTGGAGTCGCAACCCACCATTGCGATTCCAAACCCGAATCGCAATCAACTACTGCGATTCCAAGCCAAGTCGCAAACGACCATTGCGACTTCAATGCCAAGTCGCAACCAACTGTTGCGACTTCGTTGAATGTCGCAGTCGTCTATTGCGACTTCGATGAATGTCTCAGTCCACTGTTTCATTCTAAAACCCAGATTTTGCGGTTTTTATACTATGCATGTTTATGTAACTTTGCAGATATGTTTAAAACTAATATCACAACCTAACCATAAACTTAGACTCCCCAAAACATCTATTTTTAACAAAACCCACCAAGAACTTAAACTAGTAAATTCAAGAACACTATGAGGAATTAAAACACAAAAAGGTATGGATTGTTTACCTTGATTACTTCAGTTTAAGTACTTAAATCTCTGCAGAAACCTTTGAATTCCTTCTTCCCTTTGAGTTCTTTCGATTTCTTTCTTTTTCTTTCAACACCGAACACACACACACACTCACACTCAAACACTTTTGCTAATAGTGTTAAGAAGGAGACACCTCATCCTAATAAAATGAAAGTCGGTTGTATCTAGCAGGATGTGTCTTCCAAATACCAAATATACCTTAAACTTGTTCCACTTAACAAAATATATCCCTAACTTCTATTAAACTTTAAAACTTACCCCTTAACTTCTTACTCCTTAAAATACCCATATAAACTTATAAAATTCCAAATTTAAATTAAATAAAATACCTGGTTATTACAACATCTCCCCCTTAAAAGAATTCCGTCCCGGAATTCGATTAAGCGAACAGATGAGGGTATTTGGCTCTCATTTCTAACTCTGACTCCCACGTAGCATCCTGACCTCTGTGATGCTTCCATTGTACTTTCACTTGTCTGATTTCTTTATTCCGCAAAACTTTGACTTTTCGGTCAACAATAGCTTCCGGTTCCTCCACATAATTCAACTTTTCGTCCACTTGTATATCCGGTAGAGACACTGCCTGATTTGGTGATACCAAACACTTTCGAAAATTCGACACATGAAAAGCGTTGTGAATCCTGCTTAACTCTGGAGGTAAATCTAGTCGGTAGGCCACTTCCCCAATTCTTTCGGTAATTGCAAACGGTCCAATATACCTCAGGCTAAGCTTACCTTGCTTCCCAAATCGAATGACTCCTTTCCAAGGCGAGACTTTTAACATTACGAAATCTCCTACTTGGAACTCTAACGGTTTCCGGCGTCGGTCGGCATAGCTTTTCTGTCTATCTTGAGCCACTTTCAATCTTTCTCGAATCTGAGTAATCTTGTCCGCTGTTAACTGTTTCTCTCCCACTTCATTCCAATACAGAGGCGTTCGACATTTCCTACCATACAAAACTTCAAACGGTGCCGCTTGAATGCTGGAATGATAACTGTTGTTGTAGGCAAATTCTATCAAAGGCAAATTTTTATCCCATGATCCCCCAAAATCAACTATGCAAGCCCGGAGCATATCTTCTAAAGTCTGGATCGTTCGTTCACTCTGGCCATCAGTTTGAGGATGATATGTTGTACTTAACTTTATCTGCGTCCCCATTTCATTCTGAAAACTTCTCCAAAATCTTGAAGTAAAACGACTATCTCGTTCAGAAATTATCGAAATTGGAACCCCATGTCGAGTTACTATTTCGTCTATGTATAACTTGGCTAATCGTTCCATCGAATCAGTTTCCTTTATCGGCAAGAAGTGTGCAGACTTTGTCAACCTGTCGACTATCACCCAAATAGAGTCAAATCCTTTCGGAGTTCTTGGTAGCTTTGTGATGAAATCAGTAGTAATCTGATCCCATTTCCACATCGGTATTTCTAATCGTTGTAGTTGACCAAACGGTTTTTGATGTTCAATCTTCACCTTCTTGCAAGTAGTACATTCCTCCACATACTTTGCAATGCTTCTTTTTATCCTCGGCCACCAGTAAAATTGCTTCAGATCTCTATACATTTTGTTCGTACCTGGATGGATAGAGAAACGAGATTGATGAGCTTCTTGCAACACACGATCACGTAATCCACCCAAACGAGGTACCCAGATTCTGTTCTCCAGACACAACAGCCCACGGTCATCTTTCACAAGCAATGCTGAAATTCCCACTAACCGTTCTGATTTCAAATATTCTTCCTGACAAGCTTCTATCTGACACTTCAATAGTTCATCAAAGATGTTGGGTAGCAGTTCAGCCCTTAGTGAAATAGCTTTTATGGTTCCACTCCTTTCTTGACGACTCAGCGCATCTGCTACCACATTCGCTTTTCCTGGGTGATAAAGGATTTCACAATCATAATCATTCACTAACTCTAGCCACCTTCTTTGCCTCATATTTAGTTCCTTTTGATCAAAAAGATGTTGGAGACTCTTATGATCAGTAAAAATTTGACATTTGGAACCATACAGATAATGTCTCCAAATTTTCAATGCAAAGACGACTGCTGCAAGTTCCATATCGTGCGTAGGATACTGTCTCTCATGGTCTTTTAATTGACGAGAAGCGTAAGCAATAACCTTTCCCCGATGCATTAACACACAACCCAATCCCAATTTAGAAGCATCACTATAAACTACGAAGTCTTCGGAACCTTCGGGTAATGCTAGAATCGGCGCGCTGCACAGTTTTTCTTTCAATATCCGAAATGCTTCATCCTGTTCTGCCTTCCATTCGAACTTCAGATTCTTTCGAGTCAACTTCGTCAAAGGTGTGGCAATACGAGAGAAATCTTTTATAAACTTTCGGTAGTAGCCAGCCAAACCCAGAAAACTCCGTACTTCTGTTGCTGTCTTCGGCGGTTCCCATTTTTCAACTGCTTCCACTTTCATCGGATCGACTTGTATACCCTTTTCAGAAACTATATGCCCCAGAAACTGAACTTCCCGTAACCAGAATTCACACTTTGAAAATTTCGCATACAACTTTTCTTTCTTCAATAGTTCTAAAATCAAACGAAGGTGTTGCGCGTGCTCTTCCTTGGATCGAGAATAGATAAGTATATCATCAATAAACACAATAACGAATTTATCAAGATACGGCTTACATACCCGATTCATTAAATCCATAAAAGCAGCTGGAGCATTCGTCAATCCAAATGGCATTACTAGAAACTCATAGTGACCGTACCTGGTGCGAAAAGCAGCTTTCAAAACGTCTTCTTCCTTGACCTTCAACTGATGATAGCCGGATCTTAAATCAATCTTGGAAAAACAACAAGCTCCGACTAATTGATCGAAGAGATCATCAATTCTAGGTAGGGGATACTTGTTTTTGATCGTTCGCTTATTCAATTCTCTGTAGTCGATACACATTCTCATCGAACCATCCTTCTTTTTCACAAACAAGACTGGTGCTCCCCACGGCGAAGAACTTGGTCTGATGAAACCCTTATCGGATAGATCTTGCAGTTGTGCCATCATTTCTTTCATTTCCGGAGGCGCCAAACGATACGGTGCACGGGCTACAGGGGTGGCTCCAGGAATTAGATCTATACCGAACTCTACCTGTCTAACGGGCGGAAGACTGTTCAAGTCTTCAGGAAACACTTCTGGAAAATCACTAACAATTGGGATGTCTTCCAACTTACTCTTCTCTAGCTTAGTATCTATTACATAAGCTAAGTAACTCTGGCAACCTTTATTTACACACTTACGGGCTTTTATCATAGAGATAAGATTATACTGATGATTCCTACGATCACCATAAATCACTACCGGCCCTTTTTCAGGTAACACAACGTTTATTAACTTCTTATCACAATTTATATTAGCTTGGTTCTCGGCTAACCAGTCCATCCCTACTACCACATCAAACTCAACCAGGGCTATTGGAAATAACTGGATCGGTACTCCGCACCCTTCTATATCTATCACGCAATTATCAAATACTTCTTTAACCGACACTTGATTTTCATTTGCCGTATCTACCATTGAAGCATGATCTAACACTTTCGGCTTTAAATGCATATAAGCAGCAAATGAAGGAGACACAAACGATCGGTTTGCACCGGAATCAAATAACACCTTAGCACGTGTAGAATTTATTAAGAATGTACCTGTAACCACGTCCGGAGTTTCCTCCGCTTCTTTTGCCGTCATCTGAAATGAACGACCTCTTGCTCGTGCTGGCTCTGACCTCGGTACTGCTGGTCTAACACCCGTTGCTCTTGTTGACGTGCCACCCGATGGTATTCTTCCCAGTGGACAATCTAATTGAAGATGATCTGGAGAATTGCATGCATAACAAATCTAACCACCCGACAGTCTTTAGCAATATGACCAATCTTCCCGCACTTATAACAGTTTCTAGGATCTACCTGACAGCTTCCTTGGTGGAAACGGTGGCACTTTGGGCAAGGTCTTTCAGCTGCTCTAAAAGGTGGACGACTATCAAATCGCTGAAATCCAGACTTCTTCATATCGTGTGGTGGTCCTTCCCATTTTCTCTTTCCCACACTCTTATCCCCAACATCCCTCTTATTGTCTCGCTCCACATTTTCCGCAGCATTTACTACTTCTGAAAAAGTATTAGGTCTCGCTGCAGTTACTAACTTTCTAATCTCCGAATTCAATCTGAATACATACCTTTCCATCTTCATCTTTTCTGTGGCAACATAATATTCCCCGAAACGCGACTTTTCCAAGAAACGGGCAGTGTAGTCTCTTACCGATAAATTTCCTTGCTGTAGGCTCAGGAATTCATCTTCCAACTGTCTAACTGCGGCTTGCGGGCAAAACTGTTCCTTAAATGCTCTCGAGAATTCTCCCCAAGTAAAAGTTGAATATACATCAGGTCCTTCAGAGTCAATAAGGGCTTCCCACCAATACAAGGCATCTGCTTTCAACATTGTTGTTCCATATAACACTTTATCTTCTTCCGCGCATTTACTGGTCTTAAATACAGCTTCAACCTCCTTCATCCATCGCATTGCTTTTACTGGATCTCTGTCCCCTCCATAAGTGGGTGGTTTACAGCTTAAAAACATTTTATAATCACACTTTCTTGGTACTGATGTGACAATAGGTGTGATAGGCACTTCGTTTTCAAGGGTAGGGTCTGGTATTTCTGTTTCCGAATGGTGAGTCTGGTTAAACATAGCTTGTATATTTGCCTGAAGTCTTCCCATTTCAATCGCTAGGTCGTCTCTCGTAACAAACTGTGTGCCTCACCCCTGCACTCTGCCCCCTGACCTACCTCTACCTCTTTCTCCCCCTCTTCCCCTTCCACCGGCTGTTGGATTAGATCTATTCGGATTTCCTTCCCCTTCTCGGTTTGTTTGTCTCGTTCCACTTGCCATTCTGTTGATTCAAACAAGGTTAATATACACATAAGCACATACCCCATATAATAAAGTATTCTGGTTCAAACATGTACCTGTAAGATCACAATTACACTGGCCAGGTGTAAATCTGAAATTACCTTACATGATGTTCCTTCTACCTTTTTATATTTAACATCCCAAGGTTCTATAATAACAAGGACATCCTACTTCGCATGCAGTTTAAGTCTAGGTACAGATACTAATACCTAAATCTCTTAAACTAAGGCTCTGATACCATCTGTAACATCCCTTAATCCCAACATACAAATTTCATATAATACACCACAAAATAACATATCATAATCCAAATACGGTCCCTCAAATACGGTCCCTTAAATACTACAATTAGGTCTTTTCAGTACAAACTTTTTCGAACAAAGTGAAATACATAACAACTACTAATTATAACTGAAATCTTCATAATCATTCAACATCCATAGAAGCTAACATGAGAAACCCTATCATTGTCTTTTGTTTGCTCCATAACCTGGAATACATATTTTAAAACAAACATGAGGGTTAGACCTTGAGGTCTAGTGAGAAAACCCCTGTTAGTTAAAGAAAACATTTGCACATAATTCACGTAAGAATACCAAATATGACTCATGCATCATGTATCTTTCCATCTCTGTCTCTTTTCTTTTCCTTGGCCATATTAATTGGTAGCAAGCCAATTAATTAATTTACACCGCTGTACTAAATACAGCCAACACCACTGTCCCTTTGTACAGCCAACTTTCACCGGTCCTAAGCCCGACCAACTAGTACTCATTCAATGTAATATTCATATAAACACTATATGCACCATATTACATTTAATCACATATATGTATTCCATTTGAAAACATTTCAAATAAAAACTCACCTCGTGTGTTTATCACAAAAACTCTTCCAAGATAATTCACGTAGGTCGATCCTTCACAGAATCTGAAATCAGATAAAATACCAAATATCTCTTTTAACACTTAAACTTACAAAATTCTCAACTCAAATCGCAACCCTTAAAAGCCGCAATGAACAGTACCAAGTCGCAATCTCCTATTGCGATTTCACCCTAAGTCGCAACCCACTATTGCGATTCCACCCTGGAGTCGCAACCCACCATTGCGATTCCAAACCCGAATCGCAATCAACTACTGCGATTCCAAGCCAAGTCGCAAACGACCATTGCGACTTCAATGCCAAGTCGCAACCAACTGTTGCGACTTCGTTGAATGTCGCAGTCGTCTATTGCGACTTCGATGAATGTCTCAGTCCACTGTTTCATTCTAAAACCCAGATTTTGCGGTTTTTATACTATGCATGTTTATGTAACTTTGCAGATATGTTTAAAACTAATATCACAACCTAACCATAAACTTAGACTCCCCAAAACATCCATTTTTAACAAAACCCACCAAGAACTTAAACTAGTAAATTCAAGAACACTATGAGGAATTAAAACACAAAAAGGTATGGATTGTTTACCTTGATTACTTCAGTTTAAGTACTTAAATCTCTGCAGAAACCTTTGAATTCCTTCTTCCCTTTGAGTTCTTTCGATTTCTTTCTTTTTCTTTCAACACCGAACACACACTCACACTCAAACACTTTTGCTAATAGTGTTAAGAAGGAGACACCTCATCCTAATAGAATGAAAGTCGGTTGTAGCTAGCAGGAGGTGTCATCCAAATACCAAATATACCTTAAACTTGTTCCACTTAACAAAATATATCCCTAACTTCTATTAAACTTTAAAACTTACCCCTTAACTTCTTACTCCTTAAAATACCCATATAAACTTATAAAATTCCAAATTTAAATTAAATAAAATACCTGGTTATTACAACATCTCCCCCTTAAAAGAATTCCGTCCCGGAATTCGATTAAGCGAACAGATGAGGGTATTTGTCTCTCATTTCTAACTCTGACTCCCACGTAGCATCCTGACCTCTGTGATGCTTCCATTGTACTTTCACTTGTCTGATTTCTTTATTCCGCAAAACTTTGACTTTTCGGTCAACAATAGCTTCCGGTTCCTCCACATAATTCAACTTTTCGTCCACTTGTATATCCGGTAGAGACACTGCCTGATTTGGTGATACCAAACACTTTCGAAAATTCGACACATGAAAAGCGTTGTGAATCCTGCTTAACTCTGGAGGTAAATCTAGTCGGTAGGCCACTTCCCCAATTCTTTCGGTAATTGCAAACGGTCCAATATACCTCGGGCTAAGCTTACCTTGCTTCCCAAATCGAATGACTCCTTTCCAAGGCGAGACTTTTAACATTACGAAATCTCCTACTTGGAACTCTAACGGTTTCCGGCGTCGGTCGGCATAGCTTTTCTGTCTATCTTGAGCCACTTTCAATCTTTCTCGAATCTGAGTAATCTTGTCCGCTGTTAACTGTACTATTTCTGGCCCTGCTAACTGTTTCTCTCCCACTTCATTCCAACACAGAGGCGTTCGACATTTCCTACCATACAAAACTTCAAACGGTGCCGCTTGAATGCTGGAATGATAACTGTTGTTGTAGGCAAATTCTATCAAAGGCAAATGTTTATCCCATGATCCCCCAAAATCAACTATGCAAGCCCGGAGCATATCTTCTAAAGTCTGGATCGTTCGTTCACTCTGGCCATCAGTTTGAGGATGATATGTTGTACTTAACTTTATCTGCGTCCCCATTTCATTCTGAAAACTTCTCCAAAATCTTGAAGTAAAACGACTATCTCGATCAGAAATTATCGAAATTGGAACCCCATGTCGAGTTACTATTTCGTCTATGTATAACTTGGCTAATCGTTCCATCGAATCAGTTTCCTTTATCGGCAAGAAGTGTGCAGACTTTGTCAACCTGTCGACTATCACCCAAATAGAGTCAAATCCTTTCGGAGTTCTTGGTAGCTTTGTGATGAAATCAGTAGTAATCTGATCCCATTTCCACATCGGTATTTCTAATCGTTGTAGTTGACCAAACGGTTTTTGATGTTCAATCTTCACCTTCTTGCAAGTAGTACATTCCTCCACATACTTTGCAATGCTTCTTTTTATCCCCGGCCACCAGTAAAATTGCTTCAGATCTCTATACATTTTGTTCGTACCTGGATGGATAGAGAAACGAGATTGATGAGCTTCTTGCAACACACGATCACGTAATCCACCCAAACGAGGTACCCAGATTCTGTTCTCCAGACACAACAGCCCACGGTCATCTTTCACAAGCAATGCTGAAATTCCCACTAACCGTTCTGATTTCAAATGTTCTTCCTGACAAGCTTCTATCTGACACTTCAATAGTTCATCAAAGATGTTGGGTAGCAGTTCAGCCCTTAGTGAAATAGCTTTTATGGTTCCACTCCTTTCTTGACGACTCAGCGCATCTGCTACCACATTCGCTTTTCCTGGGTGATAAAGGATTTCACAATCATAATCATTCACTAACTCTAGCAACCTTCTTTGCCTCATATTTAGTTCCTTTTGATCAAAAAGATGTTGGAGACTCTTATGATCAGTAAAAATTTGACATTTGGAACCATACAGATAATGTCTCCAAATTTTCAATGCAAAGACGACTGCTGCAAGTTCCATATCGTGCGTAGGATACTGTCTCTCATGGTCTTTTAATTGACGAGAAGCGTAAGAAATAACCTTTCCCCGCTGCATTAACACACAACCCAATCCCAATTTAGAAGCATCACTATAAACTACGAAGTCTTCGGAACCTTCGGGTAATGCTAGAATCGGCGCGCTGCACAGTTTTTCTTTCAATATCCGAAATGCTTCATCCTGTTCTGCCTTCCATTCGAACTTTAGATTCTTTCGAGTCAACTTCGTCAAAGGTGTGGCAATACGAGAGAAATCTTTTATAAACTTTCGGTAGTAGCCAGCCAAACCCAGAAAACTCCGTACTTCTGTTGCTATCTTCGGCGGTTCCCATTTTTCAACTGCTTCCACTTTCATCGGATCGACTTGTATACCCTTTTCAGAAACTATATGCCCCAGAAAATGAACTTCCCGTAACCAGAATTCACACTTTGAAAATTTCGCATACAACTTTTCTTTCTTCAATAGTTCTAAAATCAAACGAAGGTGTTGCGCGTGCTCTTCCTTGGATCGAGAATAGATAAGTATATCATCAATAAACACAATAACGAATTTATCAAGATACGGCTTACATACCCGATTCATTAAATCCATAAAAGCAGCTGGAGCATTCGTCAATCCAAATGGCATTACTAGAAACTCATAGTGACCGTACCTGGTGCGAAAAGCAGTTTTCAAAACGTCTTCTTCCTTGACCTTCAACTGATGATAGCCGGATCTTAAATCAATCTTGGAAAAACAACAAGCTCCGACTAATTGATCGAAGAGATCATCAATTCTAGGTAGGGGATACTTGTTTTTGATCGTTCGCTTATTCAATTCTCTGTAGTCGATACACATTCTCATCGAACCATCCTTCTTTTTCACAAACAAGACTGGTGCTCCCCACGGCGAAGAACTTGGTCTGATGAAACCCTTATCGGATAGATCTTGCAGTTGTGCCATCATTTCTTTCATTTCCGGAGGCGCCAAACGATACGGTGCACGGGCTACAGGGGGTGGCTCCAGGAATTAGATCTATACCGAACTCTACCTGTCTAACAGGCGGAAGACTGTTCAAGTCTTCAGGAAACACTTCTGGAAAATCACTAACAATTGGGATGTCTTCCAACTTACTCTTCTCTAGCTTAGTATCTATTACATAAGCTAAGTAACTCTGGCAACCTTTATTTACACACTTACGGGCTTTTATCATAGAGATAAGATTATACTGATGATTCCTACGATCACCATAAATCACTACCGGCCCTTTTTCAGGTAACACAACGTTTATTAACTTCTTATCACAATTTATATTAGCTTGGTTCTCGGCTAACCAGTCCATCCCTACTACCACATCAAACTCAACCAGGGCTATTGGAAATAACTGGATCGGTACTCCGCACCCTTCTATATCTATCACGCAATTATCAAATACTTCTTTAACCGACACTTGATTTTCATTTGCCGTATCTACCATTAAAGCATGATCTAACACTTTCGGCTTTAAATGCATATAAGCAGCAAATGAAGGAGACACAAACGATCGGTTTGCACCGGAATCAAATAACACCTTAGCACGTGTAGAATTTATTAAGAATGTACCTGTAACCACGTCCGGAGTTTCCTCCGCTTCTTTTGCTGTCATCTGAAATGAACGACCTCTTGCTCGTGCTGGCTCTGACCTCGGTACTGCTGGTCTAACACTCGTTGCTCTTGTTGACGTGCCACCCGATGGTATTCTTCCCAGTGGACAATCTGATTGAAGATGATCTGGAGAATTGCATGCATAACAAAATCTTTCCCAACGAGCTGGTTGAGGATGTTGAGGTGGAACCGCTTCTGGAATCGACATAATAATTTCTGGTGAACCTGCAGTATCCCTGTATATCCCACAAGGCATCAGTTTCGGTCTGAATAGCTACAATCGCTCTTTGCCTCCAATCAGTTTCATGTTCCGGATCGCCGGCCGAGTCCTCATCAATCAGCTCTAGGACGGGCCGCTCCGAAACTGTTGGCATTAATGTGTCTTCTGATGGACCTTCGGGCTTTTCAACCGTCGGGTCTGTTGACTCTTCTAAATTATCTCTGACCGGTGATGAAATCTCCATGTCCTGAACCATTTCGGACTCTGACGGTTGCTGTTGCTGTGGTTCAGTTGGAGTTACCGTTGAAGTTTCAGCCGCCGCAGATGACAGCTCGGTCAGTTTCATTCTCTTCTCCCCCTCATGTTGATCACGGTCATCCGGATCATCATGTCTATGTTTGGTACCCTGGACCTGACCCTTACAGGTGTCTTCAAGGCTGGCGACCCTCTCGGTTAGCTTGTCGAGGGCCTGTCTGACTTCGGATAGTTGAGCCGTAATAGAGTCGGTCGGTGTGATAGGGGGCGGTGTTTGGGTTTGCGAGCGGAGAATGCTCACTAAATCTGCATCAGCTGAGGCAGAAATGTTGGAGTCGGTCAATAGCTTGTCCAGTAGGGCGGCTTTGAGATCATCAACAGACATGTGCTGGACATTCGGAGTGGTTGACGGTTGAGATAGTCTGAGGTGGGGAGTCGGATGAGGAGCCGAAGATGTCGTGGCTTTACCTGTGATAGATCGACGAATGAACGCCAAATCCTCGGAAACTTGCTTCATAATATCCGATTGGACAGCCTTTAAAGCACCGTCCACGTATTCCTTGGAGACGAACTCCGGGAAACTAACTCCGGTGGCACTTAGCCATTCCGTTGTAGTAGCTGCGGCGGATTGCACCGCAGTACCGCCTACGTTCACGGTTGGCGTGATGATAGCCGTGGTAGGTCTTCCGCCCTGTCCTTGCGAACTACCAAAAGGTAGAGTCGCTCCAGGCGTTCCGGTCGAGGCACGAAGACTCTCGACATTAGCAGAATCAATGACCCGTGTCCTAGCCAAAGGAAAGTCAAAATCAAAGGGATCTAGACTCAATTGTGCATCCAAGGAAGGCGAGACCGGGGGAGGCTGGTCTCTAGTTTCAACACCAGAACTCTCCAAGTGAGAGACCGGTGGAAGTTGTGCTTGATCCCCGTGAGAAGTTGAAACCGGATCCTTTTGAGAGGAAACGGAGTGGCTAGGGGGGTTGTGCAAGTGCGTCGCTGGGCCTAGGACGTCTTCTTCAATATCCCTATGCAACGAATGCAAAGGAATAGTAGATGTGGCTGCCCGGCTAGATGAAGGCTGGTTGGGGGTAACCTGAGAAGATTGCCCCATCACTCGCTCACGGTCGTTCTTTAGCTTACTCCTCCTTTCACGCACATGCTCGCTTTCTATTTCTTTTTCAACTAAAACTCCCTCCGCTCTCCTTGTCTCTCCAATAATGGCTTGGGGGTTAGATGCGTCATCATCATCATCATCTTCTGATTCGGTTTCCTCACTATCGGATTCCTCAGACCCTTCTTCGTCACCGGAAGCCGAGCCTGATTGAGACTCGGATCCGGAGTCCGATTCGAAGCCAGAGGCGGTGCCGACAGCTGTTCCGGAGGAGGAACCGGATTCGGAGCTGGAAGAGGAGGCTGCCTCTTCGGCTGTGTGTACTCGAGAAACTCCTTCAACCTCCACGTCGTGTAGGGCGAAACCTTCAACAGGTGGTGTACGAGGTCTGGGTCGAGACGTACTAGCATCGCGTGTTGACCGCCCGGCACTACCCACGCCTAAATCCCTCACTATATTTTCTCTCTGCGCGCCCCGTCCGACAGCCCCTGCTTGTCGGACCCCTCGTCCTCGCATACGTGGACCCTCACGTCGCTCGGCTCGCGCTCCTTGGGCAGGTCCAGCTGGATCTGGCTAGTCCATAGGAGCGGCTATGTTGTTCTCTGTCCTATATGCTATCACACTTAGTGCCGATTGGTCCGCGATAGCTAGTAAGTCAGCAGGAATCACCATAGAAACAACACCTTCTAAAACTCGAATATTTTGAATACGAGTCATGCGAGTAGAAACAAGTACCTCGTGATTAGCTCGACGAGGAATGGTGAGATCGGTTTCCATGAAGTGTGCGACAATCATTTGAAGAAAGCGTGGATACGAGAGAAATGAGAGTCGTCTATTGCCGTCGATCTTCTTTTGCACTTGAGCCACAAGTTCCGTCCAAAGCATCGCCGCGAAGTCAACATTGCGACTGTAGATAACCGCATGAAGTAAGCGTAGCATGTTGACCGAAGTACGATCAATTCCTTTCGTCACAGCTGAGAGACACCTGTTCAAGATGGTAAACAGAGTGTACCAGACAGGCTGGAGGTGAGTTCGAGTGAAGCTCGAAGGTTGATGAAGGCCACCTCGATATCCGAGAGCCTGAATGTCTCGGCACAGTTCTACATCAGTGACTTGCCCGTCGAAAGCTTCTGGAGCTGGAGCTGCATTCGTGGCCTGTAGACCAAGGATGGTGCGGAAGGTCTGGACCGTGAAAGTGAACTCTGAGTCGCCGATACGAGCGCGAAGTGCAAAGTTTTGGCCGCGCACGATGAGTTCGAGGGATCGCCATAGTTGGTGTACGTAGACGGCTGGAACCGAAGGATGGGCCGTCAACGCTTGGTTAAGAGCATGGCGCTTCAGAATCTCCACTATAACAGGGCATTGGCAGTTAAAGTTCGTCGGAACCAGATGGTAGTTGTTTGGAACCAGAAGGAGGTTCGGACCTTCTGGAAGTAACGGGGCAATGCCTGGCGGCAGATTCGGATTTGGTTGAGCCATGTACCTGTAAAAATGAGTTGATAGTCAGAGACGAGCCCATTGTGTGACATATAGCCAGTCTCGAGGCCCGTATTCTCGGATTTGGAACACCGAGAGTCGGTACAGTTCAAAACCGATCACAACTCGAATCTTGTAGGATCCGAGCATGATAGAACATTTAAGATGCAGATTGGTAAATAAGTGCTGTCACTGTGGAAATTGTGAAGATCAAAACTTGGAATTAGGGAAAACCAGACCTAGGAGCTCCGGAGTGAAACTACCGGGAGTGGAGGACTACCGAGAGTCGAGTCTACCGGGCTACCGGGAGTCGAAACTACCAGGAGTCGAAACTACCAGGAGGGACTACCGAAGTCGGGACTACCGGGAGTCGGGACTACCGGGAGTCGGGACTACCGGGAGTCGAGACTACCGGGAGTCTAAAACCCTAACAGCGGCGGGTCCGTATGAAAATCGATAAAATCGATCGATTTTGGAGCCCAACAGATCGATTTGATGAAGTAAACATGATAAAAGTTGAGATTAGATTGCTTACCTGAAGTTTTGTGAGGATCGGAGCTCGATTGAGAAGAAATTGCAAGCAGAGGAAGTGGTGGTACCGGGAGTTTGGGTGCGGGAGTTTTTGAAAAATATGAATTAGTCTGAGGAAAACCTTGTTTATATACTCCGGTCCGATACCGGGTGAGCTTGGTACCGGGTCCCGTAACCATCCCGGTTCCATATATTCCAACTGATAATCACTAAAAAAAATCTGTGGCACCAAAAAAAATTTAACTTCTCCCCCTAAGATTTTCAAAATGACAGCGCTCCCCCTCAACTTTTCAAAAAATAACAGACCTTTTTTTTTAATAACTATTAAAAAAAACAAAACACACCATTGAAAGAAAAGACTAACTAAAGATAACTTGGACAAACTGACAAAACTCCCCCTAGACTTGTCGAACTGATATTTCTCCCCCTCGATTTCTCAAAAAAAATTGCTTAACCTCACAGAGATAAAATACGTACCTTTGGAACTAGGCATTCGAGGAGTCATCTTGAAAACACACATTTAGAAGCACGGGAAAAACAAAGACAAGACGAATAACGTAAAGACACACGGAAACTGGAAAAACGAAAGGAAACACTACTCGTGAATGTACAAAAAACGAGTCACCGATGTGCTTGAAACACCTAAGCCACGGTGCGTGATAAGTGTGACTGAAAGAGATACAGTTATCCCGTTGTGTGGAAAAGGTGAAACCAGTACAACTGAGACTCAAACTTTCAGATTAAGCATACCAAGCTTGAACACTAGAGCGAAAAATCGTTTTTCGTCCAGCGCCTTGGTAAACAAATCTGCTAGTTGATTTTCCGTACACACAAAGTAGAGTTCCACGGTACCTTTCTCCACATGGTCTTTGATGAAGTGGTAGCGTACGTCTATATGTTTCGTCTTTGTATGCTGCACCGGATTGCTTGTGATGGCGATAGCACTTTTGGAGTCACAATAGATGGGGATGTTCGAGTAGTTGTACCCGTAATCCTTCAGTTGAGTCCGCATCCAAATCACTTGAGAACAACAGCTGGACGCGACTACGTACTCTGCTTCCGCCGTGGAGGTGGAGACGCAAGTCTGCTTCTTTGAGGCCCAGCTAACCAGCTTGTCGCCTAAGAACTGAACGTGTCCCGTCGTGTTTTTCCGGTCGAGCATGCTTCCCGCATGATCAGCATCAGAATATGCTGTAAGCTCGAAACCTGTATCCTTCGGGTACCAAAGGCCAAGATTAGCAGTACCTTTCAAGTAGCGAATTATCCGCTTAACTGCTATCATGTGAGACTCTTTAGGATTAGACTGAAACCTAGCACACAGGAAAGTAGAAAACATTATGTCCGGATGACTTGCTGTCAAATACATCAGCGAACCAATCATTCCTCGATAGGTAGTAGTGTTAGCGGCCTTTTCGTTAGGATCAGCGTGTAACTTCGTACCGGGGGACATAGGAGTACGCATGGGTGAGCACTGTTCCATCTTGAATTTCCGTAGAATATCCGTGATGTACTTAGATTTATTGATGAATATCCCGGTCGATAGTTGTTGAACTTGAAGACCGAGAAAGAAATTCATCTGACCCATCATACTCATTTTAAAATGCTTTTTCATGAGGAATGAAAAGTTGCGACAATATTGTGGGCAAGAGGAACCAAAGATGATGTCATCGACATAGACTTGAACTAAAAGAATGTGCTCACCTTCCCTCTTTATAAAAAGAGTTGTGTCGATCTTACCTTTCGAGAAGTCGGAAATCAGAAGAAAAGTTGACAGTTTATCGTACCAGGCTCTCGATGCTTGTTTTAGTCCGTATAACGCTTTGTCGAGTCGATACACATGGTTCGGGTGATCTGGATCTACGAAACCTTCTGGCTGGGAGACATACACCTCTTCTTTTAGATCTCTATTCAGAAACGCCGTCTTCACATCCATTTGATATACCGTGAAGTTTTTGTGGGCGGCGTACGCGAGAAACATCCGAATGGCTTCGATTCGGGCCAATGGTGCAAACGTCTCTTCGTAGTCGATCCCCTCTTGTTGTCGATACCCCTTAGCGACCAATCGTGCCTTGTTTCGGACCACGACACCATTCTCGTCCTTTTTGTTCTTGAAAATCCATTTCGTGCCAATGATGGTTCGATCCTTCGGGCGAGGGACCAGACGCCAAACTTTGAGACTCTCGAATTCGTTGAGCTCTTCTTGCATAGCCATTATCCAGTCCGGGTCGTGTAAAGCATCTTTGACTGACGCCGGTTCAACATTTCTCAGGAAAACAGAGAAGAGGCACTCGTTACCGGTTGCCGCAAGGTTTTGAGTATTGCTCAGCAATGCAGGTGCAGCGGCGTCTTCAGCTTCCATGGTAGCTCGAGTCTGAACTGGAGCGGTCAGACTGCCAATAATTTGTTCCGGAGGGTGCGCTCGTGTCCATTTCCTCGTGCGGGGTAGAGGATCCGAAAGAGGTTCTGAATTATCTGCATCAACGTAGGACCCAAGGGGTAGATTCTGAACAACTTCAAGGGATGGAACTGGATGTAGTCTTGGAACGGCCGCAGGTGAAGATACAACAACGGTGGACGAAGATGTGGCAGTGTCGTCCAAGCCGTTGCTTGCTCCGGGGGAAGAAGTGGTTGGAACCGCTGATGAGGGAGGTGTCGTCGTCGCAATTACAGGTGAAGTAGGTGAGTCCTCCGAGGATGTATCATTGGGGGTTGGAGGAGGACCGGAAAAGTCGGTCGACACCATTATAGTTCCATCTGCATTCAAAGAAGCATCAGTAGAAACTGGGGGAAAAAATAAATCATTATAAAAATCTTGAAACAGAAGGTCTAACTCAGAAGGTTGTGACTTCGACGCATTGGACGACGAAGGATTCACTGTTGTATGCTTGGGTTCCGATCGAGAGAGATTAGAAGCCAGCACGCCAGTAAGTGCGGGTTCCGAACTGTTATGTCCAGAAGCCAGGTCGACCAATTCGTCGAAGGTCACGTTAATACTCTCGATCACACTCTTGGTCCTTTTATTATAGACGCGGTATGCTTTGGAAGATGTCGAGTAGCCAATGAAGATCCCATCGTCCGCCTTCGGCTTGAGCTTGCCGAGATCATCCTTATCGTTCAGAACGAAGCATTTGCACCCAAACGCATGAAAGTATTCGATGTTGGGGGTGCGCTTATTGATGACCTCATAAGGCGTCTTGTTGAAGCGCTTGTGGATGATGGATCTATTTTGAGTGTAGCACGCTGTCGCGATAGCCTCGGCCCATAGAAACATAGGAAGAGCGTACTGAGTCAGCATGGTGCACGCCGCTTCCACCAAAGTGCGGTTATGACGTTCCACCACGCCGTTTTGTTGTGGAGTCCTTGCTGCCGAGAAGGTGTGCGAAATCCCCGCCGAAGTGAGAAAATCGCCGATGGTACGATTCTTGAATTCCGTTCCGTTGTCCGTGCGAATCGTGACTACGGTCAGCTGAAGGTTATTTTGAACTCCCTTGAGGTGGTTGATTATAACCTCGGGCGTCTCGTCCTATGAACGAAGGAACTTGACCCAGGTGTACCTTGAGTAGTCGTCCACCATCACTAAGACGTACTTCTTGTGACTTATGCTTTGAACGCGCATAGGGCCGCAGAGATCTATGTGGATCAGCTCTAATGGTCGTGACGTGCTAGGAACCGGTTTTGGCTTGTGAGACACCTTCTTCATCTTACCCATCTCGCATGCAGAGCAGAGATGTTCTTTCGCGTAGGAATGAGATCGAGACCGGACCGGTACCGAACCGGGACCGAACCGGGACCGAACCGGTTGGTACCGATTTTTTTTGGGACTAAAAAGTGGTACCGAAAACCGAACCGTATATACCGGTTCGGTACCGGTTCGGTTTCGGTTTTGGGACGGGAAAATCGGTACTAGTACCACTTAGGACCGAAAATATTAAAATGTATCGAATGTGTATCAAAACCAATAGTAAACCAAAACATCTTCGTAATATTTCAGCGGTCAGACTGCCAATAATTTGTTCCGGAGGGTGCGCTCGTGTCCATTTCCTCGTGCGGGGTAGAGGATCCGAAAGAGGTTCTGAATTATCTGCATCAACGTAGGACCCAAGGGGTAGATTCTGAACAACTTCAAGGGATGGAACTGGATGTAGTCTTGGAACGGCCGCAGGTGAAGATACAACAACGGTGGACGAAGATGTGGCAGTGTCGTCCGAGCCGTTGCTTGATCCGGGGGAAGAAGTGGTTGGAACCGCTGATGAGGGAGGTGTCGTCGTCGCAATTACAGGTGAAGTAGGTGAGTCCTCCGAGGATGTATCATTGGGGGTTGGAGGAGGACCGGAAAAGTCGGTCGACACCATTATAGTTCCATCTGCATTCAAAGAAGCATCAGTAGAAACTGGGGGAAAAAATAAATCATTATAAAAATCTTGAAACAGAAGGTCTAACTCAGAAGGTTGTGACTTCGACGCATTGGACGACGAAGGATTCACTGTTGTATGCTTGGGTTCCGATCGAGAGAGATTAGAAGCCAGCACGCCAGTAAGTGCGGGTTCCGAACTGTTATGTCCAGAAGCCAGGTCGACCAATTCGTCGAAGGTCACGTTAATACTCTCGATCACACTCTTGGTCCTTTTATTATAGACGCGGTATGCTTTGGAAGATGTCGAGTAGCCAATGAAGATCCCATCGTCCGCCTTCGGCTTGAGCTTGCCGAGATCATCCTTATCGTTCAGAACGAAGCATTTGCACCCAAACGCATGAAAGTATTCGATGTTGGGGGTGCGCTTATTGATGACCTCATAAGGCGTCTTGTTGAAGCGCTTGTGGATGATGGATCTATTTTGAGTGTAGCACGCTGTCGCGATAGCCTCGGCCCATAGAAACATAGGAAGAGCGTACTGAGTCAGCATGGTGCACGCCGCTTCCACCAAAGTGCGGTTATGACGTTCCACCACGCCGTTTTGTTGTGGAGTCCTTGCTGCCGAGAAGGTGTGCGAAATCCCCGCCGAAGTGAGAAAATCGCCGATGGTACGATTCTTGAATTCCGTTCCGTTGTCCGTGCGAATCGTGACTACGGTCAGCTGAAGGTTATTTTGAACTCCCTTGAGGTGGTTGATTATAACCTCGGGCGTCTCGTCCTATGAACGAAGGAACTTGACCCAGGTGTACCTTGAGTAGTCGTCCACCATCACTAAGACGTACTTCTTGTGACTTATGCTTTGAACGCGCATAGGGCCGCAGAGATCTATGTGGATCAGCTCTAATGGTCGTGACGTGCTAGGAACCGGTTTTGGCTTGTGAGACACCTTCTTCATCTTACCCATCTCGCATGCAGAGCAGAGATGTTCTTTCGCGTAGGAATGAGATCGAGACCGGACCGGTACCGAACCGGGACCGAACCGGTTGGTACCGATTTTTTTTGGGACTAAAAAGTGGTACCGAAAACCGAACCGTATATACCGGTTCGGTACCGGTTCGGTTTCGGTTTCGGGACGGGAAAATCGGTACTAGTACCACTTAGGACCGAAAATATTAAAATGTATCGAATGTGTATCAAAACCAATAGTAAACCAAAACATCTTCGTAATATTTCAAATGTGTTTCAAAGCAATTCCCGAATCCCAAATTTGTCGATTTTTTTATGTGTATGTAAGGGTACCGAATTTTTGATGGTTATGTATGCGGGGTCGATTTTTTGGGTTTATGGAGAATATTTGGTTAGTTTAGAAGATGATATATCTTGATTAGCAAAGATAAGTTTAGTTTATATAGGAGATGATATGCATACTTAAGTTTTTTTTATAAAAACAATGACTTTTAAAATTTCGGTTCGGTTTCGGTATTTTCGGGAAAATCCCGGTACCGAATACCGAATTTGGAGATTATATGGAACCGAATACCGGACCGAATACATGGTACCGGTTCGGTACCGGTACGGTACCGGTTCGGTTCGGGAAATCGGTCTGATTTGCTCATCCCTACTTTCGCGAAGTGTAGTTCTGGAATACCCTTGACTAGTCTATCCAACACCAGCTTATTGATGTTCTTGAAGTTGAGATGCGAAAGCCGTCGATGCCATAGCCAGTTCTGTTGAGTAGTAGCTTTGGACACCAGGCAAACTTCTTTATCGGTTTTGACTGTGGCGAGATTGATGGTGTACAAGTTCGTCCGTCGAATACCACCGAGAATTTCCGTCCCATCGTCAGCTAGAATACTGCATCTCTTCGCCTTGAATCGCACTTCAAGATCCTTGTCACAAAACTGACCGATGCTGAAAAGGTTGTGACCAAGGCCGTCTACGTAGGACACCCGTTTGATCGTGAGTTTGTCCTGAACTAGGTCGCCGTAGCCCATGATCGGGGCCACATTATCGTTTCTAAACCGAACATCACCGCAGTACTCCTCCTTGAAGTTGGTGAGTAGCTCCCTTTTACCAGTCATGTGCTTGGAGCATCCAGAGTCGAGAAACCACACATGACCGGGCTGCAAAACAGAGATTAAGCATGTTTAGGTACCCATCTGGAAGTGGGTCCTTAGGTATTAGGTGCAACACCATTGTTTGAGACCCGTTTAGAGCTGGGTCTTTTTGGTTTGGATTTGCGTGAACCATTAGAATTAAAAATATGATATGAGCCAACCCAATCATTTGCATATCTAGAGTCAATCAAGTCATTCACACCACAAACAGAACAACAAACATATTTACGCGAAAAACCAATCAATTGATGAACATTGCCAAGTTTAACAGGAAATTTAAAACCATGTTCAACAGAATTGTTCCAACCAAACTCATGTTTGTCGTTATTATTTCTATTATTCAAAACAGAAGTAAATGACTTGTTCTTCTCAGGGCGCATCTTAGCATTCTTCTCTACCCACTCTCTTCGAGCCGCTTTCCCCCGACCCGTACTATCTGAAATGACATTAGTTTGAGCGTTAGAGAAGTTTGAGAAAATGGGTTGTTTAGAAGAGCCTTTACCGGTTGTACCACGTTTCTTAGACCGACGTTTAGATTTGGTTTTTGAAGTGGTATTGGAAACGGTTTTCGAATTCGAACATTCGCCCTTCTCAAAATTAACCGGTTCAGGCAATTTTTCTAAAATTTAGAGTGACTAGGAAGCTTCGGATCGAAGTCAAATTTAGAAAAATCATCGTCATGACAAGGAGTGGAGTTCATAAACTCAGAAAATCTTCTTGCAGAATCAGGTGAAGTGTCTCCATCAGAGTCAGATAAGGAGTTATTCGCAAACGGATTGTCAAAAATTGGTAAAAGATCCTTTTGAACAAAATCGGATTCGATGGCCTTACCTTTATCTTTAACGCTCAAATCGTTAGTGTTGGTGTCATCAGACACTCCCATAAAGGCTTTGCACGACGAACTATCCGAAAAGATCTGAGCATCATCAAACGAGATTGTTTCAGGAGTGACCGGCGTCATTGGGGTATCCACAGAGTTCCCCTTAGCCATTCTCAGCGTTAAGGCTTCAGATGCCAAAACAGCCAGTTGAGACGTCAACTTATCAATCTCGGTTCGATAGGACTCTCTTTCAGATTCGGGTAGTGTGTCGGGTTTAGTCTGTTTGAGCTTTTCAATAGAATCTAAAAGTACAATCCTTTCGGTTTCATAAATGACCTTATCTCTCGCAATTGACTCTTCCAGTTTAAAAATAATGTTTTCCAAAATCAGAGGTGGAACATAACGTTTCAACTCTGTTTGATCATTAGATTCTTCATCTGCAGATGCCGGAACAGGAGGCGGAGTCTAAACCGTTTTGGCAAGAGAGCAGATGTCAAAATAGTCATTGGGGAGATAAGGAATTTTGCTTTTTAAATACGATGCATTAAGCGTTTCGTACACGAAAGGAATTTGTACATTTATGTTCTTCCTAGGCGGCTCATCATCCGATTTCGTGTTATTTTCCGAAGAAGAATTATCCGTTTTAGGTTTTGCCTCTATTGGAGGTAGAGGTATGGCGGTTTTTCTTTTAAAGTCCTCAAACTCCTCATCTTCCTTAGATGCCTTAGTCCACTTGATTTTGTACTCTAGATAGATCTTGTCTAAGCCCATGAAATCAAATTCATAAAGAGTGGGAACCTTTGACAAGACCTTCTTTAGGTAGCACGGATTATCATATCCGAGTCCCCAAAGTGAATTGTAATATTTGAACTCCTTGGGCTTGTTCAAGTGGATGGTTTGTTCAGATTGACCAAGTTTATAAAGTTTGGATTCAAGTTCCTTAAGCTTAGTGGTCAGTTTTTCATTTTCTTTTAAAACATTATCTTGAACTAAAATGCTTTTAGAAAATTCCTCCTGAGATTTCTCTAACTTTTGAGTATATTCAGATATTTGGGTCTCGAGAAGTTTATCTCTTTCTGAATAGGCCGAGCACTCAGTTTGATAATTATCTATCACACATTTGTCCTCAGCCTTTTCAATCGCTAGTCTGCCTATGGTATCATATTTTAACTTAACCTCGGATTCTAGCTTAGAGATGTGGGCGTCTTTGGTCTTAACCTTATTTTTAAACGAATCTAAAGTGCGCACCATTTCATGCATTTGATTTAACAAGTTAGCATTGGAAGAACCACATACCTGGCACTCGTGTTTGTCTTTCTTATCGTAGGAAGAGTCATCTTCGGAATTAGTATCTTCCGGATTCAGACCAGTGTAGCACATATGAGCTTCCGCATCTTCATGCTCAGTATCAGTCTTGAGCAGCCAGTGATCGTCTTCCGCCATCAAAGCTTGACCTGCCTCTTTCTGCCTTGCTAGAAGCATTTTGTTCTTGTAGTACTCAGCATTACGTACTACAGGCTTCCGACAATCTTTGGCGAAATGACCTCGCCTCCCGCAGTTGTAGCATTTCACGGGTTCATCATCTTCTCGATCATCAGACTTTCCTTCAGTTCGCTTTCCATCGTCATTTCTCTTTCTTCCATCATCATTCTTGCTTTTTCCATCGTTCTTGTCCTTGTAATCCCGTCGCTTGGGGTTTGTGGAGTATCGCTGGTTGTTATTCGTTGGCTTCTTGAAGAACTTTTTCCGTACGTACTCCCGGGTTAACAATGCGACAGCTTTCTTGATACTATCAAGCTCAGGATCAGAATCACTTTCTGGTTCGTCATCTTCATGTTCGGATTCACTCGGAGCTTCTTCTCGATGAGAGCTGCGTGAAGGTTGTTTTTCCTTCTTGTGTGACATTAAGGCAAGAGGATCTTCCTTTATCTTCTCTTTAGACTTGTTATCTCCCATCAACTCAGTAACATCATCTTCATCTTGAAGTAACATCTCGTATATCTCGTGCAGCGGAACATTCTCTAGCGAACGATTGTGGCGGACGTGTTGAACAAAGCCCTTCCATTCAGGTTGAAGGTTTTTGAGAAACTTGATGTTGCATTCTAGATTGGACTTGAAGATATTGTTCTTGTGCAAATCATTCAGAAGAGTACAGAAGCGTTCATATGTCTCAGTGAGAGATTCGCCTCTTTTAGCTTTGAAGGATTCATATCTAGTGAAGCAATTAGTGATCTTCATCTGATTTCCTTCTCGACTGTCTTGCATTATCTTGGCTAGCTGATCCCACATTCCTTTGGCCGTGTCCTTGTAGCTGTCGATGCTACAATAGATGTTGTTGGGAAGACTGTATACCAGATAAGTTTTCGCCAATGTGTCACCATCGCTTTACGTTTCTCTTCTACCGTCAGTTTGTCATACGGTTTGGGCACTTTGTGGGCAGGAGGTCCACCTTCAATAGCAGGAACATCCATTAATGGTTGAACAACGGGGCCCTCCTTGAGCGAGCGAAGAATCTCCTCGTAAAGTGGCTTGGTTTGAATGAAGCACAAAAATCTGTCTTTCCTTACATTGTATTCCCCGCGATATAGAACAGGAGGCTTGAACTCAGATCCAATAGCGAGTGCGTCTTGTGAAGCCAATGAGATTGCAGTGATGATCGTAGGACGTGATGTGATTCAAAGGATTTTGAGAAACCTAACGCAGATTCTAACAGAGTGTAGCCTAAGACAGTTCTACTGGAAGACACAGAATAGTACCGGGAGATGGCAGTACCGGAACTTGAAGTACCGGGAGATAATAGTACCGGGAGTTATCACTACCGGGAGATGACTACACCGGGAGTTACTACTACCGGGAGATATGAGCACCGAGAGTTATTACTACCGGGAGATATCAGTATCGGGAATAGTCACTACCGGGAGTTATCAGCACCGGGAGTTTGAAACCAAATCAGAAACAAGAAAAACTTACCCGGTTCGATGAATTTCTGCAGTCTTGATGAGAGATAATCTGCAAGAACTTAGTACTAACAAGGAAACTAACCCAAAAACTCACAAAAACAATACCAAAAACGAATCAACTAGCACTTTTGACAAGAAAAATTAATAATTCTCACGAACAGGGAGCAAACACCAAACAGATCAAGAATTTTAAAAATCAGGGATTTTTACTCAACCAGACGATTTGAAAATACATGTATATCTTAGAAAACTTATAAGAAGAATTTATCTAGCCTCAATTTTAGGTTTTAACACCAAAATCGAAGCAATCAAATTCTTGAGATGAACACAGTGCGTGCGATGAATGATCAAGAAAAATAAAAAAATACCTTTGAATCAACGTCCTTCTGCTCTGATACCAATTGTGGATCCCAGATACATAAGCAATCAACACTTAATCAACACAATCAGTAATAGCCAGCCATAAATCTCACTTGTATTGATAGATCGAATGAATAAGATTCAGTGGCAGACTGTAGCCGTACAAAGGTTTTGCAAACAATAATAATGATCATTAACCCTAAACAGGGTTAAACACAAACTACTTATACCCATAAGGTATTTACAAGAAATGATAAAACAAGTCCCTGAACTTCTAATTCCACACATAATAAGACCTAACAGGTTCCCTATTAACTAGTATGGTGGTCAAATACATTCCAATACGATCATGATATTTTATTTATTTAGGATTTTTTTAATTTATGGCAAGAAAATAAAAATAATCACATAATTATTAAATTAAAAAATTCATTGAAATCACAATACAATCTAATAAATTCACATAATCTTGTTTTCCATGGAAAGAAAAATAAACATTTTCATTTATTATTGGTCAAATAAATTTCCACTCTACGAAGAGACCTTAATTTATTAAAATATTTTATATATAAGATTGTATGTTCATATACATATATATAAACAAATAATAATAATAATAATAAAAAATAAATAAATAAAAAATATTATTATTAGGTTTTAGTTTTACAGTGAAGGTCATTTATGGCTACCAAAAATGCATATAAAAAACAGTGAAAATTGTATAAACTCAAACATTAATATAGATGATAACACTTTATATATTTATGTTTTTTTAATAATCAATATCACATAAGGGAATATTTACTCATTAGATTGTTATGATAAACAAAACGTAAAAGAAAACAAGATTAGAAATTGTATTTTCTTTTAAAAGTGAATCCAATGCATAATCAAGTAGATGGAAAATTAACAACAATGTTATTATAGATGAGAAACATTTATGAGGCTTGGTTAATATTAATCCATACACAAAAAAACGTGAATTCATATAAAGATGCTTACTTGGATTGTAGAAGCATTCCAGACTGATTGATGAAGTTGGAGCCCAAAAATCTATCCATGAACTGATTGAGTGTACGTGTTGATAACGTGTTAAAGGAAAAACCAAACAACATAACAATAGAATAGAGAGCACGAAAACCTGTCTTTCTCATTAATCATAAGCCCTTTAAATAAGGAGGAGTTTACAACGAAAAGGAAACATTAATTATGGTAATATCTAATAGTATGAAAATATTCTTTCAATCACTTCCTTTTGATGATGGCACATATCCTTCAACACTAACAACATACATATCATATATTTTAAAATTTAAAATAACAACATAAAGGAAAACTACAACAAACTTAAGAAAAACTTACCAAACTAGTAACACGTGTCATCTTCAAACCGAGCGCATATTTCACATTACAAATTGAGAGAGTTTGGGAGAGAATTTTTCAAAGAGAAGTGGTGGCCGAATTGGGGCCCCCACCCTCTCCTCTTATAGCCGCGGATTAGGAGGGTGGGGGTTGGGATTGCCATTAATGAAATTAGGGTTTCAACCCTAAGGTGACACCTGGCGCGACAATCCTGTGATCGCGGGTCCCACAGCGTGACAGGGGCCGAAAGTGCTACTGCGGGAATAGTTGGGAGGTTAAAACGGGTGCCGCGGGCATTCTTAAGGGGCCTTCGCGAAAGTTTTGGCCAAAGTCAGATGACACGTGGGCCCTGACTCGCGATCACGTGGCCCATCGCAGATTTTTTGGGTATTTTTTGTAAAATGAACAAGATTATGAGTATTTTTATAAGTCAAAGTCAAATAATTGGTATTTTAATTAAATTTGAAAACTAATTAGAGATGAGCAATTTTGGTCAAATTCACAAAAAATTAAAATAGGTGTGGGCCCAAGAGAGCATGAAAAAACGGCTGATGTGTTGATAGAAAATGATGTTGTCATGGGTGCGTGTTTTCCAATACCACGCATGCTGTTTTCCACTTCCCAAACTACCCTTCCTTTTCTCTTTAATTACATTGACTGCCACTCTGTTAATCATCATCCTTTGAAACTTGTCCTCTCTCTTCTTCGCCCTTTTCCAATCCCTCAATCTCTCCTCCTCCCTTCTCTCAAACCAAACCAACCCAACCAAACCAAACCCCACCTCACCGGAGATTACGATTTCTCCTGACTCCGGCATGGCCTCTGACCCGCCGGAGGGTTACGGAGACGATTTCCTTGAGCAAATTCTCGCGATTCCTTCTTACAACATCGCCGGATGCTTGCCTACTTCCGATGCTACTGCTTCTGAAACGGTATCAGTTCATCATCAACATCAACAACAACAACAACAACAGCAGCAGTCCGTGTTTCCGTTAGGTTTGAGCTTAGATAACGGCCGTGAAACAATCGGAGCGTTTACAGGGGGTCAGCAGCAGCAGCAACGTGTAAGTTCATGTTACCCTAAATAAGATTGATTTTTTTTTCGTTCGTTCTGTGTTTGGGAGTACTTATATTTTTTACTTATTTGCTTATAGCTTCTTCCCACCGCAAATAAGTAGTTTGAGTAGTTTGGAGTGTTTGGATAGAAAAAATCAAAAGTGCTTATTTGCTTCTCGCTCACCACAAATAAGTTGTTTTTGATAAGTCAATCCATACCTACTTATTTACTTCTCCTTATTTCCTTATGTATCCAAATTATCTTTTTACCCTCAATTTTTTACAAACACTTTTTAAAAACTGTTTTTTCTCAACACATAAGCAACATAAGTTAAAAATATAAGCACTCCCAAACACCCCCTAAGTGTCGATTTCAGTTTTGATGGTGTGAGTATTGAAATAGTAATAGCAGCATTCATTTTGGAGTTGTTAAAGTTTGAGGGGGGTGATTGTGACTTGTTGATAAACTTTGAGGGGTATTGTGTAATTTGCATTTGTTGATGTGCAGGAGAGAGGAGGGAACATGAACATGGTTGGTCTGTTTCCTCCATTTGAAAATTTGCAGTCACACTCGCTGCTACATACTGTTCCCCAGGTTCATAATACTCGTCTTGCATCGTTTCTTGTATCTGAATTTGAATATATATTGTATTATAACAATTGCTATATCATGTGTTTTCAATGGATTTTTGGTATATTCAGGTGTTTGGGAGTGCTTATATTTTTGACTTATTTGCTTATAGCTTTCCGGACCGCAAATAAGCTATTGTCTACAAAAAGGTCTTTCGAAAAGGGTAGCACCCTTTTATGTTGGAATAAGGTGTTTGGGATTGCTTATTTAAAACAACTTCAACTTAAAAGCGTCTATTAACTTATGTGGTGTTAAACCAGAGTTTTATAAAAGGTGTTTGGCTTTAGCTTATAGTGGTACCAAAACGTAATTAGCTAATAAGTTGTTATTTCGAGGGTGTTTGGGATTGTTTATACATGTAAAACAACCAAAAACCTCATAAGTTGTTTCAAATAAGTTGATAAGTTAGGGAATGACTTGTTAAAAACTGTTTATGAACGGTGACAAAACGCTATAAGCAACTTTTTTTTCTCCCATCCGAACACTAGAAACTGCTTATCGGCGGTTACAAAACAAAACAAGTCATTAAATAAGTCCTTTAAATAAGCAATCCTAAACACCCCCTAAGTCAAATCATGGAATATAAAAAAGTATTTTTGTTGATGAAATTAGTAAGTAGGGGTGCATCTAGCATTATATGATATGTGGGTGCGTATAAAGAATTTTGGATTCTTGAAAATGGAACATTTGAAGGCTTGTGTTTTACCTTCTTGCTCTTGAAGGGCGTGGTATTGTGGAGCTCTCCTTAAAAGTTGAAAATCAGTTGTGGTTTTTTCTAGTTGTGACTATAACTTAAGTGTCGATTTGTTAGGTCATTGATATGTGGCGAATTGATTTAGTTATTGAAGATATAACAAATACATCTAGTTTATTGTGAGTAGTAGAATGGTGATGTTTATGACCCTGCTTTTGAGCGGGATTTTAATGTGTTTGTTTGTTTGTTTGTTTGGTTTGGTTTTTTAATGTGTATATTTTTTTAGGTTATTTTACATCCTCATCTAGTTTATCAGCCAAACAGAGGCTTATTTTTAGCGTATTCTGTGGCAGGCTTTTCAAGGGCAACCAACTACCAGTACAGCCGTGACTGTTCCACACCCCCCTACTATTCGCCCTAGGGTACGAGCTCGACGAGGACAAGCCACAGATCCTCATAGCATAGCTGAACGGGTAAGATAAAAAAAACTTATACAAATCAGCAACATCAAAAACAAATAGTTAATAGAAGCTAAGCTTTACATACATGGTTTCTTTCAATTTCATTCAGCTACGCCGAGAAAGAATTGCAGAAAGGATGAGGGCTTTGCAGGAACTTGTTCCCAGCTGCAACAAGGTCAGCAAATGGACGATACATATGCTGCTTTGTATAATGTTGAATTATCTCTAATAGATATTAGACCATCCGTAGCGGCACCTCGGGCTCACCCGGGCTTCGTTTGGGTTCGAGCGGGAATGGGTACGGGGGGGGGGCTCGGGCTTAGGGCGGGTTCCAGCCCCGGGTTCCCCAACCCGATTCATCCCGATACATTTTATTTTTTTTAATTTTTTTTTATAAAATTTTGAAAATATAAACGTTGCTCAACGGCTCTTTGTTTATATTTTTTTTCATTTTTTTTTCCAATTTAATCACACTATATATATTAATCCAAACCTCTTATTTTTTCACACCAAAATCTCTCAAATTCAATACCTTCTTTCATTTATCTAAAATTTCATCATGAATCCAAACAAAACACCTACATCCCGTCGTAAGCGATCGGATACACCGCAACCGCAACAAGACCCGGAGCTTGGTTTCCAAGCGTTTTCACAACAAGGTTATCATCCGCAACCGCAACAAGACCCGGAGCTTGGTTTCCAAGCGTTTTCACAACAAGGTTATCATCCGCAACAATTTCCGCAACAATTTTTGCAACAATTTCCCCAACAATTTCCGCCACAAATTCCTTACCAATTTACACGTCCCGGTTTGATTCAACAAGGTTTTACTCCGGCCAACTACCATCTTCCTTCACCCGCAATCGATCTCGACGACGACATTGTTCCGGAAACCCAACATTCTATCCCGGAACCATCAAACCCGACACCAACGAGAAAAGGAAAAAACAAAAAATATGAAAATAGAGCCGCCAAACAGATGTGGAGTAAAGACGAGGAACTCGCGTTAGTGTCGGCGTGGGTTGACGTTTCGGATATGAATTTTGAATTTTGTAATTTTTATTTTGAATGAATGATATGAATTTTTATTTTTATTATTTATCTTATTTTTATTTATTAAAAAATATATAAATATTTTTATTTTGTTAAATAATTAAATGTATAAATAAAAGAATTAAAAAAAATGAGGTGGCAAGAGGGTTTGAGGGTATGGGTACTCCACTTTAGGGTAAGGAGAGGGTAAGGAGAAAAGCTGATGTGGCGCTGAGGTGGCAAGAGGGTTTGAGGGTATGGGTACGGATGGCCTTATGCTGCAAATAGCGTAAGATATAAGATGAGATATTATATTGGTACCTTTCTTTTTGTAAGGATGTTTTGATGGAGAGTTGCAATCGTTTGTTATACAAGTTATGTGCATAAATCCATGTTTGTATTATTTAGTTAATGGATTGGATGTTTCTTGTGTAGACTGATAAGGCTGCTATGCTTGATGAAATTCTGGATTATGTCAAGTTCTTACGGCTTCAGGTCAAGGTAATATAAATTATATATATACTCTGCTAGGGTTGGGTTTCGGTGAGAAGTGCCAAATTTGGTGAAAGCTTGAGAAGTGGTTATCGACTGTCGGATGAGAAATGGACGAACATTAGGATGAGATGCAACGAGATAAGATACACCGGATCGATTCCCTTTTAAGTTGCAATTCATGGGAGGGTATTTGATTAAAAGTGATCAACGGTTTATAAGTACTTTTCACACTTTTCACCAAAAATGACACTTCTTACATGATCCCATGCCGCTATACCAAATATTCATTCCCAATGCATGTTATTTTCTTCTATTGGGACAATTTCTAGCTTCACTGACTGACTTAGCAGGTTCTTAGCATGAGTAGGCTGGGTGGAGCCGGGGCAGTCGCACAACTTGTTTCTGATGTCCCATTGCAATCCGTTGAGGTAAAATGTTTTAGATACATCAACTTTCCCACATTTCTTATATAGTATCTTAAATGCTAGTATGTATGTATATACATTCATTGATGAATGGGGGACAGCAGTGGAAATTTTCTTATATAGTATCTTAATTGCTAGTATGTATATTCATTGATGAATAGGGTGACAACAGTGAAAACGGATACAATCAACCCGCTTGGGAAAACTGGTCAAACGACGACACAGAACGTGAAGTCGCAAAGCTGATGGAAGAAGATGTTGGAGCCGCCATGCAATTCCTCCAGTCGAAAGCTCTATGCATCATGCCGATATCTCTTGCTTCACTAATCTACCCTACCCACCAACCCGACACTAATTCTCTGGTTAAACCCGAACCATCTGCACCATCGTAGACCTCTAATCCATTGCACGTGCCTGCCAAACTCCTGTCCACCGTTTAAATGTTTCATCTGTCGGATTATATATTATCATAATTAGTACCATCCTTTTACGCTTTTGTGTTATTTGTGGCAATGTGATTGATGTTAGTCACTCATATCCCACAAGTTTTGCTCCCCATCCCCAAGGTCTCCTGTTTTCCCTTTATTTAACCTTGTAAAATGATGGGAGGAGATATGATGATTGTGTGAATTTCCTGTTTTTGTTATGGGATTGTGGGGATTTAATTATATGCTACTAAATGTATTTTAAGAAAACATTTGACATGGATACCTGATGTATTTATTATTATTGTTATTGTTACTGTTATTATCAGATTAGATAGATTTGGTTCTTGTACCCGTTCTGGTTGCTGGAAACTGGTCCATTTTGTTTTAAGGTTTTTGGTGATGTCTTTACCCATATTCTGTTTGGTACCACCCGTACGATGGAACATGTCGTGTCGGTTTCAAACGGGTTGAGAGTGCCTAACCCGACGTATTTAATAAACGGGTCAGAAAATCTCAACCTTAACCTGCTACGATCCGCCTAATCCTATCGAAAGTTCACGAAAAAAAATTACAAATCTAAAATTCAAATGAAAGCATTAGATATCTAAATTTTATAGGTCAAACTTATAAGTAATAACCAAATCCATAACATTAAAAATGCAAAACATAAAAAAAAAACTTGTAATATGTGCAAGAGTAAACTACATTTTTGGTCCCTGTGGTTTGGTGTTTATAACATATTTGGTCCCTACAGTTTAAAAATTACACTTTAGCCACTACAATATGCCATTTGGTCCGGATTTGATCCCTCGTCGTTAAGTCCATTAAAAAACTCCGTTAAGTGAGGGGTACTTTAGTCTTTTTACACCTTATTTGTCTTTTTCTGATAAAAATAAAATAAAATTACATATTTTATATATATATATATATATTTAAGTGAGGGGTACTTTAGTCTTTTTACACCTTATTTGTCTTTTTCTGTTAAAATAAAATAAAATAAAATTACATATTTTATATATTATATTAATATATATATATATATATTATATACACACACACACACAACGTGAACCACCTTGTGAACTTGCTGTTTTTCACAAGTAACTGTTGCTAAGTTGTTGGCACGACTAGAGAAAACTACCGGAGGAGGGCGATGTGGGTGCTGGTGAGGATCGCCGGAGTGCCGGTGATGTGCTGGTGAGACCACTGGAGAGGGAGGATGGAGGTGGTGTCTGGTTGTGTGAGATCTCTTGGACGAATTCATACAAAGGTGGGGTAGGATCGAACAGAGATGGTGACCGGAGTTTGCTCGCCGTAGATGATGACCGGAGCAGGGTTTGCTCGTATCATCGGAGATGGTGACTGAAGACTAGTAAATCAAATCATCAGGTGGTGGTTGTTCGCCAATGATGCAGGTGGTGGTGGTTCGGTGGATCTGGTTCACGATAGAGGGACGATAGGAGGCTGCAGATTGCTGGGTCATCGGAGATGGTTTGTCGTGTGCGTATGTATATATGTCGTATGTATATCAACAACAACAAATTTCATTTTCAAACTAAAGAATTCAAGAATGATTTCCACTGGGATCATGATCATCACCTTTCTTGGAGCGATAAATCAACACACACACAACACAGACACATACACCCACTGCTCAACGATCTCTTCCCCTCCTGTGGCATCGTTTCTGTGTCTATGAGTTAGGAAGAAGAAGACACTCGTAGAGACTACCAGACGTGGTCGTGTGGTTGCCGGAGGAGGGTGCCGGAGAAGACGCCGGAGAAGGGGTGGTGGGTCGTTCCTGTGGCATGTGTGTATATATATATATATATAATATTAATATAAATTACAAAAATTACAATTTGGTCCCTATTGTTTTAAAAGAATTGTATCACTTCTCCCTATAAAAGAAAAAGACGAAAATACCCCTTAATTTAACTGAGTTTTTCAACGGAGATAACGACAAGGGACCAAATCCGGACCAAATGGCATATTGTAGTGGCTAAAGTGTAATTTTTAAACTGTAGGGACTAAATGTGTTATAAACACCAAACCACAAAGACCAAAAATGAAGTTTACTCTATATGTGTATATATATAGGGGTGCTATATTTTGAAACCATTAAAAAATGTTGCAACTTGTACAACCTATGATCTAACCATTGATTACTATATAGAAGGCTAAGATTAATTCCTAGTTTTTTACAAAAAATTCAAATTTTTTATTTTTTAACCTTCCATTAATAAGGCACTAAAGGGCAGTTTCGTCAAATCATTTCTTAGACAATCCGGCTAACGATGGCAACAAAGATTCAACCTGATCATAATCCCCAAATTCTCTCCACAAACCTAATTCGATTTCCCAATAATCTGCTATAATAATCGAATACCATTTTGTGCAACAAAGATTCAACCAGATCATAATCCCCAAATTCTCTCCATAAACCTGATTCGGTTTCCCAATAATCTGCTATAATAATCGAATACCATTTTGTGCAACCCTAATCAATCGAAAATGGGAGACAGATTCAGAGGTTAGTTTTCAAACTCTTCAGAAAGTTCTTGTTATATCTAATAGTTTCTCTGTTCATATTTTCTAAATAGGGTTTTCGTTTTGTATTCATCTCAATCATCAGGAGGACGGAAAAGCGAGAGAATAATGCTAAAAAAACTCGTTCTCTTGCTTCAAAAACACTGAATCAGACCCGATTCTCATCGATTTAGATGATTCCATCGAAGAACTTCCGTTCCCAGAAGAAAATAATGATGAACAGCAACAACCATTGCATGAACCAGTAGATATGATCATGGATTTTCTCGGAGCCGATGATCCACCAACAATGGAATCGTTTCCTGTTATGATCACATATACCACATCTAATGAAGGTATTGAACTTACATTGTACTTTTATTTTCTTAATTTTTTTAGGGAAAATACATTCTCTGTTCTTCATCCACATTTTATGTTCAAAAAGTTAAACAGGGTTTTTATTGTGGAGCATCATAAGTGTAAATAGTTATGAACAAGGTTGGGTTTCTTTGTTCAATGACATTGATTTAGAGTAAACAGTTGATGTTGGCCTTTTTTATAAAAAATAAAGAACAAATGCCACTGATTATGACATCTTGAATCTTAAATCATGAATTATAAGAAAATAAGAATCATGAAATTCCTATTCATGATTCAGTGTCATATGAAGAAAAAAAGTTGGGTTTCTTTGCACTATTTTAAAAGCTTGAGAAATTAGAAATTCAATATTCTTAATTCAAGTGGGATACCAATTCATGAATTCGTATTACATATGACTGTTTTTTTGTTTCCAAAATCATGATTAAACAAATGACATTAACTGATTCTGTAAATGGTTTGCAACAATTTGGATCGAAATTGTTTAATGATGTTGATTTAGAGGCAACTGTAGATGTTGGATTGTTTTTTTAAGACAGAACAAATACCACTGATTAAGGCATCTTGACTATTAAAACATGAGGTAAACTGTAATAAGGATCATGAATTTATAATCATGATTCTTTGTCATATAAAAGTAATAATCATGATTAAGTAGTACACATATTCATGATTAAGTGGTACATATAATCAAATAATGAATTTGATTCTCAATATCCAACCATTAATAAGTATTTTGTAACTTAAAATGATGATTATGCCAATGTCCAAAAATTGAATCCTAAATCTTAATTATGAATCATACCTTTTTCTGTTTAGGGAGAAACCTGCTGCATGTTAAAAATTACATTCATGAATCTGGTTGTCAACTAAGCATGTCGACATTCGTTAACTTTACTATTTTCAGTTGTGGAATATCTCATGAAAGAGCTGACTATGGATGATAAAAAGAAAGCACCCAACTTATACCGGAGGTATACATTATTTATTACCATTTAATATTTTAATATGTTTGATATACTTTATATGTATATATAATGGTGTGGAACAGAAAAACATGATGATGTGAAGGTCGAAGAAACTGTTGTTGGCAAGAAAAAAGGTTCAGATTATTGCTTCTTCACTTCGCATTCATGGCTTCTTGTTTATTGCTCTTTGCTTTTACATCTTTGATCTTACTACAACATTCATAGGATTATGCTTCTCGTTTATACCTCTCAAAAGTATGGAGTGTTGCTGGGATAACCAGGATTTTTGTTCTAGTTCCTGCAAGCTGCTCAGGAAATCAGCTTCAACATTAGCACTTCGATAACAAAAAAACAATTCTGTGGACTACTTGGCATTTCATATGCAATTGATCACCCAAACAGATGATGTGATATTTCTTTGTAGCATCTGGAAATCGATAGTTCCCTCGTCATCAATCATAATGAAACAACCTTTCAAATTCCTGTGAAGATCTTGTAGCTTTTTGAGAGGGTCGGATCCTTGGGTTGTGCAGGAGGACCAGGATGAGATAACTCCTGTATTAAATGCCTAAAATATGTACTGGGCATGCCTATTTCCCCTTTGTGTCCAGAGTAATATAGTCAACATGGTGCTGAAAGTTATTTTTGGTCATCCTTGTAGTGTGAAGAATAAAACGTTGTTGCAATTCTTACAAATGACTCCTTGATTTTGATCTGCAAATAGCAATCTAGAATCTTGAACCTATAATCTGTTTAAATCTTATACTCTAATGGTTGAGATTGATGGGGGACTTTTATGCTTTGCAGAACTTACATGCTATAACTTCATAATTATTAAGTCATTGGCTACTTCACCATTGTTCTCGTTACATAACAAAGAATCAAACGTCAACGATGAATTCTTTCCATGATCACGAATAGAACATAACGATAGTAGGTAATCATCGACAGGATATTCCGAAACTATTTCATCCTCAGTGTTAATCTCGGAACAATCGTTATGAACTTGCGCATCAACCACAATTTTGTTATTAGTTCCATCCATGGTATACGTTTTTTGGGGTTTCAACTCTTGTCGTTCATGAAAACTATTTACTTGTTTAAATACATGTTTCAACATTAATGGACAAATCTAAAAAAAATAATACATATATATTACAAGGATACTATCCCATGATTATAGGGGATGATAGTAAAAAAAAAGATTGAAAATATTTTATCCTCAATTAGTTAGTAACCATTAAGTTTAAGTTGCAAGACATCATTGAATTTGCCAACATATATTTAATACGAATAGAAAAAAAGGACGAATACTGAAATTGAAATAGAACCCATTAATGTAGGAGCATTAACTAATCCACTAATTCAAAAAATTTGAATTGTGATTATCCTTACCATAAATTTCGGGTGCATCTATTATGGAAACTTTAAGAAACCGATAGATTAAAAAAAATTATACAATTAACAAATACCTTAATTACCCTTTAACAATATAGGAACCATCAATTAGTAATAGAAACTAATCTAATGAGATCAACGGTGATGATGAAAGTTGCAAAGGTTGCAAGTTATTTAAGGGTTGCAAAATAGTCTTCCTCTCTATCTCTCTCTCTCTCTCTCTCTCTCTCTATATATATATATATATATATATATATAAACAGGTTATTTGGATCATTTTCAAGTTGAAGTGTTTGACCCTGACCTTACTCGTTTAATTTTCGTGTCGTGTCGTGGCAACCCGTTTACTTAAACGGGTTGAAATGTATTACCCAAATCCGTTTATTACGTGTCGAGTTCGTGTCGAATTAACGTGTCGTGTCAGTTTTTGCGAGGTTTAGATAGAACAGGTGAAAGATCATATTTCCTGTTCTTTATATCTTTTATGTATTTTAATTAATTAATTAAATTATATTAAAATAAATAACTTTAGTAATAAAATATATAATTAGAAAGTCTTTTTTAGACAATTAAAATGATATCAAAAAATATTTCTAATTTTTATCGTATACATTTTCTATATTATCTTTTTATTATTAAAATTTAATAAATCTTATAAATTAACCCATAATATAAAAACCCTATAAAAATTAACACGTTATCGTGAACGTCTAACATGCATAAAAAATAATGAATAAAACTTAAAGAATGAATAAATTATAAAGAGAGAGACATATTTTGTTGAAAGATTAATTCGATTTGTATTTAGTTTATCTAAATAAGGAGAAGATATACTCGAACTGTTGGTTTCCAATTAGGATTAGTAAGGATTTGGGCTATCCCTTATTTTTTTGTTAAATTAGACAGACTAATTAAATCCCTTCTTAGTTTCTCAATAAACAAGAAAAGTTCGTTATTTACCTTTGCATAAGAGTTGTTTCCAATCTCCAACAAATTTGGTATCAGAGGAGGTTGCCTTCCTATCAACTATGGCTACAAGTCCATCCACTTTCAACATTGCATCACCACAAATTCCAGTGTTCAAAGGTGAATCTTACGGATATTGGAGCATCAAGATGAAGACTTTGTTTAAATCGCAAGATCTGAGTGGAGAACAGAAGTGTAGAAGCAAGTAACGATGAAGCAAAACGGAATGAGAAAAAAAGGGATGCCAAAGCTCTCTTTTTTATCCAAGAAGCAACGGAAGTCATCTTCGTTCGCATCACAACAGTAACCACAACAAAACAAGGTTGGCCAATTTTGAAGACCGAGTTTCAAAGTTCCTCAAAGGTGATCACCGTAAAGCTCCGGTCTTTTCGTCATTAATTTGAAACCCCCAACATGAAAGGAAGTGAATTAGTCTAAGAATATTTGACACGCATCTCATTGTTGGTAAGTCGAATGAGATCTTATGGAGAAACAATCAAGGATAAAATTATAGTTGCTAAAGTTTTGAGAAGTTTATTCCCCAAGTTTGATCATGTTGTAGTCGCAAGACTTGGCCGTGTTCACATTTGATGAATTGATGGGCTCGTTACAAGCACATGAAGTGAGGATCAACAGGACAGTAGAGATAGAAGGAGAAAAAGCTTTCTAGATCAAAGTTGAAAGCGAATTCACTAATTACGGAGGAAAAGGACGCGCACGCGATAGCTTTCGAGGACAGGGGATAGGTCATAACACCTTGTTCCAATGTTCTTACTGCAAAAAATATAGACATAGTGAGAAAAATTGTTGGTCGAAACCAGAAGAAGCAAGATATACGAAAGAAGAGGAATTAGAGGATTATCTATTCGTGACCCACACAAGCAGAGATGTACATACCAACGATTTATGGGACCTTTGAAACGTCCAAAAAACACAATAATTTTGAACCTTAAAATTTATCAGAGTCTACCACATCTTCCAAAACTTTCATACATAAATGGAGAATTAGGGACAAGGTCTATAATTACAACTGATCTATCATAAACAACCGACTAATCTAATTCATAACCAACAAAATCAGATTATACGGGTTGTCTATAATATCTCCAAAGTAACCCTATCCCACTAAATTCTCCATAGCGTCTCCAAGATACAGTTCTGGTACTCCTCGACGCTAATCCCTTTGTATCCCTTCCCGAGCTAATACCTGGTAAGACATTTAATTTGAAAAGATTAGGCTTACGCCTAGTGAGAACATCAAGTTTTCAAATTAGAACTTTATAAGCTTTGAAAACCAAATTGTAAACAAAGCATATAAATTAACCTGATCGCAATCTTTCTTACCGTACACATAACATCTTTCGATGACAGGAATTATACCCGATTCCATGAGTATGACAAACACTAAGTCATAGTCTCATGTTCCAGAGCGCCACTACGAATCACCACTGATTCTAGATTTCAGCCCATGTCCAAGAAATTACAATTAAGCCATGCCTATTTCTTGGAGTGGAAGTAGAGATTACAATTAAGCCATGCCTATCCCTTATCTTCCAATAGAAATCAGGAATTATGATTAAGCCACACTTATTCCATGATTTCACATCACAATGCGAAATGGGAATTACCATTAAGCCCGACCTATTCCTCATTTCAAACAAACGGGAATTACGATTAAGCCACGCCTATTCAACGTTTATCAAATCACAATAATAAATGGGAATTACCATTAAGCCCGACCTAATCCTCATTTATCAATTAATGCTAGTGCCTATGGATCCATTACACTTCCTAACATATGTGCGTATAACTCAAAACACATAACAACTTGTATCATACTCGCAGTCGAGTTATAATTATGTCCGTACTGTTAAAATCAAAATATGTCTCATATTCATAAATTCTTTGAACAATACAACCTTACACATAATTATACATGAAAACTTGTCCAGTAAATTAATCCGGAATCAAGTCCGGAACTCAAATCCAGAACACCTACCCGGTAACATCCGGAAATCCGAGGAATCCGGTAATATCCGGAAAAGTATCCGGAGTCCAAGCCCGGAACCATCCAGAAATCACATCCGGTAACAAACCCGAAAAACCATCCGGTATCCGGTAAATCCATCCGGATAGCTTAATAATCCATTTCAGTTTACAGATAGTTTTTATTAAGCAAAAATAGACAGATGAACTCACCTGATACGAATTCGAATTCGATGGAAGCCAAAAGCAGAACTCCAAATTCGATTAAATTCCACCAACACAAATCAATAACCTAAACGAAGCAGATTATTTATGATTATCAATTCTCAAGAAACTGATTGGAGAAATTGATTGAATTTCTTACCAAAAGTGAACCGTGAAGTTGAGTTTCCTTCTCTGCTTTTCCAAACCGACTCCAAAATAGAAATTGAGATATTCTCAATCTCACTGACTTCCTATTTTATAAGTCAGATTTCACCAATTACCATTTAATCCAAAACTATGGTCAAATACCCTTTCGACCCTCCGACTTAAAATATAACATAACGTTTTAAAATAACACTCTCCAATACTTTAAACGTTCCTCATACAAAATTTATGGGGAATTTCGAGGTGTTACAAATCTCCCCAACTTGAAAATGATTTCGCCCTCGAAATCGAAACTATGCGAACAAGTGAGGATATCTATTCTTCATATCCTCTTCAGCTTCCCAAGTCACATTAGCACCTCTATGATGTTTCCACTGTACCTTAACCATGATCACTTCCTTATGTCGTAGCTTCTTAGTCGTCCTTTCTAAAATTGCTTCAGGTTCCTCCACGAAACGACTCTTCTCATCCACTTTTATTTCAGAAAGTGGTATAATATTTTCTTCTTCGGCTAAGCATTTTCGAAGATAACAGACATGGAAGATATTATGGACTCCTTCCAATTCAGCTGGAAGATCCAACTGATACGCTTGAAGCCCTACTCGCTTGATTATAGTGAAAGGTCCAAGAAAACGAGGACTCAACTTTCCACGTTTTCCAAATCTTATAATACCCTTCCACGGAGATACCTTTAACATTACCCGCTCCCCAACTTGGAATTCTTTCGGTCTTCTTTTTGGATCAGCGTAACTCTTTTTTCGATCTTGAGCCGCCTTCATATGTTTCCGAATCTCTTTCACTTTATCGGCAGTTTGTTGTACAATTTCGGGACCAGCAAATTGCTTTTCTCCAGCTTGCAACCATCTGAGCATGTCTTCCAAAGTCTGAATGGTTCTTTCACTTTGCCCGTCCGTTTGTGGATGATAAGCAGTGCTTAAATTTACTCTTGTGCCCAATTCTTCTTGTAGGGACTGCTAAAATCTTGAAGTAAATCGGCCGTCACGGTCAGAATCTACAGACACAGGTATACCATGTCTTGACACCACTTCATCAATATATAGCTTGGCTGGCTTATCTATTGGTGAGAAATTAGCTCTTTTAGTTAAACGATCTACGATTACCCAAATAGCATCGTTACCCTTTAACGCCCTTGGTAACTTAGTCACAAAGTCCATGGTAATCTTATCCCACTTCCATTCAGGAATCTCCAAAGATTGTAGACTCCCATAAGGTCGTTGATGTTCAGCCTTTACCACCGAACACGTCACACACTTCTCTACACATTGTGCCACATATAGTTTCATAGCTGGCCACTAATAGTGTAATTTCAAATCTCTATGCATCTTAGTACTTCCAGGATGTATAGAATATTTGGACTTGTGGGCGTCTTTAAGAAGTAACTCTCGGTTTCCCCCAATCTTTGGCACCCAAATATGGCCTTGAAATAATTTGACTCCGCAACTATCCTCAGTCAGTTGGAGACGTTATCCTCTTTCATATTTTCTTCTAATAATGCTTCCGCTTGTGCCACTTTGATTCTTTTGTTAGCTCCAATATTCTGAAACATTAGAAGTATTGAAAAATGGCCAAGTACAGAAGAACTTCCACAGAAGCTCTGCTGAGTGCAACAGAAGCTCTGCCGGGCATCTAAGAAGAAGCAAAGGAAGTTTGATCAAGAGTGATCAAAGACCGAAGAAACTACATAAGAACGCTACAGAATATCAAGACCTCAGAACCTCTGTCACCAATAACAGAGCCTCTGCAGACAACTTCAGAAGACAAGGAACCCAGTGAAGACTACTCTACAAAGGACCAGACCGCAGAACTTCTGCAACACATTACAGAGCCTCTGTTGTCCTCACTGAAGACTCAAGATACTTATAATATCTTACCACTGTTAAAGAAATATCTTGCTACTGTTCCAGGATCTGTTCATCAACTTGTATGGTAGCATGCCCTGTCCAACTTCAACACATGTCAAACTCTGAGTGGACTCAATAGGGCTTAGTACAACATAGACGTCTGCGACATTTAATGCATGCAGTTTTCCAACTGTTCATACCATCTCTTCTTTCCTGTAGCAACAGTCTCTTGTCTAGAATAGATCTTTTGTAGTAGTATAAAAGGAAGACTCATGTTGAGTTCTTCCTAAGAAATCACTGTTTTACACTTTACAAGTTTACACAATCACTTAACACACAACACAAAACACTTACACTCAATTAGCGTCAAATCTCTACTAAGTGTTCTTGATATATTAAATACAGTGGGTCTTTGTGCTATAAATCTATTCTCTTCACTGTTTATTTGATAGTGTGTGTTCTAAATCTATCAAACATATCTGTTAGTTCTTCAAATACGCTTACGCATCAAACATAAACTCGAACTAATAGATCTGACAATCTTGTATAAGCAAAACGGGAACCAACAATTGGTATCAGAGCAAAGCTTGATTTTCAATATCAAGTGATCCTCGTTTTTACAAAGATTTTTGATAGAAATTGTCTGTTTTTAACCTGTTCTTCATTCCTTCAAACAGTTTCTGTTTTACTGTCATCTTCGATTCATTTGATCTGGTAACATCATAGAAACTGTTTCTTTCGTTAAAAACTTCATTTAAAATATCTAGAATGAAATTTTATGGTGATGCTGACTCAATTTTTTATTCAATACTCAGTACAAATTTTCGCGAAATAATTCCTTCTCTTGAAAAAGAACTAGATGAAAAGAACAAAAGCATTTTTATTATTTCTGATAAAATTGCTAAACTTGAAAAATCTGTTAAAAACTTAAACTGTGAAAATCTTGAACTAAAAAGGAACTTATCTTTGTCAGATGAAGAAAATAAAAGACTTGAACTAAAATGTTTAAACTTCTCTAAACTAATTTTCAATTTTGAAAAGACTGTGGTCAATGAAAGAGGAAATTATGAAGAGAAGAAAACTGTTCTTGAAACAAAGTCGATGAAGCTTACTTATAAAATCTCAGAATTGCAGAATATCCTTGAAAAAGAAAGGAAAGAATCTGATTCTGAAAGAAAAGAATCTGAACAGTTGAAGGTTCAAAGATTTCAAGATTTAAGTCAAAAAGATGACTTTGAAAAAGAGAGAAGGATTTTTAAAACAGAAATATCCAAACTAACAAAAGGACTCTCTAATTTATCAACTGAAATCATGTTGGAGAAAAGATGCAAATCTAATCTCCAAAAGATGCTTGAGGAAAATTTAAGGAAAAAGAATATTTTTGCTAAACAGATCAGGAAATTCAATCGTGAAGGATCTTTTAAGCCTAATATGTTTTCAAAACTTCAGACCTCAACATCGAAATTTTTGCATGATCATAGGTTGGACAAATTAGTTAATCAAACTTTTAAAAAGGTGAAAAAGGTTTGGATAGTGAAAGGCTCTATACCTGTTCAAAATGCTCAAAAAGACAAAAAGCCTTTCATTTCTGGTATGTATGACAAATGCATAAAGGCGTTTCATACAATAGGACCCATACGGTTATGGGTACCCAAAACCTCTGTAAGTATAACATAGATACTGTATATTATGTAAATATTTTTGTTTATTTATTATTTTCTGTATGTAAATTCTTAAATATATAGTAGTTCTTAATATCACAGAACTTCTGTAAGGTCTGCTCAGAACCTCTGACAACCTCTACAGAACCTCTGATGATCTTGACCTATGTCCTGTGCACAACTTATCTTATTCTTAACCAAGCATAGGTCAAGGGGGAGCAGAAGAAGACACTTGATCTACAAAGGTTGTTAGATCAAGGGGGGGCGAAAAAGGAGACCTTGCTGAATCTACAGAGATTTATAAGTCAAGGGGGAGCTAAGAATGCGACAGAAGAAATCACACTCGCCGAACTAAAAGAACAAAAGGTTGGTATCTCGTACTTTTAGGTTTTTGAAAACAGTTTTCTAGGACAAAAAGTGTCAAATATGTCCTAAATATACTAAGTGTTGAAGATCTGATAAGAAGACTCAGATGTTCTGAGTAGAGAAGTCAGAGGTCTGACTGTGAAAGCTCAGAAGTATTGTTCAGTGGAAAGAGAAGTCAGATGTCTGAGTTAAGGAGTCAGAAGATCTGAGAAGCTTTATCAGAAGAATGTTCAGAAGTTCTGAACTATCTGTTCAGAACTTATGACGAGATACTTTACTTAGTATTTTATAAACTAATTAGGACACGTGTTATGTTCTTATTAGTCTTTCTTATTTGTACCGTAGCTTTAAGATGTCCGTTGCAGTATAAATAGTAGTTAGCTCTATGTTGCTAACTGATTGATTTTTCCCGTATAACTTTGTATTCATTCCTTGTAATCTTTGAGATTCTCTCTCTCTTAGATCTGTAATTCTGTTCATCATTGAATACAATTGGGCTTGATCATACAACTTCTCAATTACTGCTTTCTATATTGATTGTAAGATAAGATCCTGTTCTTTCAATTGGTATCAGAGCTAATCAACAAACAAATTCGTTCAAGATTGTTATCGTGAAGATCAATTGATCAATTTCTTGAAGATTTCTTGATTCATTCAAAATTCGATCGCTGCTAGGGCTAGTTCTTGAATTCTTGGCAATTCTTGAATTTCCTGTTACATTTCGATCAAGAAACTCGAATTTGTCTTTCTGTTGAATTTTCTTACAATCATGTCTTCTAAAGAATATCTAGCCATGGGATCTGAAACCAAACCGCCTGTTCTTATACCAGAAGAGTATCAGCAATGGAAAATTCGTATGATCCAATTCCTAGACAATATTGATGAAAATCTAATGGTCTCTATTCGAGAAGGTCCAATTGAAGTGTACATCGATGTTGCTGCAACCCCTGCTACAGAGACAACTCCAGAAATTCCAGCGACCAGGGTGAAAAAGAGTTATTCCCAATACACAGCTGAACAGAAGAATAGGCATGCTATTGACAAAAGAGCAATTACTTTGATGACTTTGGCTGTCCCAAATGAGGTTCTTAACAGGATTGACAGTGGATCATCAGCTAAAGAAATGTGGGACGAATTGGAAAGGCAAATGTTAGGAACTGTGAGATCTATTCAGGCAAAGTTAAATCAAAGCATAAATGCTTATGAAAGGTTCAAAGCAAAAGAGTCAGAAAGTTTAACACAGACATATAGTAAATTTTGAACTATTCTAAATGACTTGAGAAGAAATGGACTGAAGAAAACGAAGTCAGAAATAAATTACAAATATCTGAACAGTCTAAATTCAGAATGGTCATCATTTGCCATAAGTCTGCAAATGAACAAGGATATGTGTGAAGAAGACTTAAATGATTTGTTCTGTGTTCTTAATCAACATGAAGACTCTGTCAAGTTAGTTGTGGAAGAGAAGAAAAATGTTGCTGATCAGTTAGCGTTCTTATCAATGTCCAAAGCAATCAAAGCACCCAAAAAGACTGCATATCTATCAGAGATACCTAATCTGGAAGAATCTGACAAGGAAGAAGGATCAGAAGATGATGAAGATATAAAGATAATGGCTGAGAAACTAGCTTTGTTGACAAATACTTTCAATAAAAGGTATGGGAAGGGTAGATTTCAAGGAAATTATAAGAGAGTTGGGAGTTCAGATTATAAGAAGAAAGAAGACAGAGAAGAAAATAAGTTTGAAAAGAGAGTAGAGAGAAGTGAAGAAAACAAAGAAGAGAAGGATGAGAGAAAAGAAAAGAATCTGTGTTTCAAATGTGGAAAATCTGGCCACTATGCTAAGGATTGCAGAGTTAAAATTGTGAAAGACTATGAGTACTACACCAAGAAGGCTCAGCTTGCAAAGAAGAGAGATGATAAAATTGCTTTGTTGGCTGAACAGGAGAATTGGTTGTACTATACTTCTGATGAAGATGATCATATCAACTTTCCACAGATGCAGAGCTATATGGCAAAAATGAGGAATGAGGATGATTCTGATTTTGAAGATGCTGATTCTGAGTCATCTGCTGAGGTACATTCTTCACTTGAATTAGAGTTAATGACACAGATTGGTGAAATGAAAACTGAATTTGCTAATCTAAGAAAACAGATAAAAGGAGAAAGAAATTTGGTTAACAAATTCAGAATTGAAAAAGAAGTAATAAAAGAACAATATGAAGAATCTGAGGCTGAGAAACAGAAAGTTAAAGATGAAAATTCTGAATTGATGAAAAGGCTTTCTGAACTAAAAGTTGAGTTTTCAAAAATAAAGGATGAAAAAGGTGATTTACAAATAAAATTTGATATGTTATTTGAAGAAAGAAAGAATTTATACGCCAAAATTAAAGAATTAGAAGATCTGAATTTGAAAAGGGGTCAGACTCAGCAAACACTAAATCTTTTATTAAGCAATGTTAAAGATACAAGATTTTACAACCCAAAGAAGGGATTGGGATTGGAAGAAAATGTCACTTTAAAAAGAGCTCCAATCAACTTGTATGAAAAACTTCAAGTTTCTAAGCCAAAAATCCCAGAAATTGTTGAAGTTTTCATAAGACCTGCTAGTTCTATAACAAGTTCTGACAATTTGCAAAGACCAAACTCTAAAAAGTCAGATGAGAAAATTTCTGAATCTAAAACAGAAAAGTCAGTTGGTTCAGAAGAAAAGGCTAAGAAAGAAGTTTCTAAACCAACAGATGAGAAGCCAAGATACAATGATACTAAATTCAAGTATGATTCTTTAAATGTCAGCTACAAAAATAAACAACCAAGTTTTTCATATCATGACATTGAGAGCATATTTGACACAAGTAAAAATTCTGAAACAGTCAATCAGAAGTCTGAAACTTCTAGTCAGGATTCTGAACTTTGTAGTCAGAACTCTGAGCCTAAAGATCAGACATCTGAGTCTGTAAATCAGAACTCTGACTCAAGTAGTCAGAAGTCTGATTCAACTGATTTTTCTGAAACAAAATCAGATGAATTTTTGCAACTTGAAAAGAGATTTAATCTTGTGAGTCAAGAACTTGAGGACTTAAGGAAAGCTTATGATGAACTTGAAAATGATTTCTGTGAGGTGGATATTAAACTTGAAGAAGCTTTGAAAGAAAAGAATATTTTTATTCAGAAAATAACAGAGCTTGAAAAACTGAAGACTGAGTATGATCTTTTTAAAATTAATGCTTCAAGAGAAAATGATAAATTCTTTAATGAATCAAGTACATATGAAAAAGGTGAATCATCTAATTCTTCTAACAAAAAGAACTTGAATTTTTCAGAAAAAGAAGAAAGCAAAAGGAAAGATGATCTTGCAAAGTTGAATGATCTGAAAAGGGATCTTGAGAAGATTAGAATGAAATCTACTTCTGAACTCAAAGCTAGAAATTCTTGTAATAAGGGCAATTGTACTCTGAACAGTATCAATAAAAATGAAATGACCTATGTTTCAGATTTATTGTCACTTGCAAAGAAAAATCTTGTTTGTGTTAGATGTAAAAATGATTCATTCCAATATTCTCATAAATGTCAAGTCAAAATAACTTCTGTTTCATACATAAGAAAAGATATTCAGAAAGTTTCTGTTCCTCAAAATACAGAAAAGAAGAAAATTTCTGTTCCTCAGACTCAGAAGAAAGAAAAGATAAAAGAAAAGAAAGTTGAAAATATAACAAAACCAAAAGTTACAACTCTCAAAAAGAATTTGAACAAGCTTGTAAGCAGAAAATGTTCTGACTTCATAAAAGTTCAAGGAAAGTGGTGTTTGAAGAAAGATTTTGAGTGGAGAGTAAAAGGTACTAATGTTAAATCCAATGACAAAGCTAACAAAGATGGACCCATTCCAAAATGGGTACCTAAACCTAACTGATTCTTTTGCAGGGCTGTCATGTGTGGTTTTTAGATTCAGGAGCTTCAAGACACATGACAGGTCAGAAGTCTTTTCTATCAAACTTCACAGAAAAGGCTGGAGGAGCAGTAAACTTTGGAAATAACAGCAAAGGACAAGTCAAAGGTTATGGGGATTTAACTAAAGGGGATCTGACTATCCAAAAGGTTTTCTATGTTGAAGGATTACAGCATAAGTCAGTTTTTAGACAGTCTTTGTCAAATTAAGTTTCAAATAACAGGTTGCATGATTTTAACTGAAAATGATGTTAAAGTCTTCTGGGCCAAAAGACATATGGACTTATTTGTAGTTAATTTTTCAAAATTGAAAACATTAAATACAGTTTGTCTTTTATCAAAATCAACTGCAAATGAATGCTGGCTTTGGCACAGAAGATGTTCTCATCTGAATTTCAAAGATCTTAATAATCTTGTTGCAAAACATCTGGTTAAAGGCTTACCAAAGCTTAAATTTGAAAAAGAATCATTATGCTCAGCTTGTGAAATGGGCAAGATGAAAAAGAGTTCTCACAAATTAAAAATGGACTCATCTTGCAAAGCACCATTAGAAATGATTCATACTGATCTTTGTGGTCCAATTTCAGTTCAATCTATGGGAGGAAAGAAATATATGCTTGTGATTGTTGATGAATTCTCCAGATACACATGGGTTGAGTTCCTAAGAGCTAAGTCAGAAGCTGCTACTACATTGATAAATTTTATCAAAAGGATTCAAGTTCTCTTACAACTTCCAGTTCAGAAAATCAGAAGTGATAATGGAACAGAGTTCAGAAATGAGACTCTTCAGAGTTTTTTAGAAAGTTCTGGGATTTCTCACAATTTTTCTGCTGTCAGAACTCCTCAACAAAATGGTGTTGTTGAAAGGAAGAATAGAACTCTAGTTGAAGCTGCGAGAACAATGCTGGCTTATGCAAATCTTCCTACTTTCCTATGGGCTGAAGCAATTGCAACTGCTTGTTTTACACATAATAGAACTTTAATCAATAAGAGATTAAATAAGACTGCTTATGAACGGATAAATAAAAGAAAACCATTAATCAAATTCTTTCATGTTTTTGGTTGCAGGTGCTATGTTCTTAGAGACAGAGAAAATCTTGCCAAATTCGATAAAAAGGCAGATGAAGGATACTTTGTGGGTTATTCTTTAACTTCCAAAGCATTCAGAATCTACAATAGAAGAACCAAGAGAATGATGGAGAGCATAAATGTAACTTTTGATGAAGCCAGAATGCGGACTTCTGAACAAGACAGTTCAGAACTCATGCTGAACAAGACAAAAATGACTTCTGATACAGATTCTAATCCTATTTGTTCAGAACTCAATTTAATGTTTAAGGATGCTTTTAGTGAACTAATTTCTGATTCTTATGCAGAATATGAAAACCCAAAGATGGTCAAAGAGATGAAAAATAAGACTCCAGAAATAGTTCAATCAACTGTAATTTCTGACAAAGGTCCATCAGAGGAATGTCCAAATCTAATACATACAAGTGGTGAAAATTCTGAACCTTGTAATCAGAATTCTGATTCTTGTACTCAGAACTCTGAACAAGTCACTCAGAATTCTGACTTCATTAATCAGAACCCAAACTTGGATATGACTTCTATTCATACATCAGAACAAGGGGACAGTTCAGAATTACAAGCAATCATTGATGAGAATGATGCAAACAACAATTATTCAGAGATTGATGTACTTCCTAGTGCAAATAAATGGACTAAAAATCATCCTATTCATCAAGTAATAGGTGATCCTTCAGCAGGAGTAAAAACCAGATCAGCTACAGCAAATGAAGCAATGTTTGCTGGTTTCTTGAGTGTGATTGAACCAAAGAAAGCTAATGAAGCTTTAGAGGATCCAGACTGGATTTCAGCAATGCAAGAGGAATTGCTTCAATTTGAAAGAAATAAAGTCTGGAGACTCATTCCAAAGCCTGGAGGTAAATCTATTATTGGAACTAAATGGGTGTTCAGAAACAAAAAGGATGAATCAGGTGTTGTCATCAGAAACAAGGCAAGATTGGTTGCTAAGGGATACTGTCAACAAGAGGGAATTGATTATGATGAGACATTTGCACCAGTGGCAAGAATAGAGGCAATCAAAATATTTTTAGCCTATGCTGCACATAAAAATTTCAAGGTGTATCAAATGGATGTCAAATCAGCCTTTCTAAATGGCAAACTTAATGAAGAGGTGTATGTCCATCAACCTGAAGGTTTTGTTGATCCAGAATTCCCTGATCATGTTTATATTTTAGACAAAGCTTTATATGGTCTAAAACAAGCACCACGAGCCTGGTATGATACTCTTACTAAACACTTGTTAGGTTCAGGATTCAAGAAAGGTAAGATTGACACAACTTTGTTTTTAAAGAAACAGGGTGATGATTTGATTCTGATTCAGATTTATGTTGATGACATAATATTTGGTTCTACCAGTCCAGAATTATGTGATAATTTTTCAAAAATCATGTCGTCTGAATTTGAAATGAGCATGATGGGTGAGCTGAATTTTTTCCTTGGTCTACAAGTCAAACAATTACCAAAAGGTATTTTTATAAATCAAGGAAAATATGTCAGAGATATTCTGAAAAAGTTCAAAATGTCTGATTGTGCTTCTATGAGAACACCTATGGCAACTAACATAAAGTTAGATGCTGATCTCAAAGGTGTTTCAGCAGATATCAAACTTTATAGAGGCATGATTGGATCATTACTTTATTTGACTGCAAGTAGACCAGATATCATGTTTTCTACCTGTTTCTGTGCTAGATTTCAATCTAACCCGAAAGAATCACATATGTTGGCTGTCAAAAGAATTTTAAGATATCTCAAAGGAACACCTGATCTAGGTTTATGGTATCCAAAAGAAACTGACTTCAAATTGACTGCTTTCACTGATGCTGATCATGCAGGAAGTAGGTTGGACAGAAAGAGTACATCTGGTGCTTGTCACTTTTTGGGAGATAAAATAGTGAGTTGGGCATCAAAGAAGCAGAATTGTGTATCCACTTCAACTGCTGAAGCAGAGTATGTTGCTGCTGCTGCTTCATGCTCTCAAACATTGTGGATGAGAACACAACTCATGGACTATGGATATCAGCTTAACAAGATTCCCATCTATTGTGACTCAGAAAGTGCAATTGCCATTACTCAGAACCCTGTTCAACATTCAAAGACTAAACATATAGATGTGAGGTATCATTTTATAAAGGATTATGTGGAAAAAGGAACTATAGAGATGCACTTTGTGCATACAAAGTATCAATTGGCTGACTTGTTCACAAAGCCTCTTGATCACAAAAGGTTTTCTTTTCTCATATGTAAAATAGGAATGCTTAATCTGCCTAATTGAAAATATTTTTTTTCTTAAAAATGCTAAATTTTTTCTAAGTAAAATTGTCTGAGTAGTGTATTCAGAACTTCTGAGTCTTGAGTTCAGAACTTCTGAGTCTTGAGTTCAGAACTTCTGAGTCTTGAGTTCAGAACTTCTGAGTCTTGAGTTCCAAACTTCTGAGTCTTGAGTTCAGAACTTCTGAGTCTTGAGATCAGAACCTCTGAATCTTAAGGTCAGAGATTCTGAGTCGATACTTCAGCAATCTAACTTTCAAAAATTTATTTTTGAGAAATACAAATAACTTCAACTGTATGGATTATGCTTCTTATATTATCTTTTTATCTCATCTTTATGTATCATTAATAGTCAAATGCATGCTCAAGTCAAGGGGGAGCATCAAAATTCTTTTGGAAATCATTTTGTGATGCTTAAAAGATTTGTTTTCATTTCTTATCGCTGATCATTCTAAGAACAAGGTTTTAATGATAAATTTTTTTGTTATTCAAACTATATCTGAATTAAAAACTTTTCATATTCAGATATAAGATTTTAAATGATCCTTTTTAAATCATCATAATATGAACAGAGTTTTGATGATAAAAAGTGCTTCTATCTGTTCAAACCTCTTCTGAATAATCAAAACGTTTTATATTAGTCAGAAGTTGATTTTAAATGACATTTTGGTTACAAGGAAAAATTCTTCTGAGTCATGGAATCAGAACATCTGTGCGTGTTATTCAGATCTTTGACTTGAGTCAAAATTCTATCCACTAACACGTGTCAGCTTCATATTTGTTTGACAATGCCACGCATTTCATTTAAATCCTTTGTGGTATTTCACATGTGTTGACTCCGTTATAACATTGATTTTGCTTTTCCGTTAAACCTTTCAACTTCGCGGATTTTAAATAGGTCTTAAAATTCCTATTTCAAATTTCTTTCAAATTCCAGAGCGAAAACGTGAGATACGAATCAAATCCAGAGTTCTTTGAGTTTGTGTTCTTCTTAAATCATGTCTGAAATACGAAGAAGTGGTCCAATTTCTCTACATTCTACAAAATCGATTATGGATTCATCCGATTCGGAAAATGATGAAGTACAAAATAGAGTTGCAGAGGAAGGGGCAATAAGAAATGATGAAGAAGATGAACAAATGGATGAATCTGAAGGAAATGCGGATGAGGTAAACGTTAATATTGAACATGAACAGAGTGCTGCAGGTTCTATTATGTCAGATAGATCTATTTTAGTGGAAAGAATTGTTCCTGAGAGTGAATGGCTGAAATTATCTGAAAATAACTGTGTTATATTATTTGAGGAAAGCCGTTTTAAGCCTGAACACAGAATTATCATGGAGTTATTCAAACATCATCCGTACAGAAAATGGTTTACAAGAAGTAAAAATGTGCCTGTTCAGTACATACAACAATGGTGGAAACATCTTAGGTTAGAAGATAATAAGTTTGTATCTGAAATTGGAGGAGTGACATTTGTCTTATCTATTTCTGCACTAAGAGAAATGCTGAATCTACCAGAGAAAGATGATGTACAAAGAAGAACAGATTTTGAGGATTCACCCTTAACAGAGGAATTAATAGCAAAGTTTATGAAGTTGGGATACAATGAAGGATTGAGGACTCTCAGTTTGTTTAGAAGAAACAAATTACCACCTATTTGGGCTTGCTTCTTTCATGTGGTAAATAAATGTGTGTCAGGGAAGAATAGTTCTGCTGATCAAGGTTCTAAACAAATTCTTCAGATATTTCAGGGTTTAGTGAAGAATAGGCATTATGACTATGCTTTAATACTTTGGGAAGATATGAAGAATACATTTGAAAAGAATCAGAAAGCAATTCAGAAGAAAACAAAGGATGCTCCACTGACATACATTCCTTACATAAGGTACTGGCAAATTGTTATTTGGTATGCCATGCAGGAAAACAGAACAATCTCAAGAAGAACAAATGAAGAGCATGGCCCTACATTTTATTTGGGTAAGATGACCTCAGTAACAAGACTTGAAAACTATCCCAATCATAAACTATTGCCAAAATCACTTAGGAGCTATATTCCAAGGGAGAGTGAGATTTTAAAAGCTTATTGCACCTCTATGGGAATTGAATTACCTCAAATCCCTACCCAAGAGGACCAACCTGAGAAGAGAGGTGAGGGGTCTAGTCGAATTAGAGAGGGGGAGGATGTTCAGATGGGTGAACATTCAGAGAGACTTGAGGGGGAAAATTCTGAGAGCTTGGTTAGATTTGGTGAGGAAAAACAGAATGAGAATGATGAGGATGAGAGATTGTCAACAGAGGTTCAAACAGAAAGAGATGCCTCTGAACCAGCTAATCTTGACCAGGTAACCACAAATGCTATTGGTTCACATCTCTTGGTGTCCAATATTGAAACAAACACCATGGACCTAGTGGTGGATCTTGAACAACCCATCCATATCCACTCAGAAGCATTTCAACATGCTACTGTTTCACATAAATCCGGGGAACCATCCCAAACTCATTTGGAGGGAGGTGATAAATCCCAATTTATTTCTCAACACATTGAGTCTGAATATCACAGTCCTATTCATATTGAGCCTGAAATTCCTTTTGACACTTGCACAAATCAGGAATTTCGTATTCCTGAAACAACATTCATAGACATACCTAATGTTGGGTGTCGAGGATTGGATGGAAGTCCTGGTGAGGTGAACATTACAAAAGCCTCATTAAAACGTGCATCTGTTGTACAAGATGACTGTGTGTTATCTACAGGCCATGAGCCCTCTGGGCACATGAAAACTGGACCATCTGTTGGTTCAGGTTCACTGTTAGAAACTTCTGAATTTGAAAAGATTCAGAAACAAAACAAGGAGATGGGGGAAAAAGTAGAAAATTTGGAGAAGAGGGTGGAGGATTTGAATGATGAGATGTCAGAGTTGAAAGTTGTGTTGGAGAAAAAGTTGATTTCTGTTGAAACCAAAGTAGATGATGTAAAGAAATCCTTGGATTCTCACAAAAAGGAGATCGTGGATATAATGTCTGGTTTTCAAAAAGATATGTTACAACAAATGCAAGGTATGCAGGAATCTATACTGAAAGCACTGAGTGTATCTTTGGCTTCTACTTCAAAGCCTCTTGATCCTGTTCCTATTGCAGAAGCTGAACCTGGAGTTGCTTTTAATCAGAACTTGAAAAGAAAGTTTGATGATAATGAGCCTCATGATCATCAAAAGGGGGAGAAAAGACAAAGGTTAAGTTCTGATGATGATATTGGCATAGAAGATTTTGAGATGGCAGATATGCAATTAGCTAGTACAAAAAGTTCAGAAGATCAGATACAGGAAAATTTAAAGGCAATAACTCAGATAGTTCAGATTGATAGCTCAGATACAGAGGAAATGGAGTTGGAAAGTACAGATGGTGGTGAGTCAGATAAAACAGAGGAATTAAACTTAGACATAGAAATGGAAAGAAACTCAGATGAAACTGAAGCTATTGAGGAATCTGCATCGAGATCAGAAAAGACAGTGGAAAGTGAAGTGGTCAACATGTGTACAGATATTGTGGTGTATAACAAAGAAAATATGACAAATTCTGAATTAAAAGAAAGGAGGTTAAGTGAAGAGTTGATCAGAAGGATGCATAACAGTTTAGTCAGAGCTTTGAATGTTCAAAAAGTTCAGCAAGGAATAAAAATGATAAGACCTATTGATCTAATGGGAGAAGAAGACAGAACTGTGAATTATACTCAGGATTTTGAAGATGATTTTATATTTAACTTTTGTGATGAGTTAAATACAGAAGAAGAGTATGTGAAAGTGAAAGACTTCTTTATGCCTTCTGAGTATGTATTCAGAAAACCAATTGAGATCCCAAAGATTAAATTGCAAAGACTAGAAGAACCTGTGTGTGACTTCATTCTAGAGCTAAGTGATGTGCCATTAGCCAGACAATTTCATGATGATATTTTTCCTGAGGAAATATATGATAATCTCTACTACACAGAAGGAGAGTATGAGCCTTTGGAAATTAACATTGATGGTTTTATGGATGACAGAGCTCAGATGATCTACTCAGAAGCTTCTAACAGGTTCAGAGTTCCAGACTCAAAACTGCATATTCAGAAAAGAATTGAGAAAGTTCTGATGTTTCAACAAGATGAATTCAATGGTTTAATGTTTGTTAGAATGGAAGTACTGAAAGAAAGAAATACAAAAGTTTCCATGTCTACTTTTGATTTTCACAGATTGACTCTTGATGATCAGATCTTTCTAGTCAAGTTCTTTGCTAGCACTGAAGAAGCCTTGATAGAAATTGAATGCAGAAGACTTCTGGGTATTTATGTCAGAAATATATACTTGTATGACTTCCAATTGGCTATTGAAGAAAGAAAAGAAAAGTGTAATCTGAGTTCTCCCACAAAGAAAACAGAAGTTGATTATCATGTGAAGGGATTTGTAAATGAAGGAATGGAGACAGAAGGGTTCACATATATAGTTCACGAAAGGCTTGAATTGTTCAGATTAAAAGAGTTGGTAAAGTACAGTGATGCAACTCTGAATTGGGTGTAGATTAAAATGGAAGTAAGTATGGAAGCTGAAAAGGAGAGTTTAAAGAAGAGATGTATAAACTGTGTGAAGAGGAGGTTGGATCTTAGAAGAAAAATCAGAAACAGTAGTGAATGGTTGCTATCTGAGGTGAATCCCAAAAAGATTCTACATAATGATTTTGTGTTTCCTGCTGAGTATGAAGTGAATGGAATTTTGTCAGATGAAGTTGAAGAAGTGCAGAATACAATATCTCAGAATGTGCAGATAACTAGTTTTGATCAAGCTGAACAGTCTGAACCAAAAGAAGATGAAATATCCATTGATTTAAATGGATACTTTCTTGAATTTGATTTACCTGAGTTCTTCAAACCAAAAGAGGTACAATTCTTGGATGTGTATTATGATAGACCTAAGGAGACTCAGATCTGGTTGGCTGAAAAATTAAGATGTCTTGGCAAAACAAAGCAAGCTGTTTACTCAGATTTTTTAATCACTGGAATCAGAGAGTTGAGGGTTAAGAAATTCAGAAAGATGGAGTACTTATCTTTTGAAGTTCTGAGAGAAGATGGCAAGGTTTATTACTTTACTGATGCAGATTTTGAGAAACTATCAGTAGTTGACTTCTACAGATTACACAGCTTTCTATGCTTCAAAGAGTCGAGCAAAGACAGAAATGAAAGGAAGGCCAGAAGTGTGGTAATTGAGGCCATGTTCTACATCTTAAGGTGGCACTGTCATACAGACTTTCAAATAGCTTTGTACCTACAAAAGTCATGTGTTTATCTGGCAAATCCCAACACAGATCATGAACAGAAAAAGAAGTTAAAGACTGGAAGTGTTCACAAATATCCAGATTTGGGAGTATTTTTGAAAAATAAAAGTGGAAAGATTTTCTTCAGAGCAAAGGAAACCGCAAAATACTGTTCTGGAACTTTAAGAATCATAAAGCATAATTTGGAGAAAAAGATGCTGAAAGTGAAGGAAGCAAACATGACTCAAGAAGCAATCAATCAGCAAGTTGAGATTATTCAAGAAATCATTGACAAAATTGATAAAAGGCTTAATCTGAGAAATGTGCTACTTCAGAAGATTGTTCCTGCTCTGAAAGAACTGGATGATGCAAAGTTTAAGTTTATTTGACAAAAAGGGGGAGATTGTTAGATCTGAAGTTTTGTCAATAAACTAAGTGTTGAAGATCTGATAAGAAGACTCAGATGTTCTGAGTAGAGAAGTCAGAGGTCTGACTGTGAAAGCTCAGAAGTATTGTTCAGTGGAAAGAGAAGTCATATGTCTGAGTTAAGGAGTCAGAAGATCTGAGAAGCTTTATCAGAAGAATGTTCAGAAGTTCTGAACTATCTGTTCAGAACTTATGACGAGATACTTTACTTAGTATTTTATAAACTAATTAGGACACGTGTTATGTTCTTATTAGTCTTTCTTATTTGTACTGTAGCTTTAAGATGTCCGTTGCAGTATAAATAGTAGTTAGCTCTATGTTGCTAACTGATTGATTTTTCCCGTATAACTTTGTATTCATTCCTTGTAATCTTTGAGATTCTCTCTCTCTTAGATCTGTAATTCTGTTCATCATTGAATACAATTGGGCTTGATCATACAACTTCTCAATTACTGCTTTCTATATTGATTGTAAGATAAGATCCTGTTCTTTCAACTGTGGATAACATTTCAAAAATCAAAAGATCAAAAAGTTTCATAAAATTTGAGATATGAGAAATTTGAGGTCATAGAGCTTCTGCTGGGCTCAACAGAAGCTTTGCCAGGAATATGCTCTATGATCGCAAATTTAACCTCTATCGATCTTTTGGAATGTCATCTCGAAAACCAATTACACGCACAATGCTACAAAAGTCTTAAGCTACAGAGTACTTTCATCCAAAGAACCTCTGTAGATCACTCAAATCTTTCAAAAGACTTCTGCTGCACAAAATCTTTGAGATTTACAATTTTCTAGGACACCAACTTTCAAATAGGTCCTAAATACATTGTTAAAACTGATCAAAAACTTGGATGATTAAAAAATGTTTATAAATTATTAGTTATTAGAAATTTCCTGTAACAGAGCCTCTGCTGGCTCTGGCAGAGGTCCAAAAACCTCTGTAGGACTATTTCTCTACTAAAGATTTATCGATCCTCTCCTTGCGTTTTTCAAACAATTTTCATAAGATACAATCTACAGAGATAAAAGTTTTTCAAAATCACAGAGCTTCTGTACCCACAGAGCTTCTGTAAAGATTTTCACTTAGGAACTTCTGTAACGGTAACTTTTCTGTGGTGAAAATTTAAACCCACGCGCTCTTCATTTAATATGGCCGCCCACGACGTCTCGTCATCACTGACACTATTGACATGTCGAGTTTTCATTGACGTACATATAACGCCGTCCTGAAAACTTGCTCCACGCCAAATGAACTCGAGTGCGGACCTCAAATTTTATTAACTTTCTCACATTTTCACCGTTCCAAATTCTACCTGTTACCACAGTATAAAACCTAAGTTAAAATAACTTTCAAAACTTTACTATTCTCTCATCTTCTCCGGCGAACTTGCTTATTTCTTTCTGAAAACCTAGAACTTTCAAACTTACAAATGGCTTCCAGTTCCAAAGCTACTCACGTTTCACCAATGAACTCTCCGCCACTCTCTCCAGTACATTCTGAGCACTCCCACAACTCACATACCGCCGCCGATACCAACAGACATGACTCCGGCGACGAGGCATCCTTTGTACCCACTACCCACCTGCAACAATTTTTCTCTAATGACCATTTCGAGCAAACCCTTCCCATTAAATCAAACAATTGTTATCTTGTTCCTTCTCCTACGGCTTTTGGTAAAGAACATGCCATACTGCTAAACATCCTAGAGAACCACTTTCTTTACCCTCTTCTGAGCAAAACCGTTGAACAATTACCTGTACGTTACCTACATCAGTTTTGGCAATCTTGCCGTTATGACGCTGACACCGATTTGATCAGAGGCTATATTTCTAAACCTAACCAAAGTAACAGTCTTGAACTGATGTTCAACCGCACCATGTTCTCATTAGAATTTGGCCTTCCAACAAGAGGACTCATGGGAATCAAAAAGTATGCCCCTAACCAACAAATGAAGAACTTGTCGACTTTCTGCACATGTTAGGGTACAACCAACAGTTGAAAAAGAGGAACGATTTCCGCAGAGCAAGACTACCCCCTGTGGAATACCTTATTCTCCATCCTAAATCGTTGCCTCACGGGAAAAATCGGGAGCATCGATCAAAACTCACCTCAAATTCTCTCAATCATGTATGGTGTGTACTATGATCTACCACTAGATTATGCCACCATAATGATGCAAGAGATCATCAACACCATCGATCGAAAAATCGCCTCCCAGAAAGCCAAAATGTCTGATCACAACTGGTTGCCCCCTCTGCAGTTCCAGCGAATCCTCAGTGTACTTTTCGAACCCCTACTCCTTATCCAAAAATGGCCAATGGACGGTCCCAAACCTAAGCAATTTCCTATGTCAAAGAACACCCCTACAGAACATGAGGACGGCTACCCGGACAGCAGACCACTGTCAAAGGTAATGTTAGGTTATGCTAGTAATGAAGAACTAGTTAGTGAGTACACACGCGTTTACAGAACTCCTGAACCCAGTTCTGTAACACCCCCGCATATAGGATTACCCATAGGAGGTAGTGTTGTAGAGAGACTAACAGAGGAAGAATGGAAGATAAAGTTGGCTAAACACAAGGCCAACCAGAAGAACTTCAGAAATATAAGGAAAGACCTCTATCCTTCAAAGAGGAAGTCTTCTGAGGGATCTAAAGAGAAGAAGAAGAAAAAGGGAAAGAAAACCAAGACCCCTACAGAGGAACCACTTGCCTCTGCTTCTGCTATCCAACAACCCCCTGCAGAACCATCTTCTCCACCCACTGAACATAACACAGAACCCTCATCTCCACCACAAACCCAAGGTCACTCTGCCCCTCCCTCTTCCAAAAGAAAAAGAAAGTCAAAATCTACAGAGGAGGGGGCACCTAAACCAAAGAAAAGAAAATCAAAGAAGAAGAAACTCTCTTCTCCTCTACAATCTATTACAAAGGGAATCGAAAAAGAACAACCTCAACCTCCACCTCTGCAAACCCATACAATCACAGAGAGTCTTGATTCACTTCTGCCAAGACAAGAAACTGCAGAAGAAGTCCAAATAGGTAAAATTACTGAAAATAGGTTAGAGGATAGGGTAGAAACATCTGGAGGAAAAGAAAATGAAAAAGAAAAAGATGCCGAAGATGAAGAAGGCACACATCCCTCACCCCCTCCTAGTGTAACCCACACATCTAACTCCGCAGGTATAGCTGCAGAAGGAGTTATTGAAAAAGAGTCGCACAACTCGACCCCTACCCAAACCAAACAGCCAGAAGTCACTCTTTCGACTTCTGCGCCCACAGAAACCGGGGAATCCATTCCTAGGGAGTCTCCTCAAAGAGACTCACCTATAGTTCGTGTTCAATCGCCCCAGATCACACTAGAACACCCAACAGAGGAATTTGTTTCCTCTGCCACGCACAATATAGGGCCAAAACTTCTTTCAGAGAGAAGTAGTAAGTACAAAGACGAAGAGACTCTAGACAAGTCTCCAAGTCAAAAAAAGGACATTCCGATACCCACCTCTGGAGTGGATTTGGACACTGTTCTTCACAGAACTTCTGTAGAGACTGAAACTCTTGTTTCTTCTCGAAGATCAGAAGGAAATCCTTCCATTCTTAACGATCAAACAGGAATGAAAGAAGGTGTCCCAGGAACAGGGACTCACTCTAGAGAAGGGGTTGTTCCTCCAGAGGTTACCCAAGAGGAACATGTTACGAAGAATGAGTTCCAAGTCTTTGTAACCTCTGTAACTCAAACATTGAATAAGTTGCAAAGCCCATTCACGACTTTTACAGATTCAACTCCAGGCGCGCTTACAGGATTAAATACCAAAGTGGATACCTTATCCACAGAAGTTAAAGAATCCCTTGCAGAAATAAAGTCAAATAAAGAAACTTCTGCTGCTGCTGCCATCGCCTCTGCCACTGACATTGCCAAAACAACCGCTGCAGAATTCGAGAAAAGTGAGACCAAAGCCTTCAAGACTTCGATCGCAATCTACTTTGAAACAATGAAGAAACAAGCAATAAGGCAAGCAACTCAAGACACCTGCAGAACAGAAGTTGCTGCTAAAAGAAGGCAGGATGATCCTGATGATGGTGCATCTGGTCATCTTGAGGGGGAGAAAACAAAGGAAACAAAAGAGGCTGCTTCTGCAAAAACTACAGAGAAAACTGCAGAACCCTCTACAACAGAAACCCCGAAGGAAACACAAGGAACACAACAGAGGCAAAACACCTGTATCTCAGCAGAGGATGCACCAACCACATAACCTAAGGTAATCACTCTTGCATCCTCATCCACAGAACAAACTCCACCCCCACAACCAATCCCGCGCAAAACTAGAGTCAAAACCATAGCTCGAAAACCCCAAAGACCAAAACGCTCTGCAGAGTTCATTCTTCGCAGAATGGAATTTGTATCTACTTTTCAATCAGCAAAGCGTTTTGACATCCCAACTCCAAGACCCGAAGACTCCTCACCAACAGAGACCTCACAACCCGAAGTATCAAAACCTTTAGAGGCAACAACCAAAACATCAGAACATCCAACCCCAAAACCCACAGAACCTTCAACCGTCAAATCTACAGAGGTTCCACCCACATAAATCCAAAACTCAACCTCTGAAACCTCAAAACCAAAAGATAAAGGCAAGGGAATAATGACAGAAGAAGAGCCAAAGAAGAAGATGCCAGTTGCTACAGAGAAGTTGATGAAAGGTGCCTTTAATGCCTTCATCACTCCTAAACCCGAAGATGAGGACTGGGCATTCAACTTGAAACCTCTGTCAGAAAACCCAACCCTGGATCCCACAGCTAAGGTAACAGAAGGTAAAGTAGCAGACATCACTCGACAAATGGATAAGCTAAGGAGACCAATTCCAAAAACTACTCCAACCATTGAACAAATGGAAGAGCATGTTTACAATTATCTCTACAGACAGCACTTCCAGAGCGATCTGCCAGCTCATGTCCGAGATCAGAAGCTAAGAGAGGAATTCAATGCCATCTTCACCTCTACAAAGTCAAAATCGGTCAATCAAGTTTACTCCATTCACAAGATAAAGAAGGTAATCTATTGTAGATACTCTAAAATGAGAACCTATCCTCATACGATGTATACAATCTGGAAAGTCAAAAGGTCTGACAGATCAGAGAATCAATTCTCTGATGCTGATATCCGAAACCTCAATCCCTATGACTTACCTGACCTTCTGCAATGGACGAAAGACAACTTCAATGACGACTGCCACCAAAGATCTTATCGAGTTCTCAGAAAAGCGATGCGTGAAAAGCTCCTAATCTACAGCATGCTCGACTTTCAACTAGCCATCGATCTAGGCGTGACTACTCTAAGAATCAGACCACCAGAGGATTTCTGCCCACCCAATGCAATACACAATTCGATCATCAAAACTCCAAGGTATGGGTTAGTATTCAAGAATCCTGCTGATCAACTTAAACTGTTTGTGACAATGGACTGTCAGAAGTACACAACCCGTACTCTGAACATGTTCAGAAAAATACTAGAGGAGAACAAAGCAACAGAGCTTATGGATGAAGAATCTGCTCTGATGATGATCAAAGAGATTGATGCTACACTAGGCTTAAGAAATCTCTGCCTCAAATTCTATGAAGAACTCAAGGAAGTAGGAAAAGACAACAGAAAGTTCGACGACTTCCCAAATGCAAAAATCTGAGTCTCTTCAAAGAACCTCTGTCAACGTTTTATTTCTGTTCATTTAATGTACTCAAATGTAAATGCCTATGGCATAAATTCCAAATGAAAGAAATAATCTTCTGAGGTATTGTTTAACCGCTGTCTATCTTAAACTTAGCCTAAAAATTCAAAAAGTCAAAATTTATTTTTCAATACTTAGGGGGAGATTGTTAGCTCCAATATTCTGAAACATTAGAAGTATTGAAAAATGGCCAAGTACAGAAGAACTTCCACAGAAGCTCTGCTGAGTGCAACAGAAGCTCTGCCGGGCATCTAAGAAGAAGCAAAGGAAGTTTGATCAAGAGTGATCAAAGACTGAAGAAACTACAGAAGAACGCTACAGAAGATCAAGACCTCAGAACCTCTGTCACCAATAACAGAGCCTCTGCAGACAACTTCAGAAGACAAGGAATCCAGTGAAGACTACTCTACAAAGGACCAGACTGCAGAACTTCTGCAACACATTACAGAGCCTCTGTTGTCCTCTCTGAAGACTCAAGATACTTATAATATCTTACCACTGTTAAAGAAATATCTTGCTACTGTTCCAGGATCTGTTCATCAACTTGTATGGTAGCATGCCCTGTCCAACTTCAACACATGTCAAACTCTGAGTGGACTCAATAGGGCTTAGTACAACATAGACGTCTGCGACATTTAATGCATGCAGTTTTCCAACTGTTCATACCATCTCTTCTTTCCTGTAGCAACAGTCTCTTGTCTAGAATAGATCTTTTGTAGTAGTATAAAAGGAAGACTCATGTTGAGTTCTTCCTAAGAAATCACCGTTTTTACACTTTACAAGTTTACACAATCACTTAACACACAACACAAAACACTTACACTCAATTAGCATCAAATCTGTACTAAGTGTTCTTGATATATTAAATACAGTGGGTCTTTGTGCTATAAATCTATTCTCTTCACTGTTTATTTGATAGTGTGTGTTCTAAATCTATCAAACATATCTGTTAGTTCTTCAAATACGCTTCCGCATCAAACATAAACTCGAACTAATAGATCTGACAATCTTGTATAAGCAAAACGGGAACCAACATCTTTCAATAAGACTCGACATCACATCAATCCTAGCGTTAGTCGTTTTCAAACATCCACTGTATTCTTTTCTACTTAAGGCATCACCACAACATTTGCTTTACCAGGATGGTAATGCAATTCACAATCATAATCCTTAAGTAGTTCTAACCAACGCCGTTGCCTCATATTCAACTCTTTCTGACCAAAGACATGCTTCAAACTCTTATGATCAGTGAAAAGAGTGCACTTCGTTCCATATAAATAATGACACCATAACTTCAAAGCAAATACTACAGCTGCTAAATCTAAATCATGGGTAGGATAATTCTTTTCATGCTCCTTGAGTTGTCTTGATGCGTAAGCAATCACTTTGTCGCGTTGCATCAATACACACCCCAAACCCATTTTTGACGCATCACTATATACAACCAAATATTGTGTTCTTTCTGGTAGTGCAAGGACAGGAGCTTCACATAACTTCTTTTGTAAAGTTCTAAAGGCTGACTCTTGCTTTTCAGTCCATACAAACTTTACATTCTTCCGCGTCAGAATTGTCAAGGCAGAAGCGATCTTAGAGAAATCTTTTATAAATCTCCGGTAATAGCCTGCCAAACCCAAGAAACTCCGTATCTCCAATGCATTTTTCGGTGGCTCCCAATTCATCATCGCTTCTATCTTTGCCGGATCCACTTTGACTCCTTTAGAAGTAATCACATGACCAAGAAATTGTACCTCTTTTAACCAAAATTCAACATTTGAAAATTTTGCGTACAATTTCTCCTTTCTCAAAACATCTAAGACTTCATGAAGGTGATATTCGTGATCGGCTTCATTCTTTGAATAAACTAGTATGCCATCAATGAAAACGATGACTGACTTGTCTAAGAATGGTCGACACACCCTGTTCATTAAATCCATGAACACCGCAGGGGCGTTTGTCAACCCAAAAGGCATCACAAGAAATTCATAATGCCCATACCTCGTTCTAAACGCCGTCTTGGGAACATCTTCTTCCCTTACTCGTACTTGGTGATAGCCCGACCTCAAATCAATCTTTGAAAAGCATCCCGCGCCTTGGAGTTGGTCGAATAAGTCATCAATCCTTGGGAGCGGATACTTATTCTTAATAGTCATCTTATTCAACTCCCTGTAGTCGATGCACATTCTCATAATGCCATCCTTTTTCTTGTCAAATAACACCGGAGCTCCCCAAGGTGAAGAACTTGGCCTAACAAATCCCTTTTTTAGCAACTCTTGCAGTTGAGACACCATATCTTTCTTCAGCCGGTGCTAAACGGTACGATACACGTGCTATCGGTGCCGCTCCGGGAACAAGATCAATTCTGAACTCTACCTGTCGTTCTGGCGGTAAGCCTGGAAGATCATCGGGAAACACATATGGAAATTCATGTACTACCCTTATATCTTCCGCTCACTTCTTTTCAACTTTAACATCCAAAACATATGCTAGATAGGATAGACATCCTTTTACTAGACACTTACGCGCTTTGGCAATAGAAATCAACGGAACCTCCCCTTTTCTCTTTTCCCCAAAGATGAATACAACAACATTTTCAGGCATAGGGATCCGAATTAATTTCTTGGCACAAAGAATTTCTACTTGATTGTTCGTCAACCAATCCATACCAACGATTATATCAAACCCCCCCAATCTCCATCAAAATCAGATCAATCGGGAATTCCTTCCCTTCTATCATAATTGTACAACTTTCAAGTCTTTCTTTCACTAAGACTTGACCCCCGTTAGCTATTTCAACTACTAAGGCATCTTCCAAGGTAGTGACAGGCATAACTAACTTTTGATAAAACGATTTCGATATAAAAGACAGATTGACACCAGAATCAAATAATACACTTGCAGGTATTGAGTTAATAAGGAATAACCAGAAACTACATCCTTCGATTCTTTTGCTTCTTCCGTCGTCATATGAAATGCCCTGCCCGTTGGCTTTGGAGTATTCGGCTTCCTTTCTTAATTTCCACTTTTCCTTAATTTTGGGCAGTCTCTCCGGTAATGACCCGACTGCTTACTTTCGAAACATGTCAGCCCTTGGATTGGACAGTTTCCCATAGTATGACTATTTTTACCACACTTGTAACATTCCGGTGGAGTCACTCGGCACGGACCAAAATGTTTGCTTCTGCATTTCTGGCACCAGTTCGGTTCTCGTCGAGGCTCAAAACGAGTATTCCTGACAAACGGCTTGGATCTTTGAGAAGATTCTGATCGACCTTCCCATTTTCTTTTTTCCCCCACTTGTGTCTTATCTTTTTTGTCTTTGGCATAAACTTCTTCTATTATCTTGGCTTCCTCAATTGTTTCCCTCAGTGTCAAAGCTTTTTGTAATTCTGGACTCTTGACATCATAACCGCCGACAAACCCTTCAAGTAAGCCTTGATCTTTTCTTTTTCAGTTGGGGCCACATGCCCCACCAAATTCAATTTCTCCAGAAATACGCGAGTGTACTCCCTTACTGAAGAAGTACCCTTCTTAAGAGTTCAAAACTCTTCTTCGATCTGATCCATTTCATTTTCGTTGCAGTATTCTTCTAATATCTTCCTTTTGAACGACTCCCAGGTCATTGCTGCCAAAACTGGAGCCGTTACTGTCGATGTCACGATGTTCCACCAGGTCAAAGCATTTCCGCGTAACATCTGGGATCCGAATATGATCTTTGATTCTTCATCACACTCACAAGCTCTAAATGCTTATTCCATTTCTCTAATCCAATTCATACTGCAATTGGATTATCCGATCCAGAAAATTCAGGTGGCTTGCAGCTTAGAAACGTCTTATAGGAACAAATTTTTTCCATCCTTCTATTCACATTCTGCACTGGATTAACAGGCGGATTTTCAGTACCAATACCTAACTCAGGTCTTTGTGACTCGACATTCCTGTCATTCATCATTTACATAAACATATCCTGTTGATGAGCCAGTGCCGTATTCATAACTCGCATCATGTTTTCCATCATACGGGATTCCATAGTGGATTCTGTCGTCACTTAGTTGAAAGTACCGACATTCGCTTGATGCATTTGATTTCCTCCTCCTCCTAGAATAGGTGGCCTTGGCGGACTCTCATTAGCTCCACCCCTTTCAAGCTGATTCTCCGCAAGTTCATTTGCCACCCTATCTTCTGAAGAAGTAGAAGATCTGTTTGATGTATTAACCATCATATTCTGATCAACACATGAAGATAACCATAAGAAATGGCTCTACACGATCTTAAACACAAGAAACGTACTTTAACATTCATTAATCACCATAACAATTTAAAAACAAGTATGCTTACGTAACAATACATTCATAATAAAAGTAGCTAATTGAAATTATGAACATACTATACATAAGAATCCTCGTTACCATCATCACAGTTCTTAATTCACGTATTTCCGTCGACTCTAAGACCATCCCGTCTTAGTATATCTACCCAATCTCACAAATCATATCTTCATCTCAGCTTAAGTGTAGGTATTTGACGATCAATGTTCTAAAAAACTCGCCGCACAGCCGCCATGGCACCAAGGCTTGTGTCTCACACCACATTATGCATGTGGCACGCCATGGCCTAACGTGCAGTTTTCGTAATGCGATATTGATTCTTCTGTACGTTTTTAATTTCTTATTTGCAAGTTTTTTAATATATAACCCAATTTAACTTGCTTACTACCATTGACTCATTGAGTAACACTACAAAACATATGTTTTTATATATAATATTATATATGACCTAGAATTTTGACGCCATAAGTCACGCCTTGAAAACGCCATGGTTTCGCCATGGCTCCTAAGGCTTGAGGCTTGGCCTCGCCGCCACGCCACGCCTCACGCCATTTAGAACCTTGCTCACGATCATACCTAGTTCACTTAAACTACGACTCTGATACCAAACTGAAACGTCCAAAAAACACAATAAATTTGAACCTTAAAATTTATGAGAGTCTACCACAACATCTTTCAAAACTTTCATACACAAATGGAGAATTAGTGACAAGGTCTATAATTACAACTGATCTATCATAAACGACCGACTAATCTAATTCGTAACCAACAAAATCAAATTATAAGGGTTGTCTATAATATCTCCAAAATAACCCTATTCCACTAAATTCTCCACAGTGTCTCCAAGATACAGTTCTGGTACTCCTCGACGCTCATCCCTTTGTATCCCTTCCCGAGCTAATACCTAGTAATAAATTTAATTTGAAAAGATTAGGCTTACGCCTAGTGAGAACATCCAGTTTTTAAATTAGAACTTTATAAGCTTTGAAAACCAAATTGTAAACAAAGCATATAAATTAACCTGATCGCAATCTTTCTTACCGTACACATAACATCTTTCGATGACGAGAATTATACCCGATTCCATGAGTATGACAAACACTAAGTAAGTCATAGTCTCATGTTCCAGAGCACCACTACGAATCACCATGAATTCTAGATTTCAGCTCATGTCCAAGAAATTACAATTAAGCCATGCATATTTCTTGGAGTGGAAGTAGAGATTACAATTAAGCCATGCCTATCCCTTATCTTCCAATAGAAACAAGGAATTACGATTAAGCCAAGCTACTCCATGATTTCACATCAAAATACGAAATGGGAAGTACCATTAAGCCCGACCTATTCCTCATTTCAAACAAACGGGAATTACGATTAAGCCACGCCTATTCCACGTTTATCAAATCACAATAATAAATGGGAATTACCATTAAGCCCGACCTATTCCTCATTTATCAATTAATGCTAGTGCCTATGGACCCATTACACTTCCTAACATATGTGCGTATAGCTCAAAACACATAAAAACTTTTATCATACTCGCAGTCGAGTTATAATTATGTTCGTACTGTTAAAATCAAAATATGTCTCATATTCATAAATTCTTTGAACAATACAACCTTACACATAATTATACATGAAAACTTGTCCAGTAAATTAATCCGGAATCAAGTCCGGAAAACAGTCCGGAATCATATCCGGAACTCAAATTCGGAACACCTATCTTGTAACATCCGGAAATCCGAAGAGTCCGGTAATATCCGGATTCCAAGTCCGGAACCATCCTGAAATCACATCCGATAACAAACCCAGAAAACCATCTGGTATCCGAAAGTATCCGATATCCGCTAAATCCATTCGGATTGTTAGGACATTATTGCATTCAAGATTTACTGTAAAGTCAATATCTTATATTAGTCAATGTTACATTGTAAAAGCCTTTATGCCTTGTAAGCTATGGGTATAAATAGGCATATGGTGTAATAGTTAGAAGTAACTCTTGTAACTTTGTCATTTGTACTTTAATTGAGAATATATGGATGACAACTACTTTCTCTCTCTAGATTCTCTCTCATACTTTGATTGCTTAAACTAGATTTGGGATTAACATTTGGTATCAGAGCTCAGATAGAAAATTCAGACAGATTCTTGAAGGATTTTTTTGAAGATTTCTTGGATTTTTGGAAGAACTCGCATATTGTTTCATTCATTTTTTCGAACTTCTTCAATTTTTGATCAAATGGATCGAAATTTTTTACCACAGTATTCGTTTCATCATCCTAAACATGGTTATTTCAGGAATCCAGACCTAATTCTGTCTAGATTTTGAGAATTTGAAAGATCTGTTTGAAACTTTTCAAGAAACTGTTCTGAGATCGAATCCTGTGATTTTGGAAGAATTAGGCTTTGGAACAAACTACAAAAGTGTTCGTAATCAGTTTTCAAACCAATTTGCAAAGTTTCATTGAAATTGATCAAGAATTGAAGGTTTTATGGATAAAAGTGTGATTTTCTGTTAAGTTCTCGCAAGATCTGAAGAAGTCGCATTGCTCATATAGAACTCGCAAGACTCATAAGTTGTTCTCGCATTGTGTTTGATACGAAGGGTGAAGAACTCGCAATGGTCCAATACGAGAAAGGAAGAATCCGCATTCAGTTAGTTGCAAGTAGTTAAGAACTCGCATCAGGTTTATTGCGAGTTGTGAGGAACTCTTATCAGTTAGATAAGAGAAGTGAGGAACTCACATTCTGTTTGCTGCGAGAAGTACAGAACTCACATCAAGGTTGTTGCGAGTAGTAAAGAGTTCGTATCAGTTTGTTGCGAGAAGAAAGAACTCACATCAAGGCTGTTGCGAGAAGTTACTGTAGATTTCAGTTTGTTGCGAGAAGTTCTCAGAACTTAGTGTGTTGCGAGAAGTGTGTCAAGACAAGAAGTTTTTCAAGTTTTCCAAGTGTATTTCATACACTCTGTCTGATTCTCTGGAAGATCTAGTATCTAGTGCGTGAAATTTTTATCAAGATGTATCATTCATATGAAAAAGAGAGAAAATAGACTTTTCTTGAAGCTAAAGATGAGATCAAGCGTCTTGATACTTTGTCTAATAAATACATGGATCTTTTTAATCAAGTTGCGGATAAAAACACAAAGATTAATTCTGAGAAAGCTAAATTGGAAGAAAAAGTCTCTTCTCTTGAATCTAAGATAAAAGATTTGAATGGCAAAATTGCATATTCTGAAGCCACACATGAGAAGGGGAACTTATATGTTCGAGATCAATTGAAAAAGCTTCAAGAAAAAGGAACTACAGTGGAAAATGAAAACGCTGAATTGAAGAAGAAGCTTTCTGATCTTGAAAGGGAGCTACTAGAGTTGAAAGAAGTTCGACTCGACCCGAAAAGGACAAAGTTGTCAAGAAACTTGTGTTTGACAACACTGATTTTCAAAACAGAAAAACTGATTTAGGAAAGAATTTTGAAGCCGAAAGAAATTCTTTTAAATAAAAGTGTTTTGAATTTTCAAGAAAAATATATGTCTTGGAAATTGAAAATACTGATTTGAAAAGAAAATTTTCTGTTTTTGAATCTCAGTTTTCAAAAGAAAAAAAGAGCTTGAAAATATTTGTGCTCAAAAGTTGTCATCTTTTTTGAAGAAAGTTTTTAAAGATAAGAAAGAAATTGAGCTGAAATGTATAAAACTTTCGAAACAAATTTCTGATTTTGAAAGAGTTTTATTCTTAGAAAAAGAGAAACTTGAGAAAGAAAGAGCTGAGTTTGAAACTGAACGAAAATCGTTTGAGATTAAAAGTTCTGAGCTTTCCGTGAAAATATTTGAATTAGAAAATATTTTGGAGAAAGAAAGAAAAATTTTTGCGGAAAAGAAAGATCTTTTTGAAAAAGAAAATAAAAATCTTAAAAAAACATGGAGATTTTCAAAGAGATAATTGATAAGAGGAAATTTTTGGAAAAAGATTTTGAATCGGAACGAAAATATTTTGAAGATGTGTTTCTTAATCTTACAAGAAAATTATCTGGTTTATCAATAGATATTATGAAGGATCAAATGATAAAATCTGATCTCCAAAAGAAATATGATCTAATTTTTAAGGAGAAAATTATTTTGATCAACCAAGTTAAAGAACTTGAAGAAATCATTTTTAAAGTTGATGTTTCAAAGCAAGCAAGTCTTGAATCAATTATTCAGACTCTGCTTGTAGATTCAAATGATTCTGAATGTTTGTTTAAAACTGCTTCAAGTTCAAGTTTTAAAAACATTTCTTATAAACAATTTAATAGATCAAATATTTTCTCAAAAGATCAGATTCGTTCTTCAAATCTCTTCTATAATCCTCTGCTTGATAAATCAGATGATAATCCAAAGTGCCTAAAGTTGATACTCCTTCCAAGTCTAAAGAAACTCCAGTGTTCAAGAAGGTGAAGATGGAATGGAGAGTCAAAGGCACAACAACTCCAAAGAAAGATGTACCAAAATCATCTGCTTCCACATCAAATTCAAAGAGGAACAATGCTCCGAAAGGTAAATCTTCTGTTCTACCTAATCATGTTTATTCTACAAATCATCTGATTAGGTTGGCACACAAGCAAATTTGTTGTTCCTACTGTGGATCAAATGATTTTGTGCATAAAGATTTTGTTCCTTATTGGTTCGGTACTTACCGAGTTTCTTCAAAGAAAACTGCACCTAACAAACCAGGACCCAAGTTCCGTTGGGTACCAAAATATACTTAATCTGTTTTGCAAGTTTATCATGTGTAGTGCTGAATGTTATAAGTATAACAAACACATGACTGGAAAACAGAAGAGAAGTTGTGCAGAATTTTAAAGAAGAATATATGTGCTTTTAAGGGGGAGTACAAGCTAAATGGCTTCTGAATAATTCAGTTCAGAACCCGTACCTCAAAGATTATGACTTCTAAACATATCAGTTTAGGACTCGTGATTCAATTTTATGGCTTCTGAATAATTCAGTTCAGAACCCGTACCTCAAAGATTATGACTTCTAAACATATCAGTTTAGGACTCGTACTTCAATTTTATGGCTTCTGAATAATTCAGTTCAGAACCCATACTTCAATGATTTTGATTTCTGATCATATCAGATCAGGACTCGTTCTTCAACGACTATGACTTCTAAATTTACTTCAATCCTGGTAATTCAGAACTCGTTTTAATGATTAGGGATATTTTGATCCAAGTCTTGTTATTGTGCAGATTTTTGTCAAAATAAAGATCTTTTGCACATGTTAAGGGGGAGCTTATAATATTTTAAATCATTCTATCATGATTTGAGGGGGAGCTCAAACATTTATGAATGTAAGTATCTTCTGATCTTAATCTCAGTTTGTTTGAAAGAAGAACGATTTTCAAGCATGAAAAACGTTTTCTTAAATGTTCAAACCACTTCTCTAATTCAAACATATTTTATAATTTTAGAAGTGTGATTTTAAATGTTTTTTCATATATATATATATATATATATATATATATATATATATATATATCTCGGATTATTGTAACATCAATTCTGACCGTGTGTTTCCAAAGATTAATACTTGCGTATTATATTTTCTATACTTTCAAGTATTCATACACACTGGTACAACTTCATATTGACTTTGTTATTACCATGTCTCAAAATGAAACAATTTTTCGATGGTAAAACTCCCGTTTGTATTCCAATTTTGTTGAGCATCATATATTTTTTCAGCGTGAGAACTTAAATGTTTCATTCAAAGATTGTTTATGTTTGTTCATATAAACAAATTTCAATTTATTGATACCCTATCCTTTTATGATTATCATTTATGATATTTGATCTGATTGATACATTGTCAGATTCTCAAACAAGTGTTTCGAATTTATTTCATTCATTCTATATTCTTGTTTTGAGAAATTCTTCATCGTTTAAATGCTCAAATATTAATGATTATTATTGAGGAGCATACATTCTGATGACAATGTCATTCAAATGCTAAAGTTTATTTGTTCAAGCTAAACTGTTGAACAACACATCATTTTAGGACAAAATTTCATGGGATCAGTGTGAGATTATTAAACTTCTATGGATTCACGTTAACTAGTGTTTCCTACCCAAGAAGTTATCCTTGAGTGATTAAGGGGTGAGGGGTCTACATCAAAGAGTGGGGGAGATAACTCATCTGGTTGAGTATCTCATTGTGCTGAGGTATAATGTAAATGAGAGTTTGGGTAGAAGTGAGCGGATTAAAAACAGAAATAGGGTGTGAGAACAGAGTTAAAAGAATAAGAGAACTCTGCACCAACCATTTTCTGAGCCGGGAAGCCACATTACTGATTGGTTCACATTCTTTGGTGACCATCATTGAAACAGGCAGTTAGCCCATGCCAACTCTTGCATTTAACCCCACCAGCTACTCATTTCTTTCTCAACAAAGGAATATTTCATTTTTCTTGGGGACGCAACATATAATCTATCTAATCTTCATTCGGAAGGTTTGGATATTGAAAAAGAAGGAAGTTTGCCCCACCTTCGCTCTTCATTTATGCACATTGAGTCCGTGGAAAAATTGTTGATGTCTCAACAGTTTACACGCTTTGAGCCTATATTTTCAAGCATATGTTGCTTTATTCTTTCTACACATGCACGTACACACAAGGAATATGTTTTATTGTCATAACGTTTATAGAAATTCCTTTGTGGTTTTTCGATGATTGAATGGAAGCCCTGGGGGAGTGAACATCAAAAAGCTCCTTTACAAAGTACATCCGTTGTACTAAGTGGCTTCGTGCTACTTACATGCATTTTAACTGATTCATCCGTTGTTTCATGGTTACCACATTCTTTTGTCTGAATTTGAAAAAATTCGGATAAATTCTTTTGGAATTGACGGTTTATCAGATCAAAAAGGAGGAGAATGTTACTTGTGGTGAACAAAGTGCGTGCTTGAATTGATAAAGGTTTTGATGATCATGATGCTCACAATCATCAAAAAGGGGGAGAAATAGTATACTGATGAATAGGGGGAGAAATAATACTCTGAAGAAAAAGAAAGTTTTGTCAATGAAAGATTAAAGGGGAGAAATAATGAGTCAATGTCAAGAAGGTGTTTTGAGATTGTTCGAGAAAGTTCGTTGTTCAAAAACAATTTAAGGTCAGAGTGATGAAGATACATAAATTCAATTCTCAGTCAAAGTTTTCGTATCAAAGCTCAAAATGAACAGTAACCTTCAAAGTTTTCGCATCAAAGCTCAAAATGAACAGGAACCTTCAAAGTTTTCGCATCAATAAGGATACGAGAAGCTAACTGTTCGCATCAAGAAGGATACGAGAAGCTGGGAATTCGCATCAAGAAGGATACGGGAAGCTAGGAATTCACATCAAGAAGGATCTAAGAAGTAAAGTATTCACATGATAAGGATACGAGAAGTGTGGTTCTCGCATGCTGCTTGATACGAGAAGTAAAGTATTCGCATGCTAAGGATACGAGAAGTGTGGTTCTCGCATGCTGCTTGATACGAGAAGTAAAGTGTTCGCATGCTAAGGATGCGAGAAGAGAGTCTATTCTAGTTGGATGCGGAAAGTTTGAACCTTCAAAGCTTTTAAAACTGCAAAGATTTGAGTTTCATGTACAAGACTTGAAGATAATTTGATGAAGTTTTTGTTCAAGAGAATGACTTTACAAAGAGCATATTGAAGATTATCCTGTGTTTGAAGATGATCAGAGCTTCAATGATTAAAGCGGTCAGAGTTAAAGCTTTGAAGATAGAGAGCTGAAGTCTACTGCTACATTTTTGTTAAATCTTGAATCCAAAGGGAAGAATATTAGGACATTATTGCATTCAAGATTTACTGTAAAGTCAATATCTTGTATTAGTCAATGTTACATTGTAAAAGCCTTTATGCCTTGTAAGCTATGGGTATAAATAGGCATATGGTGTAATAGTTAGAAGTAACTCTTGTAACTTTGTCATTTGTAGTTTAATTGAGAATATATGGATGACAACTACTTTCTCTCTTTAGATTCTCTCTCATACTTTGATTTCTTAAACTAGATTTGGGATTAACACGGATAACTTTCCGGAATCCAGAATTATCGGTATCCAGAATCAAATCCGGAACATCATCTGGAATCCAGAACAATCCGGATTATTCATCTTCCGGATTATTCAAATTTTTACCCAGTTTCAATCGTTTTCTACCCAGAATTTCAAAATCAATTAGAATCCATTTCTCAAAGATAACAATAAGCTTAATAAGCCATTTCAGTTCACAAATAGTTTTTATTAAGCAAAAATAGACAGATGAACTCACCTGATACGAATTCGAAATCGATGGAAGCCGAAATCAGAACTCCAAATTCGATTCTATTCCACTAACACAAATCAATAACCTAAACGAAGAAGATTATTTATGATTATCAATTCTCAAGAAGCCGATTGAAGAAATTGATTGAATTTCTTACCAAAAGTGAACCGTGAAGTTGAGTTTCCTTCTCTGCTTTTCCAAACCGACTCCAAAATAGAAATTGAGATATTCTCAATCTCACTGACTTCCTATTTTATAAGTCAGATTTCACCAATTACCATTTAATCCAAAACTATGGTCAAATACCCTTTCGACCCTCGGACTTAAAATATAACATAACGTTTTAAAATAACACTCTCCAATACTTTAAACGTTCCTCATACAAAAATTATGGGGAATTTCGAGGTGTTACAACCTTGACAACGAGTGCTCCCACCATATGACTGGAGATAAATCTAAATTTAAAGACCTGGATGCTTCGATCAAATCTCAGGTACGCTTAGGTGATGATATACAATAAAATATTGAAGGATGTGGGACTCACATGATCAAGGTAGGGAACTAATTTAAGCTTATAAAAATGTAGACTATGTTCCATGCCTGGCTCATAATCTGATAAGTGTTGGCTAATTAATCGAATCTGGTTATTCGACGACTTTCGATGATTCATGATGCTTGGTAAAAGACAAGAGATCGGGAAAGTTAGTTGCAGATGTTAACATGTTCGTCAACATGATGTTTGCTTATCTGTTTCATAATGATATAGAGGTTGCTTTGGTAAATCAAGAGTGAAATGACAGTGATCTTTGGAATTTATGACACAACCATTTAAACACCAAGGGTCTACAACTATTAAGACACAAGAGATGGTTAGTGGGCTTCCATCTACTATGGATCAGAAAAAGGTATGTGAGGGATGTGTGCTCAAATAGCAAACTAAGAAGCCTTTTCGAGTCGGAAACTCAAGAGGAGCAAGTAATGTTTAGAGCAAGTTCATGCCGACTTATGTGGTCCAATGAAGAATGAATCCTTATCAGGCAACAAGTATTTTCTGCTATTTACATATGATTTTAGTCAAATGAGTTGAGTATATTTTTTGAAATTAAAGCCGAAAACTTTTGATAATTTCAAAAAAATTAAAGCTTTAACAGAAGATACAAATTGCCAAATGTCTAAAGGTGCTGAGAGCAAATCGAGGTGGTGAATTTACATCAAACGAATTCATGATGTACTGTGAAGAGCAGGGACTAAAAAGGGAAGTAACATCCCCTTATACTCCCGAGCAAAATAGAGTGGCCGAAAGGAAGAATTGAAAGGTGGTGGCAATGGCTCGATCAAAGCCAAGAACAAAAGGTGACGCTGATAGATTTTGGGCAGAAGAAGTGGCAACAACTGTTTACCTTATCAATATGTCACCAACAAAGACGATTTGGAATCGAACACTTTATGAGGCATGTTACGGTAACAAACCATCCATAAGTCGTCTACGTGTCTTTGGAAGCGTGTGTTATGCATTTAAGACATGTGACAAGCATAAGCTGGAAGAAAAATCACAAATATATATATATATATATATATATATATATATATATATATATATATATATATTTGTGGGTTACTACCCCAACTCCAAACCTTATCGTGTCTTTGATCCATAAAAGGAATGCTCAAATGTGAGTAGAAACCTAGTATTTAATGAGCCAGCAACATGGAAATTGAACGATGAAGATAATTATCAAACAAGAGTAGTTGAAAATGAAGAAACAGAACAAAAAGATTGGAGAGTTCCTAAAGGTTAACACGACCAATGTAACACTCTCAAATTTGAAAAAAGCAACTAGTTTAACATTTTCAATAATACATCAAATAAAGATAAAGTTCCTATCTACAAATCAATACTTGAATTACCTCAAACAAAATTCTAGATTTAACCTCAACAATTAATAACTCAAGTCTTACGAAATATAGGTCGGTTGTTACTAAACCCATAAACAATTACTATCTCCAAATATGCGGAAGGCTTCACCCAAAAGTTACAATCATCTCGTGCTTCTAACTAGCATTTAACTCTTCACGGAACCACTAGTACCAATCCCCAACAAGAACCTGATGCACATGCCGACAAATAAAAAGTTTAGGCTAACGCCTAATGAGTTCAAGAGTTTTCATCTATATTATATAAATCGGTAAACCAATAAAATGCAATTTAAACTACTGTTAGCGCAAAATATTGTATTCAAGATTTATCGTAAAAGTCTATTGTAAAGTCAAAGAAAATCAAAGTCATAGAAAGTCAAAGTAGTTTAGTTTTAATGCCTTGTAACTAGGAGGTATAAAAAGGTTTAGCTTTGTTTGTAAGCAAGGAACAAGAGAGCTCATTGTAATATTCCTAGAGAGAGAATTACGAGCATTCTAGAGAGAGAAAGTGTTCAATTCATATGTAAAACTATAGATTGTTTAAGATCAATGAATTTGATGATGATCACCTAATAGTGTTAACAATTGGTATCAGAGCTTTGGGAGATCAAATTGTGCAGAAGTTCGTCCAAAATTGATGATGATTTGAAGATTTTTGAAGAAAATCTCCATTTTGAAGATTTGAAGAACACAAATGGGTCATGCAATTTTTGTGTGTTTTTTGGTTTGAGTTTGATTGCAAAGTGTATTGTTATAAATCAGTTTTGCATCAAAAGATTTTCAAAAACGCATCAAGAATTGAGGAATTTGAAGAATTTAAAAAATTTGTGTTCTTGAGAAAAGTAGTTTGTGAAATATTTTGAGGTTTGATTTTGTAAATTTTTGATGTTTTGATTCATTTATGTGCAAAATCCTTCCTAAAAAGTGTTTTTAGACATGAATCAACCGATAGATTTCAAGTTTTAAAGTCTAAATTTCATTTTTGGTATTGTTGGTGAAAATGATTCAGATGTGAGATTTTGATCCGTTTTGGTTAATGAGATGTTGTTAAAAGTTGTTTGTAATTGATCTTGATCCAAAATTAAAGAATTAACATTTGTTTGTGAGTGTTTTGTGAATTTATAAATCAACAACGTGTTTGTGAGTGCAAGAACATGGAAGGAGAGCAAAAGTCAACTAAATTTGACTTTCATTTGATCTTACTTTTCGCAAGAAGCTTCTTCCAAACAAGTTGGTGGTAAATCGTTGCTGTACAAACTTAAGTTTTCGCAAGCAATAAGTACTACACAAGCAGCTTTCATCTACTTGATTCAAAGTTTTCGCAAGAAGCAACACTGCTAGTGTTTGCAAGCAACTAACATGGTTTTCGCAAGACACTGAATACACTGATCTTGCAAGTTTTCACAAGCTTCATTTTCTGGTTTTCGCAAGACACATGATCAAAGAAGTTTTCGCAAGCTTCATGGTTTAAGAAGTTTTCACAAGCTTCCGTCTAAAAAACTTTTCGCAAGCTTCTCTTTTAGTTTTCCATTTCTGGTTTTCGCAAGCTGCTACCATCTCTTGATATCAGGTTTCGCAAGCCTCACAATTAAGAAAACTACACTTTTCGTAAGCTTCCTGTTGCGAAAAATACAACTTCTCGGGTCATGACCATTGCGAAAAGTAACAACTTGGAGTTGTCATATTGATGTTGATGGGTTTTGAAGTTTAAAACGGTTTCATTCGATAAAATTACTTCAGAATAGTTGATCTATGAGTTTGGAACATGAAGCAAATTTCAGTTTCGTCTTTGACTGAAAAAATCTGTAAGTTTCATCTTTGGCGGAGACTCGCCGGAAAAGTTTTGTTACGCCGGAAGTTTTGACATAAATTCATCTCAGATCGATTCTTCGTGACATATCAATCATTTTGGAACTTTCAAACGTGAATTACAACAAAGAAATAGTTTGTTTGGTGTGATGAAAGAGTTCGCCGAAAAAGACGTTATATCGTCGGAGATCTTTTCCATCGTGCCACAGATCGAGTTGCGTTGCATGAACTCGATTTTTTTCATGAGAATCACTTGTATTGTGATCTTAGATTGTAAAGAGTTTAAAACGAAGCAATTTGGTCGTGAAAACAGAAAGAAAATCGAAGAAGAATATCACATATCGTCGTTGTTGAAGACGATGGACAATACTAACAAAGCTCGTTAGTACTCCATTAGTTTCGTAATAAAATTGGTCCTATTTCGTTAAGTTTGTTAGAATTTGTTAGTACTGTTTCGTTAGTTCCTTAATTTTTATTACATTTGAAGTCCTTTTTCCGTTAAGTCTTTGTTAGTCCAATTACTGTCATTTTACTAACCGTCCGTTAGATTTTTCATTAATTTCTTTACAATTTTGGTCCTTCCGTTAGTCACCTTCGTTAACTTCGTTAGTTTTTACATCTTTTTCAGATTTAACATGTTTGGTCCCTGTAGTTACTAGTTTAGAACTATTACACTTTCAGTCCCTGTAGTTTTTAGTTTGGTGTTTTTACAAATTTGGTCCCTGTACTTTTAAGGTTTAGACTTTTACATTTTTAGTCCTTGTAGTTTATATCTTTTAGAATTTTGGTCACTTCAGTTTCTAATTTTTAGGATTTGTCAATTTTAGTCCTTGTTTTTGTCGAGTCTTAGTATTTTTCACTTTTACTCCTCGTTTTTCGGGTTAGTTCTATATTTTGTCGTTTTTAGTCCTTGTTTTTTTTTATAATTTTCAATTTTGTCATTTTTTTTGTCAATTTTGTCAATTGTACCTGCATTTATTCTTAACTGATATATTTTCTCGTATTTTTTGCATGATTCAATGATTAAAGTTCAATATTTCCACGCTGAGTTTTCAGAATTAATTTTTGGAAGACAAATTTTATATTTTTGAGTGTGCACATAATTCAACACCTAAGCGAAGTTTCTTTTGATGATCACTCTATTAGGTAATATTTTTGTTCATTTTTTTGTTATTCTTGATCTGAATTTGTGTTTCATCTTACAGGATAATTTCAAGATATTCTTCTACAACAATGGATGATAACAACTATATTTTTCATCAACATGTGCTGATAGAAGATTTAAAAAGAAATATTGTAGTTCTTGAAGCTACACAAGAGAAGAATAAGATACTTGACAAATCATACACTCAGGATGAAATCAAGAAGCTTCAAGAAAATGCAAAAGCTTTGGAATGCGAGAATGTTAAGTTGAAGGAAATAGTTTCTAGTCTTGAAACTGAAATAGAAGATCTGAAAGGTATTGAAGCAAAAAAAGAGAACAAAGCAAAAGTTGTCAAGAAGTTGGAATTTGACAACACAAGTCTTCAAGATGATATGAAGAAGCTTCAAGGGAACATGAAAGGTTTGGAAAGTGAGAATGCTGAACTGAAAGAAACGATTTGTTTGGGAAGAAATTTTTTAAAAGATGAGAAGATTTGTTTAGAGAAGATCTTAGAATATGAAAGGAATGATTTTAAAAGAAATTTTTTGTAACACCCTCAAAATTAGTAAGAGCAACTAAATAAAATTTCAATAAAATAGCCACTTAAGGAATAAAAATCCTTCTACAAACCGTTCTTGGATTAACCTCAAAATAAAACATAACAACTCCCACAATTAATAACTCAAGTCATACTATGTGACCATATAAAGCCAGGTGTTACTTAACACAAGTAGAAGTTGCTAATCCCAAAATAAGTGCGGAAGACTTCGCTAATGCATTCCTCGAGCACACTACAAGCACTCGTCTCTTCACCGTGTCACTAGAGCTACTTCCCAACCGGAACCTGTTGCATATGCCAACAAATAAAAGGTTATGCTAACGCCTAGTGACTTCAAGAGTTTTATCATGATTATATAATTCATAAAACGAGAGGGATGCAATTTAGATCATGAGTTCAAAAAGAGTTAACTTTAGATGCAAAGCACCCATTTACCAACGCACACAAATCCCGTGATGAAAGCTCTAATATAAAATGATTCTCATAATGGACTCATCTCAAAACTTACTTGAAAAGTGTAATAGTATTTGATTTCCAAATGATTGAAATCATGAATAAATCGCTATTTCAAAACATCCCAAACACGGATGAAGCATAACCCATAACACATATATTGTGGAAAACAATCCATACAAATATAAAACGTCACCGAAAACATGGATAAAGAGAAATACCCAAAACAACACCTTTCGGTGACGGGGGAGACCCGGTTCCATCGAATGTGACGGGCACACAAAGTTAGGTCACTTATCGATGTTATTGAGATTCCAGTATTGGATGCCGAGTGTGGCCACTTAAAACACACACCCATGAAATGCCGACATCCAAGAACGTAATAGCACGTAGGACTTATACCATACCGTCGATGCCTAACTGTGCCTTATTGTGGAAAACTAGCGTCCCATCATTGGCATAATACTCGAATCAATATATTAGCACATAGGTCCTACACCTTACCATCGATGCCTATTCCATGCTACAATGAGAGAAACTAGCGTCTCACCATTAAACGTAAAAACTCAAGTGCCTATGGATCCATAGTAATAAGGTCTAAAACATTACATGACTCCAAACGAATGAACTAGCGCATTGAAAACATGTAATTCTCAAATAATTATAAATCATGACCAAGCTCTACGTTGAGCTATCAAAACTGGACAAATGTCCCTAAAACCCAATATAATCAAATACCGAGCCACAAACTCAACTAATCAAAAGACCATTTGTTAAAAGTCATAAAATGAAATAAAACGTAAATACCCCACATTTATGCGAAACATGCTCCATAAACGTAACTAACTCCACACAACTTTAGGTTAATACAAATCATTTTCCAAAACACCCATCAAGGTGAATTTATACCAAAAGATTTATACTCGTAAGATAAATTGTTAAAATATATCAATACCTAAGATTTACTCATCGAAATACTCAAAATATATATATTTCCTCAAAACCAAAAGGTTTACAATTTCCAAAATGTTCGCAAGGTCGGGAATGCCCAAAATCCAATGACTCACACGATCGTATTTTGAAAGTGTACCATAACACAAACTATGCATATTTCCCACAAACACTAAAATGCATTTTTACCAAATAACATCCATATATGCAATAATCCATCAAAACATTTTCATTTATGATTCAATTATCAAATTACCTAAAAATCCCTAATATAGGTATTTTACAATGCTTATAAAGTTAAATACTTCAAATAATCAAAATCCACCAAATAACTTAACAGTTGATAATTTGATGTAAAACACATAAATACTTGAAAAAGAACATGTTAGGTCTCATGTTAGTGGAATAGAAGTATAGGGACCATTATTGACATATCTTGTAAATATCCTTTCTAGGATATAAATAGATAGCTTAAACCTAGATTAGGGTTTAATGACCCAATCACTATTATTGATTACCTATTGCATTGTACGGCTACTTTCAAGCTTTCTGTTCATTAATCAAAGTAAGATTTATGTTGTTTATGCTGAATGGTGTTGATTCATACTATTGTACTTGTTAATCTGGGATCCACAATTGGTATCAGAGCATAAAGACGATTGATTCAAAGGTAAATTTTAAATTTCTGGTCATTCATACTCTAGTCGACTGTTTCATTGTTAAAGGTATTTTTCTTTGCTTTGATTCAAGTGTTAAAACTTGAAATTAAGGCTTGGAAAATTATCTTTATTGTGTTTCAAGAGTCATATCCAAGTTTCGTTGAGTTTAATCGAGTTAAAGTCAATCAATTTTGAGATTTTTGGTTTCTGGGTTTTATACACTCTGTTCTTGATAAAAACTCAATTTTTTCTTCAAAAGTAGTTCAATAATCAATTTGGTCAATTGTTTTTGCTTTCCCTACTTGCTTGTTTTGTTGCTAAAGTGTTTGCAGAAAGTTTCCAAGCCAAAAGGTGCAAAGTCAATCTCCAGGTACGTTTTTCTTCGACCAGTGTTTGAATACGGGACTCTTTCTTTGAGTTTCGGTTCTTGTTTAATACCGGAACATATTCAATCCGGTTCTAAATCCAGTCCCGGACTCCTAACACCGGTTCCTTGTACCGGATCTTGTACATGCCGGATCACAAGTCCGACTCCGGTTCCTACATTGAGTACCGATATTACATCTGGTTCCGGAATCTATCCCGGATCCGGTTCCCTTTTTGGTTTAGACTTCTGTCCATTCCGGTTCCCACGCCCGGTCCCGGAATCGTGCACTCCGGATCTACTATTTCGGATCTTCCTTTCCGGATACTCTCTTCACTTATTTTTTTTAACCAACTTCTGTTTGGTTCTGTTTTTTTTGTGTTCCTTTCTGTTTATTCCCGATCCTTTATTGCGTTAGGTTACCACTCCCTTAGGATTTTGCATTAGTTTTTGCGTTAGTTTGTGCGTTAGATCACTCTTTTACCTTTGAATCATCCTACTCGTCTTACGATCACACACAAGTGCCCGACAATGAATGCTCAAGACGCGTTAGCTATCGGATCTGAACTCAAACCTTCGATCCTGTACCGAGGGGAGTACAATGTCTGGAAAGACCGCTTCATGTGTTTCATCGAGGCCAAGCCTCTCTATGAAGAGATTCTACGATCGCTGACCGAAGGACCGATCGCTCCACCCATGATAGAGATTCAGGTGCAAGAAGGCGGACCTCCAGCTCAAAGGGTGGCCAAACCGTATGACAAGCTATCTGCCGATGAAAAGAGGCAAGTCGATGGAGACAAGTCGATGGAGACAAGCTAGAGAAGACTTATCTTGTATACAGTCTTCCGAACAACATCTACTGTAGCATCGACAGTCACAAGGACACATTGAAAGGTATGTGGGATCAGCCCGCGAAGATCATGTAGGGCAGTCGTGAGGGAAATCAGTTGAAGATAACCAACTGCCTCACTCGATATGAAGCTTTTAAAGCCAAACGAGGGGAATCACTCACTGAAACCTACGAACGTTTCTGCACACTCCTCAACGACCTGCACAAGAACAACATCTTCAAGACGAACCTCGAGTGCAACATCAAGTTCCTCAACAATCTTCAATCTGAATGGAAGGTATTTGTTCTCCACGTTCGTCACAACCGATCTTTAGAAAGTGTTCCGCTGCACGAGCTCTATGAGATGTTGCTTCAAGACGAAGACGATGTTCGTGAACTGATGGGAGATTAGAAGTCGAATGAGAAGACAAAAGAAGACCCCTTACCTCTCATGTCTCACAAGAAGGACAAGCAAGTCCAACGCAGTTCGTATAGAGAGGAAGCTCATAGTGAGACTGAGCATGAAGACGAAGAACCAGAAAGTGATTCCGATCCAAAGCTTAACAATATAAAGAAAGCTGTTGCCCTACTGTCCCGGGAGTACGCTAGAAATAAGTTTTTCAAGAAACCATCCAACAACAAGCAACGTTACTCCACCAATACAAAGCGTCCTGATTACAGAGATAAGTACGAAGGCAAGCGCAAGTCTGATGAAGGAAGAAAGAAGAACGATGAAGGAAAGAAATCTGAAGGAAAGGCTGATGATCGAGCTTATGATGAACCAGTGAAATGTTACAACTGTGGAAAGCGAGGTCACTTCGCCAAAGACTGCCGGAAACCTGTAGTACGAAATGCTGAGTACTACAAGACCAAAATGATGTTGTCAAGGCAAAAAGAAGCTGGTAAAGTGCTGGTGGTGGAAGATGATCACTGGCTCGCACTGACTGAAGACGAAGACGACGACGAGGAAGCTCACATGTGCTATACTAGCCTCAACCCGGAAGAATCCGAATCTGAGGATGACTCTTCCAGAAAGAAGGACAAAAGCGATTGCCAGGTATGTGGTTCTTCCAATGCTGACCTAATTAATCAGATGCAATTTATGGTGCGTACCTTAAAACAAAGGACGCCCAAATCTCTAAGCTAGAAGCCGATGCTAAGACTAAGTATGATACTATAGGCAAGCTAGCTATTGAAAAGGCTGAGGACAAATGTGTGATAGAGAATTATCAAACTGAGTGCACAACCATTTTAAAACGAGCTGAATCCCTAGAGACCTAAATATTTGAATTCACACACAAGTTAGAAAAGTCTCAAGAGGAGTATTCTAAGAGAGTTGTCATTCAAGAGAAAGTTCAAAAAGAAAATGAGTTGTTGACCACTAAGCTAAAGGATCTTGAATCCAAACTTTACAAACTTGGTCAATCAGAACAGACCATCCACTTGAACAAACCGAAGGAGTTTAAGTATTACAACTCACAATGGGGACTCGGATATGATAATCCGTGTTACCTAAAGAAAATCTTATCTAAGGTTCCCACCCTTTATAAATTCAATTTCATGGGCCTAGATAAGAAATATCCTGAGTATAAGATCAAGTGGACTAAGCTGTCTCCGGAGGATGAGGAGAAAGAGGATCTGAAACGACAAACAGGTATTCCTCTACCAAAAGTAGGGGAAAAGCCCGAAAATATTGAATCCTAATCGGAAGATGAGCCGCCTAGGAAGAACATAAATGTACAAGTTCCTTTCGTGTACGAAACGCTAAATGCGTCTTATCTAAAAAGCAAAACCCCTTACCTCTCCAATGATTACTTCGACATCTGTTCGCTTGCCAAAACTGTGGAAACTCCGGTTCCCGTTACGACAACACCAGATGTAGACTCTAACGATAAATCAGAGTTCAAATGTTATGCTCCACCTCTGATTATGGAAAACATTATTTATAAACTGGAAGAATCCATTGTGAGGGATAAGGTCATTTATGAAACCGAAAGAACTGTACTTTTATCCACTATCGATAAGCTCAAAAAGAACAAAACCGAGTCATTATACGAATTCGGAAGAGCGAGTTATAGAATCGAGATTGCTAAGTTGACTTCTCAACTGTCTGCTTTGGCGGCAAAAGCCTTAACGAGTAAAATGGCTAAAGAAAGTCCAACGGATACTCCAATGATGCCAGTCACTCCTGAAACCATCTCGGTTGACTCGTCACTTATCTGTTTGGATAGTTCCTCGTGTAAAGCTTTTCTAGGTGTGTCTAATGACACAAATGATAAGAATTTGATCTTCATCGATAAAGGTAAGGCGATTCAACCCGATTCTGTTCAAAAGAATCTTTTTCCAGTTTTTGATAATCTCTTTGCGGATAACTCCTCGTCCGACTCTGATGGTGAAACCCCACTTGATTCAGCACAAAGGTTTTCTGAGTTTATGAATTCCTCTATTGTCATGTTGATGATTTTTCTAAGATTGATTTTTCTCCGAAGCTGCTAGTCACACTCAATTTTTAGAAAAAATGCCTACACCGGTCAAATTTGAAAAAGGTGAGTGTTTAAACTCTAAAACCGTTTCTGAGACCATTTTAAAATCTAAATCTAAACGTCGGTCCAAGAAACGTGCTAAAACAGGTAAGATCTCTAACCGACAACCATTTTACTCAAGCTCCTCTGACAATAACTCTAGTGTAATTTCAGATAGAACGGGTAGGGGGAATGAAGTTCGGAAAGAGTGGGTAGAGAAGAAGGCTAAGATACGACCAGAGAAGACCAAATCATTTAATTCTTTTTCGCATATTAAGAAAAACAATAACAATCATGGTTTTATTTTGAATAACTCTGTTGAACGTGGTTTTGAATTTCCAGTTAAACTTGATACTGTTCAGCAATTGATTGAAATTTTGCGTGATTGTGTTTGTTGTTCTTTCTGTGGATTGAATGATTTTGTCGTGTCTAAAAATGCATCTGATTGGTTTGGTACATATCATGTGTTTAATTCAAATGCTTCTCGTAAATCTTCTTGAAAAAGACCCATATCTAAATGGGTCTCAAGCAAAGGTGCTGCACCTAACACTCAAGGACCCATTTACAGATGGGTACCTAAACAACCTTAATTTTGTTTTGCAGCCCGGTTTGTTTTAGACTCCGGATGCTCCAAACACATGACTGGTAAACGGGAGCTGCTCACCAACTTCAAGGAGAAGTATTGTGGTGACGTCAGGTTTGGGAATGATAATGTAGCCCCAATCATGGGCTATGGCGACCTTGTTTAGGACAACCTCACCATCAAGCGTGTGTCCTACGTCGAAGGCCTTGGTCACAACCTCTTCAACATCGGCCAGTTCTGCGACAAGAATCTTAAAGTCAACTTCAAGGCAAAGCGGTGTAGTATTCGTAAAGACGACGGTACAGAGATCCTTGCCAGAACTCGAAGGACGAACCTCTACACCATCAACCTTGCCTCTGTGAAGACCGATAAAGCCGTTTGCCTCCTTTCTAAAGCATCTACTCAACAGACCTGGTTGTGGCATTGACAACTTTCTCATTTGAACTTCAAGAACATCAACAAGCTGGTGCTCGGTGGACTCGTCAAGGGTATGCCTCAACTACGTTTTGCAAAAGAACATCTCTACTCTGCATGCGAGATGGGTAAGATGAAGAAGGTGTCTCACAAGCCGAAGACGGTTCCTAGCACATCTAGACCTCTAGAGCTGATCCACATGGATCTCTACGACCCTATGCGCGTCCAAAGCATAAGTCATAAGAAGTACGTATTGGTGATGGTGGACGACTACTCGTTATACACCTGGGTCAAGTTCCCCCGTTGAAAGGACGAGACTCCTGGGGTCATAGTCAACCACCTGAAGGGGGTCCAGAACAACTTGCAGCTAACTGTCATCTCGATTCGCATGGATAACGAAACCGAGTTCAAGAACTGCGTTATAGATGACTATCTCACATCAGCTGGGATTTCACACAATTTCTCTGCTGCTAGGACTCCTCAACAGAACGGCGTGGTGGAACGACGCAACCACACTTTGGTGGAAGCGGCACGCACCATGCTGACTCAGTACAATCTTCTGATGTTCCTATGGGCCGAAGCCATCGCAACGTCGTGCTATACTCAGAATCGATCCATCGTCCACAAGCGCTTCGACAAGACGCCGTACGAGCTCATCAACAAATGCACCCCCAATATCAGCTACTTCCACGCGTTCGGGTGCAAGTGTTTCGTGCTGAACGACAAAAATGATCTCGGAAAGCTCAAGCCAAAGGCAGACGAAGGGATTTTCATCGGCTATTCTACCTCTTCAAAAGCATACCGAGTCTACAATAAAAGGACTAAGAGTGTTATAGAGAGTATAAATGTGACCTTCGACGAATTGCTCGATTTGGCTTTTGAACGAACCAGTTCAGAACCCGTGCTTACTGGAGTGCTGGCTTCTGATCACTCTAGATCGGAACCTAAGCACATGACAGTAGATCCTTCGTCGTCCAATACGTCGAAATCACATCCATCTGAGTTAGATATACTTTTTGAACATTTTTACAATGATTTTCATATTTCCTTTGTATCCCCTAATGCTTCTACGAATGCAAATGGAGCTGTAGTGGTGTCGACACATATCTCCGGTCCTCCACCAACCCCCAACACTACATCATCGGAGGACTCACCCTCTTCAACCGTGATAGAGACGACGCCATCATCAATCACAACAACGGTGACCGCGACTCCATCCCCAGTGGTTCAACCCACTCCGTCTTCCCCCAGAATAAGCAACAGTACCGACGCAACTGCCGAATCTTCGTCAATTGCTATTGTTTCCCAACTTGCGGCCGCAGTCCGATTACATCTGGTTCCATCCTTAGAAACGGTTCAAAACTTACCCTTAGGCTCCTACATCGATTCTGATAATTCTCAACCTCTTACGGACCCGCTACCTTACACGCGAAAGTGGACTCGAGCGCACCCACCTGAGCAAATCATTGGAGATCCATCTGCTCCCTTTCAAACAAGAGCAACGACGGAAACCAAAGACGACGCCGTCCCTACACTTCTGAGCTACACTCAAAACCGGGCGGCTACGGGAAATGAGTGCCTCTTCTCCATCTTCCTCAGCAATGTTGAACCAGGGATGGTTAAAGACGCCTTACACGACCCAGACTGGAAAATGGCCATGCAGGAGGAGCTGAACGTCTTTGAAAGCCTCAAAGTATGGCGCCTGGTCCCTCGCTCGAAGAACAAGACCGTTATCGGAACGAAATGGATCTTCAAGAATAAGAAGGACGAGAACGGGATCGTGGTTCGGAACAAGGCTCGCTTGGTAGCGAAAGGGTATCGACAACAAGATGGGATCGACTACGAAGAGACGTTCGCCCCAGTTGCCCGAATCAAAGCTATTCGGTTGTTCCTCGCGTACGCCGCTCACAAAAACTTCACCGTCTTTCAAATGGACGTGAAGACGGCGTTTCTAAATGGCAAACTCAAGGAGGAAGTCTACGTCTCCCAGTCGGAAGGGTTCATCAGCCAAGATCACCCCAACCATGTGTATCACCTCGACAAAGCGTTGTACGGACTCATGCAAGCACCGAGAGCCTGTTAGGACGAATTATCTAATTTTCTCATGAATTTCGGCTTCTCTAAAGGTAAGATCGACACAACCCTTTTAATCAAAACGGAAGGTGAGGGCATCATTTTAATTCAAGTCTATGTCGATGACATTATTTTCGGCTCTACGAACCCACAATACTGTTACAAATTTTCAGTCCTCATGAAAGCCCATTTTAAAATGAGTATGATGGGTCAGATGAATTTCTTTCTCGGTCTTCAAGTTAAAGAACCGTCGACCGGGATATTCATTAATCAATCTAAGTGCATCGCGGATATTCTTCGGAAATTCAAGATGGAACAATGTACACCCATGAAAACTCCAATATTACCGGGTACGAAGTTACATGCCGATCCTGACGGAAAGGACGTGCATACTACTTCCTATAGAGGAATGATAGGTTCGTTGATGTATTTAACGACAAGTAGACCGAACATAATGTTTTCTACCTTTTTGTGTGCTCGGTTTCAATCTAAACCAAAAGAGTCACATCTCATAGCAGTTAAACATATTCTTCGTTATTTAAAAGGTACTGCTAATCTTGGCCTTTGGTACCCTAAGGACACAGGTTTCTAACTCATAGCGTTTTCTGATGCTGATCACGCGGGAAGTATGCTCGACCGGAAGAGCACCACGGGTCACGTCCAGTTCCTTGGCGATAAGTTGGTTAACTGGGCCTCCAAGAAACAAACGTGTGTCTCTACCTCCACGACGAAAGCAGAGTACGTGGCCACGGGTAGTTGCTGCTCCTAAGTGATCTGGATGCGTATGCAACTGAAGGACTACGGGTACAACTACTCGAACATCCCGATCTACTGTGATTCCAAAAGTGCCATCACAATCACGAGCAATTTCGGCCCAACATACGAAGACAAAGCATACTGACGTGCGCTACCATTTCCTCAAAGACCATGTGGAACGAGGTACGATGGAACTCTACTTCGTAAGTACATAAAATCAATTAGCAGACCTGTTTACCAAAGCCTTGGACGAAAAACGGTTCAATGAACTCGTGTCCAAGCTGGGTATGCTTAATTTGAAGGTTTGAGTCAATGTTGTACTTGTCACACCTTTTCTTCCCTACGGGATAACTGTATCTTAATCAACTACACTTGTCTTGCAGCGAAGTTTAGGTGTTTCAAGCACATCGGTGACTTGTACTCTGTATTTATGTTTTAGTGTTTCTTTCATTTTTCTGTTTTCTGTGTGTTTCTTTAATTCTATTAGTCTTGTCTTTGCTTTCCATTTATTTCCCGTGCAACTAACCGCTTGTTCTGCAAGGTGTTACCTTAAAAGTCAAGTATCCAATGTAAGTCCCTTGTTCTTTGTTCGGGGAGAGATGCAAATTTTGAAAAGTCGAGGGGGAGAGATGCAAATTTTGAAATGTCGAGGGGGAGAGTTGTCATTTTGAAAAGTCGAGGGGGAGAATCGTAATTTTTTTGAAAGTTGAGGGGCGAAGTGGTATTTTTTAAACTTGAGGGTCCAAAATGTGAATTCTTAAACCTCAGGGTTAAAATTAAAAAACTTTCAAACTTCAGGGGTATTTTTTGCCAGTTATCAAAAGTTGAGACAAAGTTGGAACCGGGAGAGTTAAGGCACCCGGTACCGGATTCACTCCCGGTATCGACCGGTATTTATATACCGGTTTTTCACTCTAAGTTCATCACAGTTCAAAATTCGCGCTAAAAAATTCTCTCAGTCCAACTTCCTCTCACTTACTCTTCAACTTGTGATTTTGCTCGATTCGGTCATCATTCATCGATCTCATCATCAGGTATGTTTCTAATCCATGTAGAATCTAGTTTACAACTTGCAACCGACTCAATCAATCATTGGATCACGTCTAATTTGGTCGATATGAGGTCGGCGGCGCCGATAGGGTTTCCAAACCCTTCAGTTTATGTAATCGATCTCAAATGATCACAAATCGCACCTAACTAGAATCAAACCGTATGCTACAAGTGTCTTAGATAATTGATTTCCACCAAAAATGGTTCGAATTTGTGTTTGTGTTGCGATTGAAAACCGGTATGGATTCCAGAATCGGTTCTGGATTTTGCTTATTCGGAATGGAGTTCCGGTTTGTGTCCCGGATAGAGTCCCGGTACGTGATCCGGATTCGGTTTCTGATGTTGTCAAATCCGGAATGGAGTCCCGGTTTTTCCAAATATCAAGTCCCGGTCCCATCCGGTTCCGGTGTCCCTTCCGGGTCCCGGTCCCATACCGGTTCCGGGTTATGTTCCGAATCCGGTCTCTATTATGTTCCGGTATCTAGAGTTCCGGATCCAGTTCCTATTCCGGTTCCAGACTCCATACCGTATCTTGGTGATTCCGGATTCCACCCCGGATCCGGATCTATACAATCCGGGAGTACTGTAACATTGGCTTAAGTTGGTGTTTGGTAATCTGTGTCCCACTTAAAGGTGTACACTCACTCCGGGCTCGTCAAGACCCGCGTAGTGACCTGTTTCGGACAGTCATCGACTATCGGTTCTCTAAAACCCAGGAATACGCGCCCCAGAACAAGCTTTTGGTGTCCATTTGCCATGCAAACTCAACATCTTTTGGACATGAACAGGTACGATCATGGCACAACCGAATCCACCCCAAGGCGATGCCCCACTACTTCCTGTAGGTCCGAACCTACCCCTCAGTTCCAACAACTTCCACTTGGACACGTCAAATATTATTTGCCAATGCCCAGTTATAGTGGAAATCCTCAAGCGCCACACACTCAATCGGGCATTGACGGCCACCACTCCCGTTCTGACAGTTTATGTGCACCAACTGTAGAGATCACTCACACTCGTCGCACGCGGCCAAAGCTTCGACCTCCAAGCTCGTATTGGCGACTCCCCAGTGCTAATTACTCGAGATATCCTCCGCCAGATCCTTGATCTGCCTGACGCGACAACCATTCCAGGATGAGTTGCCTACGACGCTCCGATTTCTGATGCCGCCCTCTGTCGGGATCTGCGCGCCCTCGGATATGAAGCCGCACTCAACCATCCTTCACACTTCTCTAGAATACATCTCCAGCCATTATGGTACACCTTGTTCACGATATTGAACAGGTGCCTATCATCGATCAAAAAAGGAATAGATCAGACAACCGTCAACCTGCTTAGACTGTTCCACGACGTCATTTACAACCGCCACATCGACTATGCATCAATCCTTTGAACTGAACTGATTGAGAATGTCCAGAAGAAGCAAGGCAACAAACGCCTCATATTCCAGCCGTTCTCGAGATTCCTACAGCTGATCGTCGCTCATTTCATGGTGACAGACCCGACGATTCCTCGACGCACCGATCATGAGGTACTTATCTCAACCAGAATGACTAGGATTCAGAACAAACAGGTGATTCCTGACCTAGTCCCCATGTTGATACCTAATGACTTGCTAGCTATCGCAGACCAATCGGCACTGAGTGTGATAGCATATAGGCGTGAGAATAACATAGACGCTTCGATGGTCAAGCCAGATCCGGCAGGATCTATTCAAGGAGCGCGTCCCGAGAGACGTGATAGGCCTCATACTAGAGGTGGCATGGTCCGGCGAGCAGGGGCTCCCGACCAGGGCGTGCCGAGAGAAAATATTGTGAGGGGAACAAGCATGGGCAGTGCTGAAAGGTCCATACGCGAAGCTAGCTCGTCAAGACGCCCTCCCATTCCACCACGTGCATGTACACAACCCGAAGAAGAGGCAGCCTTCTCTTCCAGCTCCGAGTCAGGCTCCGGTTCAGAGTCGGGTTCCGAATCTGGTTCTGAATCAGGTTTGGCGTCCGGTTCTGACTCCGGGTCCTCGGAATCCGGCTCAGACGGTGAATCCACTGAATCGGACGACGACGATGATGATCAGTTCTGAATGGAACCCAAACCCACATCCGAAGCCATAACTGGAGAGAAAAGGAGAGCGGAGGGTGTTATAGTCGAAAAAGAAAAAGAAAGTGAGCAAGTGTGTGAAAGGAGGAGTAAGAAAAAGAATGAGAGTGAAAGTGTGATGGAGCAATCTACTCAGGTTGCTCCCAACCAGCCTCCACCTAGCCAGGCAACCACATCTACTACCCCGTCGCATTCGTTGCGACAAGGTATTGAATAAGACGCCGTGGGCCTAGCGACGCAATTGCACACCCCTACCAGCCACTCAGTCTCCTCTCAAAAGGAAACTGTTTCAACTTCACATGGGGATATAGCACAATTGCCACTGGTCTCTCACTTGGAGAGTTCCGGTGTTGAAACAAGAGAACACCAGCCCCGGTTCTCGACTTCTTTGGGCACACATTCGGGTATAGATCTATTTGCAGATATCATTTATTTGTCTAGGACACCGGTCTCATCTACTGCTACCATTGAGATTCTTCGTGACTCGACCGGAACACCTAGGACAGGGTGGAAGACCTACCACGGCTATCTTCAAGCCAACCGTGAGCGCAGGCGGTACTGCGGTGCAATCCACTGTAGTTACTACAACTGGGAGGCTAAGTGCTCTAGGTGTTAGTACCCCGAAGTTAGTCTCCAAGGAAACCATGGACGACGCCTTAAAGGCTGTCCAAACAGAGATTTTGCGGAAACTTTCAGAGGAGATGGCATTTATCAGAAGGGAAGTCACGGGAAAGGCAGTAGCTACAGAAGTTCCACCTATGCAACCACAGATCAGACTGCCTCACCCAACCCCGAACATGCAGAACATGAGCATCGAGGCGCTCAAAGCCGCACTCCTCGATAAGCTCTTGTCCCAATCCAACATCGATGCCTCCTCTGAAGTTGATTTAGTGACTTTACTTCGCTCACAAACCTAAACACCACCCCAGTCACTCCACATGATCAACAAGGCCAGATAAACACCAAGCTTGATACTCTTACAACAACCCTCACCGAAGTCAAACAAACCCTACAAACTTTATCCGAGAGGGTTTCCAGCTTAGAGAACACATGTAAGAGTCAGGCACAGGGCTCTAAATGACGACATGATGATCAGGATGATCCTGTCCAACATGAGGGGGAGAAAAGACTTAGACTGACCGAGCTGTCAACCTCAGCGACATAAGCTTCAACCGTCACTCCAGCTGAACCTGAACCTGAACCACACCAACAGCCAGACGACTCAGGAATGGTTCAGGATATGGAGCTATCAACACCGGTCAGAAAATCAGTGCCAGAGTCAGCAGACCCAACGGTTGAAAAGCCCGAGGGTCAACCAGAAGAGAACTTATTGCTGACGGTTTTGGAGAGGCCAGTCCTGGATTTAATTGATGAGGACTCTGATGGCAATCCGGAATTAGAAAGAGAATAGAGATAGAAAGCAGTGCTAGACATCTAATTCGAGACAGATGTTCTGTGTAATTTCTCTGATGAAGACGAGTTCATGAACGACGATGACTACGACCAGTTCCTCCTTTAGAGCGAACATGTATCAATCTCTCAGCATGATTTACACGATACTGCTGGTACATCCGAACTTCCAATCCAGACCCGAAAACGGCTCAACCTCAACCTGCTCAACCAGCTCGTTGGGATAGAGTCAGGATCTTGGTTCCATACTTGGAGGAATCACAGAAGAAGATATTTGCCCACTGGATTAGGCCTCTTAACCCGGTTATGTGCCATGGGGTCTCATTTCTGAAAGATCCAGTTCATACACAGTATTTGCAAGTAATGAAGAGAAGCAGAATGGTCCATGAAGTCCAAACGCGACACATAATAACTGAAATCGTGGAGATCGTGTCAGGCAAAGTTCTTAGCGTATGGTTCCCTGTTTTCATTGTCAAAAGGGATGACGGAAAGGAATGGATATTCTCTGAAGCCGACTTCAGACATCTGAACCTGAACGACTTTCCGGTACTACTGAAAGAACTGAAGACCTATACCATCCGACCGTTACCATACACCAAAGCCCTCGAGACGATAAAAAGATTAATGAAGTGCACTATCACCCTCGCCTACATCAACGACTTCTAATTGGGTTTAGAAAGCAATCAGAAGAAGATCAACATTCCAAAGCCCAATCTGAATCTTCCCAAAGACGTACCGGTACATACTATCTTGTCCAAACCAGAGACAGGGATCGTATATCTGAATGACAAAGGGGAGAAACGATATATGAGGATCAGCGAGCTGCACAAATTCAGTGAGGGAACTTTGATGAACATTCAGAACGTGCTGAAAAAGATCATTGAAAATGAAGAGAAAGAGTCGTCAGAGAAATACGCCAATGTCAAAAAGTGTCTAGCTGAAGAGCTTCTTAGAGCGATTGAAGAAAGGATAGAGTTCAGAAACTCCATCAGGCACTTAGAGATTTTGTTCGCAATTCGAAAGTGATATGTCCCTAACTGGCGTGAGATCGAACTTCAATTCCAAGGGGGAGATTGTTAGGTCTCATGTTAGTGGAATAGAAGTATAGGGACCATTATTGACATATCTTGTAAATATCCTTTCTAGGATATAAATAGATAACTTAAACCTAGATTAGGGTTTAATGACCCAATCACTATTATTGATTACCTATTGCATTGTACGGCTACTTCCAAGCTTTCTATTCATTAATCAAAGTAAGATTTATGATGTTTATGCTGAATTGTGTTGATTTATACTATTGTACATGTTAATCTGGGATCCACAGAACATTTTTGGCATGCACAACGTTTTCACAAATCAACTTGAACTCACCTTGCTAGATTTAGGCTAAATCTAGATTTTCCCCAAATTGAGCTCCTTTGAAGAAACTTTAATCTTCAAGCCAAAGCTTCCAAAAACCTAGATCCATAAGTTTCCAACCATCAAAATCATATTTTACCATATAAAATCGTTCCCCAACATTTTCATCAACAACATCTCCATTTATACCAAAACCCTAATTTTGACCTAACTTTCCCAAAATCATCTAAACCAAAAACTTGAGAAATAAAATACTAGGAGTCATAAATGGAGCATTTATAACTTATGTGAAACTTTACAAACTAGGAGGATTAGCCTACCACTAAGAATTTGATGAAAACCTAGAAAATCCCAAAATCTTCAATGTTGGAGATGAAACTTGATCTTTGCATTAAGAGGTGAAACCACTAGCATAAGATGGTGAAAGAACACTATAATCTTCAAGAAAGGACCCCAAAATTAGTTTTGGTTCGTGAGGGAGGAAGGGAAAATGATTTGGGAGAGAAAGGGAGGAGGTTGGAAGTGAGAATTGAGAAAGAAGGCTGAAATTCGTATTTGACAGCACACAACCCCATTGGCGCGACATTGCGACGCGACTTTGCCATGGCATTGTCGCATGGCATAGTCGCTGGTGGTGTCCAGTGACTGCCTCCTCCCCCGCGACTTTGCCAGTGCGACTATGACAGTGTCATAGTCGTCGGTTATTGTAGCGAGACCTTTTCCAAGCCCCGAAACTCGACTTTTTCAACGCCAAAACTCCTGATACTCCTAGGGACTCTAAGCAATGTATCTCCAACATAAATCCCACCATTTTCAAGCTGCAAGACGTTCGGGTGATATTTACTTACCGAAATTACGGGTGTTACAATTTTTCTCTTGTGAGACAATGAATATAAAACTTTCAAAACAAGTTTCAGATTTTGAGAAAGTTTTGACCATTGAAAGAGATAATTTTGAGAAAGAAAGAATGGCTTTTGAAACTGAAAGAAAATCTTTCAACGACAAGTCCGTTGAGTTTTCAAGTAAGATTTCTGATTTGGAAAAGATTTTGGAAAAAGAAAGAAAAGAGTTTAAAAAAAAGAAAGTCATTTTTGACAATGAAAAGAAAATCTTTGAGAAAACGAATGTTGAGATGTTTAACGAGATATATGAGAAAAGGAAAAGTTTAGAAATAGATTTTGAAGATGAAAGAAAATTCTTTGAGGCTAGGATTTCTAAATTAACAAAGAATGTATCTGAGTTAGTGTTGATCCAAACCCTCAGTGATTTGATAATGACCCTCTCTTAAAACACTTAGTGAAAATTTTAAGTAAACAATATGTATTAGAGTTTCTCTATCGCTGATAAGTACTAAGACTTTACAGTACCGCTGATAGGAACTCTCGCTCTTTAAGTTTAAAGTTCAGCGAACACTATTCATCCAGTAGCTCTGAGCCTGTTCAGTCTTTGTGATAATCGCTGATAAGTTAGTTGTTTACTTATGATCCCTGAAGACAAGTTTCACGTCAACACATGTTCTACGCTGAAGTCGAAGATCAAGCTCAAGAACAGCGACAAGTCTACTAATGAACTGAAGCGGATATCAGCGAAGCCAAGATTTGTCCACTCAACGTGAAGTTACAAGTAGAAGACTTCAGCAATCGCTGAGCTTTATCATTCGCTGATAAAGTACTGATTCAACGAAAGCTGATCATGAAGTCTTCCTCTACAAGTTACTTTTTGTCTTTCCCCCCTTGCACGTCTCCGTACGAAATATCAGAACGGACATCCCTTCTGTCTAGAATCGTACAACAAACTCTGATTCTACACTGTGCACCATGCGGCTACTAAGGTTGTCTACAAAGGTCAATGACATGAAACCACTCAGCTGCTGCCACGTGTAAAGCAATACTGCCATGCATTAAATGCATGCTGTATATAAGAAGAACCCTATTTCAGAAATGAAGTGTGCTCAGCCATCTTCTTATTCTTCCTTACTACTGTGTGTTAGGTTATTACTCGTAATTTCCTTATCTCCTTTCTATCTTATTCTAGTGCAAGAAACTTAGTGTTCTTAACTTGTTTAGATTAGGATTAGCCCTTAATCTTGTTCCGCAACAAGTTGTAAATTGTCTTGATTTATCAATAAACAATTTAGAAAAGTAAAAATCGTGTGTTTGTATTCAACCCCCCCTTCTACAAACTTGTATCACCCTTCGGGACCAACAAGTGGTATCAGAGCAGATTTGTTTAATCTCATAAACAAGATCTTATCTATACTAATCTTTTCTCTTCCTTGCTATTTCTTAAAATGGCTACCAACACAAACACTAACTATATTGACAATGGTTCTCTTGCAAAACCCCCTAGATTTTCCAGAGATAACTTTAATCTATGGAAAAATAGGATGATTCTCTTCTTAGAAGGTGTAGATCCTACTATGCCTTACTATCTTGAAAACGGCCCATATATTCCTGTAAGAATTGATCCTGAAGTTCCAGCCGCTGAGAATAGAGCTGCTATTCCAGAAAGGTTGGTTCCCAAGGAAATTCATTTGTGGACTGATGAAGATAAGAAGAAAGTGGCTATCGACACCAAATCCAGATCCATACTTTCCACGGCTCTTCCTGACGAAGTCTACCATTCCGTCATGAACCTGAAAACGTCAAAAGCCATGTGGGACACAATCTATGTTCAGTATGAAGGTACTTCTGAATCCAGGACTCACGTAAGATCAACCTGGTAAGACAGTACGAAAGCTTCATTTGTGGTAAGAATGAATCTCTCTTTGAAGTACACCAACGTTTTAACTGCTTAATAATAGATCTGAAAACTGTTAGTAAGGAATATTCTAACTTTGAAGTACTGACAAAGTTCTTAGAATGTTTAACTGAAAGATGGGACAGTTATTCAATGTGTCTTAAGCTGTCAAAGGATCTAAAATCCATGACTCTTTCTACCTTATATGGCACAATGCTTAATCATGAGCAATCAAGTCATCTTAAGAAAAATCTTGTACAAAGATTCTAAAAGCACCCCTGTTGCTTTACTCTTAGAGTTACCTTCCACTCAGCGATCTACTATCACTGTCACTGAGTTGGAAACTAACTCTGAACGTTCATAAGATTCTGACGCTTCAGATGATGATGAAACTCTGGCATTCCTGGCTAATAAGTTCAGGAGATTTTCTAGAAAGAGTAATTTCAGAAAGAACAAACCTCTTGCTATTACTGACAAGCCAAGATCATCAACCCCTGTTGATAAGGCTACTGCTACTTGCTATAACTGTGAAAAGATAGGACATTTTGCTAACGAGTGCAGGTCAAAGAAAGTCTCTAGATCCTCAGCTTTTCCCAAGAAAAACTTTACTCCCAGGACTAGAGATGAAAAATACAAAAAGCTGAAAGAAAGGTATTCAAAGCTGAAAAACTTTAAGAAGAAAGGCAAAGGCCTGATGGCTGACTATGATTGGGCTGCCTCTCACGAAGAAGAATCACCTGACTCTGAAGATGATGATGAAGCCAATCTATGTCTCATGGCCAAACTTGAAGACGAGGAAGAAAATTCTGACATTCCCTCTACTTCAACCTCTGCTACTAAGGTATCACCTTCCTTCTTTACCAATATTTTAAATATTGATGAAGCTGATAGTCTTTGAAAGATCGATCTCTTGACTAGAAGTTTATATGAAGCCATGAATGGCAAAACTGTTAGTGAAAATCAAAACCTTGACCTCGCTGAACAGCTTAAAAACTGTCACCTTCAAATAGAAAAGCTTTCTAAAATTGAAGAAGATTTTAAAGATCAAGTTCATTTAAATCAGCTAGTCAAAATCGAGCGCGAAGAAGCTATCGCTGCATTAAAAGCTAAAAAAGCTACTGTTGATGGATGGTATAACTCCTCAACAAAGATCACTGAGATAATAAAGTCTCAGATTCCCCTGAGTGATAAACGTGGTCTTGGTTACAAAGCTGATACTCTAGAACCAACCACTGACCGTTCCATGCTTAAGTTTGGAATGTTCGTATCCTCTATCCCTGACACTTACTCATCTCAGTGTTCCTCTTCAAAACCTCCTACCCCTGAGAAAATCTCTACCTTAACTTTGAAAGGTAAAGAGAAAATCATTTATCCAAAACCTACCTCAGTCTCTAAAGACAAAGGTAAAGGAATTGCTTTTAACCAAAATCCTCAGAAGGGTACCTTTGTACCTAAGCTGAATGCTTCTAAAGCTTCAGTGACTTATCCCTCTGGTTCAAAGAATAAATTCCTGGATCTATTCAGCGTGGATCTATTCAACGATCTACTCCTAGAACCAAAGTGGATACCATTGGTAAGAAATCCGAAGAACTGAATGTTCCTCCTATTTCAAATACCAAAAGTTTACTTGGTGCTGGTCCTTCTAATTCAAAATCAAAAGCTCAGCATGCAAATGGTCCTAGAACTACTTTTAGTTATAGGAAATGTTATCACTGTGGACTTACCAATCATATTGCTAGTAAGTGCCCCACAGCCACCCAAGCTGAAAAGATAGCTAAGGTGAATATCATTGCCCCCAAGGCAAAGAAGACCACTGAGGTTAAGATATTAACCAAAGTGAAGACTGACAAAGCTGAATCTTCAAATGCTGCGAAGACTGCTGAACCTTCCACCTCCTCTTCTAAACCCACTAACAAGTGTGTACACATGGTTAAGTGGGTACCCAAGACAAACTAATCTTCCTTTATAATGCAGGCTAAGAAGGGTATCTGGTATCTCGATAGCGGATGCTCTATACACATGACTGATAAGAAGAACCTGCTCACTGAATACAAGGAAGAGAAGGGTCCCTCTGTAACTTTCGGTGGAAACGGAAAAGGATATACCCGAGGGTTTGGTGTACTCTCTAATGGTATAACAACCTTCAGAAGAGTCGCATATGTTGAAGGGCTGAAGCATAATCTTCTAATCATCAGTCAGCTTTGCGACATGGATAACAAAGTAATTTTTACTAAGGAATCCTGCTTTGTCGCTGACAAAAAGGAGAAGATAGCTCTCAACGGTTATCGTTTGGAAAATGTTTATGTAATAAACATGGACTCAACAACCACTGAGAACTCCAGTTTCTTCTCAAAAGTCTCATCTGATGTCAACTGGCTATGGCATAAGAGGCTCTCTCATCTCAACTTCAAGACACTGAACACTCTTTCTTCTAAAGAATTAGTCACTGGTATACCTCAACACTCATACGCCAAAGAGTCCTTATGTTCAGCGTGTGAGAAAGGGAAGCAGACCAAAGCAAGCTTTAAGTCTAAGCAAGTCTCCTCAGTGTCATCTCCTCTACAACTTCTCCATACGGATTTGTTTGGCCCTGTTAACAAACAATCCATCGCTGTAAAGAAATATACGCTGGTCATAGTTGATGAATTCTCTCGCTATACATGGGTAATGTTTCTCCGTTCTAAGAGTGACACACCTGAAGAACTCATCACCTTTGTCAGGAAAATGGAAGTCCTGAACAACTTGACCGTTCGCTCAATAAGGAGTGATCATGGGACTGAATTTAAAAACAGTTCTCTTGATTCCTTCTTTGAGAGTAAGGGTATTTCTCATAACTTTTCTTCAGTGAGAACACCGCAACAAAATGGAGTCGCTGAAAGAAGAAATAGAACTATTATTGAAGCTGCACGGGTTAATCTGTTTTGCAGGTTCATCATGTGTAGTGTTGAATGTTATAAGTATAACAAACACATGACTGGAAAACATAAGAGAAGTTGTTCAGAATTTTGAAGAAGAGTACATGTGATTTTTAGGGGGGGGGGGTACAAGATTTTTGGCTTCTGAATAATTCAGTTCAGAACCCGTACTTCAATGAGATTTTGACCTCTGAATTTACTTCAATCCTGGTACTTCAGAACTTGTTTTAATGAATAAGGATATTTTGATCCAAGTCTTGTTATTTGTGCATGTTTAGATAAAGATCTTTTGCAAATGTTAAGGGGGAGCTTATCTGATTCTAAATCATTTTATCATGATTTAAGGGGGAGCTCAAACGTTTCTGATTGTAAGTATCTTCTGATCTTAATCTTAGATTGTTTGAAAGAAGAACGAATTTCAAGCATGAAAAACGTTTTCTGAAATGTTCAAAACACTTCTTTATTTCAAACAGATTTTATGAATTTTGAAGTATGATTTTAAATGTTTTTCATTTCGATCTCGGATTACAACATCATTTCTGGCCGTATGTTTCCAAAGATTAATACTTCTGTATTATCTTTTATATACTTTCTGTTGGTTCCCGTTTTGTTTATTCAAGATTGTCAGATCTATTAGTTCAAGTTTATGTTTGATGCGGAAGCGTATTTGAGGAACTAACAGATATGTTTGATAGATTTAGAACACTATATAAATAAACAGTGAACATGAAATAATATCTCAAAGTTTACTGAATATATATATATCAAGAACAGATTTCAAGAACAGTGAGTAAGCAAAGCTTTAAAAACAGATATGACTCTCAAAGTATATAAGTTATGTGTTCTTGAAGTTTTTCTCTTTTTAATTCTCGATCTTGATTATTCTTGTTAGGAAGAACTCAACATGAGTCTTCCTTTTATACTACTCAAAGGGGACCATAAAGCATGAGCTACTATTCAGAACGGACGGTATGAATAGTTGGAAGGATGGCATGAACAGTTGGATGTGATGTATTGCATTTAATGCAGCAGACGTCTATTATGTACTAAGCCCTATTGAGTCCACTCAGAGTTTGACACGTTGAAGTTGGACAGGGTACGTTGCCATGCAATTTGATGAACAGGTCCAGGAACAGTAGCAAGATATTATAAATATCTTTGAAGTCTTTGTTGAAGACCGCAGAGGCTCTGTGAAGTGTCACAGAGGTTCTGCGGTTTGGTCCTTTGTAGAGCAGTCTTCACCTGATTCCGAGTCTTTGGTCTTCTTTGCGCGTATGACAGAGCTTCTGTAGGACGCCTCTTTAGCTTCTGTAGCTTCTTGACCTTGATCTCTCGGTAAGTTCGGCAGAGCCTCTGTAAGAGGCTTTCTTCACTTAGCCTATTTTTCACTACATCTAAATACTTCTATGATTAGGAAGATTGAAGCTAACAATCTCCCCCTAAGTAGTGAAAAATAAAAAATTGAACTTGAGTTTAGTTAGGCTAAGTTAGATAAGACAGAGGTTAAACAATACCTCGAAAGTTCTTTCATTCAGAAATATGCCAGAGGCATTTTACATTTGAGTACAATGAAAGATAGACTTTGACTTGGTTTGAAGAGATTTGAGATTTGAGAATCAGATTTTGGCATCTTTGAAATCGTTGTAGCTTCTGTTGTCTCTTCCGATTCTTCTGATCTCTTTGTAGAAACTGATGCAGAGTTCTCTTAGGCGAATTGTGGCATCAATCTCTCTGATGAAAGTATCTGCAGCATCTCTATTCATTTTCTCTGTACATCTGTATTTCACAAGGCTTGCTCTGAACTTGTTCAGAGTACTAGTTGCGTACTTCTGACAGTCCATGCACACAAACAGTTTGACTTCGCCTTGTGGGTTTTGAAATATTAACCCGAATCTTGGTTCTGTAATGATAGAGTTGGGCACGGCGTCGGGTGGGCATCGATCTTCTGGTGGTCGTAAATTCAGATGTTTGAGACCAAGATCCTTTCCCAGTTGAAAATCTATCATACTGTAGATCAGAAGCTTTTCCCTCATCGCTTTTCTCAACACTTGATAGGCTCTTATGTTTGGTTCTGTGTTGTAGTTGTCCTTTGTCCATTGCAGAAGTTCAGGTAGATCATAGGGATTCAGATTCCTTATGTCAGCATCAGCAAAGGTGGTTTCTGAATTATTTACCCTTTTGACTCTGTAAAGATTGTACCTGACTCTTGGATAGGTTCTTGTGAAGGAGAATCTGCAGAAGATTACCTTTTTGATTTTATGAATTGAGAAGACTTCTGCTTTGGTTCTTGGCTTTGTTCTGCTGAAGATGTTCTCAAATTCTTCTCTGATGTTCGGATTTGTGATTTGGTCTGTTGGATGGAGGTTCTGAAAGGGTTGTTTGTAGAGATATTTGTACACCACTTCTTCCATTTCTTCGTATGTTGGACCATGTGGTGGTACTCGTCTTCTGAGACTCTCCATCTGTTGAACAACTTCTGCAGCTCTTCCTGATAGTGGAATGTCTGACAGAGGCTTCAATCCATATGCCCAGTCCTCTTCTTCAGGCTTTGGAGTTTGGAAGGCATTAAAGGCGCTCTTCATCAATTTCTCTGTAGGCTTGGGCAATGATTTCTTTTTCTTGGGCTCTTCTGTCAGTTTCGCCTTTCCCTTGTCTTTGGCCTTTGGAGGTTCAGAACCTGTTGCCTCTGTAGGTTTGGGTGTTGGCGCTTCTGTTGGAATGATGGGGGTTGCCTCTGTAGGTTTTGACACTTGTATTTGAGAGGACTTTTGTGGCGTTGGTTCTGTTGGCTTTCTTTGCTCTGTAACCTCTGTTGGAGGTTCTTTGGTGACTTCTGTAAGCTCGGTTTCTGTGGATTGAGGTATGTCGAATCTTCTTCCCATTCGGAAAGCTAAAGTGAACCTGTGCCTTTCTTCTTCTCTCTGCGACATTCGATCAGACATTGTATTGTGCATCTTTCTCAGAATAGAAAAAGCAGAGGTCGTTGCTCTTTTTGGTTTGGTGGCAATCGACTTTCTTCTTGGTATGGTTTGGGGTTTTTCTGTTGATTCTTTCAAAGGTCTTTCTTCCAAGTTGATTACCACAGGGGTGGTTGTTGCCTCTGTGGTTTGCTGATCAGCTTCTGGAATATTGGTTTCTTCAGAAGTTGATTCCACAGAGATGGGTGTTGTCTCTGTGGTCTTTTGATCTTGGGTTTGTTCTGGAGGGGCTTGGCTGATTGGTTCTGCTGCGATTGGTGGAGCATGTAGTCCCTTGGTCGTAGCTTTCTCCCTTATATTCTCCCCCTGCGATTGGTGGAGCATGACTCTTATCAGAAGTACCCTCTGCTCTGCAGGAAGCTCTGGGTTTCTTTGGTAGTTCTGCTCCTGTGTCCATTAATTTTGCACATACATCATCACAGAGGCCGATTAGAGTTGCAAGTTCTGCTTCTGTGTTGAAGCGCATTCTGCCGACACTTTTTCTGAACTCTTTGACGTAGTTGGCATTTGCAGTAGTGAAGGAGACAATGACTTATGTGACCTGGTTTATGACATTCTGCCCGAGCTTTGTCAGCTGTGCTCTGGTCATGTAATCTTTTGGTTGCATCATTGTAGTGTTGCGCATTGCCTCTTCTTGAACGTTTTGCAGAGCCTTCTGTAGTTCTGCAGGTGTGATGCTCTGTGATTTGTTGGATTGCTTGTTCATTTGTTCAAGGAAATGTTTGACTGATTCCTTGAATGCAGATGTTGCAGCTATTCCAAAATCTTTAGCAGCAGAAGTGGCTGTAGTTGTGGCAGTTGTTTGAGCAGAAGATTTCATCTCTGTGATGGCCGTTTTCACCTCTGTGGACAGATTGTCCATTTTGGTGTTCAGATTCAGCAAGGCCGTTGATGTTTTCTCTGCAAAAGATGTGAAAGAGCTTTGCAACTCTTTCATGGTTTAGTTCACAGAGGTGACAAGGGTTTGGAACTCATCCCTTGATACTTGTGTCCCTGGTGTAACCTATGGAGGAACACATTCGTCTCCAGAGTGAGTCCCTGCTCCTGGGACACCTTCGTTCACCCTTGTTTGTACGATGGGGGTGGAAGGATTTCCATCTGATCTTCGAGCTGAAGCATCTAGTGCTTCAGACTCTACAGAAGTTCTGTGAATGACATTGTCTAGATCCACTTCAGAGGTGGGTACTAGATTATCCTTCTGTTGACTCGGAGACTTGTCTAGAGTCTCTTCGTCGTTGTGCTCACTACTTCTCTCTGAAAGAAGGGTTGGCCCTATTTCGTGCGTGGCAGAGGAAACGAATTCCTTTGTAGGGTGTTCTAGTGTGATCTGGGGCGATTGATCACGAACATTAGGTGAGTCTCTTTGAGGAGACTCCCTAGGAATGGATTCCCCGGTTTCTGTGGGCGCAGAAGTCGAAAGAGTGACTTCTGGCTGGATGGGTTGGGTTTGGATCGAGCTGTGCTGCTCTTTTTCAATAACTCCTTCTCCAGCTAGACCCGCGGAGTTAGATGTGTGGGTTGCACTGGGAGTTGGTTTTGGTTGTGTGCCTCTATTAATCCAGGCATCTTTTCTTGTTTCTCCCTCTGTTAAGCATCCAAGCACTACATCATTTTCTACCATTTCAGCTTCTGTAGCTATCCGATGGCTTGGTGCTTCTTCCATAGCTTCTGTTGAAGTTCCTTGCTCTGTGCCTAAGAAGTCATACATTTGATGAGAGTCGTATAACCTCATGACATGTGGATGATAGAGACCTTTTCGTATCCAGACAGCTTCTTCTTCATCTGAATCTACCTCTGAGACCTCTATTCTTGTCTCCCTTGTTTCAAATCCCTCTTCTTGTACAACTTCGGCCTCTTTTCCTTTTTCTGTTATTTTCCCTAAAGCCTCTATTACTTCATCTCTATTCCACTGAGCTTCTGTTTGTTCTATTTCTTCTGAAGCTGGGCTTGGACTCCTTCTATGGACGTCCAATCCTTGTTGAATGAAGGGGTTCTGTAGAATAACAGGTGTCTCAGCTGATTGATCTTTGGGTGTTTGATCATCTTCTTGCAGATGTGTGTCAATGCCGAAAATATAGAAGTATTGTTCTTCTGGGGAGTGGTGGTCGAGTGGTTGTGCCGTCCACCCTGCTGTATTTAGAGTGTGGGCAATGTCAGGGTTCTGTAGGAAATCGTTTATGTTTCCTTGGTGAGCAAATCGATCTGGGGATTGATAGGGTGATTGATATCCCTCTTCTGTCATTTCTACTTCTGCATCTTCTTCTTCTGCAGTTTTTTCTTCTGCGATTTCTTCTTCTATGGTAACCAACTTTTCAAGGGATTTCTCATGCTTCTTTTTGGTTTTCCTCCTCTTAGGTTTTGGTGCCCCTTCCTCTGTAGTTTTCGATTTTCTTTTCTTCTTCTGTTTTGGAGAAGAGGGAGGAGCAGTGGAGCCAATTTCTGTGGCATGAGGAGGTGAAGGTTGATCTTCTGCAGCGCTTGTGGAGGTGCCTTCTTCAGTTTTCCTCTTCTTTGATTTTGGAGTATAGGTAAAAGATTTCGAAGAGGACTTCTTTCCCAAGAGCTCTGCACGTTTGGCTAAGAAGCTAAGTTTAATAGCCATGTGTTTTGCTAGTTTGTGATCTTTTTCTTCTTGAGTGGAAAGAGGTTCTGCAATCATTATTCCTAGGGGGACACCTAAACGCGGGGGTGTCATAGGACTCGGTTTTGGAGTTCTATGATCGCGTATGTACTCTTTATTAAGGGTTTTATTCTTGGCATACCTCAGAAGGTTCTTTGACAAAGGTCTGCAGTGTGTGTAGCCATCTACATGATCAGTGGGGGTATTTTTGTTCATTGGGAACTGTTTGGGAATTGGCCCTTCCATTGGCCAGTTCTGTATCAGCAACAGAGGTTCGAACAAAACTCCCAGTATTCTTTGGAATTGCAGAGGTGGTAGAAAGTTAGGATCGTTCTCTTTGACCCTTCTGGCGTTGTTCTTTCTGTCGATGGTGTTGATGATCTCTTGCATCATTATGGTCGCGTAATCCAGTGGGAGATCATAGTAAACCCCATACATGATGGTTAATATCTGATGTGAGCTCTGGTCAATACTTCCTATCTTCCCTGTCAGACATCTGTTAAGAATTGAGAACAAGGTGTTCCACAGAGGTGGTAATCTGCCTCTGCGGAAGTCATTTCTCTTCCTCAGTTGGGTGTTGTACCCAAGCATTTCTACGAAACGACAGATCTCGTCGTCTGTTGGTTGCTCTGCATATTTCTTCAATCCAAGAAGACCCCTTGTTGGTAGGTTGAATTCAAGTGAGAACATTGTTCTATTGAACTTGATTTCCAGATGTTCAGATTTGTCAGGTCTTGAAATGTACCCTTTGATAAGAGAATCATCTTTATCAAATCGGCAACTTTGCCAAAACTGGTTCAAATATCTAACTGGAATTTTGTTTGGGGTTCTTGAGAGTAGAGGGAAGAGGATATGATTTTCCATTATGTTTAGAAGAATGGCATGGGCTTCGCCGAAAGCAGTGGGTGAGGGGACCAAATAGCAATTGTTGGATTTGATTGGTAGAACCTTTTCGAAATGATCTTTTGCTATGAAGTTTTGAAGATGTGTGGTCGGAGCAAATTCTGCTGAATCGCCGGAATCTTCTAGTTCAATACTTTTGGCAAGGTGGGGGTTTTCTGAATGTTCAGAATGAGCAGCTGAATGTTCTGGTGAGTTCGCCGGAGAGTGTGCAGGGGAGATAGCTTGAGAAGATGAAGCCATTGGTAATGAGAATTAAGATACTTGCAGGTTTTTGCAGGGTTTCGCCGGAGAAGAATGAAGGTTTGTAAAAAGTTTATGAGAGGGTAAGCTTAGTTTTTATAGAAGGGTAAAATGGTAGAATTCGAAAGAGTAAAATATATGGCAATGGATTAACAATTTGGAATCCGTACTCAAGTTAGAACGGCGGGTTCAAATTTCCACAGAAAACGTTCCATGTACGCCCAATAAAAATGGGACACGTAGGCCATGTCAGAGGATGACAGGACGTCGTGCGCAGCCCATTAATGCTAGGCGCGTGGGGTTGTTCTTAGCCACATAAGATTCCCTCTCAGTAAAAGTAACCGTTATTACTACAGAAATGCCCAAGTAACAGCTTGACAGAACTTCTGTGGTTTACAGAAGCGCTGTGATTTTGAAGATCTTGATGTTTATCCCTTTCTCATATATCTTATTGTTATCATGACTTCTGTGGGTTCTTCTTTAACCAAAACGTTTGCAAAGGCACTGGAGAGGACCAATAGGATTTTTAGTTTAGAATTTTTACTCGCAGAGGTTTTGTGGCTCTGTGGGAACTTGCAGAAGCTCTGTGAGGGCCAGCAGAAGCTCTACGAAGGAAAAAATCTTATAACAAAAATTCTATTAAATTTTCTGATCATCCAATTTTTGATCTGTTTTAAGAGATGTTTTTCGGACATATTTGAAAGTTGGTGTCCGAGAAAACTGTTATGGAAAAAGTTTTGTTCGAGAAGGTCATGTTGTACGTATTTGGTGTCCGAGATAACATTCCAAAAGATCGATAGAGGGTTAATTTGTGATCTCAGAGCATATTTCTGGCAGAGCCTCTGTTGAGCTCAGCAGAAGCTCTATGACCTCAAATTTCTCATAACTCAAATTTTATGAAACTTTTTGATCTTTTGATTTTTGAAATGTTATTCACAGTATATTTAGGACATATTTGACAATTTGTGTCCCAGAAAACTGTTTTCAGCAACCTTTTGTACGAGAGACATACCTTTTTGGTTCTTCTTTTCTCGGCAGTGATGTCTGACTTCTGTCGATATAGATTCATCGACATTCTTCTTTGGCTTCCCCTTGAAAGTTTTACCTCTGTAGATCATTTCAGGGTCCCTTTTTGCTCCCCCTTGATCTAATCACCTCTGTAGATCAGGAATTTTCTTTTTGCTCCCCCTTGACCTATGCTTGGATCAAAGATTGATAAGATTTGTATTGAGCATAGGTCTTGTTTTTCCAGAGGTTCTGTGGAGGTCGTCAGAGGTTCTGAGCATACTTACAGAAGCTCTGTGATATTAAGAACTATTTAAGATTGAGAATTTACATACAGAAATAAATCAATCAAAGCAATAAGTTAAGTAAAATAGAAATATATACTTATTTACAGAAGATAAAGCTATACTTACAGAGGATTTTCACATCATATTAATCATTCCTAACTTACCCACCAAGAAATTTAATCTTTTCTCGTCTAAGGCTTTGGTGAATAAGTCTGCAAGTTGATATTCTGTTGGCACGAAATGCATCTCGATTGTACCGTGTTCAACATGATGTTTCAAGAAGTGGTACCTTATATCGATATGCTTGGTTTTGGAATGTTGCACAGGATTGGCAGAGATGGCAATGGCACTTTTGGAATCACAGAAGATGGGTATTTTGAATAGAATGTGGCCGTAGTCTTTTAGCTAAGTCTTCATCCATAGAACCTGAGAACAACAGCTAGCAACAGCAACGTATTCAGCTTCTGCCGTAGATGTTGATACACAGTTCTGCTTTTTGGAGGTCCAACCGACTAGCTTACCACCTAGGAATTGACAACTCCCAGAGGTACTCTTTATGTCGAGCATGCATCCTTCATAGTCTGAATCTGTATAAGCTTTAAGACAAAAGCCAGAGTTCTGTGGATACCAGAGACCAAGATTTTTGGTCCCCTTTAGGTATCTAAAGATTCTTTTAACAGCATCATAATGTGATTTCTTAGGATTAGCTTGATAACGTGCACAAAGACATGTGGAATGCATAATGTCAGGTCTGCTTGCAGTTAAGTATAATAGAGATCCAATCATGCCTCTGTAGAGAGTGCATTCTACAGAGATGCCATCTGGATCTAAGGATAACTTATTTCCAGTGGCCATTGGAGTTTTCATTGCAGAGGTATCAGAGAGGCTATACTTGAAAAGAATGTCAGAGACATATTTGGCCTGATTTATAAAAATTCCCTCTGATGTTTGTTTGACTTGAAGTCCGAGGAAGAATGTTAATTCTCCCATCATACTCATTTCAAACTCACTCTGCATGAGTTTTTCAAAACTTTTGCACTATTCTGTATTAGTAGACCCAAAAATTATGTCGTCCACATAGATTTGTACAAGCATTATTTCACTGTTTTTACGTTTATAGAATAGGGTAGTATCTGTTGTACCTCTGTTGTAGCCATTTACTAGAAGAAAGGTAGAAAGTCGTTCGTACCATGGTCTTGGAGCCTGTTTCAGTCCGTACAGAGCCTTTTCAAGGTAGTATACATGCCTTGGGAATTTTGAGCTTTCAAACCCTGGTGGCTGATTTACGTAAACCTCTTCTTGGATTTCACCGTTGAGAAAAGCTGATTTTACGTCCATCTGATAGACTTTAAAACCTCTGTGGGCTGCGAAGGCTAAGAATATTCTTATTGCTTCGAGTCGTGCGACAGGGGCAAAAGTCTCATCGTAGTCTATGCCTTCTTCTTGTCTATATCCCTTGTCCACCAATCGTGCTTTGTTTCTGATGACCACTCCATCTTCATCCTTCTTATTTTTGTAGACCCACTTAGTCCCAATGGCCTGTTTCCCTCGTGGCAGAGGTACTAAAGTCCATACTCTGTTACGCTCAAACTGCAGAAGTTCTTCTTGCATGGCGTCTACCCAGTTTGGGTCATCTAGGGCTTCAGAAATCTTCTTTGGTTCTATCACACTAATAAAATTTGTAAAGAAATTGATAAATCCCAGATCTCTAGCAATAAGATATGAATGTAGTGAGAGAGAATCCATGTATTGAGAGCAAAGGATTACAAAAGGTTTCTAAAAGATTACTAAAGCTTTCTAAAGTGTTTTGAAGTGTTACTAACAAATGAACTAGACAAGCCTATTTATACCCATAACATACAAGGTATAAAGGCATTCACAATACTGTATAGACTCATACAGTACATTGACTTTACAGTAAATCTTGAATACAACAATGCTCTAACAATCTCCCCCTTTGGATTCAAGATTTAAAAAAATATGACAGCAGTCTTCAGCTCTTTGTAAAGTCAATCTTCTTCAACAGACACTTTATCAAACTATCTTCAAGTCTTGTACATGAAAACAGATCTTTACAGCTTTATCAGTCTTTAACAAACAGTAACTTCTCGTATCCTTCTTGATGCAAGAACCTTAGTTCTCATATTAACTTTAAGAATCCGAAATCATCAATTCGGATGTAGGCAGATCCGAAACTATCAATTCGGATGCTAGAGGATGCGAAATCAGCTCAATTCGGATCAAGTAGGATTCGAATTCAAGTAAGTTGGAACAAGAAGGGTCCAAAATCAGGGCAATTCGAATCATGAAGGATTCGAAATCACTCAATTCGAATCATGAAGGGTGCGAAATCAGGACAATTCGAATTATGAAGGGTTCGAAATCAGGGCAATTCGAATCATGAAGGATGCGAAACCATCTATATTTTTGAACTTTTAGGTGTAAGCGCATTCCGAGAACCACTCAGAACTAAGATAACCAAATTCAGCAATATTTAGACTTCACATGATCCTTCTCCCCAATCTTCAGTCTTTGTTCACGAATCTTTGACTTGAAAGTTCTTTGACATGAAATATCTTTGATTTGAAAGCTCTTTGACATGAAATTGAAATTAAACTTTTCTCCCCCTTTTTCGATGATGGTCAGCATCATAATCATCGAAAACCATTTTCAATTCCAGTCGTGTCTTTGAGTATTGCTAACAATCTCCTCCTTACAGAATAATCTTGCTCCCCCTCAAAATAAGAATTCTGGAGCAATTTGTTTTCTCCCCCTGAAAGTATGCATATGTTTCAATAACGCACAATATACAAATTTTAAAAAATTTACACAAGGAAAATAAAATTCATTTGTAACTACAAACATTTGATCATTTGAAAACTTTACAAAAGAAATTCAACTTAATGAAATTTAACAGATTTTTCAATCAAATGAAATCAAATGCATGTGTTTGGATTCAAGAACAAGTCATCATTGTATATCAAGTTAAAAAAATGTTCAGTTTCAATCCCTTTATTAAATCTATTTGGTGTGCTAGCATGCGAAATATGATTAGCATCAAGCGTATGCAATTCTTAAACATATAAGAATACTTTGCTCTACTCACACTATTTGTCCAAAATCAGAATTTTCACAAATTTACGGGTTTATCGCGACTTTGTATTTTCCCAAGTTTCAAGAGATGTGTGCTCATTGGCATCTTTTCGTTTGTGCTTATTTGCATCTTTTGATTTTGTGCACATTGGCATCTTTTGATTTTGTGCTCATTGGCATCTTTTGATCAAAAAGTTTAGTAAGAATAAGATACACCGTTAAACATGACTTTCTATCTGGTTCTATAGCAGGATTTGGGTCAGCAGATCCCAGACCAGTTGGCCTTAGGTGCTAGGTGTCAAGCACCCCTTAGAACTTAATTTCCCAAACCAGAAAGGCCACATCGATATATCTTAAACCCATTTGTACCAGTAAAACATGGCTTTCTATCTGGTTCTATTGCAGGATTTGGGTCAGCCGATCCCAGACCAGTTGATCTTAGGGACTAGGTGTCGAGCACCCCTTAGGACTTACTCTCCCAAACCAGAAAGGCCACAGGCACAAACTTTCAAACTAAATGATAGTGCAACTATTTTATCTCAATCACTTGGTTCTAAAACATAGTGCTTTGCCCATATTTTCATTTCCATTCATCATTCTGATAAATAGGCTTTTTGAGCATTATATTCTATATAAGTCCAGATTCACATATCTTTGAGCATTCAGCATAATTTCATTCATGTTTTGCTGACCTTTCGATTTATTTCAGAGGTGAAAGATGAAACAAATATAACTCAGATAAAACAAAAACACTTGTAAAATCATCTTTTAGCACACATTTAATTCATTGAGTGAAAATTGAAAATTTTATCTCATTGAATTAAATTTGTAAAGATTCAAATTTTGAAAGTGGTAGAAACAAAATATAATCCAATGTTACCTTTTACCACTTGTTCCTTGAAACAGAAAAATGTGACAGTTAAGGATATCACCTGAGAAGTATGAGTTCTAAACTGATTTGTTTAGAAGTCTTAGTCTTTGAAGTACGGGTCCTGAACTGAATTGTTCAGATGCCATGGCCGTTGAAGCACGGGTTTTGAACTGATATGTTCAAAAGCCAATGTCGTTGAAGCATGGGTTTTGAACTGATATGTTCAAAAGCCATATTTCTTTGTCTCCCCCTTAATGGTACAAATATTCTTTAAAAAAACAAATCCACCGCTTCTCTTCTGTTTTCAGACATGTGTGTGGTATGTATTTACAAATCAGTACAACACATGATGAACCTGCAAAACAGATTAAGCAGATTTTGGTACCCAATGGCATTTGGGTCCTAGTGGGTTAGGTGTAGATTTCTTACAGGAATACTGTAAGAACCATACCAATAAGAAGTATAATCTTTATGCACAAAATCATTTGATCCACAGTAAGAACAACAGATTTTCTTATGTGCCAACCTAATCAGATGATTTACAGAATGAATAGGATTAAGTTTAGCAGAAGATTTACCTTTTGGCGCATTGTTCTTCTTGGCATTTGATGTGAATACAGATGATTTTGGCACATCTTTCTTTGGAATTGTTGTGCCTTTGATTCTCCATTCCATCTTCACCCTCTTGAAGACTGGAACTTCTTCAGATTTGGAAGTATTAATTTTAGGCACCTTAAGAATATCATCCGATTTATCAAACAGAGGATTATAGAAAAGATTAGAAGAACGAATCTGACCTTTTGAGAAATCTGTTGATCTTTTAAATTGTTTAGAAGGAATGTTTTTAAAACTTGATGAAAGTGCAGGATCTATTCTTACAATCAATATAGAAAGAAGTAATTGAGAATTTGTATGATCAAGCCCAATTGTATTCAATGATGCACAGAATTACAGATCTAAGAGAGAGATCACCTCAAAGATTACAAGGAATGAATACAAGTAATATGGGAAAATCAATCAGTTAGCAACGTAGTGCTAACCACTCTATTTATACTGCAACAAACATCTTAAAGCTACAGTACAAATAAGAAAGACTAATAAGAACATAACACGTGTCCTAATTAGTTTACACATTACTAAATAACGAAACTCGTCATAAGTTCTGAACAGGTAGTTCAGAACTTCTGAACATTCTTCTGATCACGCTTCTCAGAACTTCTGACTTCTCTTTCTCAGATCTCTGACTCTTCTTCTCAGAACTTCTGACTCTTCTTCTCAGAACTTCTGAACCTTCTTATCAGATCTTCAACACTTGGTTTATTGACAAAACTTCAGATCTAACAATCTCCCCCTTTTTGTCAAATAAACTTAAACTTTGCATCATCTAATTCTTTCAGAGCAGGAACAATTTTCTGAAGTAGCACATTCCTCAGATTAAGCCTCTTATCAATCTTGTCAATAATTTCTTGAATAATCTCAACTTGCTGATTAATTACTTCTTGAATCATGTTTGCTTCCTTCACTTTCAGCATCTTTTTCTCCAAATTGTGCTTTATGATCCTTAAAGTTCCAGAACAATATTTTGCAGTTTCCTTTGCTCTGAAGAAGATCTTTCCACTTTTGTTCTTCAAAAATACTCCCAACTCTGGATATCTGTGAATACTTCCAGTCTTTAACACCCTTTTCTGCTCATGATCTGTATTGGGATTTGCCAGATAAACACATGACTTTTGCAAATACAGAGCTATTTGGAAATCTGTATAGCAATGCCACCTTAAGATATAGAACATGGCCTCAATCACCACACTTCTTGCCTTCCTTTCATTTCTGTCTTTACTTGACTCTTTAAAACATAGAAAGCTGTGTAATCTGTAGAAGTCAACCACTGACAGTTTCTCAAAATCTGCATCAGTGAAATAATAAACCTTGCCATCTTCTCTCAAAACTTCAAAGGATAAGTACTCCATCTTTCTGAATTTCTTAACCTTCAATTCTCTGATTCCAGTGATTAGAAAATCTGAGTAAACGGCTTGCTTTGTTTTGCCAAGACATCTTGATTTTTCAGCCAACCAGATCTGAGTCTCTTTAGACCTATCATAATACACATCCAAGAATTGTACCTCTTTTGGTTTGAAGAACTCAGGCAGATCAAATTCAAGAAAGTATCCATTCAGATCAATGAATATTTCATCTTCTTTGGGTTCAGACTGTTCAGCTTGATCAATATTAGTTATCTGCACATTCTGAGGTGTTGTGTCCTGAACTTCTTCAGCCTCATCTGACAAAATTTCATTCACTTCATACTCAGCTGGGAACACAAAATCATTATGTAGAATCTTTTTGGGATTCACCTCAGATAGCAACCATTCACTACTGTTTCTGATTTTTCTTCTAAAATCCAACCTCCTCTTCACACAGTTTATGCATCTCTTCTTTAAACTCTCTTTTTCAGTATCCATACTTACTTCCATTCTAATCAACAACCAATTCAGAGTTGCATCAATGTACTTCACCAACTCTTTTAATCTGAACAATTCAAGTCTTTCGTGAACCATATATGTGAACCCTTCTGTCTCCATTCCTTCATTCACAAAACCCTTCACATGCAGATCAACTTCTGTTTTCTTTGTGGGAGAACTCAGATTGCACTTTTCTTTTCTTTCTTCTATAGCCAACTGGAAGTCATACAAGTATGTATTTCTGACATAAATACCCAGAAGTCTTCTGCATTCAATTTCTATCAAGGCTTCTTCAGTGCTAGCAAAGAACTTGACTAGAAAGATCTGATCATCAAGAGTCAATCTGTGAAAATCAAATGTAGACATGGAAACTTTTGTATTTCTTTCTTTCAGTGTTTCCATTCTAACGAACATTAAACCATTGAATTCATCTTGTTGAAACATCAGAACTTTCTCGATTCTTTTCTGAATATGCAGTTTTGAGTCAGGAACTCTGAACATATTAGAAGCTTCTGAGTAGACCATCTGAGCTCTGTCATCCATAAAACCATCAATGTTACTTTCCAAAAGCTCATACTCTCCTTCTGTGTAGTAGAGATTATCATATATTTCCTCAGGAAAAATATCATCATGAAATTGTCTGGCTAAAGGTACATCACTTAACTCTAGAATGAAGTCACACACAGGTTCTTCTAGTCTTTGCAATTTAATCTTTGGAATCTCGATTGGTTTTCTGAATACATATTCAGAAGGCATAAAGAAGTCTTTCACTTTCACATACTCTTCTTCTGTATTTAACTCATCACAAAAGTTAAACCTAAAATCATCTTTAAAATCCTGAGTGTAATCCACAGTTCTGTCTTCTTCTCCCATTAGATCAATGGGTCTTATCACTTTTATTCCTTTATGAATTTTCTGAACACTCAAAGCTCTGACTACTTCATTATGCATTCTTCTGATCAATTCTTCATTCAACCTCCTTTCTTCTGATTCAGACTCCATTGCCCTTTCACTGTTATAAACCACAATATCTGTACACCTGTTTACCACTGTACTTTCCACTATTTCTTCTATTCTCAAATCAGATTCCTCAATAGCTACAGTTTCATCTGAGTTTCCTTCCATCTCAGTATCCAAGTTCAATTCCTCTGTTTTATCTGATTCATTACTATCAATACTTCCCAACTCCATTTCTTCTGTATCTGAACTGTCAAGCTGTACTATCTGAATCATCTCCTTTAAATTTTCCTGTGTCTGATCTTCTGTACTTTTTGTATTGGCTAAGTGCATGTCTGCTATCTCAAAATCTTCTATGCCAATATCATCATCAGAACTTAACCTTTGTCTTTTCTCCCCCTTTTGATGATTATGAGGATCATTATCATCAAACTTCCTTTTCAAGTTCTGATTAAAAGCAACTTCAGGTTCAGCTTCTGCAATAGGAACAGGATCAAGAGGCTTTGAAGTAGAAGCCAAAGATACACTCAGTGCTTTCAATATAGATTCCTGCATACCCTGCATCTGTTTTAACATATCTTTTTGAAAACCAGACATTATATCCATGATCTCCTTTTTGTGAGAATCCAAGGATTTCTTTACATCATCTACCTTGGTTTCAACAGAAATTAACTTTTTCTCCAACACAACTTTCAAATCTGATACCTCATCATTCAGATCCTCCATCCTCTTCTCCAAATTTTCTACTTTTTCCCCCATCTCCTTGTTTTGTTTCTGAATCTTTTCAAATTCAGAAGTTTCTAACAGTGAACCTGAACCAACAGATGGTCCAGTTTTCATGTGCCCAGAGAGCTCATGGCCTGTAGATAACACACAGTCATCTTGTACAACAGATGCACGTTTGAATGAGGCTTTTGTAATGTTCACCTCACCAGGACTTCCATCCAATCCTCGACACCCAACATTAGGCATGTCTATGAATGTTGTTTCAGGAGTACGAAATTCCTGATCTGTGCAAGTGTCAAAAGGAATTTCAGGCTCAATATGAATAGGACTGTGATATTCAGACTCAATGTGTTGAAAAATAAGTTGAGATTTATCACCTCCCTCCAAATGAGTTTGGGATGGTTCCCCGGATTTGTGTGAAACAGTAGCATGTTGAAATGCTTCTGAGTGGATATGGATGGGTTGTTCAAGATCCACCACTAGGTCCATGGTGTTTGTTTCAATATTGGACACCAAGAGATGTGAACCAATAGCATGTGTGGTTACCTGGTCAAGATTAGCTGGTTCAGAGGCATCTCTTTCTGTTTGAACCTCTGTTAACAATCTCTCATCCTCACCACTCTCATTCTGTTTTTCCTCACTGAGTCTAACCAAGCTCTCAGAATTTTCCCCCTCAAGTCTCTCAGAATGTTCACCCATCTGAACATCCTCCCCCTCTCTAATTCGACTAGACCCCTCACCTCTCTTCTCAGGTTGGTCCTCTTGGGTAGGGATTTGAGGTAATTCAATTCCCATAGAGGTGCAATAAGCTTTTAAAATCTCACTCTCCCTTGGAATATAGTTCCTAAGTGATTTTGGCAACAGTTTATGATTGGGATAATTTTCAAGTCTTGTTACTGAGGTCATCTTACCCAAATAAAATTTAGGACCATGCTCTTCATTTGTTCTTCTTGAGATTGTTCTGTTTTCCTGCATGGCATACCAAATAACAATTTGCCAGTACCTTATGTAGGGAATGTATGTCAGTGGAGCATCCTTTGTCTTCTTCTGAATTGCTTTCTGATTCTTCTCAAATGTATTCTTCATATCTTCCCAAAGTATTAAAGTATAGTCATAATGCCTATTCTTCACTAAACCTTGAAATATCTGAAGAATTTGTTTAGAACCTTGATCAGCAGAACTATTTTTCCCTGACAAACATTTATTTACCACATGAAAGAAGCAAGCCCAAATAGGTGGTAATTTGTTTCTTCTGAACAAACTGAGAGTCCTCAATCCTTCATTGTATCCCAACTTCATAAACTCTGCTATTAATTCCTCTGTTAGGGGTAAATCCTCAAAATCTGTTCTTCTTTGTACATCATCTTTCTCTGGTAGATTCAGCATCTCTCTTAGTGCAGAGATAGATAAGACAAATGTCACTCCTCCAATTTCAGACACAAACTTATTATCTTCTAACCTAAGATATTTCCACCATTGTTGTATGTACTGAACAGGCACATTTTTACTTCTTGTAAACCATTTTCTGTACGGATGATGTTTGAATAACTCCATGATAATTCTGTGTTCAGGCTTAAAACGACTTTCCTCAAACAATATAACACAGTTATTTTCAGATAATTTCAACCATTCACTCTCAGGAACAACTCTTTCCACTAGAATAGATCTATCTGACATAATAGAACCTGCAGCACTCTGATCATGTTCAATATTAACATTTACCTCATCCGCATTTCCTTCAGATTCATCCATTTGTTCATCTTCTTCATCATTTCTTATTGCCCCTTCCTCTGCAACTCTATTTTGTACTTCATCATTTTCCGAATCAGATGAATCCATTATCGATTTTGTAGAATGTAGAGAAATTGGACCACTTCTTCGTATTTCAGACATGATTTAAGAAGAAAACAGATTCAAAGAACTCTGGATTTGATTCGTATCTCACGTTTCGCTCTGGAATTTGAAAGAACTTTGAAATAGGGATTTTAAGACCTATTTAAAATCCGCGAAGTTGAAAGGTTTAACGGAAAAGCGAAATCAATGTTATAACGGAGTCAACACACGTGAAATACCACAAAGGATTTAAATGAAATACGTGGCATTGTCAAACAAATATGAAGCTGACACGTGTTAGTGGATAGAATTTTGACTCAAGTCAAAGATCTGAATAACACGCGCAGATGTTCTGATTCCATGACTCAGAAGAATTTTGCCTTGTAACCAAAATGTCTTTTAAAATCAACTTCTGACCAATATAAAACATTTTGATTATTCAGAAGAGGTTTGAACAGATAAGAAATGAAAACAAATCTTTTAAGCATCACAAAATGATTTCCAAAAGAATTTTGATGCTCCCCCTTGACTTGAGCATGCATTTGAGTATTAATGATACATAAAGATGAGATAACAAGATAATCGAAGAAGCATAATCCATACAGTTGAAGTTATTTGTATTTCTCAAAAATAAATTTTTGAAAGTTAGATTGCTGAAGTATTGACTCAGAATTTCTGACCTTAAGATTCAGAGGTTCTGATCTCAAGACTCAGAAGTTCTGAACTCAAGACTCAGAAGTTCTGAACTCAAGATTCAGAATTTCCGAACTCAAGACTCAGAAGTTCTGAACTCAAGACTCAGAAGTTCTGAACTCAAGATTCAGAATTTCCGAACTCAAGACTCAGAAGTTCTGAACTCAAGACTCAGAAGTTCTGAATACACTACGCAGACAACTTCACTTAGAAAAATTTAGCATTTTTAAGAAAAAAATATTTTCAACTAGGCAGATTAAGCATTCCTATTTTACATATGAGAAAAGAAAACCTTTTGTGATCAAGAGGCTTTGTGAACAAGTCAGCCAATTGATACTTTGTATGCACAAAGTGCATTTCAATAGTTCCTTTTTCCACATAGTCCTTTATAAAATGATACCTCACGTCTATATGCTTAGTCTTCGAATGTTGAACAGGGTTCTGAGTAATAGCAATTGCACTTTCTGAGTCACAATAGATGGGAATCTTATTAAGCTGATATCCATAGTCCATGAGTTGTGTTCTCATCCACAATGTTTGAGAGCATGAAGCAGCAGCAGCAACATACTCTGCTTCAGCAGTTGAAGTGGATACACAATTCTGTTTCTTTGATGCCCAACTCACTATTTTATCTCCCAAAAAGTGACAAGCACCAGATGTACTCTTTCTGTCCAACCTACTTCCTGCATGATCAGCATCAGTGAAAGCAGTCAATTTGAAGTCAGTTTCTTTTGGATACCATAGACCTAGATCAGGTGTTCCTTTGAGATATCTTAAAATCCTTTTGACAGCCAACATATGTGATTCTTTCGGGTTAGATTGAAATCTAGCACAGAAACAGGTAGAAAACATGATATCTGGTCTACTTGCAGTCAAATAAAGTAATGATCCAATCATGCCTCTATAAAGTTTGATATCTGCTGAAACACCTTTGAGATCAGCATCTAACTTTATGTTAGTTGCCATAGGTGTTCTCATAGAAGCACAATCAGACATTTTGAACTTTTTCAGAATATCTCTGACATATTTTCCTTGATTTATGAAAATACCTTTTGGTAGTTGTTTGACTTGAAGACCAAGGAAAAAATTCAGTTCACCCATCATGCTCATTTCAAATTCAGATGACATGACTTTTGAAAAATTATCACATAATTCTGGACTGGTAGAACCAAATATTATATCATCAACATAAATCTGAATCAGAATCAAATCATTACCCTGTTTCTTTAAAAACAAAGTTGTGTCAATCTTACCTTTCTTGAATCCTGAACCTAACAGGTGTTTAGTAAGAGTGTCATACCAGGCTCGTGGTGCTTGTTTTAGACCATATAAAGCTTTGTCTAAAATATAAACATGATCAGGGAATTCTGGATCAACAAAACCTTCAGGTTGATGGACATACACCTCTTCATTAAGTTTGCCATTTAGAAAGGCTGATTTGACATCCATTTGATATACCTTGAAGTTTTTATGTGCAGCATAGGCTAAAAATATTCTGATTGCCTCTATTCTTGCCACTGGTGCAAATGTCTCATCATAATCAATTCCCTCTTGTTGACAGTATCCCTTAGCAACCAATCTTGCCTTGTTTCTGATGACAACACCTGATTCATCCTTTTTGTTTCTGAACACCCATTTAGTTCCAATTATAGATTTACCTTCAGGCTTTGGAATGAGTCTCCAAACTTTATTTCTTTCAAATTGAAGCAATTCCTCTTGCATTGCTGAAATCCAGTCTGGATCCTCTAGGGCTTCATTAGCTTTCTTTGGTTCAATTACACTTAAGAAACCAGCAAACATTACTTCATTTGCTGTAGCTGATCTTGTCTTTACTCCTGCTGATGGATCACCTATTACTTGATGAATAGGGTGATTTTTAGTCCATTTGTTAGCACTAGGGAGTACATCAATCTCTGAATAATTGTTGTTTGCATCATTCTCATCAATGATTGCTCGTAATTCTGAACTGTCACCTTGTTCTGACGTATGAGTAGGAGTTGCATCCAAGTTTGAGTTCTGATTAATGAAGTCAGAGTTCTGATTGACTTGTTCAGAGTTCTGAGTACAAGAATCAGAATTCTGATTACAAGGTTCAGAGTTTTCACCACTTGTATTTATTAGATTTGGGCACTCCTCTGATGGACCTTTGTCAGAAATTACAGTTGATTGAACTATTTCTGGAGTCTTATTTTTCATCTCTTTGACCATCTTTGGGTTTTCATATTCTGCATAAGAATCAGAAATTAGTTCACTAAAAGCATCCTTAAACAGTAAATTGAGTTCTGAACAAATAGGATTAGAATTTGTATCAGAAGTCATTTTTGTCTTGTTCAGCATGAGTTCTGAACTGTCTTGTTCAGAAGTCCGCATTCTGGCTTCATCAAAAGTTACATTTATGCTCTCCATCATCCTCTTGGTTCTTCTATTGTAGATTCTGAATGCTTTGGAAGTTAAAGAATAACCCACAAAGTATCCTTCATCTGCCTTTTTATCGAATTTGGCAAGATTTTCTCTGTCTCTGAGAACGTAGCATCTGCAACCAAAAATATGAAAGAATTTAATTAATGGTTTTCTTTTATTTATCAGTTCATAAGCAGTCTTATTTAATCTCTTATTGATTAAAGTTCTATTTTGTGTAAAACAAGCAGTTGCAATTGCTTCAGCCCATAGGAAAGTAGGAAGATTTGCATAAGCCAACATTGTTCTCGCAGCCTCAACTAGAGTTCTATTCTTCCTTTCAACAACACCATTTTGTTGAGGAGTTCTGACAGCAGAAAAATTGTGAGAAATCCCAGAACTTTCTAGAAAATTCTGAAGAGTCTCATTTCTGAACTCCGTTCCATTATCACTTCTGATTTTCTGAACTTGAAGTTGTAAGAGAACTTGAATCCTTTTGATAAAATTTATCAATGTAGTAGCAGCTTCTGACTTAGCTCTTAGGAACTCAACCCACGTGTATCTGGATAATTCATCAACAATCACAAGCATATATTTCTTTCCTCCCATCGACTGAACTGAAATTGGACCACAAAGATCAGTATGAATCATTTCTAATGGTGCTTTGCAAGATGAGTCCATTTTTAATTTGTGAGAACTCTTTTTCATCTTGCCCATTTCACAAGCTGAGCATAATGATTCTTTTTCAAATTTAAGCTTTGGTAAGCCTTTAACCAAATGTTTTGCAACAAGATTATTAAGATCTTTGAAATTCAGATGAGAACATCTTCTGTGCCAAAGCCAGCATTCATTTGCAGTTGATTTTGATAAAAGACAAACTGTATTTAATGTTTTCAATTTTGAAAAATTAACTACAAATAAGTCCATATGTCTTTTGGCCCAGAAGACTTTGACATCATTTTCAGTTAGAATCATGCAACCTGTTATTTGAAACTTAATTTGACAAAGACTGTCTAAAAACTGACTTATGCTGAAAAGATTGTGTTGTAATCCTTCAACATAGAAAACCTTTTGGATAGTTAGATCCCCTTTAGTTAAATCCCCATAACCTTTGACTTGACCTTTGCTATTGTTTCCAAAGTTTACTGCTCCTCCAGCCTTTTCTGTGAAGTTTGATAGAAAAGACTTCTGACCTGTCATGTGTCTTGAAGCTCCTGAATCTAAAAACCACACATGACAGCCCTGCAAAAAGATCAGTTAGGTTTAGGTACCCATTTTGGAATGGGTCCATCTTTGTTAGCTTTGTCATTGGATTTAACATCAGTACCTTTTACTCTCCACTCAAAATCTTTCTTCAAACACCACTTTCCTTGAACTTTTATGAAGTCAGAACATTTTCTGCTTACAAGTTTGTTCAAATTCTTTTTGAGAGTTGTAACTTTTGGTTTTGCTATGTTTTCAACTTTCTTTTCTTTTATCTTTTCTTTCTTCTGAGTCTGAGGAACAAAAATTTTCTTCTTTTCTGTATTTTGAGAAACAGAAACTTTCTGAATATCTTTTCTTATGTATGAAACAGAAGTTATTTTGACTTGACATTTGTGAGAATATTGGAATGAATCATTTTTACATCTAACACAAACAAGATTTTTCTTTGCAAGTGACAATAAATCTGAAACATAGATCATTTCATTTTTATTTATACTGTTCAGAGTACAATTGCCCTTATTACAAGAATTTCTAGCGTTTAGTTCAGAAGTAGATTTCATTCTAAGCTTCTCAAGTTCCCTTTTCAGATCGTTCAACTTTGCAAGATCATCTTTCCTTTTGCTTTCTTCTTTTTCTGAAAAATTCAAGTTCTTTTTGTTAGAAGAATTAGATGATTCACCTTTTTCATATGTACTTGATTCATTAAAGAATTTATCATTTTCTCTTGAAGCATTAATTTTAAAAAGATCATACTCAGTCTTCAGTTTTTCAAGCTCTGTTATTTTCTGAATAAAAATATTCTTTTCTTTCAAAGCTTCTTCAAGTTTAATATCCACCTCACAGAAATCATTTTCAAGTTCATCATAAGTTTTCCTTAAATCCTCAAGTTCTTGACTCACAAGATTAAATCTCTTTTCAAGTTGCAAAAATTCATCTGATTTTGTTTCAGAAAATCCAGTTGAATCAGACTTCTGACTACCTGAGTCAGAGTTCTGATTTACAGACTCAGATGTCTGATCTTTAGACTCAGAATTCTGACTACAAAGTTCAGAATCCTGACTAGAAGTTTCAGACTTCTGATTGACTGTTTCAGAATTTTTACTTGTATCAAATATGCTCTCAATGTCATGATATGAAAAACTTGGTTGTTTATTTTTGTAGCTGACATTTAAGGAATCATACTTGAATTTAGTATCATTGTATCTTGGCTTTTCATCTGTTGGTTTAGAAACTTCTTTCTTAACCTTTTCTTCTGAACCAACTGACTTTTCTGTTTTAGACTCAGAAATTGTCTCATCTGACTTTTTAGAGTTTGGTCTTTGCAAATTGTCAGAACTTGTTATAGAACTAGCAGGTCTTATGAAAACTTCAACAATTTCTGGGATTTTTGGCTTAGAAACTTGAAGTATTGGAGCTCTTTTTAAAATGACATTTTCTTCCAATCCCAATCCCTTCTTTGGATTGTAAAATCTTGTATCTTTAACATTGCTTAATAAAAGATTTAATGTTTGCTGAGTTTGACCTCTTTTCAAATTCAAATCTTCCAATTCTTTGATTTTGGAGTATAAATTCTTTCTTTCTTCAAATAACATATCAAATTTTATTTGTAAATCACCTTTTTCATCCTTTATTTTTGAAAACTCAACTTTTAGTTCAGAAAGCCTTTTCATCAATTCAGAATTTTCATCTTTAACTTTCTGTTTCTCAGCCTCAGATTCTTCATATTGTTCGTTTATTACTTCTTTTTCAATTCTGAATTTGTTAACCAAAGTTCTTTCTCCTTTTATCTGTTTTCTTAGGTTAGCAAATTCAGTTTTCATTTCACCAATCTGTGTCATTAACTCTAATTCAAGTGAAGAATGTACCTCAGCAGATGACTCAGAATCAGCATCTTCAAAATCAGAATCATCCTCATTCCTCATTTTTGCCATATAGCTTCGCATCTGTGGAAAGTTGATATGATCATCTTCATCAGAAGTGTAGTACAGCCAATTCTCCTGTTCAGCCAATAGCGCACTCTCGTCATCTCTCTTCTTTGCAAGCTGAGCCTTCTTCGTGTAGTATTCATAATCTTTCACAACTTTAACTCTGCAATCCTTGGCATAATGGCCAGATTTTCCACACTTGAAACACAGATTCTTTTCTTTTCTCTCTTCCTTCTCTTCCTTGTTTTCTTCACTTCTCTCTATTCTCTTTTCAATCTTATTTTCTTCTCTGTCATCTTTCTTCTTATAATCTGAACTTCCAGCTCTGTTATAATTTCCTTGAAATCTGCCCTTCCCATACCTTTTGTTGAAAGTATTTGTCAGCAAAGCTAGCTTTTCAGCCATTATCTTGATATCTTCATCATCTTCTGATCCTTCTTCTTTGTCAGATTCCTCCAGACTCGGTATTTCTGATAGATATGCAGTCTTTTTGGGTGCTTTGATTGCTTTGGACTTTGATAAGAACGCTAACTGATCAGCAACATTTTTCTTTTCTTCCACAACTAACTTGACAGAGTCTTCATGTTGATTAAGAACACAGAACAAATCATTTAAGTCTTCTTCACACATATCCTTGTTCATTTGCAGACTTATGGCAAATGATGACCATTCTGAATTTAGACTGTTCAGAAATTTGTAATTTATTTCTGATTTTGTTTTCTTCAGTCCATTTCTTCTCAAGTCATTTAGAATAGTGCAAAATTTACTGTATGTCTGTGTCAAACTTTCTGACTCTTTTGCTTTGAACCTTTCATAAGCATTTATGCTTTGATTTAACTTTGCCTGAATAGATCTCACAGTTCCTAACATTTGCCTTTCCAATTCGTCCCACATTTCTTTAGCTGATGATCCACTGTCAATCCTGTTAAGAACCTCATTCGGGACAGCCAAAGTCATCAAAGTAATTGCTCTTTTGTCAATAGCATGCCTATTTTTCTGTTCAGCAGTGTATTGGGAATAATTCTTCTTTACTCTGGTCGCTGGAATTTCTGGAGTTGTCTCTGTAGCAGGGGTTGCGGCGACATCGATATATACTTCGATTGGACCTTCTCGTATAGAAATCATAAGATTTTCATCGATGTTGTCAAGGAATTGGATCATACGAGTTTTCCATTGCTGATACTCTTCTGGTATAAGAACAGGCGGTTTGGTTTCGGATCCCATGGCTAGATATTCTTTAGAAGACATGATTGTAAGAAAATTCAACAGAAAGACAAATTTGATTTTCTTGATCGAAAAATAGCAGGTAATTCAAGAATTGCTAAGAATTCAAGAACTAGCCCTAGCAGCGGAATCGAATTTTGAATGAATCAAGAAATCTTCAAGAAATTGATCAATCGATCTTCGCAATCACAATCTTGAACGAATTTGTTTGTTGATTGGCTCTGATACCAATTGAAAGTGCAGGATCTATTCTTACAATCAATATAGAAAGAAGTAATTGAGAATTTGTATGATCAAGCCCAATTGTATTCAATGATGCACAGAATTACAGATCTAAGAGAGAGATCACCTCAAAGATTACAAGGAATGAATACAAGTAATATGGGAAAATCAATCAGTTAGCAACGTAGTGCTAACCACTCTATTTATACTGCAACAAACATCTTAAAGCTACAGTACAAATAAGAAAGACTAATAAGAACATAACACGTGTCCTAATTAGTTTACACATTACTAAATAACGAAACTCGTCATAAGTTCTGAACAGGTAGTTCAGAACTTCTGAACATTCTTCTGATCACGCTTCTCAGAACTTCTGACTTCTCTTTCTCAGATCTCTGACTCTTCTTCTCAGAACTTCTGACTCTTCTTCTCAGAACTTCTGAACCTTCTTATCAGATCTTCAACACTTGGTTTATTGACAAAACTTCAGATCTAACACTTGAACTTGAAGCAGTTTTAAAAGAACATTCAGAATCATTTGAATCAACAAATGGAGTCTGAAAGATAGAATTATGACTAGCCTGCTTTGAGACATCAAATTTAAAAATGACGTCTTCAAGTTCTTTGACTTTGTTTATTAAAACATTTTTCTCTTTAGAAATTAGATCAAATTTCTTTTGGAGATCAGATTTGATCAACTGATCCTTCATAATATCAGCTGATAAACCAGATAATCTTTTGGTAAGATTAAGAATCACATCTTCAAAATATACACGTTCCGATTCAAAATCTTTTTCCAAAAACTTTCTTTTATCAGTAATCTCTTTGAAAATTTCCATATTTTTCTTTTTAAGAGTTTTAATTTCCTTTTCAAAGAGATTTTTCTTTTCCGTGAAATCTTTTCTTTCCTTTTCCAAAAGATTTTCTAATTCAGAGATTTTCACGGAAAGTTCAGAACTTTTAATTTCAAAAGATTTGCGTTCAGTTTCAAATTTAGCTCTTTCTTTTTCGAGCTTGTCTTTTTCTAAAAATAAAACTTTCTCAAAGTCAGAAACTTGTTTTGAATGTTTTATACAATTAAGTTCAATTATTTCCTTTTCTTTAAGAATCTTCTCTCTCCTGTCTTCAATGCTCTTCAGATCAGCATTTTCCTTTTTAAGAGTTGTTACTTTCTCTTGAAGTTTCTCGATTTGATCGTGCAGACTTGAGTTGTCTTCGTCTTTCTTTGTTTCAAGACCTGCAATATAAACTTCAAGATCAGTTATTCTTTTAGTAAGTTTAGCATTTGAAGAAGAAATGTCTAAAATTTGTCTTTTCAGATTAACATTTTCTTCTTCCAATGCTTTATTTAAAATAGGAGTTGAAGAATTTGAAGCATTATCTTTAACAGGAGTTTCTGATATAGGAGATGTTTCTGATAAAATAACTTGTTGCAAAATTCCATTATTTGCCTTAGCTTTTTCAAGTGGCTTTGGAGGTGTTTTTGTTATTATGACTTGTTGCAACACTTCATTATTTGGTTTAACAGATACATGTGAATTAACAGATGTTTCTGTTATAATGACTTGTTGCAACTTTACATTTGGTTTAACAAAAACTTTTGCAATTGGAGGAATCTCCTTTTTCAGAGTTTGCTTCAAATCTTCACCACTGCTTTTAACAATAACTTGTTGTAAAACCATTTTGAATATTGCTAGAAATTGATCGTTCAGAAGATCAAGCAGACAGTGTATGAAAATACACAAAAAAATATATAAAAATTTTTCTTGAAAAGCTCTTACAGTGTATGAAATACACTATAGAAAAAATTTCGGGATAAATTTTTTTTTTTTTTTTTTTAAATTCACAAGAATTCGGATGAGTAAGGGTTCGAATTCACTCAATTCGGATGAAGAAGGATTCGAATTCACTCAATTCGGACTTAACTTGGTTCAAATTCAATGAATTCGGATGCTTAAGGGTTAGAATTCAATGAATTCGGATGCTTAAGGGTTCGAATTCAATGAATTCGGATGCTTAAGGGTTCGAATTCTATGAATTCGGATGCTTAAGGGTTCGAATTCTATGAATTCGGATTCTTAAGGGTTCGAATTCTATGAATTCGGATGCTTAAGGTTTCGAATTCTATGAATTCGGATGCTTAAGGGTTCGAATTCTATGAATTCGGATGCTTAAGGGTTCGAATTCAACACATGGAAAATTTAATCAACTCAATTCGAATCTAACACAGTTCGAATTCTCCTCAATTCGAATCTAACACGGTTCGAATTCTCCTCAATTCGAATCTAGCTGGGTTCGAATTCAATCAATTCGAATCCTTCTTGAGTCGAATTCTACACTTGTATTTCCAAGAACACTCCGAATTCTTCTTTGAATGATCCGAATTCACCAAGAATGATCCGAATTCACCAAGAATGATCCGAATTCTGCACTTCGAACACGAAAATCACTAAATCAGCCATAACCTTTTCAATTCTTGATCAATTGTTATGAAATTTGCACAGATTTGTTCGAAATTTGATTCCACACACTTTCTTAGTTAATCACAAATCCTAATTCGATCAATTTAATCGAATTTTGATCCAAAAATAGTAGAAAAAGTTTTCGAACAAAAATGATATAAAATGATCAGATCTGCAAATTCTGTGCAGATTTTGGTGTTGATCCAAGAATTAAAGATGTTCAGGAATCAAATCCGAGTGCATTGATGTCAAGAATCAATCCAAAAGATCAAAAATTAAAGAAAAGATGAAATACTGTATAGACTCATATAGTACATTGACTTTACAGTAAATCTTGAATACAACAATGCTCTAACAGAAACAAAAATTAGCAGTGGCAGACCTGGTTTTTACTGAGTCAGAAGGTTCTCCAATTATTTGGCTTGGAGGATGGCTTTTTGTCCACTGAGTGGTGCGTGGAAGATGGTCATCAATGTCATCGAACCTTTCTTCAGAAGCTTCTTGTTGATCTTCTTCTTGTGTAGCCTCTGTCATTCTTCTTGCCTTGGTAGTTGATTCTACCATTTGTGGAATGATTGGTATGAGTGGTGGTGGAGTTTGTTCCTCTGAGGACGTATAGTCTTGGTCCTCAATTTCCTCTGTAATTGGTTCTTCTGTGGATTGTGGAGTTTGTTTTTCAGCAGCTTCTGTGGTCGTTTTTCTTGATGTTTCATCTTCTGCATTTTCTTCTTCGGCATTTGCATCTGTAGTATTTACAGAAGAAGATGAAGCATTATTTGGACCAGTTAGAGTCATACCTGTAGGATTTTGTCCGACAGAGGATGGTTCTTCAGAAACTCTGATGGTTCCAACAGAAGGATCAATGTCATCGTGGAACATCTCTAAAAATAGAAGATTTAAGTCTTCTTTCGTTTGCGAGATGTCAGAGGTTTCCTTCTTAAGTTCGAGTTCTGAACTGATTTGCTCAAAAGTCATTTGGAATGAATCATCAAAAGAAACATTGATACTTTCTATGATTTTGGGAGATCTTGTAAGGAATGCTCTGTAGGCTTTGGAAGTGGCAGAGTATCCAATGAATTTGCCTTCGTCAGCTTTTACCTCAAATTTTCCTCTTGAATCTCTGTCGTTTAAAACAAAGCATTTACATCCGAACACATGAAAAAATTTGATATTTGGCCGCCTTTTGTTGATCAATTCGTAAGGAGTCTTTAGGTGTCTTTTCACAATGGTTGAACGATTTTGTGTATAACATGCAGTAGAAATCGCTTCTGCCCAAAAGTTCATCGGTAATCCGCATGCTGATAGCATAGCTCTTGCTGCCTCCACGAGCGTTCGATTCTTCCTTTCGACTACGCCGTTCTGCTGTGGAGTGCGTGCTGCAGAGAAGTTCTGTGATATTCCTTCTGTAGAAAGATAGGCTTCAATGACAGAGTTTTTAAATTCTGTGCCATTGTCACTTCTTAACTTCTGTATTCTGCAATCATAAAGAACTTGGATTCTTTTCATTAGATAAATCAAGATGATTGGAACATCCAATTTCTTTCGAATAAATTCAACCCATGTGAAACGCGAATACTCATCAATTAAGACAAGTATGTATTTCTTGCCAACTAGGCTCTGTATGGCAATGGGACCGCAGAGGTCAACATGAAGCATGCACAGAGGTCTAGTGCAAGACACATCTGTTTTGCCTCTGTGGGAAGCTCTTCTGAGTTTTCCCATTTCACAGGCAGAACACAAGTGATCCTTATTAAATCTAACATTAGGCAAACCTTTAACTAGATCAAGTTTTACCAGTTTATCTAATGTGTGAAAGTTCAAGTGACAGAACCTGTTATGCCATAACCAGGCTTCTTTACTTTCGCAAGCTACAAGGTAAACTTTGTCCTTGGTTGTTTAACAAAAATTCATCAGATACAGATCACCTTTTCTTTCGGCTCGTAGAAGTTCCATTCCTGTGTCTTCACTTTGCAGAGAGCAGAAAGTTCTTTTGAATAACACATCGAATCCTGTATCACAGAGTTGACTTACACTGAGTAGGTTGTGTTTAAGGCCATTCACATATGCAACTTTGTATACAGAGACGTTTTCCTTCTGTATGACTCCATAGCCTTTGATGTGTCCCTTCTTGTCGTCTCCAAAAGTTACAGATCCACCATCGTGTGTTTCTTTGTACGTGGATAGTAAACTTCTGTCGCCAGTCATGTGCCTTGAGCATCCGGAGTCAAGATACCAAATTGGCACAAACCGCTTCTGTAAGACAATCACAGAGACTTAGGTACCCATAACCATATGGGTCCAATATTGTTAGAATTTTTCAAGTCTGCCTTAGCATTCTTGAAATACATTTTATCTTTTGTAGAAAAATTAGATTGTTTCTCTCTAGGTTCTGAATTTGGAGTTTGAATTTTAGTGGAGAGTAAGCAATCTGGACTTGAGAAGTGATTATTCAATTTGAACATAAGATCAAAACAATGACAATATTTAATATGAGACGTGATTTGTTTGAACTTTTCATTGAATTTATTGAACTGAACCACAGAGGCATTACATTCTTTCTTAACATTAGATTTCCTATTACAAGAAGATCTATGAATACTAGAATGTTGTTTGCAAAAGTCTTGTTTAGGTCGTGCCTTCTGTGAGTCTCTTCTGTGGTGAACATCTTTCTTCACTGTCACAGAGGAAAAATATTTGTTAGCTTCAGACCTTTTTCCATTTTGTTGCCAAGTGGGATTCTCTTTAATTTGCTTTAAAGGTTTTGAAAATTTTGAGCTTTTAGGATTTTGAGAGGCCTTTTTCAGATTATCAAGCTCTGTAGAGGTTTTGACTTGTATACACATTTTGAGAAAATCTGGTCAGATTGGTATCTCTGTGATTTTCTCTTTTGGAGAAATTGTTCTGTTAAGAACCTCAGAGGAGAATTTAACATCCTCTGTGTCACAGTGAATTATCCCTGATTTAGAATCAGTCTCTGAGTCGTTAGAGGATGAATCATCCTCATATACAGAGGTTGAGTCATCTCTTTCGACAGAGGCTGGATTTTCTGAGCATGTATCGTACGAGCTTTCTACCTCTGTAGAATAACTTTCATAGATAGCAGAGGTTTCTGATGAGATCTCTTCAGCGAGAATTTGATCTATAGAAGATGTACAGAGATTTTCTAAAACATTTGATTTCAAAACTTCCAAAATTTATTTTTCAATTGATTCTTTAAGTTTTTCTTCTGAAAAGAGGGGTTTAAACTCAGGAGCTTTTGCAGATAATTTCTTTTCGACATTTATCATACAGACAAAAGCGGCCTGTGTTTGAGTCTCTGGTTTACCAAACTTAAAGATACCAATCTGATCTTGTGTTTTCAGATATTTCTTTGGTTTGATTCCTCTATTGACAGAGGTTGAAGATGATGAATCTGTGTTTTCAAACCACACATTGATCATCTTCGTATGTTTCCTCAAGTGAGGTTCTTCAGAGATTTTAACCCTTTTACTTACAGAGAGTAAGTTTGGAAAAATTGGTTTATTTTTTTTCCTATCACAAACAAAGAAGACAGAGGTTTAAGTCTTTTGCCTTCAACACCTAGAGTAATATCATCGTACCCTATACCTCGTCTTCCTATTTGTGAGTTCACTTTCTCATACACCTTCTGTGCATCTTTATAGTTTTTAAGTAAAACTTCTCTTCTGAGTAGATCTTGCCAAAGTACCTCTCTCCCTTTTTGAAAGTATTCTTTGAGAGCTCTTATGTCAGTTGTTTCACTCCTAGAAACTGAAAGCTCTTTTGTTTTGATTTTTAAAGCAGAGGTTAATTCAGAAATTTGCCTTTTTAAAGGATCTATATTATTGCTCCAATAATTTTCTGCTCTTTCCTTTTCTTCAAAAATTTTGGCTTTTTCTTGAGTGAGAAGCCTTACTTCTCTCTCATTAAAGGTGAGTCTTTTCTGAATGCTTTCATTTATCTCTTTTAGTTCAATCAGTTCAATGTTAAGTTTAATTGAATCATTATCTACAGATTTAGTACAAGAGGTAGAGTTTGAAATGGATACCTCATTGTCAGTGTTGGAGTCGACTTCTGCCATGCCACAGAACAGGGCATTGGTGGTGAATTCATCATCAGAGGTAGAGTCTGACTCGAAGTCCTCCTTGTTTGCTTCAGAATGCCCTTTGTTCGCCATTAGGGATTTTTGCGCATAATATTCAGCCTTCATTTTGTAAAAAGCTGAGTCATTCTGTGGGCGATTTTGTCTACTTCTGCATTCTTTTGCGAAATGGCCTGGCTTGCCGCAGTTGAAACAACCGTGAGAGGTGTTTCCAGTTCGATCGTCGGACTTTTGTTGATCTCCACCTTTCTCTGTTCGGCATTCGTTTGCGTAATGACCAGGCTTACCACATTTGTAGCATTCTTGTGTGTGGCCTACCTTGACATCTGACCTCTGTCGGTCATTTCCTCTGTTGTTTCTGTCGCTCGACCTCTGTCGGTCACTTCTGTAGTCTGACCTCTGTCGGTCACTTGATTCTTCTCTTCTTCCATCATCTCTTCTATCTCTCTGGTTGTCTCTGCTATATCTGTCATTTCCAAAATTTCTTTGGTTACCTTTGAACTCTCTTGTCAATAGAGCCAATGATTTAGCTAATGACGCAAGAGTTATTTCTTCCTCTATCAGCTCGTCTTCTTCGCTATCAACCATCACCATTTTCTTCTTCTCCTTTTTCTTCTCCTCTGTTTCTCTCTCATTTCTCGGTCTTTCTTTAGCCTCTGTTGATTTACTAACCAATGCGTATGGTGCAATGGTTATTGTTTTAGCGTGTGCTATTTGAGGCTCTTGTGCAGCTAGTGTTCCATAGAGATCAAAGAGTGTCCATGAGTCTAGATCTTGGTTTGTTTGTAAAGACATAGACAATTGAAGCCACTCATCATTCAGGCTCTTTAGAAACATGACGTTATTTTCTTCCGAGGTTCTGTGAATGCCAGACTTTCTACATTTGTTTATGAGAGAGTTGAACCTGTCGTACGTCGTTTGCAGAGATTCTGTTGCAGAGGCTCTGAATGCATGATATTCATTTATGTACTGTGCCCTTAGGTTCTTCTGTGTTTTAGCACCCCCTTCCAACTGTCTTTCTAATTCTTTCCAAAGACCGTGCGCAGTTTCGCATGCATCTAAGGATTGAAAAAGTTCGTTGGGGATAGCCATTATCAAGATTCTTTTTGTTTTCTGTGCAACTCCATCTTCTGTCTTATCTTCATTTGACCATTCTTCTTTTGGCTTCGGTTTTTGATGTTCAGGGATTTCAGGAGATTCAGCAGTAGCTGGTACTCGTGGTACTACTATCATGGGAACAGGAGGAAGGTTGTAAAGATATTGTACTAGATTTTTTTCAGTACCCTCAAAGAAATGAACCATTCTTATCTTCCATTGAGGATACTCATCTCGAAGGAGAGTAGGAGGCTTGGTGAGTGACCCAACAGTAAAGAAGTTATTTGTATTTGTCATTGTAAAGGTTCTGAAAAGATAGTATGATTAAAGAGTATGAGTCTGATGATCTGGAAAGTTTTATGGGTTTGAACAGTTCCCAGAGTACACTTTAATGGAGTTTTAACCTAGAAATGAGGAATAGGTTAAAAAAAAGGAATGATGTCTATCACCAATCTTGTAACAAAGAGGATCACTTGATATTGAAAATCAAGCTTTGCTCTGATACCAATTGTTGGTTCCCGTTTTGTTTATTCAAGATTGTCAGATCTATTAGTTCAAGTTTATGTTTGATGCGGAAGCGTATTTGAGGAACTAACAGATATGTTTGATAGATTTAGAACACTATATAAATAAACAGTGAACAGGAAATAATATCTCAAAGTTTACTGAATATAAATATATATCAAGAACAGATTTCAAGAACAGTGAGTAAGCAAAGCTTTAAAAACAGATATGACTCTCAAAGTATATAAGTTATGTGTTCTTGAAGTTTTTCTCTTTTTAATTCTCGATTCTTGATTATTCTTGTTAGGAAGAACTCAACATGAGTCTTCCTTTTATACTACTCAAAGGGGACCATAAAGCATGAGCTACTATTCAGAACGGACGGTATGAATAGTTGGAAGGATGGCATGAACAGTTGGATGTGCTGTATTGCATTTAATGCAGCAGACGTCTATTATGTACTAAGCCCTATTGAGTCCACTTAGAGTTTGACACATTGAAGTTGGACAGGGTACGTTGCCATGCAATTTGATGAACAGGTCCAGGAACAGTAGCAAGATATTATAAATATCTTTGAAGTCTTTGTTGAAGACCGCAGAGGCTCTGTGAAGTGTCACAGAGGTTCTGCGGTTTGGTCCTTTGTAGAGCAGTCTTCACCTGATTCCGAATCTTTGGTCTTCTTTGCGCGTATGACAGAGCTTCTGTAGGACGCCTCTTTAGCTTCTGTAGCTTCTTGACCTTGATCTCTAGGTAAGTTCGGCAGAGCCTCTGTAAGAGGCTTTCTTCACTTAGCCTATTTTTCACTACTTCTAAATACTTCTATGATTAGGAAGATTGAAGCTAACACTTTCAAATATTCATACACACCGGTACAACTTCATATTGACTTTGTTATTACCATGTCTCAAAATGAAACATTTTTCCGATGGTAATACTCCCGTTTGTATTCAAAGTTTGTTGAGCATCATATGTTCCTTCAGCATGAGAAATTAAATGTTTATTTCAATGATTGTATATATTTGTTCATATAAACAAATTTCATTGATACCCTACCCAGTTTATGATTATCTTTCGTGATATTTGATCTGATTGATACATTGTCAGATTCTCAAACAAGTCTTTTGAATTCATTTCATTCACTCAATATCTTTGTTGTGAGAATACTTCAAAGTTCAAAGTTCAAATGTTTGAATATTAATGATATTCTTGTGGAGCATTCATTCTAATGACAATGTCATTCATATGATGATATTCATATGTGTTCAAGCTAAACTGTTGAACAACACAAATATTTAGGACAAAATTTCATGGGATCAGTGTGTGAGGATAAAGAACTTCTATGGATTCACGTTAACCAGTGTTTCCTACCCAATGAGTTATCCTTGAGTGATTGAGGGGTGAGGGGTCAACATCAAAGAGTGGGAGATGAAGTTCATCCGGTTTAACAACCTTATTGTGCTTAGCAGTAAAATGTAAATCAGAGTTTGGTTAGAAGTGAACGGATTAAAAAACAGAAAGAGGATGTGAGAACAGAGTTAAAAGAATAAGAGAACTCTGCACCAATCATTTTCTGAGCCGGACAACCACATTACTGATTGGTTCATATTCTTTGGTGACCATCATTGAAATAGGCAGTGAGCCCATGCTAACTCTTGCTTTAACCCCACCAGCTACTCATTTCTTTCTCAACAAAGAAATGTTTCAATTTTTCTTGGGGATGCAACACATAATCTATCTAATCTTCATTCGGAAGGTTTGGATATTGAAAAAGAAGGAAGTTTGCCCCACCTTTGCACTTCGATCATGCACATTGAGTCCGTGGAAAACTTGTTGCTGTCTCAACAGTTTACACACTTTGAGCCTAATTAAGCATAAGTTGCTTCAATCATTTCTAACACAAGCACGTACACACAAGGAATATGTTTTCTTGTCATAACGTTCATAGAAATTTCTTTGTGTTTTTCGATGATTGAATGGAAGCCTAGGGGGAGTGAATATAAAAAAAGATCCTTTCCAAAGTACATCTGTTGTACTAAGTAGCTCCGTCCTACTTAAAGGAATATTAATTGTTTCATATGTTGTTTCAGGGTTACCACATTCATTCTGTCTGAATTTGAACAGATTCGGATAAATATATTTTGGAATTGACGGCTATATCATATCAAAAGGAGGAGAACGCTGCTTGTGGTATTCAAAGAACGTGCTGAAATTGAAAAGAGTTTTGATGATCATGATGCTCACAATCGTCAAAAGGAAGAGAAATAGCATACAAATGAAAAAGGGAGATAGTTTGATTGATTCAATTTCAAGATAAAGAGAAGTTTTGTCAAAGTCAAGAAACTCGAGAGAACAAGATAAAGATGTTTAGAGATGATTCGAGAGAGATTAATGTTCAACGTTTGTTCATGGGTGATACATAGTTCAAAGAGATGAAGATACAAAGTTCAAGAAGTTGTTCAAAGAGTTTGAGTTCAAAGCTTCAAAGTTTTTAAAGCTTCAAAGTTTTCAAAGATGCAAAGATTTCAAAGCTACAAAGTTCAAAGCTGCAAAAATCTAAAATTCGTGTTCAAGACTTGATGACAATTTGTTGAAGTTTATATTCAACGAGAATGACTTTACAAAGAGAAAGACAAAGACTTTTCAAGTTTGAAGATTGTAGAGCTTCAAAGTTTAAAGTAGTCAAAGTTAATGTTTTGAAGATCAAGAGTTGAAGACTGCTGTCAATTTTTTTAAATCTTGAATCCCAAGGGGGAGAATGTTAGCGCAAAATATTGTATTCAAGATTTATTGTAAAAGTCTATTGTAAAGTCTATTGTAAAGTCAAAGAAAGTCAAAGTCAAAGAAAGTCAAAGTTGTTTAGAGTAATGCCTTGTAATTAGGAGGTATAAATAGGGTTAGCTTTGTTTGTAAGCAAGGAACAAGAAAGCTCATTGTAATATTACTAGAGAGAGAATTGAGAGCATTTATAGAGAGAGAAAGTGCATCAATCATATGTAAAATTCTAGATTGTTCAAGATCAATGAATATGATGATGATCACATAATAGATTTGGTGTTAACAATCACAGTTTCTAAAATGATACACATTAAATATTCAAGCAACTCATTTTCCAAAACACACAATTTTTGTGATGAAAACCCTAATATAAAACATTCCTTCAAATAAACTCAAACCCCAAACTCACCCAAAACGTCAAGAATGATTAAATCCTCAAATAATGAAAACGTGGATAAAACTTTATTATCCAAAATATCCGAAACACATAAAAGATTTAATACTCAAACCACAAATCATGGATAACAATCAATACACAAAACGTCACAAAAAACATGGATAATACTCAATACCCAAAACAATACCTTTTGGGGACGGCGGAGACCCGTTTCCATCGAATGTGGCAAGGACACAAAGTTAAGCCACTTATCAACGTTCTTGAGATTCAATTTGGGCCATGGATCCACGTATACTGCTCCTTTGAGCACCACAACAGGATACAAAAATGACCCTAGTGTCCACCCAACCTCTAGATGAGTCTCACCACAAAAGTCACCAGTCTCCGTATACGGCATTCATGAGCACCACCGCAAGACCTAGTCTCGTATACGACTCCCATGAGAACCACCACAGAGTATTAGCTCCGTATACGACCCACCAGGGTACCACCGCAAGCTGACCATCTATGACTTGGGGACCACTCACTATACTTAAGTATGGATATCAAAACTCCACGCTTAACAACAAGACAAACTCATATGTATATGGATCCATTGCACTACAGTCTAAAATTTTACATGACTCAAATGAATGACCAATGCACTCAAACATGTAATTTCCATCAAATGAAATTAAATGCATCATACGTCCAAAGCTCCTCATCGAGGTAATAAAATAGGGAAAATACCCCTAAGACTCATTTAGTCGCAACATAGCCAAAAGCTCCACAAATCAATTGACCATTTGTTAAAGTCATAAAATGCAATAAAACGTAATTAATCGACGTTTATGAAAACACATGCTCCAAATACATGAGTAACTCAAAACACAATTTTAGATTGGGACAAACCATTTTTCCAAAGGAACTTACACCATCTACACTTTCAAAACGTCTCATAACACAATTATGTAAAACACACACAATTATGTAAAACACAATTTTTGTAAAACACACGCTAAAAGTGCATTTTTTTACCAAATTACCTCCATTTATAAGGTAAATCATCAACACACACATACATTTAATATATTTATTAAAGTATATAAAACCCCCCAAATATGGGTGTTTTAAAGGATTTATAAAATCAAACACCTTAAATAAGCAAAACTCATAAAGCATTCCAACATTTTATAATTATCATGTAAAACACATAAAAACTTCAAAATTGATATTTTTGGCATGTACAAAATTTTCACAAAGCAACTTGAACTCACCTTGTTAGATTTAGGCTAAATCAAGGTTTTACCCAAAACTTGAGTTTTGTCAGAGGAAACTTAAATATATGAGCAAAACCTCCTAACTCATAGACCCAACACCTCAAGAGAGTCTCATCCACATTCAAAGATGTAAAACCTAAAGCAAGAAGGAAAAGAGAGGAGTGGAAACGAAGAACATCACAAACCCTAGCTTTTTGGGTGAAGGGAAGAGGAGCTTCCTTAACAAAATACTCATGGATCCTCCAATAAACTTCAATCTTTTTGATATACTGTTAACAAGCCCTCAAAATAGATAATGTAGAAAAAGGAATCACTCACAACGGAGTGGAGATGAAGGAGATATGATGAGATGAAGAAATGAGTCTAAAAATCGGCATTTATGCAGTCTGGCACCCTTCGGCACCAGTGCCATGCGATTGTGCCAGTGGCACTTTTGTTGATCCAAACTCACTAAGTGACTTGATGATGACCCTTAGAATAACTTATTGAAAATTACAATTAACATTTGTATGTATAAGTATTTCATCATCAATGATAACATGCTGAGTCTATTCAGTATCGGTCATGGTATCTATTGTTTTAATGTTCTATCCTCAATGATAAATGTTCCATCAGTGATAACGTGAGTCTGTTCACTTATCACTGATGATCGGTGATAGTTTAAAATGTAAACAATGTTGATTGTAATCCCCGAAGACAAGTTTCGCAACAAAGAATTCATCGCTGACATCGAAGAGAAAGCTGATGAACAAGTGACAAGTCTACTAATGATCTGATGCGGACATCAGTGAAACCAAGACAAGTCCACACACACGACATATCAAGAAGAAGACTTCAGCGATAGCTGACTTACATCAGCTCTTCCCTGATGGAAGATCTACTAAGCGATAGCTGATCATAAATCTTCTACTTCAAGATATGTTTGTCTTATATCCTTGCACACATCATACGGTTTGTCAGAAGAGACATGCTTTTGTCTAAGATCGTACAACCACTCTGCCACTACACTGTTCACTATATGGCCCAAAGCATGTCTTGCTAAAAGTCATAAGCATGCATCCAACCATGTGCTGACACGTGTAAAGTCCTCCTGCCAAGCATTTAATGCATTGGGTATAAATAAGAGGAATGCCCCTTTAGTTTGAAAGTGGTCTTCCCTGAACTACATAGTACATAGAAAAACTCTCTGATTTTTCTATACCCTCTTTTCTCACCATTCTTCTGCAAAAACACTTAGTGATTCTCAAGTTTGTTTAGATTAGGTTTTACTTAATCTTATTCCGCAACAAACTTTAAATTGTATTTGATTTATCAACAAACAATTTAGAAAACCAAAAAGTTGTGTTTGTATTCAACCCCCCTTCTACAAACTATTATACTTGTATAACCCCTTCGGGACCAACAAGTGGTATCAGAGCAGATTGTTTAATCTCATAAACAAGATCTTGCTTATACTAATCTCTTCCTTGCTATTCTTCAAATGGCATAAAACACAAACACAAATTATATAGACAATGGTTATCTTGTAAAACCTCCTCGATTCAGTAGAGATAACTTTACTCTCTAGAAGAATCGAATGATGCTATTTCTACAAGGTGTGGATCCCACTATGCCTTACTATGTGTAAACTGGTCCATATGTACCTTCTGTTCTTTCTCCTGCTGTTTCTGCTACTGCCACCACTCCAGCCATTCCTGAAAGAGAGCTCATTATAGAAGTCTCTAAATGGACTGATGAAGACAAGAAGAAGGTGGCCATCGATACCAAAGCCAGCTCAATAATATCTATGGCTCTACCTGATGAGGTTTACCATTCTGTCATGAATCTCAAAACTTCCAAAGCCACGTGGACACAATCTGTGTTCAATATGAAGGTACATATGAAGTACAAGAATCCAGAAAAAAATTCGGTAAGACAGTATGAAATCTTCATTTGTGGTAAGAATGAAACTTTATCTAAAGTGCACCAATGTTTTAACTGCTTATTAGTTGACCTAAAAACTGTTGGTAGGACCTACTCTAATTCCGAGACCCTGAAAAATTCTTAGAACGTCTTCCTGAAAGTTGCATAATTATGCCATGTGTCTTAAACTCTCAAAGGATCTCAAATATATGACCTTAAGCACTCTTTATGGCACTTTGCTCAATCATGAGCAATCTTGTCAGCTTAAGAAGAATCTTGTGAAAGATTCAAAAAGCACACCTGCTGCTTTACTCTCCTCAGGTATGATGTTTGCTCAGCGATCCTATGTCATTATCACTGACTTGGAATCAAACTGTTGGTGCTGAAAATGTAAATTGTATCCAAGTTAAAGGACTCGTTTTGTATGTTTCTAGTCTAGGTATAAATAGCCTAGTTAGAGCTTAACTTCCATAACCTTGATAACTACCATTCAAGTCACTTGTATTTCCTCTCTACATTGTGTAACTATACCTTTGATGTTAATGAGAGACGAACAGTGATTCTTGATCATATCTTTACATACTTGTTTCTGGGATCACGAGTGGTATCAGAGCAAGCAGATTCAAGCAAGATTTGAGCAGGTTTGAGGATTTTTTTGGGGTATTTTTGAAGTTTTCGGACCTAGAATCGAAATCTGTGATTTAGAGTGTTTTGTGCTTGATTGTTGATTCAGAGGTGTTCAGTTTGATTGTGTGAAGAAATCTGTGCATGAAATTTGATCGAATAAACTGATTACAGTGGATTTTGATGGATTTTTAAGATTTTTTGGTGACTTACTGCTGTGGATGGAAAGGCATTGATTTTATTAGTTTTAGGTGTTGTTTCCTTCAAAAGAAGTGTTCAGAATAGCATTGTGAACCTACGTACCAAGTTTGGAAATAATTGGAACAGTTTAGAGTGTTAATTCGGACTTAGCAGAAAGTTTGGTTCGAAGTTCATTGAAGTCGTACAAAGCTATTCTTCAAGTCTTCAAAGTTGTCGCATAAAAGTGAATTCATCCTTATCGCACAGAATTTGAGCGATAAGAATTTGTCATCGCACACGGGTTGAGCGACAAGTACTGTTCATCAAGTCTGATCGCACAAGTAGTGACGGATAACTATTGTTCATTACCCTTTGTTGACCGATAACTTTTCCTAATAGCATAGAGTTTTGACCGATAACCCTCCTGATCGCACAAGTATCACCCGAGAACTTCTGTTCACAATTCTCATCGCACAAGTATCGTGCGACTACTACTGTTCATCACATAATTGTTGTGTGATAACTTTTTACTGTTCACTGATTTTGCTTGTTTGTCTGTTTAAAGATCATTAACAGGTAAAGTAAAGATGATGAAAAACGAAATAATGTTGTCACTTGGATCCGAATCTCGTCCTCCTATTCTATTTGAAAATGAGTATGAACAATGGAAGGATAGGATCTTGGACTTTATTGAAAGACAACAAAATGTAGAAAATCTAATATTGTCTCTGGAACAAGGACCAATGACACCACTTACAATTCCTATTACTGTTCCACAAGGTGAACAAAGAGTAGTAGGAGCTGCAACTGAGAAGGTGAAACCTATTGGAGAATACTCAACTGAAGAAAAGGCTCGATTTGGTGTAGATAAGAAAGCCATATCTTTCTTAATCATAGGCATACCGAATGAAGTCTACAACAAGATAGATAGCTATAAGGATAATGCACATGAGATGTGGGTTCAATTACAGAAGATGTTACAAGGCTCTCAAATAGGAAACCAAATGAAAACAACTCTGTGTATTAATAGATATGAGGAGTTCAAGGCAAAAGAAGATGAGAGTTTTTCTCAGACTTATGATAGATTTATCACTCTTCTGAACGAGTTGAGCAAGAACAAGATAAGGAAAGAGACAATTGAGGTCAATGTTAAATTTCTAAGTATCTTACAACCTGAATGGAAGAGTGTGTGTCGGAGAATGAAACATAACCCAAAACTATCCACAATGCCTTTACATGAGTTGTTTGAAACCATACAACAAGATGAAGAAAAAGTGGAAGAAGTCAAAGAGAAAAGGAATGAGAAGAAGAAGAAAGAAATTCCTGATCCGGTGGCACTCCAGGTTGATACGTATTCAAACAGTTATCTGAATGAGAGTTATGATATTTTTGAGACTGGTTATAAGGGGAATATCTCAGATGACGGAGCTGAGTTAGAACAAGCTATGCTTTTACTAACCAGGCATTTTCAGAAAAGATTTTATAAGACGCCGTCTTCTAACAATCTGAGATACACATCTGGTTCGAGGAAGTTTGAGAAGAAAAATAGATTTGAGGGAAAGCCGTATGAGGAAAAGAAGTATGAGGAAGTTGAGAAGAAGTTTGAGGAAAGGAATAGAGGTGATGGTAAGAAAAGGTTTGATGAGAAAAAGGCAACTGATGTTCCAAAGTGTTACAACTGTGGCACACCCGGTCATTATGCTAAGGATTGTAGGAAGAAGGTCGTTTGGAATTCTGACTACTACAAAACACAGCTGATGTTAGCCAAACAAAAGGAAGAGGGGAAAGCTTTACTTATTGAAGATGAATATTGGCTAGACATGACCGACGCTGAGGCTGAAATGAAGAGGAAGCAAATATGTGTCAAGCAGAAGTTGATTCAGATGGAGAGGACACTTCTAACAGTTACTCTGGGTTAATTCAATTCCTATTCCTCCCTCTGTTGATCATGAAATAGATACTTTACGTCATAAATAAGCAAATTCACGTAGTGAATTCACTATTTTAAACCGTGAATTAGAAATCATGACACCGTCTATTCAAGATTTAAGAGCCAAGTTGGAAAAGCAAAGAGAAGAAAACAAAGATCTAAGTCAAACTATTTTTGATGATAATCTTCAGAGAGAAAAGAAAAATGATGAAATTAAAACTCTCAAAGATCAACAAGAAAAGCTTGAAAAGGATAAGACATTTTCTTATTCTCAAATATCTAATCTAACAAAGAAAATCAAAGAGCTAGAAGATAAGAATAATGAAAGTGAAGTTTCTTTGAAAGATATTACCACTCAAAATACAGAGTTTTTAGACAAAATTAATGATTTAGAAAAGAAGTTTTATTTGAGAGGGCAAACTGATCAGACTATTCATTTGAACAAGCCAAGGTTAGTGAGTTCTCTTAACAAATATTGGGGACTTGGTTATGAAAATCCTAAACATTTGGCAAAGGGAATTGCATATATACCAACGATGTATGAATTCAAATATTTAAGATATGCCAGATATTTTTCTGAATGTGTCATTAAATGGAGTAATACAGATGAAATAGAAAAAGAAGAAGTAAGGAAAAGAGCTACTACAACTAAAATGCAACTTCCATTTTGTTATAATCAAGAGAATGCAAAATATGAAAAGAATCCGGAAGCCAATTTCTTCTTTATTTTGTGTCGATAGCCAATTTCTTCCTATCTTTGTCAGTACATGTATGAATTTCTTTGGGTACCAGCCTTTCTGGAATAGCAGGTCTATTCTCAGCGGCTGGTACTGCGACATCAATTCTTACAGGAATAAATGGGCCATTTTCAAGATAATAAGGCATAGTAGGGTCTACACCTTCTATGAAGAGAGTCATCCTATTTTTCCATAGATTAAAATTATCTCTGGAGAATCTAGGGGGTTTTGCAAGAGAACCATTGTCGATATAATTTGTGTTTGTGTTGGTAGCCATTTTCAGAAATAGCAAGGAAGAGAAATCTTAGTATAGATTAGATCTTGTTTATGAGATTAAACAAATCCGCTCTGATACCACTTGTTGGTCCCGAAGGGCTATGCAAGTTTGTAGAAGGGGGGGAGGGGTTGAATACAAACACACAGATTTTACTTTTCTAAATTGTTTATTGATAAATCATTAACAATTTACAGCTTGTTGCGGAAACAAGATTAAGGATAAACCTAAATCTAAACAAGTTGGAACACTAAGTTTCTTGCACTAAGAAAGAGAAGAAAATTACTAATAATAACCTATCTCAAGATAAGAAAGATGAACTTGTCCAGAGTTAGCAAGTTACTTCAAAATGAAGTGAGTTCATCATCTTATATACTGCATGCATTTAATGCATTGCAGTTTACACTTTACACGTGGCAGCAGCTGATTGGTTGCATGTTATTGACCTTTGTTGACAACCTTAGTAGCCGCATGTTTGAACAGTGTAGTATCAGAGTGGTTGTACGAATTCAGACAATAAGGAGGTTCTTTTTCTGACATATCGTATGGAGACGTGCAAGGGTGGTTTAGACAAAAGTACTTTGTACGGAGGACTTCATGATCAGCTTTTCGTTGATTCAACGATCTATCATTCTTTATCAGCGAATGATAGAGTTCAGCGATAGCTAAAGTCTTGTACTTGATACTTCACGTTGAGTGGACAAATCTGAGTCTTCGCTGATCCGCATCAGTTCATTAGGAGACTTGTCGCTGGCTCTTGAGCTTGATCTTCGACTTCAGCGTAGAACCTATGTTAACGTGAAATTTGTCTTCAGGAATCATAAGTAAAAAACTAACTTATCAGCAATCACCATAAGTACTAAACAGACTCAGAGTATTATGGTGAACAGTGTTCGCTGAATGTTTAATCTAAAGAGCGAGAGTTCCTATCAGCGGTACTGTAAGATCTTAGTACTTATCAGCGATAGTGAAACTCTGATACATATTGTTTACTTACAATTTTCACTAAGTATAAAAGAGGGTCATTATCAAATCACTGAGGGTTTGGATCAACAGCTATCACTGATGATATTGCTAGTATGTGCCCCACAACCACCAAAGCTGAGAAATCAGCTAAGGTGAAGATGACTGCCTCTAAGGCAAAGAAGATCACCCTAGGTGAAAAACAAGCCAAGGTGAAGAATACCACTAAGGTTAAAGAAACTAACCAAAGTGAAGGTTACCACTGATGCTGAATCATCAGATGCTGTGAAGACCGCTGATCCTTCTATTTCCTCTTCCACTGACAATTGTGGACCCATAGTTAAGTGGGTACCAATTCAAAATTAACCTTCCTTATGATTGCAGGTCTCGAAGGGTATCTGGTATCTTGATAGTGGATGCTCTCAACACATGACTGGAGAAAAGGATATGCTCTCTGAATACAAGGAAGAGAAAGGTCCCTCAGTGACCTTTGGTGGAAATGGAAAAGGATATACCCGATGGTTTGGTGTACTCACAAATGGTACAACTATCTTCAGAATAGTCACTTATGTAGAAAGACCGAAGCACTATCTTCTTAGCATCAGTCAGCTATGTGATAAAGACTTTAAAGTATGCCTTACTAAGAAAGCGTGTTCAGTCACTGATAAGAATGAAAACCTTGCCCTCATCGGTTATCGTTTGGAAAAATTTTATGTCATAAACATGAACTCAACAACCACTGAGAACATTTGTTTTCTATCCAAATCCTCATCAGATGTCAACTGGCTATGACATAAGAGGCTTTATCATCTCAACTTCAAAACGCTGAACACTCTCTCCTCAAAAGAACTAGTCACTGGCTAGTGTTGGAGCTTTATTTTGTATTGTAATCAGGCAGTTTAGCTTTTAATCTGTATTTTGTATGCTTTATAGTGGAGTCATGGGCTTGTCATGTACTCACTATAAATAGCTTGCCTTAAGTCATTTTTGACTAACTTTCCTTTTTGACAATGTTGTAACTCTTTCAAGTATATGGATGACAAGATTGCTTTCTCTCTCTAGAATATTGATTTACACTTTCAATCTCTCACTAGATTCTGGTTTAACATTTGGTATCAGAGCCCAGACGGATTTTTCAGACAGATTTCAGAGATTTTATTGAAGATTTTGAGACTTTTTCTTGGATTTTTGGAGTTTTTCGCAAACACTGTTCATCACAATTTCGAATTCTTCATTTTTAGACATTTTGGATCGAATTTCAGTTGCATTACCTTCAGATTACATTCCTGAACATAGTTAATTCAAGAAATTTGGACTAATTCGATTTGTTTTGTAAGAATTTTGGGATTTTGTGTAATTTTGTGAAATTTTGTTCGAGAGTTTCAACTTACTGTTCTTGTATCGAAAGTGACTGATTTTGGACGAATTACGAGTTGAAATAAACTACAAAAGTGTGTGAATTTGAATTTCAAACTAGTCTGTGAAAACCTCATCAAAATTCATCAAGAATTCATAAGGTTATGGCCTGAATTCAAGTTTTTGATAAGTTTTCGCAAGATCTTGAACTTTTCGCAAGCTCATCTTGTTTTCGCAAGAGTCATCTAAGTTTTCGCATCAATTGGGTAAGTGAAGTGAAGTTTTTGCAGAGTAAAGGATACAAAAAGTATGGTTTTCGCAGCTGTTGGGTACGAAAAGTCTAGGTTTCGCAAGGATTTGATTACAAAAAGTCTAGTTTTCACATAGAGTAGGTTGCAAAAAGTTGGTTTACTCATCAAGTTTGTTGCGAAAAGTTACTTTACTCGTTTAGTTGGTTGAGAGAAGTTAGGTTTTCACAAGACTTTGGTTGCGAAAAGTTTTTCTGAAAGTCAATTGGTTGCGAAAAGTTTGTGTTCATACGAAAAGTTTCTGGCTTTTCTTATCGTAGCCTGCGAAAACTTTCTCTAAAAAGTTTTTCCAAGTGTATTTTTTACACATTACTGTCTAAACTTCCGACGATCACTGTCTAGTGTTGAGATAACTCAGTAATCATGTCTAGAGATCTACTCAGCATGGGTTCCAAGTCCAAACCACCAGTTCTTCAAGTGGATGAATATCCTCAGTGGAAAAAGTGGATGATCCAGTTCCTTAATAAACAGAACCGAGACTTGATGAAATCAATTATAAATGGACCCAATAGACCGTTTATCACTGTTCCTGTTGTTGAAGCTACTGCTACATCTCCATATGTTGCTCCAAGAATTTTCTACAAAGAGTATCAATATTTTAATGAGCAAGACAAGATCTTAATGGCTATTGATGAGCGAGCCTTAACCTTTCTGACAATGGCAATTCCAAATGATATCTACAACCATGTAGTTAGTCAGGAATATGCTAAAGAGATATGGGATGAGTTGGAGAGACAATTAGAAGGTTCTCAAAAGTCTCTCAGAACTAAAAGAAATCAAAGCATCAATGCTTAAGAAGGCTTTAAAGCAAAGGATGGTGAAACACTTCAAGAGTCTTACAATAGATTTAACATCATTCTTAATGATCTGAGGAGAAATGGGGTTATAAAGACTGAGTCAAAAATCAATTATAAGTTTGTGAAAAAACTGTTACCGGAATGGGATACTTACTCCGTTCAGCTCCAAATGTCCAAGGATATGGATCAGGAGAAGTTGAATGACATATTTAGCATCTTAAATCAGCATGAGGATAAAGTCAAAGATCTAAAAGATAAGCATAAGAAGATGGAAGAGTCAATTGCTCTGATTACTGAACACAAGAAGAGCGGGGTGGTGAAGCAAAAAGCATTGATTTCTGATACGAACAAGTATGAGAATAGTTCTGATGAGGAAGAAGAGGGTTCTAGTGATGAACTTACGGAATTTGCTGAAAAGTTAACTTTACTGACAAATCGTTTCAACAAAAGATTTGGTAAAAAGAAGTTTTATCCAAAGACCAAATATGATTCTTATAAAGTTGACAAGTATAAGAAGTTTGAAAAGAGAAGAGAGAAAAAAGAGGAGAATGATGAAGAGAAAGAAGAGAGGAAAGATAAAGATGACTGAAATTGCTTCAATTGTAGAAAGCCAGGTCATTTTGCTAGAGACTGTAAAATGAAAAAAGTAAAGACCTATGAGTACTACCAGAAGAAGGCTAAACTTGTTAAAGCAAAGGAGAGTGGAAAAGCTATGTCAGCCGAAGAGGAGATCTGGTTAGAGGACTCATCGGATGAGGAAGAGGCACACTTCACAGAAGTGAAATACAGTGTGATGGCAAATATTGATGAAGATGACCAGGGCTCTGAGGTACAATATCTTTCTGATACTTCTGACTATGATGAACATTCGTAAAATTCCGAAAGTGAAGAAATGCTTAACTTGATATCGGAACTCAACATGATGAAAAAGGAATTTGATAAAATGCAAAAGAATACTAATGTTGAGAAAAGTTCTTTATTAAAATATCAAGATGAGGCACTTCTTTACAAATGCTTGGCGGAAGATAGAGAAAAGGAAAAAGAAGTGCTTAAAATTAAAAATCAAGAACTTGAGGTTAAAATTTCTGACTTGAAAAGGAATTGAGTGTTATAAGCGATGAGAACATTGATTTGAATTTTAAATTTAAACTTGTTTTAGAGTAAAGGACTGAAACTTATGCAAAGATTAAACAGTTAGAAGATTTAAATTTCAATAGAGGTCAAACCGAACAAACTTTAAAATTATTAACAGGTAACCCAAAAGATACACGATTTTATAATCCTAAAATGGGTCTTGGACTTTCTGATGTTGAGGTTTTAAAGAAAGCACCCGAAAATTTATACAATCTTGATAAATTGGGTGAAGACTTAAATGAAAATATTTCAAAAGAAATACATCCAATTTCGAAAGTTTTCACAAAATCTGAAAGTAGTTCACCTTCTATTTCTGAAGAGGATAAAGAGAAGAAAGAGAAAGGTTCTGAAGAAAAACCAAGATTTAATACAATGAATTTCTAATAAGATGAATTAAATTCTAGTTATAAGTCCAAAAAGACTGAACTTGCTGAATTTAATTGTTATTTTCAAATGAATCTAGAATTTCTGATTTGAAATGTGATAATAAAGAGCCTTACTCGATCAAATCTGAATCTTCTGAGGAGATAAAGAATGAAATACTTAAAGATAATGTAAAAGAAAAGTTTGTTCATGAGACCGTTTAAGAATTTCCTGATCTTGATTCTGCTTTGCTAAAGATTGTTGAATTAGAAAAACAAATTTCAGATTTAAATATGTACATTGAAAAATTAGAAAATGAAAATGATAACATTGGGATGGAATTGGATCATAATAAGAAAGTTAATCTCAATCTTCAAATTGAGATTAGACGTCTTGAATCCCAACTGCTTGAAGTTTCAAAATCTAAGGATTTAAGTTCAGATAAAAACTGTTTTTCAAAACAAAGCGAATCAAAAGATCAGAATATATCTTCTGAAGTGTTGGTTGACAAAGTCAAAGTTTATTCTGAAAATACTGATCCTGAAATTTTTGACTTCAATACTCCAGTAAAGTTTAAATTTGTGGATTTTGAAAGTTCATTTGATGAAACATCTTTACCAAAAATCCAAAAGGAGTATAACATTTATGAAAAAGGAGAAACATCTAGAACTAAAACTGATTTAGCTTCTGATGATTTTTCTAGTTCTAAACCTTGTTCAAAATCGTCTTCTAGCACTTCTTCCTCTCCAATTTCATAAGTGGATGACCAAACGTTCTTGGATCTGAAGAAGCAATGTGATTCTAGCAAGGATAGAAAGTTCAATAGTGACGAATGTTTACAAAGGTACTGTCAATTTCAGATTTTAAGTGGTTGACACAAGCCAAACGTCGAATATATTGCACTCATTGTTGGGATAACTATTTGTTGGTCCCGAAGGGTTATACAAGTTTGTAGAAGGGGGGGGGGGGGGTTGAATACAAACACACAATTTTTACTTTCTAAATTGTTTATTGATATAATCAAACAATTAACTTGTTGCGGAACAAGATTAAGGATTAACCTAATCTAAACAAGTTAAGAACAGTAAGTTTCGTGCACTAGAAATAAGATAGAAAGGAGATAAGAATATTACGAATAATATTCTAACACTAGGATAGAAAGAAGAAGATGGCCGAGCACTTCAATTCTAAAGTAGGGTTCTTCTTTATATACTGCATGCATTTAATGCATGGCAGTGTTACTTTACACGTGGCAGCAGCTGAGTGGTTGCATGTTTTGACCTTTGTAGACAACCTTAGTAGCCGCATGGTGCACAGTGTAGAATCAGAGTTTGTTGTACGATTCTAGACAGAAGGGAGGTCCGTTCTGACATTTCGTACGGAGACGTGTAAGGGGGTAAGACAAAAGTAACTTATAGGGGAAGACTTCATGATCAGCGTTCGTTGAACAGTATTTTATCAGCGAGTGATAAAGCTCAGCGATTGCTGAAGTCTTCTACTTGATACTTCACGTTGAATGTACAGGTCTTGCTTCGCTGATATCCGCATCAGTTCATTAGTAGACTTGTCGATGGTTCTTGGGCTTGATCTTCTACTTCATCGTAGAACCTTTGTTGACGTGAGACTTGTTTTCAGGGATCATAAGTAAACAACTATAACTTAACAGCGATCATCACAGAGACTGAACAGGCTCAGAGCTACTGGATGAACAATGTTTGCTGAATGTCTAATCTAAAGAGCGAGAGTTCCTATCTGCGGTACTGTAAAGTCCTAGTACTTATCAGCGATAGTGAAACTCTAATACATATTGTTTACTTACAAGTTTCACTAAGTGTTTAAGAGAGAGTCATTATCAAATCACTGAGGGTTTGGATCAACAATCTCCCCCTATTTGATTATGACATAGCAACAAAGAAAATTGCTAAGTATGAAAACATAAGGATAAAAAGAACTCATAAAATATTTGTCCCTTTTACTATTTTCTAGGATCTTTTAAGTACTGATGGAGTAAAGTACATTCGCTGAAAATTTTCTTTTAACTTCGTATAAGGTTACAAAGGGAAGTGGAAAAATTTCAAGTACAACAAATAAATTTACAAGTACAAAAGAGGTAAGCTGATAAAGATAGAAAGATTACAAGGAAATCCTATCAGCCTTCAAAAGGTTCTTCCTTAACGAGAAGTTCATCAAGGGTCTTTGTTGTAGGGATCATCCAGTCAGGGACAGTTTTTCCCTGATTTCTTCTTTCTTGTGCTTCTTTGAAGATCAGGGGCTTGAGATATCGTGCCTGAAGATCGCGTCTGAATTCCCACCAATAGATGAGATCCCTGAGCTGTTCAATGGGAGTGATGGGAAGCTCAGGGATACGTTGAAAACGTTGTCCTTCATCGTAGTCGAGAAAGAAGATACCATAAGTATTGCTTATGACTTTACCAGGGACGAAACGTTCACCAGGTGGCAGATAGGTATCCAGCGCTGAGAGATCAGGATTAGGACCAAGTACTTCAGCACGTGAAAAACCAATACCAGTTCCGTTCCGGATAGGAGGACCTGAATCTGATGGTTTGGACTTTTTCTTTGCAGTGGCCCTTCTTTGTTGAGTCGCAAGAGGAGTGGGAGGAGGAATATCCACAGCAGAAGACACCAAGTCGATCTGTCGATTTATAAGTTTCTCGACATGATCCTTGTATTTAGAACGTGACTTCTGAATGGCTATTCTGATCTCCAATCATTCAGAGATACCATACTTCGTGATAGCATCAGCGTAGAAGGATTCAGTGGTATCGTTTTCTCTGAATATCTCGATCTTAACAATTGGAACTTTGATGGTCGATCTTCCAGTGATGTGAACTTTGTTAATTCTGGCATGCCGATATCGAAAGTGTACTTTCTCTTTACACCATTTCAAGGTAGATTGAGATACCTTGGTCTTTTCTTCGATAATCTTCTGGGCGTCTTCCCACAACTGACGTTGTACTTCGATGGAAGTCCTTTTCAGTGCGGGGTCTTTCACCGATTCTTGGGCAAGCTGGATGGCGAGGGCCTTATCTTTTTCTTCAGCTTCCTTCTTTTCGGCGAGTAATCTTTTGGCTCTTAGGTGATCAACGAACTCTTTCTTTGATAACCTGAACTTTGTAGGAACAAGAGTGACTTTGGAGCGAGGGAGGATGATTCGCTGATCTTCGAACTTCTTGATTATCTCTTCTCTCCTTTTCTGATCCTCTTCACTTAGATTTTGAGGTGCTAAGGAAGGTCTGTTTTTGTGAGAAAGAAGTTGTTCTTCAGGTTCATCGGTCTCAGTGATTAAATCCAAGACCGGGATTATTTCTTCAGCTCTTGTGGCTGGGATTATTGTTGGTGCAGCAGTGGGGACTTCAGCTGGATCCTCAAGCAGGGGAGAGGACTGGTTGAACAACAGCGATTGTTTAAGTAAGAAGAGTTGGGGAAGAAAGAGATAGAGAAAAAGAATATGGTTAAGTGTATAGAGGTTTTATGGAGAGGAGAACTGAGATTGAGAAGGGGTAGAGGAGGGAAGCAGAGTAAGGGAAGAGGATATATTGTACCTGACAAACTGGCTTTATCTGAAGGATGGCCAGATTGCCTTCTGCAGCGAGGCCTTTGTTTTTGCCTTTGTTAGCTTCAGACGCTGCAGGCTTTGTCTTGGTCATCTACCCTGATGGTTCTTTTATTGGAATCCCTTTTTGAGCAGGGACCTTCTTGGGCTGAACGAAGAAGAAATCATCATCATCATCGTCATCATCATCATCGTTTTTATGGGATGATGATGGTTCTTCGTCAGAGATGTCGATAGCTTCATCGTCTTCAACTTCTTCTTCATACTCGACATCATCAGCGTAAGGTTCGGTTACGTCAGCGGCAACTTCAGTTTCCTCATCGAGTTGCTCCCCCTCAAGAGCAGAGGGAGTTTTCTCGGTTTCCTCAGGGTTTTCAACTCCCTGAGGTTGTCCAGCAGCGGGAGTAGTAGAACTCGTCTCCCCCTCAGCTAGGGGAAGGTCTTCAAGAGTTTTCTTCTCCCCCTCAACATTATGGGGAAGGTCTTCTTTAGTCTTCTCCCCCTCTTCCACATGATGGATGGGGGAGGATACAACATTATCAGCATCAGCATCAGCATGCGTTGGGTCCTTGTCTTCAAGGCCAGAGATCCCAACACAGTTTTCAATCTTGCTTAATATGTCTTCTAGGCCAGATGTCGCAGGAGTGAGTCTTTGAAGATCTTCTCGGTCCACCTGAGTAAAGTGCGAAGGAGCACAAGTGGCAGCGTTCATGCGGTCGAGGATTTGCTGCAGTAGATTGGTGGCGGCGCTGACATCGGTCCTTAAGAAGGACACTTCTCCCTTAAGATCTCCAAACTCTTTCTTATATGATGTTACTTCATTGGACAGAGAGGTGAAGTTTGTGGAGAAAGTGTTGTTGGTAGTGGAGTAGTCAGCAAGAGTAGTAGCGAATTGGGCAATGTTGCTTTCCACCTTCTCCAGATCAGCACTTGAGGCCTTCTTTCCGACCTCAGCAGTCAGCGATTTGAGGTTCTCTCTAGCGTTTGTAACCGCTGAAGAATTTGTTGAGAGAGTTATGGTGAGGGATTCCACCTTTGTTTCCAGGGCCTTCAGGGAGGTGTTGATATCCCCCAAATTAGGACCTGAAACAGTTATTAACTTATGAACAGAGGAAAGCTCAGAAGTTTGGGCTTCAGCGTTGGATCCGCTGAGAATCACTTCAGTCTGTAGAGAGGCTGAAGGAGGTGGGTTCAGTTCCAAGTTTATAACATCAGCGTTTAGAGACGCTGAGGTTGGGATGGAAGGGGTGGCTTGAGCAGCTGTGGCATAGCGTACCACAAAACTATCCAGCAACTCTTGTATAAGATGAGTCGTGGAGTCTTCAGCCGTTGATGGCTTGGAGGGTTGCTCCTTGGTTTTCTTGATCCTTTTGGAATCAAGTTGGGAAGTTGAGTGTTTCCTTTTACGAGAAGGAGTGGAGGGTGCAGCCTGGGTATCAGCGGTTGGGATTACCACTGAAGTAGCCGCAGAAGTAGAAGAAGGAGGATTAAGAAAAGATAAGAGTGCAGAGAGACGTACCTCGTTTGGCAGGGGCTTGAAATCTAGAACTTTAGCGCCAACCTGAGATAGTCTCAGGTCTCCTACCTTTGGGTATTCATCCCCAAGTCCGTGTTGAAAGACGGCGCCGTAAAACCTTGGATATGGAACGCAAGTTGGTCTTTCAGCCATGTTCACCCTAAACATCAATCGTCGTAGATGATTGACTCCCAATCAATGTGGAGTCCCTTCAGAAGAGCATATGCCATGGCCTGTTGGGGTTGAGATGCTTGGTCAGTTGACCCGACTTTAGCTGTTAGACAGCTGATCATATGAGCATAGATGAAATTCATCTCGCTGGGCATCATTGACTTCTTGATGGCAGTTAGCTTTTTGTCAGGGTTTTTGTCTCTCCCTGTGTCCCATGCGTAACCCATTGCATCAAAGAATGCAATCAGGGTTGCTCTATCAGTAGGGTTCTTTTGGGGATCTGGTAGAGGGACAAAACGGTTTTCCCTGGTACTGGCTGGAAGTTTTAGAGCACGGCTGATATGGTTGGGGGTGATCTTGGAAGTACCATGGTCTGTGTCACAGAGAATGACATCGACCATTTTCTTTGGGTCTTTGGGTGAAGGAACCTGAGCTCGTCTGGCAGTATACCAGAACTGAGCGAGAAGAGAACGATTAGCAGGGGGTGCAATGGTGAGAGCGTATGAAATGGGGCAATTTCTAAGAAAGTTCACAGCATCATCAAGATGTGTGACATGTTTGTTTTCAGGGAAGTCGAAGAGAGCATAAGGATTATTATGTTGATAAGTAACCTTCTTGAGATCGAACTTAACCTGAGGAGCCTTAATGAGTTCAGTGACCTCATCAGCAGTGGAGGTCTTATCAACAAGAGATTAAGTAGTAGATGCCATTTCTATTAATCACATATAAACATGAAGAAGAGATAAAGAACAATGTCTTATTGTGGAAAGATTTTCCAAATAAGATGTTGTTGATTTTTGTCCATTTCATTCAGACCAAAGATGTCTTAATGAAGATTAGGGTTTTTCTTTGTTTTGAAAAAAAGATACAAAACATGGAGAATATGTGTTTTCCAGTTTCTATTTGAAGAAGAGATTATGGAAAAACATATGAAGAACAAGTTTAAGAGTTTTGTTTCAAAACTTGAAGAACAACTATGAAGGTTGTGTTCATAAAATCATGAAAAGAAAATAATTTTATTTTTAAAAAGGTTTCTTTTGTTTGATCTGTTAATAACAAGAATAAGATCAATAATAAATTAATAAAAGGTAAATAATAAGAATATTAACCTTTCGCAGTTTGAAGAAGATGAACAGTTCTTGAAACAAGAGTTCGAGATGCAACAGTAATTCTTTTCTTGAAGAAGAAGTTGTTCGCGTAAAGGAAAAATATAAACTTGAAAGTGTTTATATAGTGAGAGTAGAGAGAGAGAGAAACTAGAGCGGGAAAGTTTTTCATCATGACACGAACACGTGTTTGCATTTGATTGGATGAGAAAACGAAACGTGCAAACGTGTGTCAGAAAAAGAACGTGCAAGGGTTTATCCGTTTGATTACGTCACAAACGTCCTTTCACATTTTAGGATGTCTCTGAGGTTTTTGAAATACTCAGGGACATTTTGAAAACATGAAGCACTGAATAGAAATATCAGTGTTAGGTTTTAGAAATTTCAAAGTATTGCTGATAAGTAAGAGATATTCAGCGATATAATTTGTTTTGAAATCTTGCATTCATTTACGAACGTCAGCGAGTAAAGAAAACATACCTTGATATCAGCGAATCAAGTTTGTTCAGAGAGAAGATGATGGAATGGGTTATATAAGTTGGTTTTATCCTTTTGCTGATCAAATGCGAACCGCTGAAGATGTTATTCTTCAAAGTTCAGCATGCCAAGCTCACTGATGAGAAAGTTAAATCTTGTGTCATCAAGAGTCTTGGTGAAAAGATCAGCTAACTGAAAATCAGTTGGGATAAAGTGAAGTTCTATATCACCATTCATCACATGATCTCTGATAAAATGATACCTGATTTCGATGTGTTTAGTCTTTGAGTGTAGCACTGGATTGTTGGCTATAGCGATGGCACTTGTGCTATCGCAATAGATTGGAATTTTCGAGAGCTGAAGGTCATAGTCCAGTAGTTGATTTCTCATCCCCAAGACCTGAGAACAATAGCTTCCAGCAGCTACGTATTCAACTTCAGCGGTTGAGGTGGACACTGAGTTTTGCTTCTTGCTTGTCCAACTCACCAGCTTTCAACCCGGGAGCTGACAGCCTCCTGTGGTGCTTTTCATATCCATCTTGCAACCTGCAAAATCACTATCTGAATAGGCGATTAGATTAAACCCTGAGTCTTTGGGATACCAAAGACCTAGGTCAGGATTACCCTTAAGGTAACGAAAGATTCGCTTTACAGCGATCATATGAGATTCCTTAGGTTCAGCTTGATATCGTGCACACAAACAGGTTGCGTACATAATATAAGGCCGGCTAGCTGTAAGATACAGAAGAGAGCCGATCATCCCACGGTATGTCATGACATTAACAGGTATTCCAGAAGAATCCTTGTTTAGTGTAAGCGGTGGTGCCATAGGGTTTTCATAGCTGAACTCTGAGTTAAATCAAATTTCTTCAGCATATCTTTAACATACTTTCCCTGATTAATGAAAGTTACCTTTTCATTTTGTTTTATCTGAAGACCAAGGAAATATGTTAGCTCACCCATCATACTCATTTTATACTCTGCTTTCATCCTTTTAGAGAAACGAGTACAAAGGTCAGGGTTAGTAGAACCAAATATAATGTCATCAACACATATCTGAACAAGAATAATATAACCTTTTACTTTCCTGAAAAATAGAGTCTTATCAATTTTACCACGCTCAAATTTTTCAATATGGAGATAAGTAGAGAAAGTGTACCATGCACGTGGAGCTTGCTTTAAGCCATAAAGTGCCTTATCCAGTTTATAGACATAACTTGGATGCTTAGGATCTGAGAATCCTGGAGGTTGTTCTACGTAGACTTCTTCATTCAGCTTTCCGTTTAGGAACGCTGACTTAACATCCATTTGGTAAACTTTGAAGTCTTTTTGTACAGCGTAAGCGAAGAATAGACGAATGGCTTCTAGTCTTGCCACTGGAGCAAAGGTTTCGTCGTAATCTATACCTTCTTCTTGTCTGTATCCCTGAGCAACGAGTCGAGCCTTGTTGCGGGTTACAGTTCCATGTTCATCCAACTTGTTTCGATAGACCCATTTAGTGCCTATCACTGACTTGTCAGATGGACGAGGAACGAGCTTCCAAACTTTGTTTCTTTCAAATTCAGTCAGCTCTTCTTGCATAGCGCTGACCCAGTTTGGATATTGGAGGGCATCATCTGTTTTCTTTGGTTCAATCAGAGAAATAAAGTTAACAAATAAGCAAATGTTACCTGCACTTCGTCGAGTCTGAACACCAGCGTTTGGATCACCAAGAACTTGATCAATAGGGTGATTTATTGTCCATCGCTGAGCCGGAGCATGAGTCGCTGACTCAACCTGAACTTGAGGGGCTGAAGATGAGGCTTCAGCAACTTCTGGTATATCAGCCAATAGAGGACGAGGTTCAGATATTATTTCATTCACTGATTGCTGAGAAGTAGATGGTATGTCTGAGACAGAAGGTTCAGAAGTAGGCATAGTGTTTAGAGGAATAGCTGAGACCCATGATATTTCAGCTTCACTATTCTGCATGTTTGGGATGATAGTAGGACCATCATCTTCAACGGTATGAGTATGAGGAGTGGGAATGTCTTCTGAATTACCAAGATGAGAAAACATCCATTGATTCAGTTCTTCAGTATCAGCAGAAGGTCTAGAATTCGCTGAACGAGATTCGTCAAACGTGACGTGAATTGTTTCTTCAACAGTCTGTCTTCTTCGATTGAAGACTCTGAAGGCTTTGGAGATTGAAGAATTCCAAGAAAGATTCCAACATTAGCCTTAGGATCGAACTTTCCAAGGGCATCTCTGTTGTTCAGTATGAAACACTGACATCCAAAGATGTGAAGAAAGCAAATTGAAGGCTTTCTCCCATGAAAAAGTTCATAGGCTCTCTTTTTGAATCTTTTGACTACCAGCGACCTGTTTTGCGTAAAACAAGCAGTGTTGACAGCTTCTGCCCAAAACTGAGTAGGCATGTGAGAATCGCTGAGCATTGAACGTGCAGCTTCAATGATAGTTCTATTTCTTCTTTCAGCGACTCCGTTTTGCTGTGGTGTTCTCATTGAGGAAAAGTTGTGAGAAACACCCTTACTCTCTAAGAAGGAATTAAGAGAACTGTTTTTGAATTCAGTCCCATGATCACTCCTTATTGAGTGAACGGTCATGTTGTTTAGGACTTCCATTTTCATGACAAAGGTGATGAGTTCTTCAGGGGTGTCACTCTTAGAACGGAGAAACATTACCCATATATAGCGAGAGAATTCATCAACTATGAACACCGTATATTTCTTTCCAGTGATGGATTGTTTGTTAACAGGGCCAAACAAATCCATATGAAGAAGTTGTAGAGGAGATGACACTGAGGAAACTTGCTTAGATTTGAAACTAGCTTTTGCTTGTTTCCCTTTCTCACACGCTGAACATAAGGACTCCTTAGCGTATGAGTGTTGAGGTAGACCAGTAACCAACTCTTTAGAATATAGAGTATTCAGTGCCTTGAAGTTGAGATGAGAGAGCCTCTTATGCCATAGCCAGTTGACATCAGATGAGGCTTTTGAGAAGAAACAGGAGTTCTTAGTGGTTGTTGAGTCCATGTTTATTACATAAACATTTTCCAAACGATAACCGCTGAGAGCTATTTTCTCCTTTTTGTCAGCGACAGAGCAGGATTCCTTAGTAAAGATTATTTTGTTATCCATGTCGCAAAGCTGACTGATGCTTAGAAGATTATGCTTCAGCCCTTCAACATATGCGACTCTTCTGAAGGTTGTTGTACCATTAGAGAGTACACCAAACCCTCGGGTATGTCCTTTTCCGTTTCCACCGAAAGTCACAGAGGGACCCTTCTCTTCCTTATACTCAGTGAGCAGGTTCTTCTTACCAGTCAAGTGTCTAGAGCATCCGCTATCGAGATACCAGATACCCTTCTTAACCTGCAAACAAAGGAAGATTAGTTTGACTTGGGCACCCATTTCATCATGTGTACACACTTGTCAGTGGAGGTAGATGGAGTTGAAGGTTCAGTAGTCTTCGCAGCATTTGAAGATTCAACTTTGTCAGTCTTCACTTTGGTTAATTTCTTAACCTCAGTGGTCTTCTTTGCCTTGGGGGCAATAATCTTCACCTTAGCTATATTTTCAGCTTTGGTGGCTGTAGGGCACTTACTAGCAATATGATTTGTAAGTCCACAGTGATAACATTTCCTATAACTAAAAGCAGTTTTAGGACAATTTGCATGCTTAGCCGTTAGTTTTAAATGAGCAAGGCTAGCACAAAGTATACCTTTGGTATTGGAAATGGGAGGAACAATCAGTTCTTCAGATTTCTTACCATTAACATCCACTTTGATTCTAGGAGTAGATCTCTGAATGAATCTACGCTGAATAAATCCAGGGATTTTATTCTTTGAACCAGAGGGATAAGTCACTGAAGCTTTAGGAGCATTCAGCTTAGGTACACAAGTACCCTTATGAGGTTTTTGGTTAAAAGCAATTCCTTTACCTTTGTCTTTAGAGACTGAGGTAGGTTTTGGATAAACAATTTTCTCTTTACCTTTAGAAGTTAAGGTAGAGATTTCATCAGGGATGGGAGGTTTTGAAGAGGAACACTGAGAAGAGAAAGTGTCAGGGATAGAGGATACGAACATTCCAAACTTAAGCATGGAACGGTCAGTGGTTGGTTCTAGAGTTTCATCTTTGTAACCAAGACCACGTTTATCACTCAGGGGAATCTGAGACTTAATTATCTCAGTGATCGTTGTTGAGGATTTATACCATCCATCAACAGTAGCTTTTTCAGCTTTTAATGCAGCGATAGCTTTTTCGCGCTCGATTTTGACTAGCTGATTTATATGAACTTGATCTTTAAAATCTTCTTCAATTTTAGAAAGCTTTTCTATTTGAAGGTGACAGTTTTTAAGCTGTTCAACGAGATCAAGGTTTTGATTTTCAATAACAGTTTTGCCATTCATGGCTTCATATAAACTTCTGGTCAGCAGATCGATTTTTCGAAGACTATCAGCTTCATCAATATTTAAAATATTGGTAAAGAAGGAAGGTGATACCTTAGTAGCAGAGGTTGAAGTAGAGGGAATGTCAGACTATTCTTCCTCATCTTCGATTTTGGCCATGAGACAGAGATTGGCTTCATCATCATCTTCAGAGTCAGATGATTCTTCTTCGTCAGAGGCAGCCCAATCATCGTTAGCCATCAAGCCTTTGCCTTTCTTCTTAAAGGTTTTCAGCTTTGAATACCTTTCTTTCAGCTTTTTGTATTTTTCATCTCTAGTCCTGGGAGTAAAGTTTTTCTTGGGAAAAGCTGAGGATCTAGAGACTTTCTTTGATCTGCACTCGCTAGCAAAATGTCCTATCTTTTCACAGTTATAGCAAGTAGCAGTAGCCTTATCAACAGGAGTTGATGATCTTGGCTTATCAGTAATAGCAAGAGGTTTGTTCTTTCTGAATATTTTCTTATTGGCGAATCTCCTAAATTTATTAGAAAGGAGAGCCATAGATTCATCAAGATCTGAAGAGTCAGGATCTGATGATAATTCAGAGTTAGTCTCCAACTCAGTGATAGTGATAGAAAGAGTCATTGATTTTAGATCCTTTGACAGCTTGAGACACATTGAATAACTGTCCCAACTTTCAGGTAAACATTCTAAGAACTTTGTCAGTACTTCAAAGTTAGAATATTCCTTACCAACAGTTTTTAGATCTATTATTAAGCAGTTAAAACGTTGGTGTACTTCAGAGAGAGATTCATTCTTACCACAAATGAAGCTTTCGTACTGTCTTACCAGGTTGATCTTTCGTGAGTCCTGGACTTTAGACGTACCTTCATATTGAACACAGATTGTGTCCCACATGGCTTTGGAGGTTTTCAGGTTCATGACGGAATGGTAGACTTCGTCAGGAAGAGCCATGGAAAGAATGGATCTGGCTTTAGTGTCGATATCCACTTTCTTCTAATCTTCATCAGTCCACATATGAATTTCCTTGGGAACCAACCTTTCTGGAATAGCAGCTCTATTCCCAGCGGCTGGAACTTCAGGATCATTTCTAACAGGAATATATGGGCCGTTTTTAAGATAATAAGGCATAGTAGGGTCTACACCTTCTAAGAAGAGAATCATCCTATTTTTCCACAGATTAAAGTTATCTCTGGAGAATCTAGGGGATTTTGCAAGAGAACCATTGTCAATATAGTTAGTGTTTGTGTTGGTAGCCAATAAATAGCAAGGAAGAGAAGATTAGTATAGATAAGATCTTGTTTATGAGATTAAACAACTCTGCTCTGATACCACTTGTTGGTCCCGAAGGGTTATACAAGTTTGTAGAAGGGGGGGGGGGGGGGGGTTGAATACAAACACACGATTTTTACTTTCTAAATTGTTTATTGATATAATCAAACAATTTACAACTTGTTGCGGAACAAGATTAAGGATTAACCTAATCTAAACAAGTTAAGAACACTAAGTTTCTTGCACTAGAAATAAGATAGAAAGGAGATAAGAATATTACGAATAATATTCTAACACTAAGATAGAAAGAAGAAGATGTCCGAGCACTTCAATTCTGAAGTAGGGTTTTTCTTTATATACTGCATGCATTTAATGCATGGCGGTGTTACTTTACACGTGGCAGCAGCTGAGTGGTTGCATGTTTGACCTTTGTAGACAACCTTAGTAGCCGCATGGTGCACAGTGTAGAATCAGAGTTTGTTGTACGATTCTAGACAGAAGGGAGGTCCGTTCTGACATTTCGTATGGAGACGTGCAAGGGGGTAAGACAAAAGTAACTTGTAGAGGAAGACTTCATGATCAGCGTTCGTTGAACAGTACTTTATCAGCGAGTGATAAAGCTCAGCGATTGCTGAAGTCTTCTACTTGATACTTCACGTTGAATGGACAGGTCTTGCTTCGCTGATATCCGCATCAGTTCATTAGTAGACTTGTCGCTGGTTCTTGGGCTTGATCTTTGACTTCAGCGTAGAACCTTTATTGACGTGAGACTTGTCTTCAGGGATCTTAAGTAAACAACTATAACTTATCAGCGATCATCACAGAGACTGAACAGGCTCAGAGCTACTGGATGAACAGTGTTCGTTGAATGTCTAATCTAAAGAGCGAGAGTTCCTATCAGCGGTACTGTAAAGTGTTGGTCCCGAAAGGCTTAAACAAGTTTGTAGAAGGGGGGGGGGGTTGAATACAAACACACTATTTTACTTTTCTAAATTGTTTATTGATAAATCATTAACAATTTACAGCTTGTTGCGGAAACAAGATTAAGGATAAACCTAAATCTAAACAAGTTGGAACACTAAGGTTTTCTTGCACTAAGAAAGATAAGGAGATTACTAATAAAATCCTATCTTGAGAGATTTGAACTTGTCCAGAGTTAGCAAGTTACTTCAAATGAAGTGAGTTCATCTCTTTATATACTGCATGCATTTAATGCAATCCAGTATATACTTTACACGTGTCATTAGCGGATTGGTTGCATGTCATTGACCTTTGATGACAACCTTAGTAGCCGCATGAATGAACAGTGTAGTATCAGAGTGGTTGTACGATTTCAGATTTTCGGAGGTTCTTTTCTGACATTTCGTACGGTGGCGTGCAAGGGAGGTTAAGACAAAAGTACTTTGTACGGAGGACTTCATGATCAGCTTTCGTTGATTCAGCGATTATCATTTACTATTCAGCAGATGATAAAGTTCAGCGATAGCTGAAGTCTTGTACTTGATACTTCACGTTGAGTGGACAAATCTGAGTCTTCGCTGATCCGCATCAGTTCATTAGGAGACTTGTCGCTGGTTCTTGAGCTTGATCTTCGACTTCAGCGTAGAACCTTTGTTGACGTGAATCTTGTCTTCAGGGATCATAAGTAAACAACTAACTTATCAGCGATCACCATAAGGACTGAACAGACTCAGCGATATGGTGAACAGTGTTCGCTGAATGTTTAATCTAAAAGTGCGAGAGTTCCTATCAGCAGTACTGTAAGATCTTAGTACTTATCAGCGATAGTGAAACTCTGATACATATTGTTTACTTATAATTTTCACTAAGTATTTAAGATAGGGTCATTATCAAATCACTGAGGGTTTGGATCAACAATCTCCCCCTATTTGATTATGACATAGCAACAGAGAAAATTGCTATTTAATGAAAACATAAGGATAAAAAGAACTCATAAAATATTTGTCCCTTTTACTGTTTTCTGGGATCTTTTCAGTACTGATGGAGTAAAGTACATTCGCTGAAATCTTTCTTTAAATCTTTGAATCAGGTTATAATATGAATGAGAAAGATTACAAGTACAAGCGAAATAAATTACAAGTACTGAAGGATGACTGATACAATAGAGAAAATGGTGATTGTTGTCAGCCTTCAAAGGGTTCTTCCTTAATGAGAAGTTCATCAAGGGTTGTCTTTTCAGTTGGAATCATCCAGTCAGGAACCTTTTCTCCTTTATTCTTTAGCTTCAGAGCAGCTTCAAAAATCAAGGGTTTTAGGTGTCGTGCCTGAATGTCTTTTCTGAAGTCGCACCAGTAGATGAGATCTTTGAGCTGTTCGATTGGAGTGATTGGAAGCTCAGCGATCCGTTGAAAGCATTTACGTCCGTCGTAGTCAAGAAAGAATATTCCATAAGGATTACTGATGACTTTACCAGGGACGAAAAGTTCACATGGTGGCAAAGAGACATCAAGGGCAGATAGATCAGGATCAGGACCAAGTACTTCAGCGCGAGAGAAACCAATTCCAGTTTCATTTCGTATGACAGGACCTGAGTTTGAATCTTGACGTTTCTTCCTTGGAGAGTCCTTTTTTCTTTTTGGCTTTAGATCAGGAACAAGAGGAATATCCACACAAGAAGATATCAAATCGATCTGTCTGTTTATCAGCTTTTCGAAATGATCCTTGTACTTAGATTTTGACGGTTGGATAGCTAACCTCATCTCCAGCCATTCAGAGAGACCATACCTTTTTACAGTGTCAGCACGAAAGGTTTCAGATGAGTCATCTTCTCTGAACAGTTTGATGTCAACAATAGGTACTCCGACGGAGGTTCTTCCAGAGATGAATACCTTGTTGATCTTCGCTGGACGATATCTGAAGTGGATTTTCTCTTTACACCAGATCAGGGTGGTCTGAGAAACTTCAGCTTTCTTTTCCACGATCTTCTGGGCTTGTTCCCAAAGCTTTCGTTGGATTTGAATGGGAATACGCTTCAGCTTGGGGTCTTTGACAGATTCTTGAGTGAGCTTGATGGCGTATTCTCTGTCTTTATCTTCAGCTTCCTTCCTTTCAGCGATGAGGAGTTCAGCTCTGAGATGATCTTGGTATTCAGCTTTTGAAATTCTGAACTTAGGAGGAACTGAAGGTAGTTGATCGCGCCTTAGGATGATTCGCTGATCCTCGAATCGCTTTATCATTTCTTCTCTCCTCTTTTGATCAACTGAGGAAGGTCTGTTTCTGTGCGAGAGAGGTTGTTCTTCTGGTTCATCAGTCTCAGAGATTAAATCTAAGACTGGGATTATGTCTTCAGCGTTAGCTGGAATTATTGGTGAAGTCGCAACAGATCTTTCAGCGATATCCTCAAACAGGGGAGAGGACTAGCTGAAACGCAGCGATCTTACAAATAAGAACTGGGTAGAAGAACTTGGGTAGAAAAGATAGAAAAAAAAATGTGGATGTGTATGGTGTTTGTGGAATGGATAACTGATTTTTCATAGATGATCAGGGAAGGAAAAATAAGTTTAGTGTACCTGACAAATCGGCTTTGCAAGTAGGATCGCCAGATTATCATCTTCAGCGATGCCTTTGTCTTTGCTTTTCTCAGCGCCAGAGGCTGAGTGCTTTGTCTTTGTCTTCTCCCCTGAAGGTTCTTTTATTGAAATACCTTTAAGAGCTTTGGTTCGAGGAGCAGGTTTGACAACAAAGAAATCATCGTCATCTTCATCATCATCATCATCGTTCCTTGGAGAGGAGGATGGTTCAGCTTCAGGGATGTCGAAGTCTTCGTCTTCTTCTGCTTCAGATTCCTCAGCATCTTCATCGAGTTGCTCCCCCTCAGATATAGAGGCGAGGTTCTCGGTTCCCTCAGGGTTTTCATCTCCCTGAGGTCCAGTAATCCGATCTTCATTACCCTCTCCCCTGATAGATTCATCATGGGAAAGGTCTTCAGCGCTCTTCTCCTGTTCAGCGCTCTTCTCCCCCTCTTTCTCATGATGGGCGGGGGAGGAATGGGTAGATTCAGCATTGGTGTTGTCTCTGTCTTCTGGGCCAGAGATTTTCACACAACCTTCAAGCTTAGCTATTCTGTCTTCTAGGCCAGAAATAGCAGGCGTGATTTTCTTCAGCTCTTGGCGATCCTCTGCGGTGAATGAGTCCAAAACAGGTGCAGGGGCCGGAGCAGGAGCTGGATTATTTGCCTTGTTCACCAGCGTCTCGATCATTGTCTTGACGGAACCAAGGTCGGTCTTCACTGAGCCCAAGTCGGTCTTGACCACTGACATATCACCTTCGAGTGTACCAACCGATTTCTTCAGCGTTGTAACTTCGCTGGAAATGGTGGAAACTGATGATTTGAGGTTGGTGTAGTCAATGTAGATGTCGGAGAGCACTTTGGCAAAGTCGGCGAGAGTTTTATCAAGATCTTTGATGTCATCAGAGGAGGCCTTCTTTTCCACCACAGTAGTCAGCTTCGTCAGATTCTCTCCAGCGTTTGTTACAGCTGTAGAGTTATTTGATAGACCGGTGGTGAGATCCGTAAGTTTCATCTCCATAGACTTCAGAGACTGGTTGATGTCTCCCAAAAAAGGACCTGTAACATATAAGTACTTGTGAACAAAGGAAAGCTCAGAAGTTTCAGGTTTAGTTACAGTGTTTAAGGTGGGATCTGTACCTGCAGGAGCGTTGACGAACTCATCAAAGTTTCGAGTCCCTCCATAGTGTTCCATATCTCCCTCAAAAGTTCCGTGAGGAATGGAGATCTCTGCAGGTCCTTTCTTCGTCATTCGCTGAGAAGCTTCAACGGCTTCTTGAATGATGGCATCTCCAGTTTTGACTGGAGGAGTGTCCAAAGAAGTAGAGGGAGGAGCGAAGGATAAGAATTGGGGTTGGGGTTCAAGTTCAGCGTTGGATTCGCTGAGAAGTACTTCATCAGTCTTTTGAGAGACTGACGAAGGTTGGGTAGATTCCAAAGTTCTAACCTCAGCGTTTAGGGACGCTGAAGTAGGTTTAGAAGGGATGGCTTGAATTGGTGTGGCAGAGCGTACCACGGAACTTTCCTTCAGCTCTTCAGAATGAGCTGAGGAGTCTTCAGCATGCAACTGCTGGGGTTGCTCCTTGGTTTTCTTGATCCTTTTGGAATCAAGAGGGGTAAGAGATTGTTTCCTTTTCTTAGAAGGAATGGATTTTGTGGCCGGGGTATCAGCGATGGGTATTGTCGCTGAAGGAGCCACAGAAAGCGGAGAATTAAGAAGAGTGAGAAGAGTAGAGAGACGTACCTCGTTGGCGACAGGCTTGAAGTCGAGAACTTTAGGGCCAATCTGAGAGAGTTTCAGATCACCCTCTTCAGGATAGCTGTCCTTCAGGCCATATTGAAAGATGGCGCTGATGAATCGCGGGTAAGGAACCCATGCTGGTCGGTCAGCGGCAGAATCAACACGTTGAATGAGGTCTTCATAGATGATGGAGGCCCAGTCAATGTTGAGACCTTTCAGCAGTGCGTAACCCATGGCCTGCTGAGGTTGAGCGGCTTGATCAGAAGATCCGGATTTCACTGTCATGCAGCTGATCAGGTGAGCGAAGATGAAGTTCATCTCGCTGGGCATCTTGGATTTCTTTATCAGCGTCAGCTTCTTCTCAGGTAGCTTGTCTCTTCCAGTCTCCCAGATGTAACCCATCGCATCAAGGAAAGCAATGATTTCTTCCCTGTCAACGTGCTTCTTGTGGTCAGGAAATGGAATGAAAGGATTTTCTGAGGTAGCGTTAGGGAATTTCAGAGCTTTACGGATTATTGCGGGGGTTATCTTGATGGTGCCATACTCAGTATCGCTGAGTATGCAGTCGATGGTTTTAGATGGATCTTTGGCTGAGGGTAGGTTGGTGTGTCTGGCAGAGTACCAGAATTGGGATAATAGACGCTGACTGGCAGGAGGTGTGATTGTCAGTGCTGTGTATATTGGGCTATTCTTCAAAAAAATCACAGCGTCGTCTAGATGGGATACCTGCTTCCGAGGAGGAAACTCGAGAAGCGCTGAAAGGTTGTTTGCCTTAGTCCAGTCTAGTTGATCCAGCTCAAACTTAACCTGAGGAGCTTTGGTGATTTCCAGTTCCTCAGAATCACTGGAGATGGACTCAGCGGTAACATTCAGCTTTGAAGTTGCCATTTCACTGTATTATCAGTTCAACCAAAGATGTTAACAAATAAGAAATATCTTAATGTGGAAAGAGAATTTCCATTAAGATTTTTCGAATTTTGTCCATTTCATTCAGACAAAAAAGTCTTAATGAAGATTAGGGTTTTTCTTGTTTTAAAAAAAAACGAATATAACACCTATAAGCCTTGTATTCCAGTTTTAAAAAAATGGATACGAAAGAAGAACAAGTTTAAGATTTTAGATTTAAAACTTGAAGAACAACCATGAAATGGTTGTGTTTATAAAACCATGAAAGAAAATGATTTTATTTTTGAGTTCTTTTGTTTGATCTTGTGTAAAACAATGATAAGATCGAAAACAAGTTATTTGCATTTGATAAAAGATAAGAACATATTGACCTTGAGTTTGATGAAGAAGATGATGAACAGTTCTTGAAGATCGAGAGCACAAAATGCAACAGTGTTCTTTTCTTGCGGAGAAAGATTGATTCGCATAAAAGACAAATATAAACTTTGAGAGAGTTTATATAGGAAGAGAGTAGAGAGAGAAAAACTTGAGCGGGAAAGTTTTTCATCATGACACGGACACGTGTTTGCATTTGATTGGATAGACAACGAAACGTGCAAACGTGTGTCAGAAAAAGAAACGTGCCTGGTGTTATCCGTTGCAATGACGTCACAACTGTCCTTTCACATTCTTTCGTTGTCTCTGAGGTTTTGAAAGAAAAACTCAGGGACTCTTTGGAAAATATGAAGCACTGAATAGAAATATCAGTGAGGGTTTTAAGAAATTTCAAAATATTATTCAGCGAAGAATGAATTTGAAATCTTGCATTTTCATGCGTTTTGTCAGAGAAAACATACCTTGATATCAGTTTAACCCAATTTATTCAGAGAGGATGATGAAATGGATTGTACTAGTTTATTTTATCCAGAGCCTATACAAGAATGTATAAATGTATCGCTGATTAAATGTGAACCACTGAAGATTTATCCTTCAAAGTTCAGCATTCCAAGCTCGCTGATGAGAAAGTTGAATCTTGTCTCATCAAGAGGTTTGGTAAACAAATCAGCTAACTGATAATCAGTTGGGATAAAATGAAGTTCTATATCACCATTCATCACATGATCTCTGATAAAATGATATCTGATTTCTATGTGTTTTGTCTTTGAGTGTAGCACTGGATTGTTTGCTATAGCGATGGCACTTGTGCTGTCGCAATAGATTGGAATTTTGGAGAGCTGAAGATCATAGTCTAGTAGTTGATTTCTCATCCACAAGACTTGAGAACAGCAGCTTCCAGCGGCTACATACTCAGCTTCAGCTGTGGAAGTGGACACCGAGTTTTGCTTCTTACTTGTCCAACTTACCAGCTTTCCACCCAGGAGCTGACATCCTCCTGTGGTGCTTTTCCTATCCATTTTGCAACCTGCAAAATCACTGTCTGAATAGGCGGTTAGATCGAATCCTGAATCTTTGGGATACCAAAGACCTAGATTCGCTGTACCCTTAAGATATCGAAAGATTCGCTTTACAGCTTTCATATGAGATATCTTAGGTTCAGCTTGATATCGTGCGCACAGACATGTTGCAAACATAATATCGGGTCGGCTAGCTGTAAGATACAGTAGTGAGCCGATCATCCCACGGTACAACGTGACATTGACAGGAACACCCTTTGTGTCCTTATCAAGTATCAGCGGTGGTGCCATAGGGGTTTTCATAGCTGAACTTCCAGTTAAGTCGAATTTTTTCAGCATATCTTTAACATACTTTCCCTGATTTATAAAAGTTCCTTTTTCAGTTTGCTTAATCTGAAGACCAAGGAAATATGTTAGTTCACCCATCATACTCATTTTATACTCATCTTTCATTCTATCAGCGAAACGAGTACAAAGCTCAGGGTTAGTAGAACCAAATATAATGTCATCAACATATATTTGAACTAAAATGATATGACCTTTTATTTTTCTAAAAAACAAAGTTTTGTCAATCTTACCTCTCTCAAATTTTTCAAGGTGGAGATACGTAGAAAGAGTGTCATACCATGCACGAGGAGCTTGCTTCAAGCCATAAAGTGCCTTATCCAGCTTATAAACATAACCTGGACGCTTAGGATCTGAGAATCCTGGAGGTTGTTCCACATAAACTTCTTCATTCAGCTTTCCATTTAGAAACGCTGACTTAACATCCATTTGATGTACAGTGAAGTTTTTGTGTACAGCATATGCTAAGAAAAGACGAATAGATTCAAGTCTTGCTACAGGAGCAAAGGTTTCATCATAATCTATACCTTCCTCTTGTCTGTATCCCTGAGCAACAAGACGAGCTTTGTTGCGAGTTACAGTACCATGTTCGTCCAACTTGTTTCGATAGACCCACTTAGTGCCTATCACTGTTTTGTCAGTTGGTCTCCGAACAAGTTTCCAAACTTTGTTTCTTTCGAATTCAGTCAGCTCTTCTTGCATAGCGCTGACCCAGTTTGGATCTCTGAGGGCATCATCTATTTTCTTTGGTTCAGTTAGAGAAATAAAGTTAACAAATAAACAAATATTACCTGCACTTCTACGAGTCTGAATACCAGCGTTGGGATCACCAAGAATTTGATCGATTGGGTGATTTACAGTCCATCGCTGAGCCGGAGCATGCGTCGCTGACGCAGTCTGAACTGGAGAAACTGAAGATGAGGCTTCAGCTACTTCTGGATAATCAGCTAAGAGAGGAATGCTTGCATTTGTCACTTCATTCACTGATTGCTGAGAAATAGATGGAATTTCTGAGACATTTGGATCAACTGCGGGTATAGTGTTTATAGGAACAGCTGAGACCCAAGATGTTTCAGCTTCACTATTCTGCATATTGGGAATGATAGTAGGACCATCATTTTCAGTTGTATGAGTATGAGTAGTGGGAACATCTTCTGAATCACCAAGATGAGAAAACATCCATTGATTCAGTTCTTCTGTATCAGCGTTCGGTTTAGAGTTCGCTGAACGGGATTCGTCAAACGTGACGTGAATAGTTTCTTCTACAGTTTGTCTTCTTCGGTTGAAGACTCTGAAGGCTTTGGAAACTGAGGAGTATCCAAGAAAGATTCCATCATCAGCCTTAGGATCAAACTTTCCAAGGGCATCTCTGTTGTTCAGTATGAAACACTGACAACCAAAGATGTGAAGAAAGCTGATTGAAGGCTTTCTCCCATGAAAGAGTTCATAGGCTGTCTTTTTGAATCTTTTGACTATCAGCGACCTGTTTTGCGTAAAACAAGCCGTGTTGACAGCTTCTGCCCAAAACTGAGTAGGCAGGTGAGAATCGCTGAGCATTGAACGTGCAGCTTCAATAATTGTTCTATTTCTTCTTTCAGCGACTCCGTTTTGTTGTGGTGTTCTCACTGACGAAAAGTTATGAGAAATACCCTTGCTCTCAAGGAAGGAATCAAGAGAACTGTTTTTGAATTCAGTTCCATGATCACTCCTTATTGAGCGAACAGTCATATTGTTCAGAGTTTCCATCTTCCGAACAAAGGTGATGAGTTCTTCAGGGGTGTCACTCTTAGAACGGAGAAACATTACCCATGTATAACGAGAGAATTCATCAACTATGACCAGCGTATATTTCTTTCCAGCGATGGATTGTTTGTTAACGGGGCCAAACAAATCCATATGGAGTAGTTGAAGAGGAGATGACACTGAGGAAACTTGCTTGGACTTAAAGCTTGCCTTGGTCTGCTTCCCTTTTTCACACGCTGAACATAAGGATTCTTTGGCGTATGAATGTTGAGGTAGACCAGTGACTAACTCTTTGGATGAAAGAGTATTCAGTGTCTTGAAGTTGAGATGTGAGAGTCTCTTGTGCCGTAGCCAGTTGACATCAGAAGATGCCTTTGAGAAGAAACAGGAGTTCTCAGTGGTTGTTGAGTCCATGTTTATAACGTAAACATTTTCCAAACGATAACCGCTGAGAGCTATCTTCTCCTTTTTGTCAGAGACAAAGCAGGATTCCTTGGTGAAAATCACTTTGTTATCCATGTCGCAAAGCTGACTGATGCTCAGAAGATTATGCTTCAGCCCTTCAACATATGCGACTCTTCTGAAGGATGTTGTACCATTTGAAAGTACACCATACCCTCGGGTGTGTCCTTTTCCATTTCCACCGAAAGTTACAGAGGGACCCTTCTCTTCCTTGTATTCAGCGAGCAGGCTTTTCTTTCCAGTCATGTGTCTAGAACATCCGCTATCGAGATACCAGATACCCTTCTTAACCTGCAATACAAAGGAAGATTAGTTTTGCTTGGGTACCCACTTCACCATGTATACGCGTTTGTCAGTGGAAGTGGTTGGAATGGGTTCAGCAGTCTTCGCAGCATTTGAAGATTCAGCTTTGTCTTTCTTCACTTTGGTCAATTTCTTGACCTCAGCGGTATGAGTCACCTTGACCTGACTTGCAACTGGTTTGGTCTTCTTTGGTGCTATCTTCACCTTAGCTATCTTATCAGCTTTGGTGGCTGTGGGACACTTACTTGCAATATGATCGGTAAGTCCACAGTGATAACATTTCCTATAACTAAAATTAGTTCTAGGACCACTTGTGTGCTGAGCTTTTAATTTGGAATTAGAAGTGCCAGCACCAAGTACACTATTGGTTTTTGAAATAGGACGAACATTCAGTTCTTCAGATTTCTTACCAAGGACATCTACTCTGAGTCTAGGAGTAGGTCGCTGAACTGATCCAGAGGTCTGATTTCTAGAAACAGATGAATGAATCACTAAGGCTTTGGAAGCATTCAGCTTAGGTACTAAAGTACCCTTCTGAGGATTTTGATAAATTACAATTCCTTTACCTTTATCTTTAGAGACAGAGGTAGGTTTTGAATAAACCATTTTCTCCTTACCTTTTGAGGAGGTAGGAGTTTCCTCAGGGATTGGTGTAATCGACGAGGAGTACTGAGATGAAGAAGTGTCAGCTACTGAGGATACGAACGTTCCAAATTTAAGCATTGAACGTTTAGTGGTTGGTATTGGAGTATCATATTTATAACCCAGACCACGTTTATCACTCAGAGGAATCTGAGCCTTAATTATCTCAGTGATCTTTGTTGAAGAATTACACCATCCTTCAACAGTAGCTTGTTCAGCTTTTAATGCAGCGATAGCTTCCGCTCGTTCAATTTTGACTAGCTGATTTAAATGGACTTGATCTTTAAAATCTTCTTCAAATTTAGAAAGCTTTTCTATTTGAAGGTGGCAATTTTTAAGTTTTTCAGCGAGATCAAGATTTTGGTTTTCAACCACAGCTTTGCCGTTCATGGCTTCGTATAAGCTTCTAGTCAGTAGTTCGATTTTACGGAGACTATCAGCTTCATCAATATTTACAATATTGGTAAAGAAGGAAGGTGATACCTGAATGGCAGATGTTGAAGTGGAGGGAATGTCTGAACTTTCTTCCTCTTCTTCAATCTTGGCCATGAGACATTGATTTGCTTCATCATCTTCAGAATCAGATGATGAGGCTTCTTCATCAGAAGCAGCCCAATCATAGTCAGCCATTAGGCCTTTTCCCTTCTTCTTAAAGCTTTTCAGCTTTGCATACTTCTCCTTCAGCTTTAAGTATTTGTCGTCTTTATTCCTTGGAACAAAGGATTTCTTTGTAAAGGCTGAAGGTCTCATGATTTTCTTTGACCTGCACTCGTTAGCGAAATGACCTGTCTTTTCGTAGTTAAAACAAGTAGCAGTAGCCTTATCAACAAGAGCTGATGACTTAGGCTTGTCAGCTATAGAAAGAGTTTTGTTCTTTCTAAACATTTTCTTCTTGGCGAATCTCCTGAACTTTTTAGTTAGGAGAGCCAAGGATTCATCATCTGAAGAATCAGAATCTGATGATCTTTCAGAGTTACTTTCTAACTCAGTGATAGTGACCACGGGTCGCTGAGTAGAAGGTTCCTCTGAGATTAAAGCAACAGGGGTGCTTTTGGAATCTTTTACAAGATTCTTCTTAAGATGGCTAGATTGCTCATGATTCAGCAATGTGCCATATAAGGTAGCGAGTGTCATTGATCTTAGATCTTTTGACAGCTTGAGACACATGGAATAATTGTCCCAGCTTTCAGGTAAACATTCTAAAAACTTTGTCAGAACTTCAAAGTTAGAATATTCCTTACCAACCGTTTTAAGATCTATAATTAAGCAGTTAAAACGTTGATGTACTTCAGAGAGAGTTTCATTCTTACCAGAGATGAAACTTTCGTATTGTCTTACCAGGTTGATCTTTCTTGAATCCTGGACTTCAGACGTTCCTTCATACTGAACACATATTGTGTCCCACATGGCCTTCGAGGATTTCAGGTTCATGACGGAATGGTAGACTTCGTCAGGAAGGGCCATGGATAGTATGGATCTGGCTTTTGTATCTATAGCCACTTTCTTCTTGTCTTCATCGGTCCAATGATGGATTTCCTTTGGAATCAGCCTTTCTGGAATAGCAGCTCTAGTTGCAGTGGCTGGAACGGCAGGATCAATCGTTACAGGGATGTGTGGACCGTTTTCAAGATAGTAAGGTATAGTAGGGTCTACACCTTCTAAGAAGAGTGTCATCCTATTTTTCCATAAGTTGAAGTTGTCTCTGGAAAATCTAGGGGGTTTTGCAAGAGAACCATTGTCGATATAGTGAGTGTTTGTGTTTGAGTTGGCCATTTTCAGATAATAGCAAGGAAGAGAAAATATCTTAGATTAGATCTTGTTTATGAGATTAAACAAATATGCTCTGATACCACTTGTTGGTCCCGAAAGGCTTAAACAAGTTTGTAGAAGGGGGGGGGGGGGGGGTTGAATACAAACACACTATTTTACTTTTCTAAATTGTTTATTGATAAATCATTAACAATTTACAGCTTGTTGCGGAAACAAGATTAAGGATAAACCTAAATCTAAACAAGTTGGAACACTAAGGTTTTCTTGCACTAAGAAAGATAAGGAGATTACTAATAAAATCCTATCTTGAGAGATTTGAACTTGTCCAGAGTTAGCAAGTTACTTCAAATGAAGTGAGTTCATCTCTTTATATACTGCATGCATTTAATGCAATCCAGTATATACTTTACACGTGTCATTAGCGGATTGGTTGCATGTCATTGACCTTTGATGACAACCTTAGTAGCCGCATGAATGAACAGTGTAGTATCAGAGTGGTTGTACGATTTCAGATTTTCGGAGGTTCTTTTCTGACATTTCGTACGGTGGCGTGCAAGGGAGGTTAAGACAAAAGTACTTTGTACGGAGGACTTCATGATCAGCTTTCGTTGATTCAGCGATTATCATTTACTATTCAGCAGATGATAAAGTTCAGCGATAGCTGAAGTCTTGTACTTGATACTTCACGTTGAGTGGACAAATCTGAGTCTTCGCTGATCCGCATCAGTTCATTAGGAGACTTGTCGCTGGTTCTTGAGCTTGATCTTCGACTTCAGCGTAGAACCTTTGTTGACGTGAATCTTGTCTTCAGGGATCATAAGTAAACAACTAACTTATCAGCGATCACCATAAGGACTGAACAGACTCAGCGATATGGTGAACAGTGTTCGCTGAATGTTTAATCTAAAAGTGCGAGAGTTCCTATCAGCAGTACTGTAAGATCTTAGTACTTATCAGCGATAGTGAAACTCTGATACATATTGTTTACTTATAATTTTCACTAAGTATTTAAGATAGGGTCATTATCAAATCACTGAGGGTTTGGATCAACATAAAGTCCTAGTACTTATCTGCGATAGTGAAACTCTAATACATATTGTTTACTTACAATTTTCACTAAGTGTTTAAGAGAGAGTCATTATCAAATCACTGAGGGTTTGGATCAACACTATTTTTCGCTGAATCGCAGAGACTCTAAAAATAAAAAGAAGAAAATCTTTAATACCTCCAATTCTTTTTCAAAATCTTCGGCTAATCACTCGGCAAGAATGTTTGGTTTTGGTTTGAATAAAAAGTGAAAGAAAAAGGAAATGAAATCAGTTGATGTGAACTTGGTTTGGAAATGGATTCCAAAAGATCAAATTAAAACACCAACTTCACAAAAAGAACTAAGCTTTACAGGCAAAATTCATGGTTCTTCGACTGATTTAAAGAAGCTAATCCGTACTAGTAAACAAGGACCCATACTGATATGGGTACCTAAGTTGAGATAATTTGTATTTCAGGACTGTCATGTGTGGGTCATAGATTCCGGTGCTTCTAGACACATGACAGGGTACAAGCACCAATTGCACAATTTTATTGTACATCCTGGAAGAACAGTCGGATTTGGCAACAATACGAAAGGTTACATCAGAGGTCATGGAACACTGAAGAATGATACGATATCAATTGAAAAGGTTCTGTATGTGGAGGGGCTTGGTCATAATCTGTTCAGCATCAGTCAATTTTGTGACAAAGATTGTGATGTGAATTTTAACAAGCGGTTTTGTAGTATTTTGGATCCATCTGGCTCAGAAATTTTCAAGGCAAATAGATGTGGAGACCTCTACATAACTAACTTCCCGACTTTTGTAGCGTCTAAGCAGGTTTGCTTAGTTTCAAAGGCTTCTATAGAAGAATGTTGGTTGTGGCATCGGAGGCTATCCCATCAAAATTTCCGAGACATCAATAAACTGAGATGCAATGGATTGGTTCTAGGTCTGTCTGACTTGAAGATCGACAAGGTTTCTGTATGCCCAGCTTGTGAAATGGGCAAGATGAAACATACTTCTCATAAGTCAAAGACTCAATCTAACTGCAACAATTGTTTAGAACTAATTCACATGGATCTTTGCGGCCCGATGAAAACTCAGTCAATGGGAGGAAAGAAATATATTCTCGTTATGGTTGATGAGTACTCAAGATACACTTGGTTGGAATTTCTTCACTTAAAGTCAGAAGCGCCAGAGTTAATTTTAAAGTTTATAAGGAAAATACAAGTTCTTCTACAACGTCCTGTACAAAAGATAAGGTGTGATAACGTCATGAAATTCAAAAATGCGACTCTACAATCCTTTCTTGATTCCATCGGCACATCTCATAACTTTTTGGCACATATGACTCCACAACAAACGGAGTTGTTGAACGCAAAAAACAGAACGCTTGTGGAGGCGGCTCGTATGATGTTGGCGTATTCTGGACTTCCACCAAGTCTATGGGCTGAAGCGGTTTCTACGGCTTGTTTTACTCAAAACATGACTATCATTAATAAGCAATGAAATAAAACTGCTTATGAAATCATTAACAACCGAAAACCTAATGTTAAATTTTTTCGTGTGTTTCGATGCAGGTGTTATGTGCTAAAAGATAGAGAAACTCTCACAAAATTCCAAACAAAAGATGATGAAGGAGTCTTTATCGGACATTCCTTGACTTCCAGAGCTTACATAATTTATAAAAAAAGAACAAGATCAGCCATTGAGAGTACAAACGTAACATTTGATGAGAACGTCGTATTGACTTCTGAACAAAGCAGTTCAGGACTCGGACTTCAACCAGAAGTTTCTACTCAACAAGGAGTAGAACCTGTGCAAAAACAGTCTAATAATTCTGAATTTTCTAAGAATATTAATAATTTAAAACTTGATTTGTTGTTCTTTGTTGCTTTTATGGATATATGTGCAGATATGGAACCACCATTTATGTCCATAAATGCAAACACACAACAGACCAGTGCTGAAATGTTTGGCCCTACTGAAGAGGTTGGTGCTACAACATCAAGTGCTACAGATGTGAATCCAAATGAATATACACCGATTAATGTTTCTGAACCAGTGGCTCAACAAGATGATCCGATTTCAGTATACACAACCTCTGACGATTCTACGCCTGAACTACAAGCACCCGAAGTTGAATTGCATGTACTAACAACTATACCTTCAGCTGAGTCAACTGAAGATATCATCGCAGTTATGGATGAAAATGATGCTTCAAATACTCAAGTTGACGTTCAAACTCTCCCGAGTACCTTGAAATGGACAAAGGCACATCCTCCCGCAAATATTATCGGCGATATCAAAGATGGAGTCAAAACGAGATCTGCTACATCAAACGAATGTTTGTATCTAAATTTTCTAAGCTGTATAGAACCGAAGAAATCTTCTGAAGCATTGCAAGACCCGGACTGAATCAATGCCATGCAAGAGGAGTTGAATGAGTTTAAAAGAAATGAAGTTTGGCGTTTGGTGAAGCGACCTAAAGACAAGACCATCGTTGGAACTAAATGGGTCTTTAGGAACAAAAAGGACGAACCAAGGATCATTGTTAGAAATAAAGCATGATTGGTAGAAAAAGGTTATAATCAACAAGAGGGAATAGATTATGATGAAGCCTACACTCAAGTGGCAAGGATCGAGGCTATTCAGATCTTTCTAGCATACGCGACTCATAAGAAATTGAAGGTATTCCAGATGGATGTCAAGTTGGCATTTCTGAACGGTGTCCTTCATGAAGAAGTCTATGTTAGTCAACCCGAAGGCTTCATAGATCCAAAGCATCTGGACCATGTCTACGTCTTGGATAAAGAACTATACGGTCTAAAACAAGCTCCAAGAGCATGGTACGAAACTCTAACAACATATCTCCTTGAGTCTGGTTTCACCAAAGGTACAATCGATACAACTCTCTTTCTTCGTAAACAAGGTGATGATTTGATTTTAGTACAGATTTATGTTGACGACATTATTTTTGGGTCTGCAAATCCTGAGATGTGCGTAGAATTTGAAAATATAATGAAAAGTTCGTTTTCAAATGAGCATGATGGGGGAACTTAATTTTTCCTTGGTTTACAAGTGAAACAATCTAAAGAAGGCATTTTCATAAATAAATCAAAATATATAAATGATATGCTCAAGAAATTTGATTTAAATTCCACCTTCACCATGAAAACACCAATGGCTACCGGTCGAATTTTAGATGCTGATTTAGCTGGCAAATCAGTTTACCAAAAGTTATACCGTAGTATGGTTGGTTCTCTTTTGTATCTTACGGCTAGTAGACCTGGCATAATGTTTGCAACATCTTTTTGTGCTCGTTTTCAAGCTAATCCTAAGGAATCTCACCTTATAGCTGTAAAACGGGTCCTTCGATATCTCAAAGGCGCAAGAAATTTGGGCCTTTGGTATCCAAAGGATTCGGGTTTTGAACTAACGGCTTTCACATACGCAGATCATGCTGGTAATAGACTGGACCAGAAAAGCACACTAGGTGAATGCCAGTTCTTGGGGGACAAATTAGTCAATTGGTCCTCAAAGAAGCAGAATTGTGTTTCAACATCTACTACGGAAGCGGAGTACGTTGCTGCTACTAGCTGTTGTTTACAAGTGTTGTGGATGAAAACTCAACTAAAGGACTATGGATATGTGATGAACAAAATCCCCATCTATTGTGACTCAAAGAGTGCAATAACAATAACTGCAAATCCGGTTCAACGCTCCAAGACCAAGTACATTGATGTAAGATATCATTTTATAAAAGACCATGTGGAAAAAGGAACCATAGAAATGCACTTTGTGCCAACTGAACTAGAGCTTTCTGATTTATTTACAAAACCTTTGGATGAAAAAAGGTTCAGTTTTATAATCAACAAACTAGAAATGTCGAACACATCCGCATGACTTTGATTTCTTTTTATCACATTGAGGGGGAGTGTGTGTGTGTGTCTATGTTTATTTATATTCTATATTTGAGGGGGAATGAGTTTGTTTAACTGAGATATTTTTTAACCAATCTGGACTCATGTTCAATGAGTACCAAGTTTTTTTGTACTTGCAGATTGTATCTGAAGCTGATTTCAGACTGAATATGCATCTTTCAAGGGGGAGTAAGATGATTCAAGTCTGTAAGTGTGTTCTGTCTAGAAAAAGATTTTTCAAACAACTGTGAGCTTAAAATGTTTTAAACTGATGAGAGATTTTTAAGGGTTTGATTTTTATTTTTCAAAAAGTTGGATTTTCTGAAAAAGTTGCATTTTTCTGAGAAAAACACTAAATTTTCGCAACTGTTGGTTGAGAAAACCTTAGTTTTTGTTAATGCCAAAAATCGCCAAAAAGAACTATTTGGGTAAAAAATCACACCTCACAACCGACGTTAGAAAACTCAGATAACTTTTCCATAAGACCACTCTTGTATTAAGATAAGGTCTTACAGGTTATTTATGGACGAGTACTCGGTCGTACGTTTTTATGCTGACCGACGTGTGAGACTTAAGACGGTCGTACGATTATACTAACCGTTAACAGTCAACATCCATTTCTTTTGTTCATCAATGCAGGTCTAAGAGCATTCATGGTGCAAACGACTAGTAACGGACAAGAAATCAATGGCATTAAAAGCCCGACAACGGTTACGAGACTAACCATCAAGGCACATTAAATGACCAGTGGAAGCTATTTAAAGGCCTACTCTACAACCGAAAAAGTGACTACAACTGTGTACCGAATCCACATCTGCTCCATCTATTTTTCTAAGCTGTTTCACATCGAAAACACAGCAATCTACCGAGCATTCGAACAAATATCGCTAAAGCAGTTCCGCACGACAGCAGTTTATTTCGCACGATTTACGCTGGACACACGACATTTACACACGACTACGTTTATTTCTACATTTATTTGTAATCTGTTGTACACAAAACTCTTGTTATAAAAGGACTTTCGCCCCTGTTTGGCGACTATAGTGCACCGTCGACTCTCACAAGTCGACCGCGGTTTTTCCCTCGTTTTGGGGTTTTCCGCGTCACCAAATCTCTTGTCTTGTTTACTTTTTCCTCACGATTGTGTTGCTTGGTCTTGAGATACATTTCTTTAGTTGTTAAAAGTCCACATCAACCTTAAGTTGTTGTTTTGGGCGATTTTTGGCATTAACAGTTTGGCGCCATCCGTGGGACCCCATTTAGAGAAAATCTCAGACAATCACATACATCGCTCTGACGATCTCGAAAAGTTTTTGTTGATTCCAGGATAATGGCAGCCCAATCAGATCCTGCGACGCAGCAGTTGTAGATCCATGACACCCCTGAATCTTGCAATGACTGTCGTTTGGAAGAAGTCATCCTGGACCAGAATAAGCCTGATCAAATTGTCTTCGTGGGGGCATCGGTAGATCCTGCCATAAAGGGTCAACTAATCTCCTTTTTGCAGGAACATGTTGACTATTTTGCTTGGACGCACGAGGACATGGTGGGTATAGACCCCAATGTCATATCCCATAAACTGAACATCGACCCCTCTTTTAAACCAATAAAGCAAAAGCGTCGAAAGTTCGCTCCTGAGCGGAACAAAGTGATCAACGATGAGGTCGACAACTTGCTTAAGACTAGGAAGATCAGAGAGGTAAAATACACTGATTGTTTCGCCAATGTCGTGCTCGTACAAAAGAAGAATGGGAAGTGGCGCGTCTGCATCGACTTCACATACCTTAATAAGGCCTGTCCTAAAGATCCGTTCCCATTACCCTACATCGACGCTATGGTCGACACGACCGCAGAACATGAACTCCTGACGTTCATGGATGCCTATTCTGGGTACAACCAAATTTTGATGCACAGCGAAGACCAAGAGAAGACTGATTTCATGACAGACAAAGGCATCTATTGTTACAAAGTCATGCCTTTTGGCCTGAAGAATGCAGGTTCGACTTACCAACGATTGGTTAACAAGATGTTCAAAGAGCATCTTGGTGACACCATGGTGGTTTACATTGACGACATGCTTGTCAAGTTCAAATAGGAGACCGACCATATTGATCGTCTGAAAAAATCCTTCGACATCCTACAAAAATATCGGATGAAAGTAAATCCTACGAAGTGCTCTTTCGGAGTCAGCGCCGGGAAATTCCTGGGCTATATGGTCACACGGCGAGGAATAGAGGCAAACCCGAATCAGATCAAGGCCTTGATGAATATCAAGTCGCCCATAAATTTCAAAGAGGTCCAACGACTCACGGGTCGTGTGACCGCTTTAAATCGCTTCATCTCACGATCATCAGATAAATGTCGTATGTTCTATAACTGTAAGGTCCCAAAAATTACAAGCAAATTTAAAATTTTAAAATAAACATTTCATTTATAACAACACATTAAATGATCCCAACGCTTCGTTTGCAAACACATAATTAATATCTTAATAAAATAAAGCCAGCGGAATAAACGTTTAATTATTAAAATCATAAAGCAACCAGCTCTCCTCGCGCGCCAGTGTGTACTCGTCACGCCTTGGAGCCGCCCGTACCTGAAACCACAAACTATTGGGAAAGGGTAAGCACGAAGCTTAGTGAATTCTACACTATAAGTAACACAGTTATTTCCACACCACCATAAACAGATAATTGCACATAAACAGCATTCAAGTCTACGAACAAATCATAAACCTGCATACTCACACCAACCCACCTAATAGGCATACGTCGGTCCCACCGACCACACGACAATCGTGCAAACGCAACCCGGCACCCCCGGGTTCATACGCCACCCGCGTATACAACCTTCGGTCCCACCGAAATACTACGCCACCCGCGTATGTGATCCTCGGCCCCACCGAACTCCTAAGCCACTCGCGTAGTCACAACAATAAAGGTCCGACTAGACACTCCACTATTTAACCCCGCATCAAAAGCAAATAGAACTACCACATATATACACAACGTAATGTAAAAATAACCGACATTAGTTATAGTGAGAGAACTCACCTCGAATGCGCGCCTAGCTTAACAATACAATTCAAGCTTCACAATTACGGTCACTTCCCAGCACCTAAACGCATGTTAAAACGTGTCAATACGAGACCCGGACCCTATGACACGACACACGCTTAAACTGTCACTAAAACTATTTCCCGTTCTCGCCAAACAGGTCCGTTCGGGGCCTGTTTCGACCTCTTTAAACCCAGAAAAACCTTAATTAAATTACATGACCAGAAAGTACTCTGAGTTAGGGTTCCAAGGACATATTATACACCTCCTAACGATTTTTCTACATTTAATTACGGATTTTATAAGATCAGCCCGCAGAACAGCGAAAAAACAGCACTTATCAGCATAAAACGACGATTTGGCCTAAGCTACGTTCCGAACTGGATTTTTCACAAAACACAGAAACGTTTATAGACTCAAAAAGGGAACTTTTGGCACCGAAATCACCCCAATCCGAGTTACGAGGAAAAAGTTACAGCTTACGCAAAACAGTGACCGAACTGCAGTTTCTTTTACATAAAATGACGATTCACTGAACTTACGACCACTTTTCCACCTAGCTAGAAGCCGAACCAGTTTTCTGCTAAAACACGGAAAACATGTCCGACCCCGAGCTTGAACCGTGGGCGCCAGTTTCGGCTCAAACGGAGTTACGACAGAAAAGTTATGGTTGACGCAAAACAGTGGCAGAAGGACGTTTTTCACATAAATTGACGATTTTATAAAACGGTTTACGCGATTCGGGTTTACGCTAAGAGTGTTACCCACTGCCACCGCCCTCCACCCACAGCCACCGTAGCGACGGCGTGCGGCGGTGATGGTCTCGCCGGAAAAAAACGAAAAGGAAAAAGGAAAAGAATCGAGACGAACGAGAGTGTTACTTACCTCACGACGACGTCTCACCACCACAACCAAACCTCTCTCTCTCGATCCCTCCGACGACAGCGAGTGGTGGCGGTTTCCGGCGACAGCAGCAGCGGCGGCGAGGGTGGCTGCCGCTGGTTCTTTCTTCTCCTCTCTCTCCTTCTCGCGATCTCTCTCTCTTCGTTTCTCACTCCCTCGGCCACACCACACAATGAGAAAAGAAAAGGGTTGTAGGGTTGTTTGGTGATGGTTTGGTTTACTTGGATAAGAAGAAACGAGATAGCAAATCGGCCATGGGCCGAGACCTATGCAAGGAGTTTCCAAGAATTGCACAAATAGCCCCTCAACTACACCTTATCTCACAATCTACATCAAAAGGCACTTAAGCTAACATTTTTGGTCCTTTTTGACACCAACCCCCCCTAACCAAAAACAATTAAAGGTAAACATTTTAAATTATTAACATTAATTAAAATATATATAAACATACCGGGACACGGGCTTTACAACTCTCCCCCACTTGGATTAGACTTCGCCCTCGAAGTCTCTGCCTACGAATAGCTCCGGATAGTTCTCCCTCATCTCAACCTCAGGTTCCTAAGTCCACTTGAAACCCCTTCTAAACTTCTCGAATACTATTCTTACTAACGTACTCTTTCTAAGACACTGGGATTATGATCGGCAGAACACCCCGACAATTGAAATCATTCCTAGCCAAGCGACTACGGTTGTCCCCCAACCTTAGATATTCCATACCTCCCGAGTCAAAACTCAAGCTCTAACCACTCTAAAGCTGCTCACCAGTATACCCTACAGGATACTCGGTTACGATCCCTCCTATCATTAATTGACGATTAACTTCTACGAATTCTAATAGACTCCAAAGATTTTCAATAACTTATAGTAACAAAACATCGACCCCCTGCCGAACATCGGTCCAACCGATTACAATAACAAACATCGGCCACCCGCCGAACATCGGTCCAACCGATTACAATAACAAACATCGGCCACCCGCCGAACATCGGTCCCACCGATTACAATAACAAACATCGGCCACCCGCCGAACATCGGTCCAACCGATTACAATAACAAACATCGGCCACCCGCCGAACATCGGTCCAACCGATTACAATAACAAACATCGGCCACCCGCCGAACATCGGTCCCACCGATTACAATAACAAGCATCGGCCACCCGCCGAACATCGGTCCCACCGATTACAATAACAAGCATCAGCGTGGTATTATCCTAGACACTAACACAAATAGATATCCCCCACCACCAAAACAACTAACACACACGTAGGTCATTCCACCATAACCATTCATCACAAGTGATCATTTCAGGGTTACTACTACCATCACCATGATTATCTTAACATCGGCTACAACTCTCCGATTATACGAAAGGTGTTTGGCCTCAAGCCCAAAAGTCGACACCTAAATATATCACCTACCTCAAAATGGTTGATGCGCATTTATTCTCTTAATAACAAAGGGCATCAATCCCTTAACCGATACTATTTGGCCTACAGTACTAACGCGCGTGGAATACCTACCTTCCACCGTCGACGTATCATCCACACTTGCTCTACGAAGCCAAGTCACACCGTATCGAGGATACACCTTGACGTCTACCTCCCAGGTAAGTGCCCACAACTATATCCTCCTAGTACCTACTGGAAAGTCTAGGTTAAAACACATGAATACCGGGGTCCCATCCCGAGATACCCAACCGACCATTACCAACGACTGACTAACGTGTCTAAGGATCCAAAGCAAACATCCTACCAACAACATGCCTATTCCGGATTGACTCACTCACCCAAACATGTAAACACTCAACGTGCAACGAATGCCAAACGGTGCGACTAAACAACTCATCAACTAGACTCCACATCGAGCCATTAAAACCGGGCAATTGGCCCATGACTAACTCCAAGTCAAAACCGAGCAAAACGCTCCACGCTTGCTAGACCCGTAGGTCGGAAAATGCGTTTAAACAAAGTTTAAGCAAACAATACTCTGAAATCAACCTTAGTCCCAGACTCAACACGGGTTAAACAAAATGTTTTCCAAAAGGACTCACACCCTAAAAATTCTCGAAATGACACATGACACTTAAAAGCACATTTCCCCAAATGGTTTACAAAATCATTTACAAAATATTTTCAACATCAGGATTTTCATCTCAAAAAGATCGTATGTAATAAAACTACTATTACCTGATCGATAGTTATGCAAAACTGGACACGCTCGTCCCACATAGGAAAATCATGTTGAAAATCGTTCCATTGCAGTTCGGTTTACTCACACAAAAGCAAAGAGTAATAAATAATTTCTTTAAAATGAACCGCCTCGATTCCAGTATGGATTGACTCATGACGTGCACTTAAAGTAATCGCTTGACCTTAAACAGGGTCCGACAAAGGTGTGCACATAATTCAAAATAAGTTTCACGACAATTGATTCAAAAATTCTTCTTTTTGATCATAAAATGACGTGGCACAGGGTTCGCCACAAATTTTTCGCCCGTCAGCTAGTCACACAAAACGATGACACGGTTTACAAGTATATTTTTGTTAAAACACAACTGCCTCGTGTAAGTTTCAAACTTGAAGACAGAAACCAGTCCGCTTCTATTAATTGGAAATATCGACTAAAACCTCATAAAATCTCAAACTGGGGGCAGGCATGCAAGCTTGTAACACTTCCTCAAGTTTCGTACTTGGGACATATAACGTCAAAACATTATAGTTTAAAAAATGTATTTATCGAAAATTCTCAAAATACTCGTTTCCTCCAAAGCAAAAGTTTTTAATTTCCCAAGAAAAATGATCGGTAATTCTAAATTAACCGAATGTCAAAAATCTACGCATTTATATTTCCAAAATATAACACATTTTAATCGTATGTATGATGCTCACAACATTAAAACACTCCTTGGATCAAATGGTCTTTCATTTCGACAAAAAGGAACTAAAACATTTTCATGCACGACTCGTTCATCAAAATGTCGAGAACAAAGGTTACCCCAGTATGCATACCCCTAAGTCGATAAATCGCATTTTTATGGAAATGTCAATAAAACCTTTAGCTGACTAAAAACCTTTAACTCCTTATGAAATGTTACCAAAATTCCTCCATGCCTCACTTATGTCACGCATGAATCAATCCACACACCGAACTATTTGCAATAAAACACTTAGTGATACAAACTCTCGAACGAAAAGTTAAGCGAAACTGGAATTCCAAACTCATTTTAAACAAATCACCAACAAAGTTTGTAACTCTCGTTATAAAAAGGTTTCATGCACTTTCAAAACCATAATTCGACATCTTGTGTGTGTGCTAAACATTTCCCAAAATTCCAAAGCACAATCCATATAAGGATTGGAAACACAAAAATTAGTTAATGCAATCCTATTTTCAAAATAGACTTTGTGCATGACTCAGTCGACATTCGATGTCTCGACTCATATCCCTCCAAAACTCCCCGATCCACAATCGTCATCCGGACATTTAAATCTCTTAAGGCAAGTTGGGAATTCACATCAAATCATCTTACAGGTTTTCCTCAAATCAAAGTCGGCTCTATGAGCCTATGACTCTAGCACAATCTTCCATCTTGGCCCGAAATGATCTGCTTACAACAAATATCATCCTTATCGTCACTCCGAGTGACTAATATTAGAATCGTCTTTCTATTCCAACGACTACTAGTTTAGGACCTTCATCACTACCCCCAACGATCATCACCTCAAAACACTTCGAGTACACACCTGTACTAGTAGGTTTACTATAGTTGTTCCTCCTTGTGATGGCTATTCTGGGTAGACAATACAACGCGTTATTAGCACATAATAACTCATACTAACAACACTCACGCTCAACTCATTGGATTCCTCGTGACTTCCCCGACTCGAGCATTGATCCTGTGCTTCCGGTCGTAGGAGCTCTACTACTACCATCCACACCTATCATCACCCGTTCCGAGTTCCATCCCAAGGGGTCCAAGTAGTTTCTCACCGAAACCATACACATATGCCCGCACCGGCATATGTACACACTCTTCCTAGCTCCCTAGGAATTCCATCCAAACCACTACCCTTGCTACTGCTAAATCCCTAATAGCAAGCAACAAACATGCAATACAGTGTAACAAGCACCAAGCAATTTAGCATACATACTCCTATGTTCTTGAAAGCAATCTAGCACACGTACTCATACATAAACACCCTTCCCAGCTCTCTAGGAACTTCCTCTTATCCCACTACCCTTGCTACTACCGAATCCCTACTAATTATAACGGGTGACCTCGCGAATACCGGATTATATGCAGTGCGAAATAAATAGGCAGTCGAATACAAGACTCTATCCTAGAACGGTTGGACTCAAACAAGAGCTGCGCAATAGAACTAAATCGAATATTCTAAGGCTATAAATCTCTTACTGCATACAACCTAGAGGGCATCCACTTAGTAACCTATCATAATTAGCATAAATTCCTAATAGCAAGTAGTTCAACATACAGCATAGTGTCCACAACAGGCAATCTAGCATGCATACTCTATGATCTAGAAAGCAATAAAACACTAAGTACTGTACCTTTCCCCTTTGGCTCCGGCTGACTGTACACACTGCGCCTCCGATCATCGTTTCGCAAACGGATCTTTCCTTCGTTTTATTTCCCAAAACCTTTAAAGAAAATTTTTTATAGCCGCAAACTTGAGATCAAACACACCGAAATGCGTTTGATTCACTCAAGCCGTGCTCTGATACCAAGTTGTAACGTCCCAAAAATTACAAGCAAATTTAAAATTTTAAAATAAACATTTCATTTATAACAACTCATTAAATGATCCCAACGCTTCGTTTGCAAACACATAATTAATATCTTTATAAAATAAAGCCAGCGGAATAAACGTTTAATTATTAAAATCATAAAGCAACCAGCTCTCCTCGCGCGCCAGTGTGTACTCGTCACGCCTTGGAGCCGCCCGTACCTGAAACCACAAACTATTGGGAAAGGGTAAGCACGAAGCTTAGTGAATTCTACACCATAAGTAACACAGTTATTTCCACACCACCATAAACAGATAATTGCACATAAACAGCATTCAAGTCTACGAACAAATCATAAACCTGCATACTCACACCAACCCACCTAATAGGCATATGTCGGTCCCACCGACCACACGACAATCGTGCAAACGCAACCCGGCACCCCCGGGTTCATACGCCACCCGCGTATACAACCTTCGGTCCCACCGAAATACTACGCCACCCGCGTATGTGATCCTCGGCCCCGCCGAACTCCTAAGCCACCCGCGTAGTCACAACAATAAAGGTCCGACTAGACACTCCACTATTTAACCCCGCATCAAAAGCAAATAGAACTACCACATATATACACAACGTAATGTAAAAATAACCGACATTAGTTATAGTGAGAGAACTCACCTCGAATGCGCGCCTAGCTTAACAATACAATTCAAGCTTCACAATTACGGTCACTTCCCAGCACCTAAACGCATGTTAAAACGTGTCAATACGAGACCCGGACCCTATGACACGACACACGCTTAAACTGTCACTAAAACTATTTCCCGTTCTTGCCAAACAGGTCCGTTCGGGGCCTGTTTCGACCTCTTTAAACCCGGAAAAACCTTAATTAAATTACATGACCAGAAAGTACTCTGAGTTAGGGTTCCAAGGACATATTATACACCTCCTAACGATTTTTCTACATTTTATTACGGATTTTATAAGATCAGCCCGCAGAATAGCGAAAAACAGCACTTATCAGCATAAAACGACGATTTGGCCTAAGCTACGTTCCGAACTGGATTTTGCACAAAACACAGAAAAGTTTATAGACTCAAAAAGGGAACTTTGGCACCGAAATCACCCCAATCCGAGTTACGAGGAAAAAGTTACAGCTTACGCAAAACAGTGACCGAACTGCAGTTTCTTTTACATAAAATGACGATTCACTGAACTTACGACCACTTTTCCACCTAGCTAGAGGCCGAACCAGTTTTCTGCTAAAACATGGAAACCATGCCCGACCCCGAGCTTGAACCGTGGGCGCCAGTTTCGGCTCAATCGGAGTTACGACACAAAACAGTGGCAGAAGGACGTTTTTCACATAAATTGACGATTTTATAAAACGGTTTACGCGATTCGGGTTTACGCGATTCGGGTTTACGCTAAGAGTGTTACCCACTGCCACCGCCCTCCACCCACAGCCACCGTAGCGACGGCGTGCGGCGGTGATGGTCTCGCCGGAAAAACGAAAAGGAAAAAGGAAAAGAATCGAGACGAACGAGAGTGTTACTTACCTCACGACGACGTCTCACCACCACAACCAAACCTCTCTCTCTCGATCCCTCCGACGACAGCGAGTGGTGGCGGTCTCCGGCGACAGCAGCAGCGGCGGCGAGGGTGGCTGCCGCTGGTTCTTTCTTCTCCTCTCTCTCCTTCTCGCGATCTCTCTCTCTTCGTTTCTCACTCCCTCGTCCGCACCACACAATGAGAAAAGAAAAGGGTTGTAGGGTTGTTTGGTGATGGTTTGGTTTACTTGGATAAGAAGAAACGAGATAGCAAATCGGCCATGGGCCGAGACCTATGCAAGGAGTTTCCAAGAATTGCACAAATAGCCCCTCAACTACACCTTATCTCACAATCTACATCAAAAGGCACTTAAGCTAACATTTTTGGTCCTTTTTGACACCAACCCCCCCTAACCAAAAACAATTAAAGGTAAACATTTTAAATTATTAACATTAATTAAAATATATATAAACATACCGGGACACGGGCTTTACAATAACGTCTTAAGAAAAAACAAGGGCTTCGACTGGACAGACGATCACGAGCAAGTATTACAACGATTGAAAGAATATATGGCCGTCCCGCCATTACTTTCGAAACCAGAAGAACATGAGGTCCTACAACTGTACCTCGCCTTGAGTCCTCACTCCGTAAGTGCCGTCTTAACTAGAGAAGATGACAGACAGCAAATGCCAATTTACTACGTCAGTAAGAACCTATTGGACGCAGAAACCCGATATACGTCCATGGAAAAATTACTTTTGTCGCTCGTGACAGCAACAAAGAAGTTAAGACACTACTTTGAATCTCATCCCATTACCGTTGTGACGAGTTTTCCTCTTAAGTCGATCCTGAGAAAACCTGACCTATCAGGACGACTAGCGAAATGGAGTATATACCTCAGTAGCTACGATATCGACTTTAAGCCTCGCACAGCAATAAAATCGCAGGTCTTGGCTGATTTTGTCGCTGACTTCAGTCACGAACTGGAAAAAGAAGCACAAACCGAGATTTGTACTGTGGCGACTATAAGCGACACGACCTGGATACTCCATGTCGACGGTTCCTCAAACTCTAGAGGTGCAGGTCTTGGTGTCGTCTTAAAGTCCCTATAAGGGGGCAAGATGGTGTACTCCGTACGATGCAATTTCAAAGCTACTAACAACGAGGTAGAGTACGAAGCTCTGATCGTGGGCATGAATATGGCTCACGACTTGGGGGCAGTCGGATTTCACGTCAGAAGCGACTCCCTACTGGTCGTAAACCAAATGAGCGGGGAATTTTCAGCCAAAGATTCCAAAATGATGGCCTATCTCAAGATAGCCAAAGATAAATCCAAGATGTTTGATCCATTCTCAATAGAGCAAATCCCCAGAGATCAAAATACTCAGGCCGACGCGCTAGCTAACCTTGGATCGGCACTCAATAAGCTGTCGTTCGACGCTATTCCTATGATCCATCTAGCGACCTCGTCTATTGAAGACTCTAAAGAAATCTGTGCTCTTAGCACGGAAGACAGTTGGTTGTCCGACATCAAAAATTACCTTATGCACAACCAACTACCTGAAGATCGAATGGAAGCTCGCAAGATTCGATTCAAAGCATCGAAATACATAATTATTGGCGATAGACTCTATCGACGTGTCTAAATCTAAGATGCATCGATAATTCCGAACATGTACAAAATATCTTAAAGGAGATGCATGATGGCGAATGTGGCAACCACTCAGGTGGTCGCAGTCTTGCAAATCGTATCTCACGACAAGGCTATTAGTGACCGACATTAAGGCAAGATTCCCCCAGGTACGTCCAAGTCTGTGACGCATGTCAACGACATTCAGGTATGACCCACCAACCCTCAGAACCTTTACATACGTCCTTAATTCCATGGCCTTTCATGAGGTGGGGGAATGGACATCGTTGGCAAATTACCTCCTGCCTCAGGGCAGAAGGTCTTTATGTTAGTCCTTACAGATTATTTTTCTAAATGGATAGAAGCCGTCGCTTACTCCCAGATTCAGGACAAATAGGTTATTTCTTTTATCCAGACTAACATCCTATGCAGGTTCGGAATCCCTTCCGAAATCGTGTGTGACAATGGGTCGCAGTTCATAAGTGATCGTACACAACGATTTTGTGAGGACCGTAATATCAAACTTACGACCTCAACCCCACGTTATCCCCAATCTAACGGTCTTGCAGAATCGAGCAATAAAGTCATCATCAATTCAATCAAGAAAAGACTTAAGGCCGCAAAAGGGAAGTGGGTCGAAGAACTCCCATCGGTCCTATGGGCCAATCGTACGACGCCCCGAACATCGATAGGGCAAACGCCTTTTTCATTGGTCTACGGTTGCGAAGCCGTCTTTTCTATTGAAATACAGCTCCCGACATTGAGACATACGTCCGTCGATCATAATTTGGTAGACCTAAGGTACGACCTCGACGCTCTTGAAGAGTTAAGAGAGTCTGCTTTAGTCAGGATGGCATCTCAATGACAAGTTGTTGAGCGACATTTCAATAAAAATGTTAAGGCCAAAATCTTTCAGAAAGGTGACTATGTCTTGCGACGGGTGTTCCAGAACACTAAGGAACCAAATGCAGGTAAGTTGTCCACTAAGTGGGAAGGACCTTATCGAATATCCGAGGTCGTCGAAAAAGGTGCTTACAGGCTTCAAACCCTCGACGACCAAGACATCCTACGAAGCTGGAACGCAGTACATCTAAAAAAGTTATTCTTTTGAATTTTTATTTTTTTCGATTTACTTCGACAAACGATTACTGACTTAAGCATCGGAGGGTCGTTGGTCAAACCAACGACCACCCTCGAATCTTACATTTGCAGATTCCCAGGATCGCACGAATGTCAGTCTTACGACCTTCATCGTGAAGAATAAAGTCTCTAAGACTTGCATATCACAAAAGGAATCTTAGGATTCATTAAACAGGTCTTATGATCATCACAGGTGTTCTTTAAACTAAGTGTCGGAATCAGAGTCTTATGACTTAAATTCCATACTTATAATATTTTCTCGGCCCGGACGCCCGACTACTTCCAAAGTTATATGTACCTGTGCCGTATGATTCTACGTTCGCTTTACCACTTTCTAAACTAGCTTATTTTGTTTATTTACGACAATGTAAAGCACAAGAAAGTATAATGAAAAACATACTTGTATTAATCCAAAGGTGGTACGAGACAAAGACACGACCACCAACGGTCGCCCTAGAACAAAATAAAAATTACAAAAAGCTCAAAAGCCTACTGAGGGCCCTGGTCGACTCCACCCTCGTCTTCCGCACTGCCCATCTTGGTCTCCATGGAGTCAGTGTCGTCGACCCTATCCTCTTGATCGAGATCTTCCTCGGTCCCGACGTGTTCGAGGAAGGACGCGACTTTGGCCTCTGCGCCAGCCAAAGGGTTTTTCCCCTATAGATGACGGCGCATAATCGCCGCCCTGACCTTCAGACGGGTCAACGCCTTGAACAAGAGGAGCTTCTCCTCCAAGGCCCCCGTCTTGGCCTCAGCGGGCTTTACCGACATCTTGAGCTCCCCCACCTATTTTTCGTGCACGGTGAGGGATGCTTTAATCGTCGTCACCTCTGCTTCATAAGCAGAGGCCCTTTCCAACGTCTCATTGAGGCGATTTTAGGGCTCCTCCTTCTCCAGCGACGACGTCTCCAGAAGGCTCTTGAGATCGTCCACTTGAATGGAGAGAGCCTCCGCCTTGGCCTTAGCCGCCCACTCATCCTCTCGAGCCTTACGCTCGTCCTCTTGTGCTCGCTAAAGTTTCTCAGCGATGCAAGGTTCGTCCTTCTTGAGCTTCTCTAGTTGGCTGAAAAGGCACAACGACGCCTGAAGCGCCTGCAGTCGCATAAAAAGACATAAGGTAAGTCTGACTTACTAAGAGAGGAAGAGACATACGACAAAAATACTTACCAGGAAGGCCATGCCTGCGACGTGAGACCCTGTCTCGTCCACGGTAGCGCCGCAGTAACGATCCTTGAAGGCTGGTAGGAGGAATTTTCCCAAGTAAGGGAAAATCTTCGTCTTATCCAGGACTCCGTCCAATAATAAGTCCGACGGTAACAGAAAGTTTACCGTCGTAACTTCAGGGGACCCCTCCGTCTAAGGACCCTTCCCCTTCTCCTCTGCAGTAGACGACCCAGGCGGCGTCGGTGTCATCTTCGGCACGTCCGAAGACGTCTTCACCTTCTCAGGAGTGGAGACCTTTAATGGCTCTCTACCCATCAACGACGGTTCCCTCGAGGGAACCGACTTGGTCTTCTTCAAGACCTCCGACCCCAAAGTCGTAGGATCCTTCCTCTTCATCTCCTTGGCCTTCTTAGCCAAAGCCAGTTGGGCTTCTCTCTTCGCCTTACCCGAAGCAGACTGCATATCGGAATCACCTACAAAATAATACAAGTGTCAGACACTGTTATACGACTCAAACAGAAAAAGTACGATTAACAAAATACTTACTTGTCGAAGTCTCTTGTTGACTTCTTTCTTCAGCTTCTGAAGTACTGACGGTCGTATGACGAGGAGAGTCAAATAACTCTCCGACCCCACAAGAAAAAAGTCTCGCAACCTTTTCTTGGGAATCAACAGCAGGACCGAACCTAGCAAAGTCGATATCTGAAAACAAAGATGACAAAGGATTAGTGTTAATGCCAAAAATCGCACCAAAGGGACAACTTAAGGTCGATGTGGACTTTAACAACTAAAGAAAGGAATCTTTCGACAAAGGCGTGCAACAAAGACAAAAATGTAAATGAGGAAAAGGATTTGATGACGTAGGAAAAACCTCAACAAGGAAAAAACCTGCGAACGACAGTGGATGTCGTCGCTGCACTATGGTCGCCAATCAGGGGCGATGTCCTTGGTGTTCTGGGTGCCGATCGTACAGATATTACAATACAAATGAAGGAAAAACTTCGAAATGTAAAGTACAAATGTTTGGAATGTAAAAACAGTGTGCGTCGTGTGTGAAAACCATGTATAAAATGTTGGTCGAGAGCGAAAGTCTTGCGTCGAGAGTGATCTTCTATGAATGATCTCTTTGCTTCGAATGAATATTATTCGAGTGTTTATGTTTACTTCTGTTGTTCGATGCTCTTGGTCTCTCTCTCTCTCTGTGTTATCTGGTGTTGATCAGATGTCCTGAACTGATGATTGAGCTGGAATTTTATAGTCTTCGGATGACTTTAATTGAATCATTAAGATCTTTGATGATTGTTGTAACGATCTTCGTCTTCAATGTGAGTTTTGATGCTCATAACTGATTTCGTCGGTTATAGCCTTTTGTCTATAAATGACTTTGACTCCTGCATTAAACACTTAAACAAATATAACAGTTGTATAACGCGTTAGTCGGTCGAGGTCGTACGGTTTTATGCGACGGTCGTGCGGAACGGGCGACGTCGAGGTCGAGTGTCGTGATGAACTCTTGACTTACCTGTTTGGAGGGATGACGGAGGTTCTTTGGGTCTTCGTCGGGACCTTATCTTAATACAAGGTATAACTCATGACATGCGTCTTACCTTCTCTGATCGTGGTCGAGACCTGTGAAATTTTGCCCAAACAGTTTGCCCCTAAAATTTGAAAGTAGGATGGCAAATTCGAATTTTAAATTTTGCTCGTCGGGTGTTTAGGGTTCTACGTTACAAATACCCTGGTTGTTTCGGAACCGAATTGGTTTAATTCTAACCGAACGAGAAGTCGAAGAGAGAACGAGGTCGTGATGTCATACTGACGTACGATTGTGCTTACCAGCTGTCTTTGACAGGTGTCGATGATCCCTGCGGTTGTACGAAGGGACAAGGGCACGTGGCGATCATCTAAGGGATTCGATCATTTGCATAAATAGAGACCATAATGGATCACTTCCTTTTATGTCCTCTTTGAAAAAGTTTTTTAGTGTGGAATTCTTCTTTGATCCCTTGTTGTTCTTTGCTCAATACTTTTCGAAGTTTTTGAGTATCCATACGATGTATAGCCTTCCAAGATTGGAGGCTCTTTGAGGATGATTATGTTCGAGTCGATGAAGACTTTGATTGCAATAGACGCGACGTTCGTGGATCTTGCGCATCTGGCGACGATGTCCTTTGTATCCACGTCGACCCTTTCATCAGCCGTCGGGGGCAAGGGTATAAGGACGGGAGAATGTGAGGAGGAAATCATGACGATCAGCTTTATGTTGTCGTCGATCCTCTTGATTGACTTTGTCCTTGACGGGACGGAGTCATTTCCGCATCTGGGGAAATATCAGCTCTTATCTTTCAAGGAGCGTTTTCAAAAGATCTCCATCGAAGAGACGGGATCGCGTTTAGCTGGACTAGCGTTCTTTGTGAGTTTTTCTTGCGAAACTCGTGTTCCTAATATTTCCACCGAATGTTTGTTTAACATACCCCTTTTGTATTTTACAGATGTTTCAATCTTCTTTTGTTAGATATGCGAAGATAGAGGAGATGTTGGACTGGAAATCGATCGTTGAGAAGATCATCTTCCTTCCTCTAACCTTAACATTAATCTTAAGAGCCGCATTCTAAAAATGTCACGACGTAGGGCGTCAAATAACTCCTAACATGCTCGTTTGATCCTTGCATTAGCTTCTTAGCGTGTTTTCGGGTATGACGAGGACTCAAAGGTCGAGACTGAGCATACGATCGACGCTCCTCTCTAGATTTAGGAGATGCTATGTTTTTTTCGCTTTGTATTTTCGACCGTCGGTCATTCCTATGTAATCGTTCGTTTCGTAAATGAATTTCATCCTTTTGTCGAAATTTTATTTCGATTTACATATGTCGTAGATAGATGTAATATCAACCGTATAACTTTGTTAAGTATAGAACGAGCGAAGAATCGTGCGACTTAGGCATTCATAGAAATATAACGATTGAAATATCATACGTTTGACTGGTATTGATAGGCTCAATTATTGACGTGTTAGAATGTACAAAAATTTTCTGAGTCCAAAAACTCAGATCGAGAGGTCGCTCAAACCTTATGATCGTGTAACCAAATTTCATGATGAAATTTGAATCATGTGCCCCTGTGATAAAACAATTAAGTTGCATGAGAGGAAGGTGATTTTAGAAAAAAATACTTTTTCAAGTGCGTCGTATTCCAACTGCGTGGGATTTCTTGATTGTCGAGAGTCTGGAGTCGATTGGCTCCTTTACCAACGACTTCGGAGATGCGGTAAGGACCTTCCCATTTGATAGAAAGTTTACCGGCATTGAGCTCTTGAGTGTTTTGAAACACTCGACGGAGGACGTAATCGCCTTCTTGAAAGAATTTGACTTTGACGTGTTTGTTGAAATGTCGCTCGACTGCTTGTTTCTGAGATGCCATTCTGATCAAGGCTGACTCTCTAAGCTCTTCGAGGGCGTCGATATCATAATTTAAATCAATCATGTTGTGGTCGACGGAAGTATGCCTCGAAGTTGGGAGCTGGACTTCGATTGGCAGGACTGCTTCGCAACCGTAGACGAGAGAGAAAGGGGTTTGTCTTGTGGACGTGCGCGGTGTCGTGCGATTTGCCCATAGGACTAAAGGGAGTTCTTCGACCCATATTCCTTTTGCAGCTTTTAACCTTTTCTTGATCGAAGCTATAATGGTCTTGTTACTTGATTCAGCAAGTCCGTTTGCCTGAGGGTATTTGGGAGTCGAGGTTGTTAACTTGATACTCCTGTCTTCGCAAAATTGTTGGGTCCTGTCGCTTATGAATTGGGATTCGTTGTCACAGACGATTTTGGATGGAATCCCAAATCTGCATATGATGTTAGTCTGGATAAAAGAGATGACTTCCTTGGCCCTGATTTGAGAAAAAGTAGCCGCCTCCACCCACTTGGAAAAATAATCGGTACGTACGAGGAGGAATACCTTTTGCCCCGGGGCCGGGGGTACTTTGCCAACAATATCCATTCCCCACCTCATGAAGGGCCATGGGATGAGTGTCGAATGCAAGGGTTCAGAGGGTTTATGTGACATACCTGCATGTCGCTGACAAGGGTCACTGTTCTGGACATACTTGACGACGTCTTGTCGCAATGTTGGCCAAAAATACCCTTGTCGAGAGATACGATTAGCCAAACTGCGACCACCGGAGTGCTTGCCACATTCGCCGTCGTGCATCTCGTGAAGGATTCTTTGGACCTGACTCTTGCTAATGACGCATCTTAGATTTAATCCTATCGATGATCGTCGATAGAGCTTATCTCCAATTATGGTAAATTTAGATGCTTTGAATCTGATCTTTTGGGCTTCCATCTTGTTTTCTGGGAGTTGGCCGTGCATAAGGAAATTTCGGATGTCGCACGACCAATCATCTTCTTCTTCTTCGATCTGGACGACGTCAATGTTCTCGATAGACGATGTCGCTAGATGGATCATGGGAATAACGTCGAATATAGGTTCGACCAGAGCAGACCCTAGATTTGCCAAAGCGTCGGCCTGAGTATTCTAGTCTCTCGGGATTTGTTCGATAGAAAATGTTTTAAACATTTTTAATTTTTCTTTTGCTACCTTCAGGTACGCTGTCATTTTTGAATCTTTGGCCACGAATTCTCCATTCATCTGGTTCACGACCAGGAGAGAATCACTTTTGACATGTAGCGTGGTTGCCCCCGAGTCGTGGGCCATATTCATCCCTACGATCAGGGCTTCGTACTCGGCTTCGTTGTTGGTGGTTTTGAAATCGCATCGAACTGAGTATACTATCTTGCCTCCCTGTGGCGACTTTAAGACGACGCCTAGTCCTGAGCCTCTAATGTTGGATGACCCATCGACGTGTAAGATCTAGGGCACGTCGTCGTGAGTCGCCACAGTCGATACCTCGAGCTCTGCTTCTTTCTCTAATTCAGGGCTGAAGTCAGCAATGAAGTCGGCCAAGGCTTGCGACTTGATCGCAGTCCTGGGCTTGAAGTCAATGTCGTAGCTGCTGAGGTATATGCTCCATTTTGCTAAGCGACCTGTCAACTCAAGTTTTTTTAAGACAGACTTAAGAGGGAAGCTAGTTACGACAGTAATGGGATGCGACTCAAAATAATGTCGCAGTTTTTTAGCAGCTGTGACCAGCGACAAGAGCAATTTTTCCATAGAGGAATACCTGGTTTCTGCGTCCAGAAGAGATTTACTTACATAATAGATTGGCAGTTGCTCCTTTTCATCTTCTCGTGTTAGGACGACACTAACCGCATTTGGACTAACAGCCAGATATAGTTGTAAGATTTCATGGTCATGAGGTTTCGACAATAAGGGAGGCGACGTCATGTAGTTTTTGAGCTTTTGCAATGCCTGTTCATGATCGTCAGTCCAGTCGAAGCCTCTGTTCTTCCTGAGGACGTTGTAAAATGGATGACATTTATCTGAAGATCGGGAGATAAACCTGTTTAGAGCTGCTACCCGGCCAGTGAGCCTTTGGATTTCTTTGTAATTCTGGGGAGATTTGATCTCGACAATGGCTTTGATCTGGTCGGGATTGGCTTCGATGCCTCGGCGAGTGACCATATAGCCCAGGAATTTCCCAGCGCTGACCCCGAAAGAACATTTCCTCGGGTTGAGCTTCATGCTATACTTTCTAAGGATATCAAACGATTACCTCAGTTGCTCGACATGGTCGATCACTTGTTTTGACTTGACCAGCATGTCGTCGATATACACTTCCATCGTATCGCCGAGATGGTCTTTAAACATTTTATTCACTAGACGCTGGTAGGTAGTACCTGCATTTTTTAGTCTGAAAGGCATAACTTTATAACAGTAAATACCTCGGTCCATCATAAATGCGGTTTTTTCTTGGTCCTCGACGTGCATTAAGATTTGATTGTATCCGGAATAGGCATCCATGAACGTCAGTAGTTCGTGCCCAGCTGTCGCATCGACCATGGCGTCGATATGAGGTAATTGAAAAGGATCTTTTGGACAGGCTTTATTGAGATCTGGGAAGTCGATACAAACCCTCCACTTTCCGTTCTTCTTTGCTACCACCACGACGTTAGCATGCCAGTCGGGGAATTTTACCTCTCGAATCTTCCCTGTCTTGAAAAGATTGTCGACTTCGTCATTTATCACCTTATTCCTTTCAGGAGCGAATTTCCGTCGCTTCTGTTTAATAGGTTTGAACGGTGGGTCGACGTTGAGCTTGTGAGAGATGACGTCAGGATCTATGCCAACCATATCTTCATGCGACCAGGCGAAACAATCAGCATGTTCCTGCAAAAAAGATATTAACTTTCCCCTAAGACAAGGATTGATAGACGAATCGATTAAAACTTTTGGGTCAGGCTTGCTTGAGTCTAGAACGACTTCCTCCAGGCGATAATCGATGACTGTTTCAAGTGCGTCTTGTGCATTTTCGAGCCCCTCATGTGCTGGGACAGCGACTTGTTCGTTATTCCCCATTTTCCTGCAACAGAGAATAGAAGAAACTCCAAGAAAACGTAAATAGGACGCACATTTGTCGAAGATTTTCTCTAGATGGGGTCCCACGGATGGCACCAAACTGTTAATGCCAAAAATCGCACCAAAGGGACAACTTAAGGTCGATGTGGACTTTAACAACTAAAGAAAGGAATCTTTCGACAAAGGCGTGCGACAAAAACAAAAATGTAAATGAGACAAAGGATTTGATGACGCAGGAAAAACCTCAATAAGGAAAAAACCTGCGGACGACAGTGGATGTCGTCGCTGCACTATGGTCGCCAATCAGGGGCAATGTCCTTGGTGTTCTGGGTGCTGATCGTACAGATATTACAATACAAATGAAGGAAAGACTTCGAAATGTAAAGTACAAATGTTTGGAATGTAAAAACAGTGTGCGTCGTGTGTGAAAACCATGTATAAACTGTTGGTCGAGAGCGAAAGTCCTGCGTCGAGAGTGATCTTCTATGAATGATCTCTTTGCTTCGAATGAATATTCTTCGAGTGTTTGTGTTTGCTTCTGTTGTTCGATGCTCTTGTTCTATCTCTCTCTCTATGTTATCCGGTGTTGATCAGATGTCCTGAACTGATGATTGAGCTTGAATTTTATAGTCTTCGGATGACTTTAATTGAATCATTAAGATCTTAGATGATTGTTGTAACGGTCGTCATCTTCAATGTGAGTTTAGATGCTCATAACTGATTTCGTCGGTTATAGCCGTTTGTCCATAAATGACTTTGACTCCTGCATTAAACACTTAAACAAATATAACAGTTGTATAACGCGTTAGTCGGTCGAGGTCGTACGGTTTTATGCGACGGTCGTGCGGAACGGGCGACGTCGAGGTTGAGTGTCGTTATGAACTCTCGACTTACCTTTTAGGAGGGATGACGGAGTTTCTTTGGGTATTCGTCGGGACCTTATCTTAATACAAGGTATAACTCATGACATGCGTCTTACCTTCTCTTATCGTGGTCGAGACCTGTGAAATTTTGCTCAAACAATTAGCAAAAGACAAAGTTAAGTACTAAAAAACGTACGACAAAACAAAATTTATATACCGCTGTGTAACGTCCCAAAAATTACAATAAATTTGAACTTTAAAAAAAAATACCTTCTTAATTAAATAAACCATAAGTGTTCAAAGCCCATTAAACGTTTATCAAAATCTCGTTAAGTTAAATAACCAAATCCAAATAACACAGCGGAAAAATGTAATGATTCTAAACATAATGTCTCAAAGTAAAAAGTCGTGAAAGTCTCCACAACGCTCCTGTGTGTACCGTCACGCCTTACTGCCACTCGTACCTGAAACAGTAATTTGTAGGGAAAGAGTAAGCACGGAGCTTAGTGAATTCAAACACGTACGTAAAATAGCAATCATATGAACACCACCCCTATCAGCAGATATATATAACAATTAACACATGCCAGTCTAAGAACACAAGCAAACTCAAGCAAACTCAAGCAAGAACACATGTGTATGTATCCATCAGTCTCCCCGAATTCATACAACACCGGTACACGTATACCTCGGTCTCCCCGAGTTCATACAACACCCATGTACGTATTCCTCGGTCTCCCCGAGTCCTCGGTCTCCCCGAGTTTTATACAACACCCAAGGTCTTATGCTAGACACTAACACAATCGGATATTACCCACAACCAAATCAGCTAACACGCACGAGCTACCGCAATGCACATGTAATCCCTATCCCACGCAGTGAGAGAACTCACCTCGAAAAGCAAAGTAGAACACCACGAACAGCGACAAGGACCCGTTAACTCCAACTCACTTCTTTCCACCTAAAGAAGTGTTATCAAGTGTCAAAGTGAAGTCCTAACCCGAAATTACAACTACAAGTCTAAACATGTATTTTCCAGCTTTTGGTACAGATTTGCAGGTCTGCTCGTGACCTGTTTAGCCCCCCTTAAACCCATCAAACCAGAAATATAATTCCATAACTAGAAAGTTCTATGTCTTAGGTTTCCAGGGACATATCTCACGCGTTCAACCGAGGTCCCTACTATTTTATATAAATTTTCTCAGACAGACTACCCGAAACGTGAATTCCGGACCAGTCTGTGCTAATTGCCATTTTGGCCCTAGCTAGAGTCCGAATTAATTTTTCTGTAAAACATATGAAACTCATTAGACACAATTTTTGAGATTTTTGCACTGGTTTCACCTCAATCCGAGCTTCCTAGAATATTCCACGGATTTTACAAAACAGGGACAGAATAGGCGTTTTTCACATAAAATGATAACATTGAATCAAGGGTTTACGCATTAGGTTTAGGGTTGCGAATTAGGGTTAGGGTTTAGGTAACTAAGGGCTGGACAAACTAGGCACCACCCACTGCCACCTCAGGCAGTGGTGGCCGACGGTGGCGCGTAGGCGGCAGCCACCACCGGCGGTGGTGATGGTTCGGTAAAACAAACCGGCGAGGCCAACGGGAACGATCCCACCATTCTAACTCGGCCACACACAATCGTGCTCGACCTAACAGCCGCAAACCCTCCATTACAGCCACCGTACTGGTGGTGCATGGCGGCGGCACCATGCCGGCAGCCATGGCTGCGGCGGCGGTGGTGGTTTCGCGGTTTTGGCATCGACGCAAGAAAGAAAACAAGGAGAAGAGGAACCTTACCTCGTGACGACGACACATCAGCGACCACACGAAACTCCGGCTCCCTCTCTGTCTCTTGCTCTCTCCCTCTCTCTCTCTCTCTCTCTCTCTCTCTCTCTCCTTCTCACACTTCACTTCACTCTCTCCGGCAAGAACAGCGGTGGCGCCGGCGATGCTGGGGGTTCGGCGGTGGCAGCAGATAGGGAAGAAGATGGTAGGGATGCGCTTAGGGTTTTTCTTGTGGTGTTTCTTGCGTGCGACTATAACCGGGAACGAAAAGGGGAGGGGGTCGGTTCTTAAACCGATCCCATGCAAACATATACCACCAATATGCACTTCTAGTCCCTCACTTTCAAACCCTTACACAACAAATTAAGGTTTTTACATAATTTAACATTCTTGGTCTTCCCTAACAAAACCCGTTAATACAATTTCGTTTAGAGAAAGATATTAAATAAATAAATTCGAAAAAAATAAAACCATACCGGGACACGGGCTTTACAACTCTCCCCCGCTTGAATTAGTCTTCGTCCTCGAAGTCTGTGTCCGCGAATAGCTCTGGATAGGTCTCCCGCATCTCAGCCGTGGGTTCCCAAGTCCACTCGAAACCTTTTTGGTGCTGCCACTGGACTTTCACTAAGCCAATTACCTTGTTACGCGAGGTCCTCGTCTTCCTGTCAATAATGGCAATCGGCTTCTCTACGTAATTAAGCCGCTCGTCGATCTGAATTTCCTCAAGAGGAATCACCTCAGACTCATTCACCATACACTTCCGCAACTGAGACACGTGGAAAGTGTTGTGAATCAAACTCAGCTCGTCTGGTAACTCTAAGCGGTATGCTACGTTTCCCATTCGCGCAATGACCTTGTAAGGTCCAATGTAACGGGATCCCAGCTTTCCCCGTTTACGAAATCGGATCACCCCTTTCCAAGGCGAAACCTTCAGCAAAACATAATCCCCCACCTGAAACTCCAAGTCTGATCGTCTCTTGTCGGCATAACTCTTCTGCCGACTCTGTGCAGTAACTAAACGATCTTGCACCATCTGTATTATCTCAGTCGTCTTCAGCACAATATCAATGCTCCCCAATACCCGTTGGCCAACCTCGCCCCAGCATATGGGCGTCCTGCACTTCCTACCATACAACATCTCGTACGGCGGCATGCCAATACTGGAATGGAAGTTGTTGTTGTAGGAAAACTCCGCCAAAGGAAGGTACTGATCCCAACTACCTCCAAAATCAATAGCACATGCCCGAAGCATATCCTCAAGGGTCTGAATAGTACGCTCACTCTGCCCGTCGGTCTGTGGATGAAAAGCCGTGATAAAATATAACCGCGTACCCATCTCCTCCTGAAACTTCTCCCAAAACCGGGGGGGTAAAACGGGTGTCCCTGTCGGAGACTATCGAAATTGGCACCCCGTTCCTGGCTACAATCTCTCGCACGAAAATCTCTGCGAGCTTCTCCGCCGAGGAGCTCTCCCTGATGGCCAAAAAGTGAGCACTCTTGGTCAGACGATCGAGGATCACCCAAATAGCATCATTCCCACGTGGAGTCCTTGGGAGTTTAGTAATGAGATCTATCGTGATCTTTTCCCATTTCCACACCGGAATCTCTAAAGGCTGCAACTTCCCATGCGGCCGCTGGTTCTCAGCCTTGACCTTCTGACAAGTCAGACATTCCTCTACACACTTGGCGACGTCCCACTTCATGCCGGGCCACCAATAATCCTCCCGCAGGTCGCGGTACATCTTTGTAGCTCCAGGATGAATAGAAAACTTGGACTTATGCGCCTCGTCCAACAATATTTGCCTGTTCCCACCAGTGAAGGGAACCCAAACTCGACCATACCGGGTCAATAAACCCCGACTATCACGGGCGAAAATCGGAATTTCACCTGAAAATCTCTCGCGTTTGGCATTCTCGTCCAGAATCGCCACTTCCTGAGCATCACCTACCGACTCAAGGAGAGGTGCAACCACTGTTAACTGCTGACACAAACCCCGAAGTGGCTCACCAACTGGATGTCGACTAAGTGCGTCCGCAACAACATTCGCTTTACCCGGGTGATAAAGTATCTCACAATCATAATCTTTGACCACATCAAACCACCTCCTCTGTCGCATATTGAGGTTTTGCTGGTCCATCAAGTATTTGAGGCTTTTATGGTCAGTGTATATCGTACACTTGACGCCATACAAGTAATTCCTCCAAATCTTGAGAGCAAACACCACTGCTCCCAACTCTAGGTCATGTGTCGGGTAGTTCGCCTCATGAGGCTTCAACTACCTCGAAGCGTAAGCTATAACCTTACCGCGCTGCATGAGCAAGGCGCCCAATCCCTGGTGAGAAGTGTCACAATACACTACCAGATCCTCCATACCCTCGGGCAAAGTCAACACTGGAGCCTCGCATAAACGTCTACGCAGCTCCTCAAAAGCCCTTTGCTGCTCCTCACCCCAACTAAAAGCCGCAGATTTCTTCGTCAATCGGGTCATAGGTAAAGCAATCTTGGAGAAATCCGGAATGAATCTCCGGTAGTACCCCGCTAACCTAAGAAAACTCCGTACTTCAGTGGGAGTCTTCGGCACCTCCCACCGCATCACCGCTGAAATCTTGGCCGGATCGACCATAATACCTTTATGATTCACGACATGTCCTAGGAATTGGACCTCTCGTAACCAGAACTCACACTTTGACAACTTAGCATAAAGTTTCTCTCGCCTCAAAGCCTCCAACACTTCTCGCAAATGTGTCTCATGCTCTTCCTTCGACTTTGAATACACGAGATATCGTCGATGAACACAATCACCGACCGATCCAGCATCAGACTACACACCCTGTTCATGAGGTCCATGAACGCTGCTGGTGCATTGGTGAGCCCGAAAGGCATCACTACAAACTCATAATGGCCATAACGTGTACGAAATGCCGTCTTCTCCGTATCCTCACTTCTCGCCCGCATCTGATGATACCCCGAGCTCAGATCAATCTTAGAGAACCACGAGGCTCCCTGTAGCTGGTCGAACAAGTCATCGATCCTTGGCAGAGGATAACGATTCTTTACCGTAAGCTTGTTCAACTCACGGTAGTCTATACACATCCGTTGGGACCCGTCCTTCTTCTTCACAAACAGAATCGGGGCTCCCCACGGTGAACAACTCGGCTTGATGAACTCCTTTTCGAGAAGTTCCTGTAACTGAGTGTACAACTCCTTCATTTCCGGTGGAGCCAAATGATAAGGTGCCTTGGCCACCAGAGCAGCACCCGGAACCAAGTCAATGCGGAACTCTACCTGTCGCTCGGGAGGTATCCCCAGTAAATCATCGGGAAATACGTCAGTAAACTCCCGTACAACTGGCACATCCTCCGCAGTCTTCTTCTCCTCGTTACCGCGCATGTCTATCACGTACGCTAAAAATCCCTGACCACTATGCTGTAAGTACCTCCGAGCTCTCGCAGCCGAACATATCGCTGAGGTCCGCCTGGGAGAGTCGCCTTGAACTAGCAATTCTCCCTCGCTAGGGGTTCGAACTCGTACTTGTTTGCGACGACAAACAATCTCTGCATCGAAAGCATCCATCCAATCCATGCCCACAATCACGCACAACTCACGCATAGCGATCGGAATCAAATCAATAGGGAATCTCACACCCAAGACTTCCAAGGTACACCCACGATACATGTCAGTAACCGTCAAGGTCCTATCATCAGCAACCTCAACCACAAGTGGACAGCCTAACCGTCCTACACTACGGCCCAAACGCTCACTAAAGGTGTGAGACACGAAAGAATGAGTAGCCCCGCTATCAAACATCACCACAACAGGCACTGAGTTAACTAAGAACGTACCTGATCATACAGTTTAAGCAAAAAGCAATTACGTACAATAATCAATAATAAAAAAGAATCAAGTGATGGAATATACCTGTCACCACTTTAGGCGTAGCCTGCGCCTCCTCCACTTTCAGCTGATGAACTCTACCTCGGGCCGCCTCGGGTCCAGCCTGACCCATATGACCATCAGTAATACGCAAGGGAGCAGCCGCAAGAGCTCTTTGTGCCCCACCCCATCAGCAACCCTCGGATTTGGGTAGTTGGCCTTCACGTGGTCCGTCTGTTTGCAGTTAAAACAGACCATCAGTGGTACCCTTCCATCACGACCGTAGTGTCCTACCTGGCCACACTTGAAACATTTGTCATCCCTCCTTCCGTTACCATCTATGGGCTTAAACCCACCGCTCCTTTGACTCGAGCGCGAGTCCGAAAACCTCGTCTTCTTCGGAACAGCCGATACTGGTGCCATGGTCTGCACCGCCTTCCTCTTCTTAGCTTGCGTCTCTATCTCAAGTTCCTGTCTCTGGGCAGCCTCCATCATCGTAGCAAGTGTAGCATACTGTACAGTACTCACGAACTCCCTGATCTCGGTACGTAACATATCCTTGTACCGCGTCATCTTCATGTTCTCAGAAGCAGCATACTGGGGACAGAATAGTGCCATCTCCGTGAACTTTCGGTTCATCTCCTTCACGGTCTCGGTAGTCTGAGTGAGCTCCAGGAATTCTTTGGCAATCCTCTCCGTCTCCACTGGAGGCACATACTCTGCACGAAAACGTATGACGAACTCCTCCCAGGTCAAAGTAGTGCACTCAATAGGCGTCAAATAAGTAGCACACCAGTCTTTCGCTCCGTCACGTAACAGATTCACCGCAAAGCGAACCTTCAGGTTCTCAGGACAACCACTAGTAAGGAAAGCACACTCCATATCCGAGATCCAGCGCATACTGATAATCAGGTTCGAGTCTCCCTTGAACTCAGGAGGAGAACAAGCAGAGAGATCCCGATACTGAAACTCCCTCGCTCGGGGCTGCCCAACCACAAGGGGGTGGAATCGTCGCGATGCGCTCCTCCATCAACACTACTACCTCATCACGAATGGCGGTAATAATCTCGGGGATCGCCTCCCCAATAGCATGCGTCACCTCGGCCGCGATCATCTCACGTATCTGCTCGGCAGTAACTCCAGTACCAGCATTTAGGTCAACATTGTTGTTCCTCCTTGTGATGGCCATTCTGGGTAAATATTACAATGAGTTATTAGCACACATTAAATCCTGCTAATTACGCTTACGCTCAACTCCTCGGGTTTCCCGTGACTTTCCCCGACTCGAGCAGGGACCCTGTGCTTCAGATAGTAGGAGCTCTACTACTACCTTCCACACCTATCCTTGCTCGTTCCGAGTCCCATCCCGAAGTACCCAAGTAGTTCCTTGCCGACAGTTATAACCCATATGCCCGTACCAGCATATGTCAACACTCTTCCTAGTTCACTAGGAATTTCACCCTATCCCATTACCCTTGCTATGAAGAAATCTCCACTAGTCATGACGAGCCGCCTCGCGAATGCACAGTCGCATACAGTGTGAAATCAGATAGACATTCGAATAAAAGATTCTATCCCACAACGGTTAGACTCAAACAAGAGCTGCGCAATAGAACTAAATCAAGAATTCTAAGGCTACATGGTTCCTACTGCATACAACTTATAAGGCACTCACTTAACAACCTGACTAGCATAAATTCCTACTAGCAAGTAATAACCATGCAGTACAGTGTAATAAGCACCAGGCAATCTAGCATAATTACTCCTATGTTCTAGAAAGCAATAAATTACACTAAGTACTCTACCTTTTTCCCTTGGCATCGGCTGACTGTACACACTGCGCCTTCGGTCACCGTTTCGACAACGTACTTTTCCTTTCTTTTATTTCTCAAATATTTTAAAAGGGAAAAAGATAATCCCGAGCCGCAAACTTGAGTTCAAACACACCGAAATGTGTTTGATTCGCTCAAGCTGTGCTCTGATACCAACTTGTAACGTCCCAAAAATTACAATAAATTTGAACTTTTTAAAAAAAAATACCTTCTTAATTAAATAAACCATAAGTGTTCAAAGCCCATTAAACGTTTATCAAAATCTCGTTAAGTTAAATAACCAAATCCAAATAACACAGCGGAAAAATGTAATGATTCTAAACATAATGTCTCAAAGTAAAAAGTCGTGAAAGTCTCCACAACGCGCCAGTGTGTACCGTCACACCTTACTGCCACTCGTACCTGAAACAGTAATTTGTAAGGAAAGAGTAAGCATGAAGCTTAGTGAATTCAAACACGTACGTAAAATAGCAATCATATGAACACCACCCCTATCAGCAGATAGATATAATAATTAACACATGCCAGTCTAAGAACACAAGCAAACTCAAGCAAGAACACATGTGTATGTATCCATCGGTATCCCCGAATTCATACAACACCGGTACACATATACCTCGGTCTCCCCGAGTTCATACAACACCCATGTACGTATTCCTCGGTATCCCCGAGTTTTATACAACACCCAAGGTCTTATGCTAGACACTAACACAATCGGATATTACCCACAACCAAATCAGCTAACACACACGAGCTACCGCAATGCACATATAATCCCTATCCTACCAAGTGAGAGAACTCACCTCGAAAAGCAAAGTAGAACACCACGAACAGCGACAAGGACCCGTCAACTCCAACTCACTTCTTTCCACCTAAAGAAGTGTTATCAAGTGTCAAAGTGAAGTCCTAACCCGAAATTACAACTACAAGCCTAAACGTGTATTTTCCAGCTTTTGGTCCAGATTTGCAGGTCTGCTCGTGACCTGTTTAGCCCCCCTTAAACCCATCAAACCAGAAATATAATTCCATAACTAGAAATTTCTATGTCTTAGGTTTCCAGGGACATATCGCACGCGTTCAACCGAGGTCCCTACTATTTTATATAAATTTTCTAAGACAGACTACCCGAAACGTGAATTCCGGACCAGTCTGTGCTAATTGCATTTTGGCCCTAGCTAGAGGCCGAATTAATTTTTCTGTAAAACATATGAAACTCATTAGACACAATTTGTGAGATTTGTGCACTGGTTACACCTCAATCCAAGCTTCCTAGAATATTCCACGGATTTTACAAAACAGGGACAGAATAGGCGTTTTTCACATAAAATGATAACATTGATACAAGGGTTTACGCATTAGGTTTAGGGTTGGGAATTAGGGTTAGGGTTTAGGTAACTAAGGGCTGGACAAACCAGGCACCACCCACTGCCACCTCAGGCATTGGTGGCCGACGGCGCCGCGTAGGCGGCAGCCACCACCGGCGGTGGTGATGGTTCGGTAAAACAAACCGGCGAGGCCAACGGGAACGATCCCACCATTCTAACTCGGCCACACACAATCGCACTCGACCTAACAGCCGCAAACCCGCCATTACAGCCACCGTACTGGTGGTGCACGGCGGCAGCTCCATGCCGGCAGCCATGGCTGCGGCGGCGGTGGTGGTTTCGCGGTTTTGGCATCGACGCAAGAAAGAAAACAAGGAGAAGGGGAACCTTACCTCGTGACGACGACACAGCAGCGACCACACGAAACTCCGGATCCCTCTCTCTCTCTCGCTCTCTCCCTCTCTCTCTCTCTCTCCTTCTCACGCTGCACTTCGCTCTCTCCGGCAAGAACAGCGGTGGCGCCGGCGATGCTGGGGGTTCGGCGGTGGCAGCAGATAGGGAAGAAGATGGTAGGGATGCGCCTAGGGTTTTTCTTGTGGTGTTTCTTGCGTACGACTATAACCGGGAACGAAAAGGGGAGGGGGTCGGTTCTTAAACCGATCCCATGCAAACATATACCACCAATATGAACTTCTAGTCCCTCACTTTCAAACCCTTACACAACAAGTTAAGGTTTTTACCTAATTTAACATTCTTGGTCTTCCCTAACAAAACCCGTTAATACAATTTCGTTTAGAGAAAGATATTAAATAAATAAATACGAAAAAAATAAAACCATACCGGGACACGGGCTTTACACGCTGGTGTTCCACCCAGACGCGACCTAGGAAGTATCCTCATCTATACGTGTTGGTCCCGAAGGCCTACACAAGTTTGTAGAAGGGGGGGGGGGGGGGTTGAATACAAACACACAAATTTTACTTTTCTAAATTGTTTATTGATAAATCATTAACAATTTACAGCTTGTTGCGGATACAAGATTAAGGATAAACCTAAATCTAAACAAGTTGGAACACTAAGGTTTCTTGCACTAAGAGAGATAAGGAAATTACTAATGATAACCTATCTGAGATAAGAGATTTGAACTTGTCCAGAGTTAGCAAGTTACTTCAAATGAAGTGAGTTCATCTCTTTATATACTGCATGCATTTAATGCAAGTCAGTATATACTTTACACGTGTCATCAGCTGGTTGGTTGCATGTCATTGACCTTGGTTGACAACCTTAGTAGCCGTATGGATGAATAGTGTAGTATCAGAGTGGTTGTACGATTTCAGATTTTCGGAGGTTCTTTTCTGACATTTCGTACGGAGGCGTGCAAGGGTGGTTAAGACAAAAGTACTTTGTACGGAGGACTTCATGATCAGCTTTCGTTGATTCAGCGATTATCATTTACTATTCAGCAGATGATAAAGTTCAGCGATAGCTGAAGTCTTGTACTTGATACTTCACGTTGAGTGCACAAATCTGAGTCTTCGCTGATCCGCATCAGTTCATTAGGAGACTTGTCGCTGGTTCTTGAGCTTGATCTTCGACTTCAGCGTAGAACCTTTGTTGACGTGAAACTTGTCTTCAGGGATCATAAGTAAACAATTAACTTATCAGCGATCATCATAATGACTGAACAGACTCAGCGCATTAATGATGAACAGTGTTCGCTGAATGTTTAATTTAAAAGAGCGAGAGTTCCTATCAGCGGTACTGGAAGATCTTAGTACTTATCAGCGATAGTGAAACTCTGATACATATTGTTACATACAATTTTCACTAAGTATATAAGAGAGGGTCATTATAAATTACTGAGGGTTTGGATTAACAATCTCCCCCTATTTGATTATGACATAGCAACAAAGAAAATTGCTATTTAATGAAAACATAAGGATAAAAAGAACTCATAAAATAGTTGTCCCTTTTACTGTTTTCTGGGATCTTTTTAGTACAGATAGAGTAAAGTACTTTCGCTGAAATCTTTCTTTAAAATATTGAATCAGGTTACAATGAAGAACAGAAAGATTACAAGTACAAGCGAAATAATTTACAAGTACAGAAGGATAACTGATACAATAGAGAAAAAGGAGATTATATCAGTTTTCAAAGGGTTCTTCCTTAATGAGACGTTCATCAAGGGTCTTTTTAGTGGGGATCATCCAGTCAGGGACATTTACTCCTTGATTCTTTAACTTCAGAGAAGCTTCAAAAATCAAGGGCTTCAGGTGTCTAGCTTTGATGTTGCGTCTAACTTCACACCAGTATACGAGATCTCTGAGTTGTTCGATGGGAGCGATGTGGAGCTCAGAGACACGTTGAAAGTGAGGATTTCCATCATATTCTAAGAAGAATATACAATATGGATCACTTACCACTGTGCCAGGGATGAAGATTCCTCCAGGTGGTAGGGAGGTGTCAAGCATTGAAAGATCAGCATCAGGGCCAAGAACTTCAACACGAGAGAAACCAATACCTGTTTCATTTCAAATGATTGGACCTGAATCAGAAACTTTCTTCTTGTTAGCAGAGGCTTTCTTCGGTTGAGGAAGAGTAGGAGGAATATCCACAGCAGATGAAAGCAAGTCGATCTGTTTATTTAAGATAATCTCAACATGGCTTTTGAATTTTGAGCGTGATCCCTGAATGGCTAATTTCGTTTCTAACCATTCAGAGAGACCAAACTTTTCTAATGAAGCAGCATAGAAGGTTTGCTTGGTTTTGTCATCTCTGTAGACATCCACTTCAACAACAGGAACATCAACGAACATTTTTCCTCTGATGTTGGCTTTGATTATCTTGGATGGTCTTGATCGATAGGTCAGCATTTGATTAGCCCATTCCAAGGTTGTATCAGAGACCTTTGTCTTTTCTCTAACGATTTCTTGAGCATCATCCCAGAGCTGACGTTGAACGTCAATGGGAACTCTTTTCAGCTTGGGGTCTTTGATTGATCGTTGAGTAAGCTTGATGGCGTATTCTCTGTCTTTCTCTTCAGCTTCCTTCCTTTCAGCGATGAGGCGTTCAGCTCTGAGGTGTTCCTTGTATTCAGCTTTTGAAATTCTGAATTTAGGAGGAACTGAAGGCAGTTGATCACGCCTTAGAATGATTCGCTGATCCTCGAATCACTTTATTATTTCCTCTTTTCTCTTTTGATCCTCTTCACTCAGCTTTTGAGGAGCTGAGGAAGGTCTGTTTCTGTGCGAGAGAGGTTGTTCTTCTGGTTCATCAGTCTCAGAGATCAAATCTAAGACTGGGATTATTTCATCAGCAGCAGCTGGCTTTATTTGTGAAGTCGCAGTAGTAGAACCTTCAGCGATATCCTCAAACAGGGGAGAGGACTAGCTAAAACACAGCGATCTTACAAATAAGAACATGGGTAGAAGAACTTAGGTAGAAAGAGAAAGATAAATATGTTCAGGTGTAGGCTAGGGTAGTAGAACTTATAGTGTGGAGGAGGGATGGAGTAAGAGATGTTTAGTGTACCTGACAAACCGGCTTTTCAAGCAAGATCATCAGATTGTCATCTTCAGCGACGCTTTTGCCTTTGCCTTTCTCAGCTCCAGAGGCTGAGGGGTTTGTCTTTGTCCGCTCCCCTGTTGGTTCATTTATTGAAATTCCCTTAAGAGCTTTGACGATAAAGAAGTCATCGTCATCTTCGTCATCATCATCATCATTATTCTTTGGAGAAGAAGATGGTTCATCATCAGGGATGTCGACGGCTTCATTATCTTTTGCTTCGGATTCTTCAGCGTCTTCTTCGAGTTGCCCCCCCTCAGATACAGAGGCGAGCTTCTCGGTTCCCTCAGGGTTTTCATCTCCCTGAGGTCCAGCGATAAGATCTTCATTCTTCTCTCCCCTGATAGATTCATCATGGGAAAGGTCTTCAGCGCTCTTTTCAAGATCCTCAGCGCTCTTCTCCTCGGTATGTTTAGCGCTCTTCTCCCCCTCTTTCTCATGATGACTGGGGGAGGAATGGGCAGACTCTTCAGCTGTGGGAGGCTCTCTGTCTTCTTGGCCAGAGATACCCACACAGCTTTCAATCTTTGCTAATCTGACTTCCAGGCCAGTTATAGCAGGATTGATCTTTTCCAGCTCTTTGCGATCCGTCGCTGTGAAAGTTTCCAATGCAGGGGTAGGGGTCGGTTCAGGAGCTGGAGTATTTGCCTTGTTGAGTAGCTGCTGGATCATCGTTTTCATCTCACCAACGTCGGTCTTTACAGAGCCTAAGTCAGTATTTACAGCTGACATATCACCCTCTAGTGCTCCAACCGATGTCTTCAGCGTTGTTACTTCGCCAGACATGGAGGAAACGGAGTTTTTGAGTGAGGTGTAGTCAGTGTAGATGTCAGCGAGAACTTTGGCGAAATCGCTGAGAGTCTTATCAACAATCTTGATGTCGTCTGTGGAAGCTTTCTTTTCCACCACCGTTGTCAGCTTTGTCAAATTCTCTCCAGCATTTGTTACAGCTGAAGAGTTGTTGGAAAGAGTAGTGGTGAGATCTGTCAGCTTGGTTTCCACGGACTTCAGAGAGGCGTTGATGTCTCCCAAATTAGGACCTGTAACAGATAAGTACTTGTGAACAAAGGAAAGCTTAGAAGTTTCAGGTTTAGTTACAGTGTATAGGATTTTATTTGTACCTGCAGGAGGATTGATGAACTCGTCAAAGTTGCAAGTTCCTGAAAAATGTTCCATATCCTCTTCGAAAGTACGGTGAGGTATGGTGATCTCTACAAGTCCTTTCTTCATCATTCGTTAAGAAGCGTCAGCGGTGGCTTCTGGAATGATGGCATCTCCAATGTTCTTTGGAGGAGTGTCCAAGTGAGTGGAGGGAGAAGCGAAGGATAAGAATGGGGTTCGGGTTCTGAGTTCAGCGTTGGAATCGCTGAGAATCACTTCATCAGTATTTTGAGAGACTGAGGGAGGTTGGGTAGTTTCCAAGTTTCTAACATCAGCGTTTGGAGACGCTGAAGTCTGGATTGGAGGGATAGCTTGCACGGGTGTGGCAGAGCGTACCACAGAACTTTCCTTCAGCTCTTCAGAATGAGCTGAGGAGTCTTCAGCATGGGATTGCTGGGGTTGCTCCTTGGTTTTCTTGATCCTTTTGGAATCAAGTTGGGTTGAAGAGTGTTTCCTTTTCGTAGAAGGAGAGGATTTTGTGGCCGGGGTATCAGCGATGGGTATTGTCGCTGAAGGAGCCACAGAAGTCGAAGAATTAGGGTTAAGAAGAGAGAGAAGGGTAGAGAGACGTACCTCATTGTCGACAGGTTTGAAATCGAGCACCTTAGGGCCAACCTGAGAAAGTTTCAGGTCACCCTCTTGAGGATAGCTGTCCTTCAGGCCATATTGGAAGATGGCGCTGATGAATCGGGGGTAGGGAACCCATGCAGGTCTGTCAGCAGCAGAATCTACCTTTTGTACTAGGTCATCATAAATGATAGATGCCCAGTCAATATGTAGACCTTTCAGCAGTGCGTATCCCATAGCCTGCTGAGGTTGAGCGGCTTGATCAGAGGAGCCGGTCTTCACTGTCATGCAGCTGATCAGGTGTGCGAAGATGAAATTCATCTCGCTGGGCATTTTGGACTTCTTTATCAGCGTCAGCTTCTTCTCGGGCTTCTTGTCCCTTCCAGTTTCCCAGATGTAACCCATTGCATCAAAAAATGCAATAAGAGCTTCTTTGTCAGCATGCTTCTTATGGTCAGGGAATGGAACAAACGGTTTTTCTTTGGTAGCGTTGGGAAGGTTCAGGGCTTTTCAAATGATTGCGGGGGTTATCTTAATTGTGCCATACTCAGTATCGCTGAGTATGCAATCGATGGTTTTGGATGCATCTTTGGCGGAGGGTAGCTGAGTGTGTCTGGCAGAGTACCAGAACTGGGATAGTAGTAGCTGACTTGCGGGAGGTGTGATGGTTAGGGCTGTTGAAATGCAGCAGTTTTTCAGGAAATTCACAGCATCATCCAGATGTGTGACTTGCTTTCGAGGAGGAAACTCGAGAAGCGCAGAGAGGTTGTTGACCTTAGTCCAATCTAGTTGATCTAGCTTGAACTAAACCTGAGGGGCTTTGATGATGTCCACTTCCTCAGAGTCAGTGGAGATGTTCTCAGCGGTTACATTTATCTTTGAAGTTGCCATTTCTCTGTATTATCAGTTCAACCAAAGATGTTAACAAATATGAATTGTCTTAATATGGAAAGAATTTCCATTAAGATAATTCGAATTTTGTCCATTTCATTCAGACATAAATGTCTTAATGAAGATTAGGTTTTTTCTTTATTTTTAACAGAAATTTAAAACCCATAAAGTCCTGTATTCCAGTTTCTAAAAGAAATCTGGATACGAATGAAGAACAAGTTTAAGATTTTTGCATTTAAACTTGAAGAACAACCATGAAATGGTTGTGTTCATAAAACCATGAAAGAAATGATTTCATTTTACCAAGTTCTTTTGTTTGATCTTGTTTAAAACAATGAGAAGATCGGAAACAAGTTATACTCATTTGGTAATAAATAAGAACATATTAACCTTGATGTTTTGATGAAGAAGATGATGAATAGTTCTTTGAAGATTTGAGAGCACAAATGCAACAGTAATTCTTTTCTTGCGGAGGAAGATTGATCGCGTAAAAGACAAATATAAACCAAGAGTTTGTTTATATAGAGATTTTAGAAAGAGAAAATCTTTGAGCGGGAAAAGATTTTCATCATGACACGGACACGTGTTTGCATTTGATTGGAAGTTTGAACGAAACGTGCAAACGTGTGTCAGAAAGAAATCGTGCCTGGTGTTATCCGTTGTAATGACGTCACAACTGTCCTTTCATATTCTTGGTTGTCTCTGAGGTTTTGAAAAACTCAGGGACTCTTTGAAAACATGAAGCACTGAATAGAAATATCAGTGAAGGTTTTAAGAAATTTCAAAAAGTCGTTGTTAAGGAAAAGATATTCAGCGATGCAATTTATTTTGAAATCTTGCATTTTCATGCGTTTGTCAGATAGAGAAAACATACCTTGATATCAGCGAATCAAGTTTATTCAGAGAGAAGATGATGAAATGGATTATATAAGTTGATTTTATCCTATCGCTGATCAATGTGAACCGCTGAAGATTTTACCCTTCAAAGTTCAGCATTCCAAGCTCGCTGATGAGAAAGTTGAATCTTGTCTCATCAAGAGGTTTGGTAAATAAATCAGCTAACTGATAATCAGTTGGGATAAAATGAAGTTCTATATCACCATTCATCACATGATATCTGATTTCTATGTGTTTTGTCTTTGAGTGTAGCACTGGGTTGTTGGCTATAGCGATGGCACTTGTGCTGTAGCAATAGATTGGAATTTTGGAGAGCTGAAGATCATAGTCTTGTAGCTGATTTCTCATCCACAAGTCCTGAGAACAACAGCTTCCAGCGGCTACATATTCAGCTTCAGCTGTGGAAGTGGACACTGAGTTTTGCTTCTTTACTTGTCCAACTTACCAGCTTTCCACCCAGGAGCTGACATCCTCCTGTGGTGCTTTTCCTATCCATTTTGCAACCTGCAAAATCACTGTCTGAATAGGCGGTTAGATCGAATCCTGAGTCTTTGGGATACCAAAGGCCTAGATTCGTTGTACCCTTAAGATATCGAAAGATTCGCTTTACAGCTTTCATATGAGATATCTTAGGTTCAGCTTGATATCGTGCACACAGACATGTTGCAAACATAATATCGGGTCGGCTAGTTGTAAGATACAATAGTGAGCCGATCATCCAACGGTACAGTGTGACATTGACAGGAAAACCCTTTGTGTCCTTATCAAGTGTCAGCGGTGGTGCCATAGGGGTTTTCATAGCTGAACTTTCAGTTAAGTCGAATTTCTTCAGCATATCTTTAACATATTTTCCCTGATTAATGAAAGTTCCTTTTTCAGTTTGCTTAATCTGAAGACCAAGGAAATATGTTAGTTCACCCATCATACTCATCTTTCATTCTATCAGCGAAACGAGTACAAAGTTCAGGGTTAGTAGAACCAAATATAATGTCATCAACATATATTTGAACTAGAATGATATGACCTTTCACTTTTCTAAAAAATAGAGTTTTGTCAATCTTACCTCGCTCAAATTTTTCAATATGGAGATAAGTGGAAAGAGTGTCATACCATGCACGTGGAGCTTGCTTTAAGCCATAAAGTGCCTTGTCCAGTTTATAAACATAACCTGGACGCTTAGGATCTGAGAATCCTGGAGGTTGTTCCACATACACTTCTTCATTCAGCTTTCCATTCAGAAACGCTGACTTAACATCCATCTGATGTACATTGAAGTTTTTGTGTACAGCATATGCTAAGAAAAGACGAATAGATTCAAGTCTTGCTACTGGAGCAAATGTTTCGTCATAATCTATGTCTTCCTCTTGTCTGTATCCCTGAGCAACAAGACGAGCTTTGTTGCGAGTTACAGTACCATGTTCGTCCAACTTGTTTCGATAGACCCATTTAGTGCCTATCACCGTTTTGTCAGTTGGTCTATGAACGAGTTTCCAAACCTTGTTTCTTTCGAATTTAGTCAGCTCTTCTTGCATAGCGCTGACCCAGTTTGGATCTCTGAGGGCATCATCTATTTTCTTTCGTTCAGTTAGAGAAATAAAGTTAACAAATAAACAAATATTACTTGCACTTCTACGAGTCTGAATACCAGCGTTTGGATCACCAAGAATTTGATCGATTGGGTGATTTACAGTCCATCGCTGAGCCGGAGCATACGTCGCTGACTCAGTCTGAACTCGAGAAACTGAAGATGAGGCTTCAGCTACTTCTGGATTATCAGCTAAGAGAGGAATGTTTGCATTTGTCACTTCATTCACTGATTGCTGAGAAATAGATGGAATTTCTGAGACATTTGGATCAACTGCAGGTATAGTGTTTATAGGAACAGCTGAGACTTGATGATGACCCTTAGAATAACTTATTGAAAATTACAATTAACATTTGTATGTATAAGTATTTCATCATCAATGATAACATGCTGAGTCTATTCAGTATCGGTCATGGTATCTATTGTTTTAATGTTCTATCCTCAATGATAAATGTTCCATCAGTGATAACGTGAGTCTGTTCACTTATCACTGATGATCGCTGATAGTTTAAAATGTAAACAATGTTGATTGTAATCCCCGAAGACAAGTTTTGCAACAAAGAATTCATCGCTGACATCGAAGAGAAAGCTGATGAACAAGTGACAAGTCTACTAATGATCTGATGCGGACATCAGTGAAACCAAGACAAGTCCACACACACGACATATCAAGAAGAAGACTTCAGCGATAGCTGACTTACATCAGCTCTTCCCTGATGGAATATCTACTAAGCGATAGCTGATCATAAATCTTCTACTTCAAGATATGTTTGTCTTATATCCTTGCACACATCATACGGTTTGTCAGAAGAGACATGCTTTTGTCTAAGATCGTACAACCACTCTGCCACTACACTGTTCACTATATGGCCCAAAGCATGTCTTGCTAAAAGTCATAAGCATGCATCCAACCATGTGCTGACACGTGTAAAGTCCTCCTGCCAAGCATTTAATGCATTGGGTATAAATAAGAGGAATGCCCCTTTAGTTTGAAAGTGGTCTTCCCTGAACTACTTAGTACATAGAAAAACTCTCTGATTTTTCTATACCCTCTTTTCTCACCATTCTTCTGCAAAAACACTTAGTGATTCTCAAGTTTGTTTAGATTAGGTTTTACTTAATCTTATTCCGCAACAAACTTTAAATTGTATTTGATTTATCAACAAACAATTTAGAAAACCAAAAAGTTGTGTTTGTATTCAACCCCCTTCTACAAACTATTATACTTGTATAACCCCTTCGGGACCAACAAGTGGTATCAGATCAGATTGTTTAATCTCATATACAAGATCTTGCTTATACTAATCTCTTCCTTGCTATTCTTCAAATGGCATAAAACACAAACACAAATTATATAGACAATGGTTATCTTGTAAAACCTCCTCGATTCAGTAGAGATAACTTTACTCTCTAGAAGAATCGAATGATGCTATTTCTACAAGGTGTGGATCCCACTATGCCTTACTATGTGTAAACTGGTCCATATGTACCTTCTGTTCTTTCTCCTGCTGTTTCTGCTACTGCCACCACTCCAGCCATTCCTGAAAGAGAGCTCATTATAGAAGTCTCTAAATGGACTGATGAAGACAAGAAGAAGGTGGCCATCGATACCAAAGCCAGCTCAATAATATCTATGGCTCTACCTGATGAGGTTTACCATTCTGTCATGAATCTCAAAACTTCCAAAGCCACGTGGACACAATCTGTGTTCAATATGAAGGTACATATGAAGTACAAGAATCCAGAAAAAAATTCGGTAAGACAGTATGAAAGCTTCATTTGTGGTAAGAATGAAACTTTATCTAAAGTGCACCAATGTTTTAACTGCTTATTAGTTGACCTAAAAACTGTTGGTAGGACTTACTCTAAGTCTGAGACCCTGAAAAAATTCTTAGAACGTCTTCCTGAAAGTTGCATAATTATGCCATGTGTCTTAAACTCTCAAAGGATCTCAAATATATGACCTTAAGCACTCTTTATGGCACTTTGCTCAATCATGAGCAATCTTGTCAGCTTAAGAAGAATCTTGTGAAAGATTCAAAAAGCACACCTGCTGCTTTACTCTCCTCAGGTATGATGTCTGCTCAGCGATCCTATGTCATTATCACTGACTTGGAATCAAACTGTTGGTGCTGAAAATGTAAATTGTATCCAAGTTAAAGGACTCGTTTTGTATGTTTCTAGTCTAGGTATAAATAGCCTAGTTAGAGCTTAACTTCCATAACCTTGATAACTACCATTCAAGTCACTTGTATTTCCTCTCTACATTGTGTAACTATACCTTTGATGTTAATGAGAGACGAACAGTGATTCTTGATCATATCTTTACATACTTGTTTCTGGGATCACGAGTGGTATCAGAGCAAGCAGATTCAAGCAGGTTTGAGGATTTTTTTTGGGGTATTTTTGAAGTTTTCGGACCTAGAATCGAAATCTGTGATTTAGAGTGTTTTGTGCGTGATTGTTGATTCAGAGGTGTTCGGTTTGATTGTGTGAAGAAATCTGTGCATGAAATTTGATCGAATAAACTGATTACAGTGGATTTTGATGGATTTTTAAGATTTTTTGGTGACTTACTGCTGTGGATGGAAAGGCATTGATTTTATTAGTTTTAGGTGTTGTTTCCTTCAAAAGAAGTGTTCAGAATAGCATTGTGAACCTACGTACCAAGTTTGGAAATAATTGGAACAGTTTAGAGTGTTAATTCGGACTTAGCAGAAAGTTTGGTTCGAAGTTCATTGAAGTCGTACAAAGCTATTCTTCAAGTCTTCAAAGTTGTCGCATAAAAGTGAATTCATCCTTATCGCACAGAATTTGAGCGATAAGAATTTGTCATCGCACACGGGTTGAGCGACAAGTACTGTTCATCAAGTCTGATCGCACAAGTAGTGACGGATAACTATTGTTCATTACCCTTTGTTGACCGATAACTTTTCCTAATAGCATAGAGTTTTGACCGATAACCCTCCTGATCGCACAAGTATCACCCGAGAACTTTTGTTCACAATTCTCATCGCACAAGTATCGTGCGACTACTACTGTTCATCACATAATTGTTGTGCGATAACTTTTTACTGTTCACTGATTTTGCTTGTTTGTCTGTTTAAAGATCATTAACAGGTAAAGTAAAGATGATGAAAAACGATATAATGTTGTCACTTGGAACCGAATCTCGTCCTCCTATTCTATTTGAAAATGAGTATGAACAATGGAAGGATAGGATCTTGGACTTTATTGAAAGACAACAAAATGTAGAAAATCTAATATTGTCTCTGGAACAAGGACCAATGACACCACTTACAATTCCTATTACTGTTCCACAAGGTGAACAAAGAGTAGTAGGAGCTGCAACTGAGAAGGTGAAACCTATTGGAGAATACTCAACTGAAGAAAAGGCTCGATTTGGTGTAGATAAGAAAGCCATATCTTTCTTAATCATAGGCATACCGAATGAAGTCTACAACAAGATAGATAGCTATAAGGATAATGCACATGAGATGTGGGTTCAATTACAGAAGATGTTACAAGGCTCTCAAATAGGAAACCAAATGAAAACAACTCTGTGTATTAATAGATATGAGGAGTTCAAGGCAAAAGAAGATGAGAGTTTTTCTCAGACTTATGATAGATTTATCACTCTTCTGAACGAGTTGAGCAAGAACAAGATAAGGAAAGAGACAATTGAGGTCAATGTTAAATTTCTAAGTATCTTACAACCTGAATGGAAGAGTGTGTGTCGGAGAATGAAACATAACCCAAAACTATCCACAATGCCTTTACATGAGTTGTTTGAAACCATACAACAAGATGAAGAAAAAGTGGAAGAAGTCAAAGAGAAAAGGAATGAGAAGAAGAAGAAAGAAATTCCTGATCCGGTGGCACTCCAGGTTGATACGTATTCAAACAGTTATCTGAATGAGAGTTATGATATTTTTGAGACTGGTTATAAGGGGAATATCTCAGATGACGGAGCTGAGTTAGAACAAGCTATGCTTTTACTAACCAGGCATTTTCAGAAAAGATTTTATAAGACGTCGTCTTCTAACAATCTGAGATACACATCTGGTTCGAGGAAGTTTGAAAAGAAAAATAGATTTGAGGGAAAGCCGTATGAGGAAAAGAAGTATGAGGAAGTTGAGAAGAAGTTTGAGGAAAGGAATAGAGGTGATGGTAAGAAAAGGTTTGATGAGAAAAAGGCAACTGATGTTCCAAAGTGTTACAACTGTGGCACACCCGGTCATTATGCTAAGGATTGTAGGAAGAAGGTCGTTTGGAATTCTGACTACTACAAAACACAGCTAATGTTAGCCAAACAAAAGGAATAGGGGAAAGCTTTACTTATTGAAGATGAATACTGGCTAGACATGACCGACGCTGAGGCTGAAATGAAGAGGAAGCAAATATGTGTCAAGCAGAAGTTGATTCAGATGGAGAGGACACTTCTAACAGCGACTCTGGGTTAATTCAATTCCTATTCCTCCCTCTGTTGATCATGAAATAGATACTTTACGTCATAAATAAGCAAATTCACGTAGTGAATTCACTATTTTAAACCGTGAATTAGAAATCATGACACCGTCTATTCAAGATTTAAGAGCCAAGTTGGAAAAGCAAAGAGAAGAAAACAAAGATCTAAGTCAAACTATTTTTGATGATAATCTTCAGAGAGAAAAGAAAAATGATGAAATTAAAACTCTCAAAGATCAACAAGAAAAGCTTGAAAAGGATAAGACATTTTCTTATTCTCAAATATCTAATCTAACAAAGAAAATCAAAGAGCTAGAAGATAAGAATAATGAAAGTGAAGTTTCTTTGAAAGATATTACCACTCAAAATACAGAGTTTTTAGACAAAATTAATGATTTAGAAAAGAAGCTTTATTTGAGAGGGCAAACTGATCAGACTATTCATTTGAACAAGCCAAGGTTAGTGAGTTCTCTTAACAAATATTGGGGACTTGGTTATGAAAATCCTAAACATTTGGCAAAGGGAATTGCATATATACCAACGATGTATGAATTCAAATATTTAAGATATGCCAGATATTTTTCTGAATGTGTCATTAAATGGAGTAATACAGATGAAATAGAAAAAGAAGAAGTAAGGAAAAGAGCTACTACAACTAAAATGCAACTTCCATTTTGTTAGAATCAAGAGAATGCAAAATATGAAAAGAATCCGAAAGCCAATTTCTTCTTTATTTTGTGTCGATAGCCAATTTCTTCCTATCTTTGTCAGTACATGTATGAATTTCTTTGGGTACCAGCCTTTCTGGAATAGCAGGTCTATTCTCAGCGGCTGGTACTGCGGCATCAATTCTTACAGGAATAAATGGGCCATTTTCAAGATAATAAGGCATAGTAGGGTCTACACCTTCTATGAAGAGAGTCATCCTATTTTTCCATAGATTAAAATTATCTCTGGAGAATCTAGGGGGTTTTGCAAGAGAACCATTGTCGATATAATTTGTGTTTGTGTTGGTAGCCATTTTCAGAAATAGCAAGGAAGAGAAATCTTAGTATAGATTAGATCTTGTTTATGAGATTAAACAAATCCGCTCTGATACCACTTGTTGGTCCCGAAGGGCTATGCAAGTTTGTAGAAGGGGGGGAGGGGTTGAATACAAACACACAGATTTTACTTTTCTAAATTGTTTATTGATAAATCATTAACAATTTACAGCTTGTTGCGGAAACAAGATTAAGGATAAACCTAAATCTAAACAAGTTGGAACACTAAGTTTCTTGCACTAAGAAAGAGAAGAAAATTACTAATAATAACCTATCTCAAGATAAGAAAGATGAACTTGTCCAGAGTTAGCAAGTTACTTCAAAATGAAGTGAGTTCATCATCTTATATACTGCATGCATTTAATGCATTGCAGTTTACACTTTACACGTGGCAGCAGCTGATTGGTTGCATGTTATTGACCTTTGTTGACAACCTTAGTAGCCGCATGTTTGAACAGTGTAGTATCAGAATGGTTGTACGAATTCAGACAATAAGGAGGTTCTTTTTCTGACATATCGTATGGAGACGTGCAAGGGTGGTTTAGACAAAAGTACTTTGTACGGAGGACTTCATGATCAGCTTTTCGTTGATTCAACGATCTATCATTCTTTATCAGCGAATGATAGAGTTCAGCGATAGCTAAAGTCTTGTACTTGATACTTCACGTTGAGTGGACAAATCTGAGTCTTCGCTGATCCGCATCAGTTCATTAGGAGACTTGTCGCTGGCTCTTGAGCTTGATCTTCGACTTCAGCGTAGAACCTATGTTAACGTGAAACTTGTCTTCAGGAATCATAAGTAAACAACTAACTTATCAGCAATCACCATAAGTACTGAACAGACTCAGAGTATTATGGTGAACAGTGTTCGCTGAATGTTTAATCTAAAGAGCGAGAGTTCCTATCAGCGGTACTGTAAGATCTTAGTACTTATCAGCGATAGTGAAACTCTGATACATATTGTTTACTTACAATTTTCACTAAGTATAAAAGAGGGTCATTATCAAATCACTGAGGGTTTGGATCAACAGCTATCACTGATGATATTGCTAGTATGTGCCCCACAACCACCAAAGCTGAGAAATCAGCTAAGGTGAAGATGACTGCCTCTAAGGCAAAGAAGATCACCCTAGGTGAAAAACAAGCCAAGGTGAAGAATACCACTAAGGTTAAAGAAACTAACCAAAGTGAAGGTTACCACTGATGCTGAATCATCAGATGCTGTGAAGACCGCTGATCCTTCTATTTCCTCTTCCACTGACAATTGTGGACCCATAGTTAAGTGGGTACCAATTCAAAATTAACCTTCCTTATGATTGCAGGTCTCGAAGGGTATCTGGTATCTTGATAGTGGATGCTCTCAACACATGACTGGAGAAAAGGATATGCTCTCTGAATACAAGGAAGAGAAAGGTCCCTCAGTGACCTTTGGTGGAAATGGAAAAGGATATACCCGATGGTTTGGTGTACTCACAAATGGTACAACTATCTTCAGAATAGTCACTTATGTAGAAAGACCGAAGCACTATCTTCTTAGCATCAGTCAGCTATGTGATAAAGACTTTAAAGTATGCCTTACTAAGAAAGCGTGTTCAGTCACTGATAAGAATGAAAACCTTGCCCTCATCGGTTATCGTTTGGAAAATTTTTATGTCATAAACATGAACTCAACAACCACTGAGAACATTTGTTTTCTATCCAAATCCTCATCAGATGTCAACTGGCTATGACATAAGAGGCTTTATCATCTCAACTTCAAAACGCTGAACACTCTCTCCTCAAAAGAACTAGTCACTGGCTAGTGTTGGAGCTTTATTTTGTATTGTAATCAGGCAGTTTAGCTTTTAATCTGTATTTTGTATGCTTTATAGTGGAGTCATGGGCTTGTCATGTACTCACTATAAATAGCTTGCCTTAAGTCATTTTTGACTAACTTTCCTTTTTGACAATGTTGTAACTCTTTCAAGTATATGGATGACAAGATTGCTTTCTCTCTCTAGAATATTGATTTACACTTTCAATCTCTCACTAGATTCTGGTTTAACATTTGGTATCAGAGCCCAGACGGATTTTCAGACAGATTTCAGAGATTTTATTGAAGATTTTGAGACTTTTTCTTGGATTTTTGGAGTTTTTCGCAAACACTGTTCATCACAATTTCGAATTCTTCATTTTTAGACATTTTGGATCGAATTTCAGTTGCATTACCTTCAGATTACATTCCTGAACATAGTTAATTCAAGAAATTTGGACTAATTCGATTTGTTTTGTAAGAATTTTGGGATTTTGTGTAATTTTGTGAAATTTTGTTCGAGAGTTTCAACTTACTGTTCTTGTATCGAAAATGACTGATTTTGGACGAATTACGAGTTGAAATAAACTACAAAAGTGTGTGAATTTGAATTTCAAACTAGTCTGTGAAAACCTCATCAAAATTCATCAAGAATTCATAAGGTTATGTCCTGAATTCAAGTTTTTGATAAGTTTTCGCAAGATCTTGAACTTTTCGCAAGCTCATCTTGTTTTCGCAAGAGTCATCTAAGTTTTCGCATCAATTGGGTAAGTGAAGTGAAGTTTTTGCAGAGTAAAGGATACAAAAAGTATGGTTTTCGCAGCTGTTGGGTACGAAAAGTCTAGGTTTCGCAAGGATTTGATTACAAAAAGTCTAGTTTTCGCATAGAGTAGGTTGCAAAAAGTTGGTTTACTCATCAAGTTTGTTGCGAAAAGTTACTTTACTCGTTTAGTTGGTTGAGAGAAGTTAGGTTTTCACAAGACTTTGGTTGCGAAAAGTTTTTCTGAAAGTCAATTGGTTGCGAAAAGTTTGTGTTCATACGAAAAGTTTCTGGCTTTTCTTATCGTAGCCTGCGAAAACTTTCTCTAAAAAGTTTTTCCAAGTGTATTTTTTACACATTACTGTCTAAACTTCCGACGATCACTGTCTAGTGTTGAGATAACTCAGTAATCATGTCTAGAGATCTACTCAGCATGGGTTCCAAGTCCAAACCACCAGTTCTTCAAGTGGATGAATATCCCCAGTGGAAAAAGTGGATGATCCAGTTCCTTAATAAACAGAACCGAGACTTGATGAAATCAATTATAAATGGACCCAATAGACCGTTTATCACTGTTCCTGTTGTTGAAGCTACTGCTACATCTCCATATGTTGCTCCAAGAATTTTCTACAAAGAGTATCAATATTTTAATGAGCAAGACAAGATCTTAATGGCTATTGATGAGCGAGTCTTAACCTTTCTGACAATGGCAATTCCAAATGATATCTACAACCATGTAGTTAGTCAGGAATATGCTAAAGAGATATGGGATGAGTTGGAGAGACAATTAGAAGGTTCTCAAAAGTCTCTCAGAACTAAAAGAAATCAAAGCATCAATGCTTAAGAAGGCTTTAAAGCAAAGGATGGTGAAACACTTCAAGAGTCTTACAATAGATTTAACATCATTCTTAATGATCTGAGGAGAAATGGGGTTATAAAGACTGAGTCAAAAATCAATTATAAGTTTGTGAAAAAACTGTTACCGGAATGGGATACTTACTCCGTTCAGCTCCAAATGTCCAAGGATATGGATTAGGAGAAGTTGAATGACATATTTAGCATCTTAAATCAGCATGAGGATAAAGTCAAAGATCTAAAAGATAAGCATAAGAAGATGGAAGAGTCAATTGCTCTGATTACTGAACACAAGAAGAGCGGGGTGGTGAAGCAAAAAGCATTGATTTCTGATACGAACAAGTATGAGAATAGTTCTGATGAGGAAGAAGAGGGTTCTAGTGATGAACTTACGGAATTTGCTGAAAAGTTAACTTTACTGACAAATCGTTTCAACAAAAGATTTGGTAAAAAGAAGTTTTATCCAAAGACCAAATATGATTCTTATAAAGTTGACAAGTATAAGAAGTTTGAAAAGAGAAGAGAGAAAAAAGAGGAGAATGATGAAGAGAAAGAAGAGAGGAAAGATAAAGATGACTGAAATTGCTTCAATTGTAGAAAGCCAGGTCATTTTGCTAGAGACTGTAAAATGAAAAAAGTAAAGACCTATGAGTACTACCAGAAGAAGGCTAAACTTGTTAAAGCAAAGGAGAGTGGAAAAGCTATGTCAGCCGAAGAGGAGATCTGGTTAGAGGACTCATCGGATGAGGAAGAGGCACACTTCACAGAAGTGAAATACAGTGTGATGGCAAATATTGATGAAGATGACCAGGGCTCTGAGGTACAATCTCTTTCTGATACTTCTGACTGTGATGAACATTCGTAAAATTCCGAAAGTGAAGAAATGCTTAACTTGATATCGGAACTCAACATGATGAAAAAGGAATTTGATAAAATGCAAAAGAATACTAATGTTGAAAAAAGTTCTTTATTAAAATATCAAGATGAGGCACTTCTTTACAAATGCTTGGCGGAAGATAGAGAAAAGGAAAAAGAAGTGCTTAAAATTAAAAATCAAGAACTTGAGGTTAAAATTTCTGACTTGAAAAGGAATTGAGTGTTATAAGCGATGAGAACATTGATTTGAATTTTAAATTTAAACTTGTTTTAGAGTAAAGGACTGAAACTTATGCAAAGATTAAACAGTTAGAAGATTTAAATTTCAATAGAGGTCAAACCGAACAAACTTTAAAATTATTAACAGGTAACCCAAAAGATACACGATTTTATAATCCTAAAATGGGTCTTGGACTTTCTGATGTTGAGGTTTTAAAGAAAGCACCCGAAAATTTATACAATCTTGATAAATTGGGTGAAGACTTAAATGAAAATATTTCAAAAGAAATACATCCAATTTCGAAAGTTTTCACAAAATCTGAAAGTAGTTCACCTTCTATTTCTGAAGAGGATAAAGAGAAGAAAGAGAAAGGTTCTGAAGAAAAACCAAGATTTAATACAATGAATTTCAAATAAGATGAATTAAATTCTAGTTATAAGTCCAAAAAGACTGAACTTGCTGAATTTAATTGTTATTTTCAAATGAATCTAGAATTTCTGATTTGAAATGTGATAATAAAGAGCCTTACTCGATCAAATCTGAATCTTCTGAGGAGATAAAGAATGAAATACTTAAAGATAATGTAAAAGAAAAGTTTGTTCATGAGACCGTTTAAGAATTTCCTGATCTTGATTCTGCTTTGCTAAAGATTGTTGAATTAGAAAAACAAATTTCAGATTTAAATATGTACATTGAAAAATTAGAAAATGAAAATGATAACATTGGGATGGAATTGGATCATAATAAGAAAGTTAATCTCAATCTTCAAATTGAGATTAGACGTCTTGAATCCCAACTGCTTGAAGTTTCAAAATCTAAGGATTTAAGTTCAGATAAAAACTGTTTTTCAAAACAAAGCGAATCAAAAGATCAGAATATATCTTCTGAAGTGTTGGTTGACAAAGTCAAAGTTTCTTCTGAAAATACTGATCCTGAAATTTTTGACTTCAATACTCCAGTAAAGTTTAAATTTGTGGATTTTGAAAGTTCATTTGATGAAACATCTTTACCAAAAATCCAAAAGGAGTATAGCATTTATGAAAAAGGAGAAACATCTAGAACTAAAACTGATTTAGCTTCTGATGATTTTTCTAGTTCTAAACCTTGTTCAAAATCGTCTTCTAGCACTTCTTCCTCTCCAATTTCATAAGTGGATGACCAAACGTTCTTGGATCTGAAGAAGCAATGTGATTCTAGCAAGGATAGAAAGTTCAATAGTGACGAATGTTTACAAAGGTACTGTCAATTTCAGATTTTAAGTGGTTGACACAAGCCAAACGTCGAATATATTGCACTCATTGTTGGGATAACTATTTGTTGGTCCCGAAGGGTTATACAAGTTTGTAGAAGGGGGGGGGGGGTTGAATACAAACACACAATTTTTACTTTCTAAATTGTTTATTGATATAATCAAACAATTAACTTGTTGCGGAACAAGATTAAGGATTAACCTAATCTAAACAAGTTAAGAACAGTAAGTTTCGTGCACTAGAAATAATATAGAAAGGAGATAAGAATATTACGAATAATATTCTAACACTAGGATAGAAAGAAGAAGATGGCCGAGCACTTCAATTCTAAAGTAGGGTTCTTCTTTATATACTGCATGCATTTAATGCATGGCAGTGTTACTTTACACGTGGCAGCAGCTGAGTGGTTGCATGTTTTGACCTTTGTAGACAACCTTAGTAGCCGCATGGTGCACAGTGTAGAATCAGAGTTTGTTGTACGATTCTAGACAGAAGGGAGGTTCGTTCTGACATTTCGTACGGAGACGTGTAAGGGGGTAAGACAAAAGTAACTTATAGGGGAAGACTTCATGATCAGCGTTCGTTGAACAGTATTTTATCAGCGAGTGATAAAGCTCAGCGATTGCTGAAGTCTTCTACTTGATACTTCACGTTGAATGTACAGGTCTTGCTTCGCTGATATCCGCATCAGTTCATTAGTAGACTTATCGATGGTTCTTGGGCTTGATCTTCTACTTCATCGTAGAACCTTTGTTGACGTGAGACTTGTTTTCAGGGATCATAAGTAAACAACTATAACTTAACAGCGATCATCACAGAGACTGAACAGGCTCAGAGCTACTGGATGAACAATGTTCGCTGAATGTCTAATCTAAAGAGCGAGAGTTCCTATCTGCGGTACTGTAAAGTCCTAGTACTTATCAGCGATAGTGAAACTCTAATACATATTGTTTACTTACAAGTTTCACTAAGTGTTTAAGAGAGAGTCATTATCAAATCACTGAGGGTTTGGATCAACAATCTCCCCCTATTTGATTATGACATAGCAACAAAGAAAATTGCTAAGTATGAAAACATAAGGATAAAAAGAACTCATAAAATATTTGTCCCTTTTACTATTTTCTAGGATCTTTTAAGTACTGATGGAGTAAAGTACATTCGCTGAAATTTTTCTTTTAACTTCGTATAAGGTTACAAAGGGAAGTGGAAAAATTTCAAGTACAACAAATAAATTTACAAGTACAAAAGAGGTAAGCTGATAAAGATAGAAAGATTACAAGGAAATCCTATCAGCCTTCAAAAGGTTCTTCCTTAACGAGAAGTTCATCAAGGGTCTTTGTTGTAGGGATCATCCAGTCAGGGACAGTTTTTCCCTGATTTCTTCTTTCTTGTGCTTCTTTGAAGATCAGGGGCTTGAGATATCGTGCCTGAAGATCGCGTCTGAATTCCCACCAATAGATGAGATCCCTGAGCTGTTCAATGGGAGTGATGGGAAGCTCAGAGATACGTTGAAAACGTTGTCCTTCATCGTAGTCGAGAAAGAAGATACCATAAGTATTGCTTATGACTTTACCAGGGACGAAACGTTCACCAGGTGGCAGATAGGTATCCAGCGCTGAGAGATCAGGATCAGGACCAAGTACTTCAGCACGTGAAAAACCAATACCAGTTCCGTTCCGGATAGGAGGACCTGAATCTGATGGTTTGGACTTTTTCTTTGCAGAGGCCCTTCTTTGTTGAGTCGCAAGAGGAGTGGGAGGAGGAATATCCACAGCAGAAGACACCAAGTCGATCTGTCGATTTATAAGTTTCTCGACATGATCCTTGTATTTAGAACGTGACTTCTGAATGGCTATTCTGATCTCCAATCATTCAGAGATACCATACTTCGTGATAGCATCAGCGTAGAAGGATTCAGTGGTATCGTTTTCTCTGAATATCTCGATCTTAACAATTGGAACTTTGATGGTCGATCTTCCAGTGATGTGAACTTTGTTAATTCTGGCATGCCGATATCGAAAGTGTACTTTCTCTTTACACCATTTCAAGGTAGATTGAGATACCTTGGTCTTTTCTTCGATAATCTTCTGGGCGTCTTCCCACAACTGACGTTGTACTTCGATGGGAGTCCTTTTCAGTGCGGGGTCTTTCACCGATTCTTGGGCAAGCTGGATGGCGAGGGCCTTATCTTTTTCTTCAGCTTCCTTCTTTTCGGCGAGTAATCTTTTGGCTCTTAGGTGATCAACGAACTCTTTCTTTGATAACCTGAACTTTGTAGGAACAAGAGTGACTTTGGAGCGAGGGAGGATGATTCGCTGATCTTCGAACTTCTTGATTATCTCTTCTCTCCTTTTCTGATCCTCTTCACTTAGATTTTGAGGAGCTAAGGAAGGTCTGTTTTTGTGAGAAAGAAGTTGTTCTTCAGGTTCATCGGTCTCAGTGATTAAATCCAAGACCGGGATTATTTCTTCAGCTCTTGTGGCTGGGATTATTGTTGGTGCAGCAGTGGGGACTTCAGCTGGATCCTCAAGCAGGGGAGAGGACTGGTTGAACAACAGCGATTGTTTAAGTAAGAAGAGTTGGGGAAGAAAGAGATAGAGAAAAAGAACATGGTTAAGTGTATAGAGGTTTTATGGAGAGGAGAACTGAGATTGAGAAGGGGTAGAGGAGGGAAGCAGAGTAAGGGAAGAGGATATATTGTACCTGACAAACTGGCTTTATCTGAAGGATGGCCAGATTGCCTTCTGCAGCGAGGCCTTTGTTTTTGCCTTTGTTAGCTTCAGACGCTGCAGGCTTTGTCTTGGTCATCTACCCTGATGGTTCTTTTATTGGAATCCCTTTTTGAGCAGGGACCTTCTTGGGCTGAACGAAGAAGAAATCATCATCATCATCGTCATCATCATCATCGTTTTTATGGGATGATGATGGTTCTTCGTCAGAGATGTCGATAGCTTCATCGTCTTCAACTTCTTCTTCAGACTCGACATCATCAGCGTAAGGTTCGGTTACGTCAGCGGCAACTTCAGTTTCCTCATCGAGTTGCTCCCCCTCAAGAGCAGAGGGAGTTTTCTCGGTTTCCTCAGGGTTTTCAACTCCCTGAGGTTGTCCAGCAGCGGCAGTAGTAGAACTCGTCTCCCCTCAGCTAGGGGAAGGTCTTCAAGAGTTTTATTCTCCCCCTCAACATTATGGGGAAGGTCTTCTTTAGTCTTCTCCCCCTCTTCCACATGATGGATGGGGGAGGATACAACATTATCAGCATCAGCATCAGCATGCGTTGGGTCCTTGTCTTCAAGGCCAGAGATCCCAACACAGTTTTCAATCTTGCTTAATATGTCTTCTAGGCCAGATGTCGCAGGAGTGAGTCTTTGAAGATCTTCTCGGTCCACCTGAGTAAAGTGCGAAGGAGCACAAGTGGCAGCGTTCATGCGGTCGAGGATTTGCTGCAGTAGATTGGTGGCGGCGCTGACATCGGTCCTTAAGAAGGACACTTCTCCCTTAAGATCTCCAAACTCTTTCTTATATGATGTTACTTCATTGGACAGAGAGGTGAAGTTTGTGGAGAAAGTGTTGTTGGTAGTGGAGTAGTCAGCAAGAGTAGTAGCGAATTGGGCAATGTTGCTTTCCACCTTCTCCAGATCAGCACTTGAGGCCTTCTTTCCGACCTCAGCAGTCAGCGATTTGAGGTTCTCTCTAGCGTTTGTAACCGCTGAAGAATTTGTTGAGAGAGTTATGGTGAGGGATTCCACCTTTGTTTCCAGGGCCTTCAGGGAGGTGTTGATATCCCCCAAATTAGGACCTGAAACAGTTATTAACTTATGAACAGAGGAAAGCTCAGAAGTTTGGGCTTCAGCGTTGGATCCGCTGAGAATCACTTCAGTCTGTAGAGAGGCTGAAGGAGGTGGGTTCAGTTCCAAGTTTATAACATCAGCGTTTAGAGACGCTGTGGTTGGGATGGAAGGGGTGGCTTGAGCAGCTGTGGCATAGCGTACCACAAAACTATCCAGCAACTCTTGTATAAGATGAGTCGTGGAGTCTTCAGCCGTTGATGGCTTGGAGGGTTGCTCCTTGGTTTTCTTGATCCTTTTGGAATCAAGTTGGGAAGTTGAGTGTTTCCTTTTACGAGAAGGAGTGGAGGGTGCAGCCTGGGTATCAGCGGTTGGGATTACCACTGAAGTAGCCGCAGAAGTAGAAGAAGGAGGATTAAGAAAAGATAAGAGTGCAGAGAGACGTACCTCGTTTGGCAGGGGCTTGAAATCTAGAACTTTAGCGCCAACCTGAGATAGTCTCAGGTCTCCTACCTTTGGGTATTCATCCCCAAGTCCGTGTTGAAAGACGGCGCCGTAAAACCTTGGATATGGAACGCAAGTTGGTCTTTCAGCCATGTTCACCCTAAACATCAATCGTCGTAGATGATTGACGCCTAATCAATGTGGAGTCCCTTCAGAAGAGCATATGCCATGGCCTGTTGGGGTTGAGATGCTTGGTCAGTTGACCCGACTTTAGCTGTTAGACAGCTGATCATATGAGCATAGATGAAATTCATCTCGCTGGGCATCATTGACTTCTTGATGGCAGTTAGCTTTTTGTCAGGGTTTTTGTCTCTCCCTGTGTCCCATGCGTAACCCATTGCATCAAAGAATGCAACCAGGGTTGCTCTATCAGTAGGGTTCTTTTGGGGATCTGGTAGAGGGACAAAACGGTTTTCCCTGGTACTGGCTGGAAGTTTTAGAGCACGGCTGATATGGTTGGGGGTGATCTTGGAAGTACCATGGTCTGTGTCACAGAGAATGACATCGACCATTTTCTTTGGGTCTTTGGGTGAAGGAACCTGAGCTCGTCTGGCAGTATACCAGAACTGAGCGAGAAGAGAACGATTAGCAGGGGGTGCAATGGTGAGAGCGTATGAAATGGGGCAATTTCTAAGAAAGTTCACAGCATCATCAAGATGTGTGACAGGTTTGTTTTCAGGGAAGTCGAAGAGAGCATAAGGATTATTATGTTGATAAGTAACCTTCTTGAGATCGAACTTAACCTGAGGAGCCTTAATGAGTTCAGTGACCTCATCAGCAGTGGAGGTCTTATCAACAAGAGATTAAGTAGTAGATGCCATTTCTATTAATCACATATAAACATGAAGAAGAGATAAAGAACAATGTCTTATTGTGGAAAGATTTTCCAAATAAGATGTTGTTGATTTTTGTCCATTTCATTCAGACCAAAGATGTCTTAATGAAGATTAGGGTTTTTCTTTGTTTTGAAAAAAAGATACAAAACATGGAGAATATGTGTTTTCCAGTTTCTATTTGAAGAAGAGATTATGGAAAAACATATGAAGAACAAGTTTAAGAGTTTTGTTTCAAAACTTGAAGAACAACTATGAAGGTTGTGTTCATAAAATCATGAAAAGAAAATAATTTTATTTTTAAAAAGGTTTCTTTTGTTTGATCTGTTAATAACAAGAATAAGATCAATAATAAATTAATAAAAGGTAAATAATAAGAATATTAACCTTTCGAAGTTTGAAGAAGATGAACAGTTCTTGAAACAAGAGTTCGAGATGCAACAGTAATTCTTTTCTTGACGAAGAAGTTGTTCGCGTAAAGGAAAAATATAAACTTGAAAGTGTTTATACAGTGAGAGTAGAGAGAGAGAGAAACTAGAGCGGGAAAGTTTTTCATCATGACACGAACACGTGTTTGCATTTGATTGGATGAGAAAACGAAACGTGCAAACGTGTGTCAGAAAAAGAACGTGCAAGGGTTTATCCGTTTGATTACGTCACAAACGTCCTTTCACATTTTAGGATGTCTCTGAGGTTTTTGAAATACTCAGGGACATTTTGAAAACATGAAGCACAGAATAGAAATATCAGTGTTAGGTTTTAGAAATTTCAAAGTATTGCTGATAAGGAAGAGATATTCAGCGATATAATTTGTTTTGAAATCTTGCATTCATTTACGAACGTCAGCGAGTAAAGAAAACATACCTTGATATCAGCGAATCAAGTTTGTTCAGAGAGAAGATGATGGAATGGGTTATATAAGTTGGTTTTATCCTTTTGCTGATCAAATGCGAACCGCTGAAGATGTTATTCTTCAAAGTTCAGCATGCCAAGCTCGCTGATGAGAAAGTTAAATCTTGTGTCATCAAGAGTCTTGGTGAAAAGATCAGCTAACTGAAAATCAGTTGGGATAAAGTGAAGTTCTATATCACCATTCATCACATGATCTCTGATAAAATGATACCTGATTTCGATGTGTTTAGTCTTTGAGTGTAGCACTGGATTGTTGGCTATAGCGATGGCACTTGTGCTATCGCAATAGATTGGAATTTTCGAGAGCTGAAGGTCATAGTCCAGTAGTTGATTTCTCATCCCCAAGACCTGAGAACAATAGCTTCCAGCAGCTACGTATTCAACTTCAGCGGTTGAGGTAGACACTGAGTTTTGCTTCTTGCTTGTCCAACTCACCAGCTTTCAACCCGGGAGCTGACAGCCTCCTGTGGTGCTTTTCATATCCATCTTGCAACCTGCAAAATCACTATCTGAATAGGCGATTAGATTAAACCCTGAGTCTTTGGGATACCAAAGACCTAGGTCAGGATTACCCTTAAGGTAACGAAAGATTCGCTTTACAGCGATCATATGAGATTCCTTAGGTTCAGCTTGATATCGTGCACACAAACAGGTTGCGTACATAATTTAAGGCCGGCTAGCTGTAAGATACAGAAGAGAGCCGATCATCCCACGGTATGTCATGACATTAACAGGTATTCCAGAAGAATCCTTGTTTAGTGTAAGCGGTGGTGCCATAGGGTTTTCATAGCTGAACTCTGAGTTAAATCAAATTTCTTCAGCATATCTTTAACATACTTTCCCTGATTAATGAAAGTTACCTTTTCATTTTGTTTTATCTGAAGACCAAGGAAATATGTTAGCTCACCCATCATACTCATTTTATACTCTGCTTTCATCCTTTTAGAGAAACGAGTACAAAGGTCAGGGTTAGTAGAACCAAATATAATGTCATCAACACATATCTGAACAAGAATAATATAACCTTTTACTTTCCTGAAAAATAGAGTCTTATCAATTTTACCACGCTCAAATTTTTCAATATGGAGATAAGTAGAGAAAGTGTACCATGCACGTGGAGCTTGCTTTAAGCCATAAAGTGCCTTATCCAGTTTATAGACATAACTTGGATGCTTAGGATCTGAGAATCCTGGAGGTTGTTCTACGTAGACTTCTTCATTCAGCTTTCCGTTTAGTAACGCTGACTTAACATCCATTTGGTAAACTTTGAAGTCTTTGTGTACAGCGTAAGCGAAGAATAGACGAATGGCTTCTAGTCTTGCCACTGGAGCAAAGGTTTCGTCGTAATCTATACCTTCTTCTTGTCTGTATCCCTGAGCAACGAGTCGAGCCTTGTTGCGGGTTACAGTTCCATGTTCATCCAACTTGTTTTGATAGACCCATTTAGTGCCTATCACTGACTTGTCAGATGGACGAGGAACGAGCTTCCAAACTTTGTTTCTTTCAAATTCAGTCAGCTCTTCTTGCATAGCGCTGACCCAGTTTGGATCTTGGAGGGCATCATCTGTTTTCTTTGGTTCAATCAAAGAAATAAAGTTAACAAATAAGCAAATGTTACCTGCACTTCGTCGAGTCTGAACACCAGCGTTTGGATCACCAAGAACTTGATCAATAGGGTGATTTATTGTCCATCGCTGAGCCGGAGCATGAGTCGCTGACTCAACCTGAACTTGAGGGGCTGAAGATGAGGCTTCAGCAACTTCTGGTATATCAGCCAATAGAGGACGAGGTTCAGATATTATTTCATTCACTGATTGCTGAGAAGTAGATGGTATGTCTGAGACAGAAGGTTCAGAAGCAGGCATAGTGTTTAGAGGAATAGCTGAGACCCCTGATATTTCAGCTTCACTATTCTGCATGTTTGGGATGATAGTAGGACCATCATCTTCAACGGTATGAGTATGAGTAGTGGGAATGTCTTCTGAATTACCAAGATGAGAAAACATCCATTGATTCAGTTCTTCAGTATCAGCAGAAGGTCTAGAATTCGCTGAACGAGATTCGTCAAACGTGACGTGAATTGTTTCTTCAACAGTCTGTCTTCTTCGATTGAAGACTCTGAAGGCTTTGGAGATTGAAGAATTCCAAGAAAGATTCCAACATTAGCCTTAGGATCGAACTTTCCAAGGGCATCTCTGTTGTTCAGTATGAAACACTGACATCCAAAGATGTGAAGAAAGCAAATTGAAGGCTTTCTCCCATGAAAAAGTTCATAGGCTCTCTTTTTGAATCTTTTGACTACCAGCGACCTGTTTTGCGTAAAACAAGCAGTGTTGACAGCTTCTGCCCAAAACTGAGTAGGCATGTGAGAATCGCTGAGCATTGAACGTGCAGCTTCAATGATAGTTCTATTTCTTCTTTCAGCGACTCCGTTTTGCTGTGGTGTTCTCATTGAGGAAAAGTTGTGAGAAACACCCTTACTCTCTAAGAAGGAATTAAGAGAACTGTTTTTGAATTCAGTCCCATGATCACTCCTTATTGAGTGAACGGTCATGTTGTTTAGGACTTCCATTTTCATGACAAAGGTGATGAGTTCTTCAGGGGTGTCACTCTTAGAACGGAGAAACATTACCCATATATAGCGAGAGAATTCATCAACTATGAACAACGTATATTTCTTTCCAGTGATGGATTGTTTGTTAACAGGGCCAAACAAATCCATATGAAGAAGTTGTAGAGGAGATGACACTGAGGAAACTTGCTTAGATTTGAAACTAGCTTTTGCTTGTTTCCCTTTCTCACACGCTGAACATAAGGACTCCTTAGCGTATGAGTGTTGAGGTAGACCAGTAACCAACTCTTTAGAATATAGAGTATTCAGTGCCTTGAAGTTGAGATGAGAGAGCCTCTTATGCCATAGCCAGTTGACATCAGATGAGGCTTTTGAGAAGAAACAGGAGTTCTTAGTGGTTGTTGAGTCCATGTTTATTACATAAACATTTTCCAAACGATAACCGCTGAGAGCTATCTTCTCCTTTTTGTCAGCGACAGAGCAGGATTCCTTAGTAAAGATTATTTTGTTATCCATGTCGCAAAGCTGACTGATGCTTAGAAGATTATGCTTCAGCCCTTCAACATATGCGACTCTTCTGAAGGTTGTTGTACCATTAGAGAGTACACCAAACCCTCGGGTATGTCCTTTTCCGTTTCCACCGAAAGTCACAGAGGGACCCTTCTCTTCCTTATACTCAGTGAGCAGGTTCTTCTTACCAGTCAAGTGTCTAGAGCATCCGCTATCGAGATACCAGATACCCTTCTTAACCTGCAAACAAAGGAAGATTAGTTTGACTTGGGCACCCATTTCATCATGTGTACACACTTGTCAGTGGAGGTAGATGGAATTGAAGGTTCAGTAGTCTTCGCAGCATTTTAAGATTCAACTTTGTCAGTCTTCACTTTGGTTAATTTCTTAACCTCAGTGGTCTTCTTTGCCTTGGGGGCAATAATCTTCACCTTAGCTGTATTTTCAGCTTTGGTGGCTGTAGGGCACTTACTAGCAATATGATTTGTAAGTCCACAGTGATAACATTTCCTATAACTAAAAGCAGTTTTAGGACAATTTGCATGCTTAGCCGTTAGTTTTAAATGAGCAAGGCTAGCACAAAGTATACCTTTGGTATTGGAAATGGGAGGAACAATCAGTTCTTCAGATTTCTTACCATTAACATCCACTTTGATTCTAGGAGTAGATCTCTGAATGAATCTACGCTGAATAAATCCAGGGATTTTATTCTTTGAACCAGAGGGATAAGTCACTGAAGCTTTAGGAGCATTCAGCTTAGGTACACAAGTACCCTTATGAGGTTTTTGGTTAAAAGCAATTCCTTTACCTTTGTCTTTAGAGACTGAGGTAGGTTTTGGATAAACAATTTTCTCTTTACCTTTAGAAGTTAAGGTAGAGATTTCCTCAGGGATGGGAGGTTTTGAAGAGGAACACTGAGAAGAGAAAGTGTCAGGGATAGAGGATACGAACATTCCAAACTTAAGCATGGAACGGTCCGTGGTTGGTTCTAGAGTTTCATCTTTGTAACCAAGACCACGTTTATCACTCAGGGGAATCTGAGAGTTAATTATCTCAGTGATCGTTGTTGAGGATTTATACCATCCATCAACAGTAGCTTTTTCAGCTTTTAATGCAGCGATAGCTTTTTCGCGCTCGATTTTGACTAGCTGATTTATATGAACTTGATCTTTAAAATCTTCTTCAATTTTAGAAAGCTTTTCTATTTGAAGGTGACAGTTTTTAAGCTGTTCAACGAGATCAAGGTTTTGATTTTCAATAACAGTTTTGCCATTCATGGCTTCATATAAACTTCTGGTCAGCAGATCGATTTTTCGAAGACTATCAGCTTCATCAATATTTAAAATATTGGTAAAGAAGGAAGGTGATACCTTAGTAGCAGAGGTTGAAGTAGAGGGAATGTCAGACTATTCTTCCTCATCTTCGATTTTGGCCATGAGACAGAGATTGGCTTCATCATCATCTTCAGAGTCAGATGATTCTTTTTCGTCAGAGGCAGCCCAATCATCGTTAGCCATCAAGCCTTTGCCTTTCTTCTTAAAGGTTTTCAGCTTTGAATACCTTTCTTTCAGCTTTTTGTATTTTTCATCTCTAGTCCTGGGAGTAAAGTTTTTCTTGGGAAAAGCTGAGGATCTAGAGACTTTCTTTGATCTGCACTCGCTAGCAAAATGTCCTATCTTTTCACAGTTATAGCAAGTAGCAGTAGCCTTATCAACAGGAGTTGATGATCTTGGCTTATCAGTAATAGCAAGAGGTTTGTTCTTTCTGAATATTTTCTTATTGGCGAATCTCCTAAATTTATTAGAAAGGAGAGCCATAGATTCATCAAGATCTGAAGAGTCAGGATCTGATGATAATTCAGAGTTAGTCTCCAACTCAGTGATAGTGATAGAAAGAGTCATTGATTTTAGATCCTTTGACAGCTTGAGACACATTGAATAACTGTCCCAACTTTCAGGTAAACATTCTAAGAACTTTGTCAGTACTTCAAAGTTAGAATATTCCTTACCAACAGTTTGTAGATCTATTATTAAGCAGTTAAAACGCTGGTGTACTTCGGAGAGAGATTCATTCTTACCACAAATGAAGCTTTCGTACTGTCTTACCAGGTTGATCTTTCGTGAGTCCTGGACTTTAGACGTACCTTCATATTGAACACAGATTGTGTCCCACATGGCTTTGGAGGTTTTCAGGTTCATGACGGAATGGTAGACTTCGTCAGGAAGAGCCATGGAAAGAATGGATCTGGCTTTAGTGTCGATAGCCACTTTCTTCTAATCTTCATCAGTCCACATATGAATTTCCTTGGGAACCAACCTTTCTGGAATAGCAGCTCTATTCCCAGCGGCTGGAACTTCAGGATCATTTCTAACAGGAATATATGGGCCGTTTTTAAGATAATAAGGCATAGTAGGGTCTACACCTTCTAAGAAGAGAATCATCCTATTTTTCCACAGATTAAAGTTATCTCTGGAGAATCTAGGGGATTTTGCAAGATAACCATTGTCAATATAGTTAGTGTTTGTGTTGGTAGCCAATAAATAGCAAGGAAGAGAAGATTAGTATAGATAAGATCTTGTTTATGAGATTAAACAACTCTGCTCTGATACCACTTGTTGGTCCCGAAGGGTTATACAAGTTTGTAGAAGGGGGGGGGGGGGGGGTTGAATACAAACACACGATTTTTACTTTCTAAATTGTTTATTGATATAATCAAACAATTTACAACTTGTTGCGGAACAAGATTAAGGATTAACCTAATCTAAACAAGTTAAGAACACTAAGTTTCTTGCACTAGAAATAAGATAGAAAGGAGATAAGAATATTACGAATAATATTCTAACACTAAGATAGAAAGAAGAAGATGTCCGAGCACTTCAATTCTGAAGTAGGGTTTTTCTTTATATACTGCATGCATTTAATGCATGGCGGTGTTACTTTACACGTGGCAGCAGCTGAGTGGTTGCATGTTTGACCTTTGTAGAAAACCTTAGTAGCCGCATGGTGCACAGTGTAGAATCAGAGTTTGTTGTACGATTCTAGACAGAAGGGAGGTCCGTTCTGACATTTCGTATGGAGACGTGCAAGGGGGTAAGACAAAAGTAACTTGTAGAGGAAGACTTCATGATCAGCGTTCGTTGAACAGTACTTTATCAGCGAGTGATAAAGCTCAGCGATTGCTGAAGTCTTCTACTTGATACTTCACGTTGAATGGACAGGTCTTGCTTCGCTGATATCCGCATCAGTTCATTAGTAGACTTGTCGCTGGTTCTTGGGCTTGATCTTCGACTTCAGCGTAGAACCTTTATTGACGTGAGACTTGTCTTCAGGGATCTTAAGTAAACAACTATAACTTATCAGCGATCATCACAGAGACTGAACAGGCTCAGAGCTACTGGATGAACAGTGTTCGTTGAATGTCTAATCTAAAGAGCGAGAGTTCCTATCAGCGGTACTGTAAAGTCCTAGTACTTATCAGCGATAGTGAAACTCTAATACATATTGTTTACTTACAATTTTCACTAAGTGTTTAAGAGAGAGTCATTATCAAATCACTGAGGGTTTGGATCAACACTATTTTTCGCTGAATCGCAGAGACTCTAAAAATAAAAAGAAGAAAATCTTTAATACCTCCAATTCTTTTTCAAAATCTTCGGCTAATCACTCGGCAAGAATGTTTGGTTTTGGTTTGAATAAAAAGTGAAAGAAAAAGGAAATGAAATCAGTTGATGTGAACTTGGTTTGGAAATGGATTCCAAAAGATCAAATTAAAACACCAACTTCACAAAAAGAACTAAGCTTTACAGGCAAAATTCATGGTTCTTCGACTGATTTAAAGAAGCTAATCCGTACTAGTAAACAAGGACCCATACTGATATGGGTACCTAAGTTGAGATAATTTGTATTTTAGGACTATCATGTGTGGGTCATAGATTCCGGTGCTTCTAGACACATGACAGGGTACAAGCACCAATTGCACAATTTTATTGTACATCCTGGAAGAACAGTCGGATTTGGCAACAATACGAAAGGTTACATCAGAGGTCATGGAACACTGAAGAATGATACAATATCAATTGAAAAGGTTCTGTATGTGGAGGGGCTTGGTCATAATCTGTTCAGCATCAGTCAATTTTGTGACAAAGATTGTGATGTGAATTTTAACAAGCGGTTTTGTAGTATTTTGGATCCATCTGGATCAGAAATTTTCAAGGCAAATAGATGTGGAGACCTCTACATAACTAACTTCCCGACTTTTGTAGCGTCTAAGCAGGTTTGCTTAGTTTCAAAGGCTTCGATAGAAGAATGTTGGTTGTGGCATCGGAGGCTATCCCATCAAAATTTCCGAGACATCAATAAACTGAGATGCAATGGATTGGTTCTAGGTCTGTCTGACTTGAAGATCGACAAGGTTTCTGTATGCCCAGCTTGTGAAATGGGCAAGATGAAACATACTTCTCATAAGTCAAAGACTCAATCTAACTGCAACAATTGTTTAGAACTAATTCACATGGATCTTTGCGGCCCGATGAAAACTCAGTCAATGGGAGGAAAGAAATATATTCTCGTTATGGTTGATGAGTACTCAAGATACACTTGGTTGGAATTTCTTCACTTAAAGTCAGAAGCGCCAGAGTTAATTTTAAAGTTTATCAAGAAAATACAAGTTCTTCTACAACGTCCTGTACAAAAGATAAGGTGTGATAACGTCATGAAATTCAAAAATGCGACTCTACAATCCTTTCTTGATTCCATCGGCACATCTCATAACTTTTTGGCACATATGACTCCACAACAAACGGAGTTGTTGAACGCAAAAAACAGAACGCTTGTGGAGGCGGCTCGTATGATGTTGGCGTATTCTGGACTTCCACCAAGTCTATGGGCTGAAGCGGTTTCTACGGCTTGTTTTACTCAAAACATGACTATCATTAATAAGCAATGAAATAAAACTGCTTATGAAATCATTAACAACCGAAAACCTAATGTTAAATTTTTTCGTGTGTTTCGATGCAGGTGTTATGTGCTAAAAGATAGAGAAACTCTCACAAAATTCCAAACAAAAGATGATGAATGAGTCTTTATCGGACATTCCTTGACTTCCAGAGCTTACAGAATTTATAACAAAAAAACAAGATCAGCCATTGAGAGTACAAACGTAACATTTGATGAGAACGTCGTATTGACTTCTGAACAAAGCTGTTCAGGACTCGGACTTCAACCGGAAGTTTCTACTCAACAAGGAGTAGAACCTGTGCAAAAACAGTCTAATAATTCTGAATTTTCTAAGAATATTAATAATTTAAAACTTGATTTGTTGTTCTTTGTTGCTTTTATGGATATATGTGCAGATATGGAACCACCATCTATGTCCATAAATGCAAACACACAACAGACCAGTGCTGAAATGTTTGGCCCTACTGAAGAGGTTGGTGCTACAACATCAAGTGCTACAGATGTGAATCCAAATGAATATACACCGATTAATGTTTCTGAACCAGTGGCTCAACAAGATGATCCGATTTCAGTATACACAACCTCTGACGATTCTACGCCTGAACTACAAGCACCCGAAGTTGAATTGCATGTACCAACAACTATACCTTCAGCTGAGTCAACTGAAGATATCATCGCAGTTATGGATGAAAATGATGCTTCAAATACTCAAGTTGACGTTCAAACTCTCCCGAGTACCTTGAAATGGACAAAGGCACATCCTCCCGCAAATATTATCGGCGATATCAAAGATGGAGTCAAAACGAGATCTGCTACATCAAACGAATGTTTGTATCTAAATTTTCTAAGCTGTATAGAACCGAAGAAATCTTCTGAAGCATTGCAAGACCCGGACTGAATCAATGCCATGCAAGAGGAGTTGAATGAGTTTAAAAGAAATGAAGTTTGGCGTTTGGTGAAGCGACCTAAAGACAAGACCATCGTTGGAACTAAATGGGTCTTTAGGAACAAAAAGGACGAACCAGGGATCATTGTTAGAAATAAAGCATGATTGGTAGAAAAAGGTTATAATCAACAAGAGGGAATAGATTATGATGAAGCCTACACTCAAGTGGCAAGGATCGAGGCTATTCAGATCTTTCTAGCATACGCGACTCATAAGAAATTGAAGGTATTCCAGATGGATGTCAAGTTGGCATCTGGACCATGTCTACGTCTTGGATAAAGAACTATACGGTCTAAAACAAGCTCCAAGAGCATGGTACGAAACTCTAACAACATATCTCCTTGAGTCTGGTTTCACCAAAGGTACAATCGATACAACTCTCTTTCTTCGTAAACAAGGTGATGATTTGATTTTAGTACAGATTTATGTTGACGACATTATTTTTGGGTCTGCAAATCCTGAGATGTGCGTAGAATTTGAAAATATAATGAAAAGTTCGTTTTCAAATGAGAATGATGGGGGAACTTAATTTTTCCTTGGTTTACAAGTGAAACAATCTAAAGAAGGCATTTTCATAAATAAATCAAAATATATAAATGATATGCTCAAGAAATTTGATTTAAATTCCACCTTCACCATGAAAACACCAATGGCTACCGGTCGAATTTTAGATGCTGATTTAGCTGGCAAATCAGTTTACCAAAAGTTATACCGTAGTATGGTTGGTTCTCTTTTGTATCTTACGGCTAGTAGACCTGGCATAATGTTTGCAACATCTTTTTGTGCTCGTTTTCAAGCTAATCCTAAGGAATCTCACCTTATAGCTGTAAAACGGGTCCTTCGATATCTCAAAGGCGCAAGAAATTTAGGCCTTTGGTATCCAAAGGATTCGGGTTTTGAACTAACGGCTTTCACATACGCAGATCATGCTGGTAATAGACTGGACCAGAAAAGCACACTAGGTGAATGTCAGTTCTTGGGGGACAAATTAGTCAATTGGTCCTCAAAGAAGCAGAATTGTGTTTCAACATCTACTACGGAAGCGGAGTACGTTGCTGCTACTAGCTGTTGTTTACAAGTGTTGTGGATGAAAACTCAACTAAAGGACTATGGATATGTGATGAACAAAATCCCCATCTATTGTGACTCAAAGAGTGCAATAACAATAACTGCAAATCCGGTTCAACGCTCCAAGACCAAGTACATTGATGTAAGATATCATTTTATAAAAGACCATGTGGAAAAAGGAACCATAGAAATGCACTTTGTGCCAACTGAACTAGAGCTTTCTGATTTATTTACAAAACCTTTGGATGAAAAAAGGTTCAGTTTTATAATCAACAAACTAGAAATGTCGAACACATCCGCATGACTTTGATTTCTTTTTATCACATTGAGGGGGAGTGTGTGTGTGTGTCTATGTTTATTTATATTCTATATTTGAGGGGGAATGAGTTTGTTTAACTGAGATATTTTTTAACCAATCTAGACTCATGTTCAATGAGTACCAAGTTTTTTTGTACTTGCAGATTGTATCTGAAGCTGATTTCAGACTGAATATGCATCTTTCAAGGGGGAGTAAGATGATTCAAGTCTGTAAGTGTGTTCTGTCTAGAAAAAGATTTTTCAAACAACTGTGAGCTTAAAATGTTTTAAACTGATGAGAGATTTTTAAGGGTTTGATTTTTATTTTTCAAAAAGTTGGATTTTCTGAAAAAGTTGCATTTTTCTGAGAAAAACACTAAATTTTCGCAACTGTTGGTTGAGAAAACCTTAGTATTTGTTAATGCCAAAAATCGCCAAAAAGAACTATTTGGGTAAAAAATCACACCTCACAACCGACGTTAGAAAACTCAGATAACTTTTCCATAAGACCACTCTTGTATTAAGATAAGGTCTAACAGGTTATTTATGGACGAGTACTCGGTCGTACGTTTTTATGCTGACCGACGTGTGAGACTTAAGACGGTCGTACGATTATACTAACCGTTAACAGTCAACATCCATTTCTTTTGTTCATCAATGCAGGTCTAAGAGCATTCATGGTGCAAACGACCAGTAACGGACAAGAAATCAATGGCATTAAAAGCCCGACAACGGTTACGAGACTAACCATCCAGGCACATTAAATGACCAGTGGAAGCTATTTAAAGGCCTACTCTACAACCGAAAAAGGGACTACAACTGTGTACCGAATCCACATCTGCTCCATCTATTTTTCTAAGCTGTTTCACATCGAAAACACAGCAATCTACCGAGCATTCGAACAAATATCGCTAAAGCAGTTCCGCACGACAGCAGTTTATTTCGCACGATTTACGCTGGACACACGACATTTACACACGACTACGTTTATTTCTACATTTATTTGTAATCTGTTGTACACAAAACTCTTGTTATAAAAGGACTTTCGCCCCTGTTTGGCGACTATAGTGCACCGTCGACTCTCACAAGTCGACCGCGGTTTTTCCCTCGTTTTGGGGTTTTCCGCGTCACCAAATCTCTTGTCTTGTTTACTTTTTCCTCGCGATTATGTTGCTTGGTCTTGAGATACGTTTCTTTAGTTGTTAAAAGTCCACATCAACCTTAAGTTGTTGTTTTGGGCGATTTTTGGCATTAACAGTTTGGCGCCATCCGTGGGACCCCATTTAGAGAAAATCTCAGACAATCACATACATTGCTCTGACGATCTCGAAAAGTTTTTGTTGATTCCAGGATAATGGCAGCCCAATCAGATCCTGCGACGCAGCAGTTGTAGATCCATGACACCCCTGAATCTTCCAATGACTGTCGTTTGGAAGAAGTCATCCTGGACCAGAATAAGCCTGATCAAATTGTCTTCGTGGGGGCATCAGTAGATCCTGCCATAAAGGGTCAACTAAGCTCCTTTTTGCAGGAACATGTTGACTATTTTGCTTGGACGCACGAGGACATGGTGGGTATAGACCCCAATGTCATATCCCATAAACTGAACATCGACCCCTCTTTTAAACCAATAAAGCAAAAGCGTCGAAAGTTCGCTCCTGAGCGGAACAAAGTGATCAACGATGAGGTCGACAACTTGCTTAAGACTAGGAAGATCAGAGAGGTAAAATACACTGATTGGTTCGCCAATGTCGTGCTCGTACAAAAGAAGAATGGGAAGTGGCGCGTCTGCATCGACTTCACATACCTTAATAAGGCCTGTCCTAAAGATCCGTTCCCATTACCCTACATCGACGCTATGGTCGACACGACCGCAGAACATGAACTCCTGACGTTCATGGATGCCTATTCTGGGTACAACCAAATTTTGATGCACATCGAAGACCAAGAGAAGACTGATTTCATGACAGACAAAGGCATCTATTGTTACAAAGTCATGCCTTTTGGCCTGAAGAATGCAGGTTCGACTTACCAACGATTGGTTAACAAGATGTTCAAAGAGCATCTTGGTGACACCATGGAGGTTTACATTGACGACATGCTTGTCAAGTTCAAATAGGAGACCGACCATATTGATCGTCTGAAAAAATCCTTCGACATCCTACAAAAATATCGGATGAAAGTAAATCCTACGAAGTGCTCTTTCGGAGTCAGCGTCGGGAAATTCCTGGGCTATATGGTCACACGGCGAGGAATAGAGGCAAACCCGAATCAGATCAAGGCCTTGATGAATATCAAGTCGCCCATAAATTTCAAAGAGGTCCAACGACTCACGGGTCGTGTGACCGCTTTAAATCGCTTCATCTCACGATCATCAGATAAATGTCGTATGTTCTATAACTGTAAGGTCCCAAAAATTACAAGCAAATTTAAAATTTTAAAATAAACATTTCATTTATAACAACACATTAAATGATCCCAACGCTTTGTTTGCAAACACATAATTAATATCTTAATAAAATAAAGCCAGCGGAATAAACGTTTAATTATTAAAATCATAAAGCAACCAGCTCTCCTCGCGCGCCAGTGTGTACTCGTCACGCCTTGGAGCCGCCCGTACCTGAAACCACAAACTATTGGGAAAGGGTAAGCACGAAGCTTAGTGAATTCTACACCATAAGTAACACAGTTATTTCCACACCACCATAAACAGATAATTGCACATAAACAGCATTCAAGTCTACGAACAAATCATAAACCTACATACTCACACCAACCCACCTAATAGGCATACGTCGGTCCCACCGACCACACGACAATCGTGCAAACGCAACCCGGCACCCCCGGGTTCATACGCCACCCGCGTATACAACCTTCGGTCCCACCGAAATACTACGCCACCCGCGTATGTGATCCTCGGCCCCGCCGAACTCCTAAGCCACTCGCGTAGTCACAACAATAAAGGTCCGACTAGACACTCCACTATTTAACCCCGCATCAAAAGCAAATAGAACTACCACATATATACACAACGTAATGTAAAAATAACCGACATTAGTTATAGTGAGAGAACTCACCTCGAAAGCGCGCCTAGCTTAACAATACAATTCAAGCTTCACAATTACGGTCACTTCCCAGCACCTAAACGCATGTTAAAACGTGTCAATACGAGACCCGGACCCTATGACCCGACACACGCTTAAACTGTCACTAAAACTATTTCCCGTTCTCGCCAAAAAGGTCCGTTCGGGGCCTGTTTCGACCTCTTTAAACCCAGAAAAACCTTAATTAAATTACATGACCAGAAAGTACTATGAGTTAGGGTTCCAAGGACATATTATACACCTCCTAACGATTTTTCTACATTTAATTACGGATTTTATAAGATCAGCCCGCAGAACAGCGAAAAACAGCACTTATCAGCATAAAACGACGATTTGGCCTAAGCTACGTTCCGAACTGGATTTTTCACAAAACACAGAAAAGTTTATAGACTCAAAAAGGGAACTTTTGGCACCGAAATCACCCCAATCCGAGTTACGAGGAAAAAGTTACAGCTTACGCAAAACAGTGACCGAACTGCAGTTTCTTTTACATAAAATGACGATTCACTGAACTTACGACCACTTTTCCACCTAGCTAGAAGCCGAACCAGTTTTCTGCTAAAACACGGAAAACATGTCCGACCCCGAGCTTGAACCGTGGGCGCCAGTTTCGGCTCAATCGGAGTTACGACAGAAAAGTTATGGTTGACGCAAAACAGTGGCAGAAGGACGTTTTTCACATAAATTGACGATTTTATAAAACGGTTTACGCGATTCGGGTTTACGCTAAGAGTGTTACCCACTGCCACCGCCCTCCACCCACAGCCACCGTAGCAACGGCGTGCGGCGGTGATGGTCTCGCCGGAAAAAAACGAAAAGGAAAAAGGAAAAGAATCGAGACGAACGAGAGTGTTACTTACCTCACGACGACGTCTCACCACCATAACCAAACCTCTCTCTCTCGATCCCTCCGACGACAGCGAGTGGTGGCGGTTTCCGGCGACAGCAGCAGCGGCGGCGAGGGTGGCTGCCGCTGGTTCTTTCTTCTCCTCTCTCTCCTTCTCGCGATCTCTCTCTCTTCGTTTCTCACTCCCTCGGCCACACCACACAATGAGAAAAGAAAAGGGTTGTAGGGTTGTTTGGTGATGGTTTGGTTTACTTGGATAAGAAGAAACGAGATAGCAAATCGGCCATGGGCCGAGACCTATGCAAGGAGTTTCCAAGAATTGCACAAATAGCCCCTCAACTACACCTTATCTCACAATCTACATCAAAAGGCACTTAAGCTAACATTTTTGGTCCTTTTTGACACCAACCCCCCCTAACCAAAAACAATTAAAGGTAAACATTTTAAATTATTAACATTAATTAAAATATATATAAACATACCGGGACACGGGCTTTACAACTCTCCCCCACTTGGATTAGACTTCGCCCTCGAAGTCTCTGCCTACGAATAGCTCCGGATAGTTCTCCCTCATCTCAACCTCAGGTTCCTAAGTCCACTTGAAACCCCTTCTAAACTTCTCGAATACTATTCTTACTAACGTACTCTTTCTAAGACACTGGGATTATGATCGGCAGAACACCCCGACAATTGAAATCATTCCTAGCCAAGCGACTACGGTTGTCCCCCAACCTTAGATATTCCATACCTCCCGAGTCAAAACTCAAGCTCTAACCACTCTAAAGCTGCTCACCAGTATACCCTACAGGATACTCGGTTACGATCCCTCCTATCATTAATTGACGATTAACTTCTACGAATTCTAATAGACTCCAAAGATTTTCAATAACTTATAGTAACAAAACATCGACCCCCTGCCGAACATCGGTCCAACCGATTACAATAACAAACATCGGCCACCCGCCGAACATCGGTCCAACCGATTACAATAACAAACATCGGCCACCCGCCGAACATCGGTCCCACCGATTACAATAACAAACATCGGCCACCCGCCGAACATCGGTCCAACCGATTACAATAACAAACATCGGCCACCCGCCGAACATCGGTCCAACCGATTACAATAACAAACATCGGCCACCCGCCGAACATCGGTCCCACCGATTACAATAACAAGCATCGGCCACCCGCCGAACATCGGTCCCACCGATTACAATAACAAGCATCAGCGTGGTATTATCCTAGACACTAACACAAATAGATATCCCCCACCACCAAAACAACTAACACACACGTAGGTCATTCCACCATAACCATTCATCACAAGTGATCATTTCAGGGTTACTACTACCATCACCATGATTATCTTAACATCGGCTACAACTCTCTGATTATACGAAAGGTGTTTGGCCTCAAGCCCAAAAGTCGACACCTAAATATATCACCTACCTCAAAATGGTTGATGCGCATTTATTCTCTTAATAACAAAGGGCATCAATCCCTTAACCGATACTATTTGGCCTACAGTACTAACGCGCGTGGAATACCTACCTTCCACCTTCGACGTATCATCCACACTTGCTCTACGAAGCCAAGTCACACCGTATCGAGGATACACCTTGACGTCTACCTCCCAGGTAAGTGCCCACAACTATATCCTCCTAGTACCTACTGGAAAGTCTAGGTTAAAACACATGAATACCGGGGTCCCATCCCGAGATACCCAACCGACCATTACCAACGACTGACTAACGTGTCTAAGGATCCAAAGCAAACATCCTACCAACAACATGCCTATTCCGGATTGACTCACTCACCCAAACATGTAAACACTCAACGTGCAACGAATGCCAAACGGTGCGACTAAACAACTCATCAACTAGACTCCACATCGAGCCATTAAAACCGGGCAATTGGCCCATGACTAACTCCAAGTCAAAACCGAGCAAAACGCTCCACGCTTGCTAGACCCGTAGGTCGGAAAATGCGTTTAAACAAAGTTTAAGCAAACAATACTCTGAAATCAACCTTAGTCCCAGACTCAACACGGGTTAAACAAAAAGTTTTCCAAAAGGACTCACACCCTAAAAATTCTCGAAATGACACATGACACTTAAAAGCACATTTCCCCAAATGGTTTACAAAATCATTTACAAAATATTTTCAACATCAGGATTTTCATCTCAAAAAGATCGTATGTAATAAAACTACTATTACCTGATCGATAGTTATGCAAAACTGGACACGCTCGTCCCACATAGGAAAATCATGTTGAAAATCGTTCCATTGCAGTTCGGTTTACTCACACAAAAGCAAAGCGTAATAAATAATTTCTTTAAAATGAACCGCCTCGATTCCAGTATGGATTGACTCATGACGTGCACTTAAAGTAATCGCTTGACCTTAAACAGGGTCCGACAAAGGTGTGCACATAATTCAAAATAAGTTTCACGACAATTGATTCAAAAATTCTTCTTTTTGATCATAAAATGACGTGGCACAGGGTTCGCCACAAATTTTTCACCCGTCAGCTAGTCACACAAAACGATGACACGGTTTACAAGTATATTTTTGTTAAAACACAACTGCCTCGTGTAAGTTTCAAACTTGAAGACAGAAACCAGTCCGCTTCTATTAATTGGAAATATCGACTAAAACCTCATAAAATCTCAAACTGGGGGCAGGCATGCAAGCTTGTAACACTTCCTCAAGTTTCGTACTTGGGACATATAACGTCAAAACATTATAGTTTAAAAAATGTATTTATCGAAAATGCTCAAAATACTCGTTTCCTCCAAAGCAAAAGTTTTTAATTTCCCAAGAAAAATGATCGGTAATTCTAAATTAACCGAATGTCAAAAATCTACGCATTTATATTTCCAAAATATAACACATTTTAATCGTATGTATGATGCTCACAACATTAAAACACTCCTTGGATCAAATGGTCTTTCATTTCGACAAAAAGGAACTAAAACATTTTCATGCACGACTCGTTCATCAAAATGTCGAGAACAAAGGTTACCCCAGTATGCATACCCCTAAGTCGATAAATCGCATTTTTATGGAAATGTCAATAAAACCTTTAGCTGACTAAAAACCTTTAACTCCTTATGAAATGTTACCAAAATTCCTCCATGCCTCACTTATGTCACGCATGAATCAATCCACACACCGAACTATTTGCAATAAAACACTTAGTGATACAAACTCTCGAACGAAAAGTTAAGCGACACTGGAATTCCAAACTCATTTTAAACAAATCACCAACAAAGTTTGTAACTCTCGTTATAAAAATGTTTCATGCACTTTCAAAACCATAATTCGACATCTTGTGTGTGTGCTAAACATTTCCCAAAATTCCAAAGCACAATCCATATAAGGATTGGAAACACAAAAATTAGTTAATGCAATCCTATTTTCAAAATAGACTTTGTGCATGACTCAGTCGGCATTCGATGTCTCGACTCATATCCCTCCAAAACTCCCCGATCCACAATCGTCATCCGGACATTTAAATCTCTTAAGGCAAGTTGGGAATTCACATCAAATCATCTTACAGGTTTTCCTCAAATCAAAGTCGGCTCTATGAGCCTATGACTCTAGCACAATCTTCCATCTTGGCCCGAAATGATCTGCTTACAACAAATATCATCCTTATCGTCACTCCGAGTGACTAATATTAGAATCGTCTTTCTATTCCAACGACTACTAGTTTAGGACCTTCATCACTACCCCCAACGATCATCACCTCAAAACACTTCGAGTACACACCTGTACTAGTAGGTTTACTATAGTTGTTCCTCCTTGTGATGGCTATTCTGGGTAGACAATACAACGCGTTATTAGCACATAATAACTCATACTAACAACACTCACGCTCAACTCATTGGATTCCTCGTGACTTCCCCGACTCGAGCATTGATCCTGTGCTTCCGGTCGTAGGAGCTCTACTACTACCATCCACACCTATCATCACCCGTTCCGAGTTCCATCCCAAGGGGTCCAAGTAGTTTCTCACCGAAACCATACACATATGCCCGCACCGGCATATGTACACACTCTTCCTAGATCCCTAGGAATTCCATCCAAACCACTACCCTTGCTACTGCTAAATCCCTAATAGCAAGCAACAGACATGCAATACAGTGTAACAAGCACCAAGCAATTTAGCATACATACTCCTATGTTCTTGAAAGCAATCTAGCACACGTACTCATACATAAACACCCTTCCCAGCTCTCTAGGAACTTCCTCTTATCCCACTACCCTTGCTACTACCGAATCCCTACTAATTATAACGGGTGACCTCGCGAATACCGGATTATATGCAGTGCGAAATAAATAGGCAGTCGAATACAAGACTCTATCCTAGAACGGTTGGACTCAAACAAGAGCTGCGCAATAGAACTAAATCGAATATTCTAAGGCTATAAATCTCTTACTGCATACAACCTAGAGGGCATCCACTTAGTAACCTATCATAATTAGCATAAATTCCTAATAGCAAGTAGTTCAACATACAGCATAGTGTCCACAACAGGCAATCTAGCATGCATACTCTATGATCTAGAAAGCAATAAAACACTAAGTACTGTACCTTTCCCCTTTGGCTCCGGCTGACTGTACACACTGCGCCTCCGATCACCGTTTCGCAAACGGATCTTTCCTTCGTTTTATTTCCCAAAAACTTTAAAGAAATTTTTTTATAGCCGCAAACTTGAGATCAAACACACCGAAATGCGTTTGATTCACTCAAGCCGTGCTCTGATACCAAGTTGTAACGTCCCAAAAATTACAAGCAAATTTAAAATTTTAAAATAAACATTTCATTTATAACAACTCATTAAATGATCCCAACGCTTCGTTTGCAAACACATAATTAATATCTTTATAAAATAAAGCCAGCGGAATAAACGTTTAATTATTAAAATCATAAAGCAACCAGCTCTCCTCGCACGCCAGTGTGTACTCGTCACGCCTTGGAGCCGCCCGTACCTGAAACCACAAACTATTGGGAAAGGGTAAGCACGAAGCTTAGTGAATTCTACACCATAAGTAACACAGTTATTTCCACACCAACATAAACAGATAATTGCACATAAACAGCATTCAAGTCTACGAACAAATCATAAACCTGCATACTCACACCAACCCACCTAATAGGCATACGTCGGTCCCACCGACCACACGACAATCGTGCAAACGCAACCCGGCACCCCCGGGTTCATACGCCACCCGCGTATACAACCTTCGGTCCCACCGAAATACTACGCCACCCGCATATGTGATCCTCGGCCCCGCCGAACTCCTAAGCCACCCGCGTAGTCACAACAATAAAGGTCCGACTAGACACTCCACTATTTAACCCCGCATCAAAAGCAAATAGAACTACCACATATATACACAACGTAATGTAAAAATAACCGACATTAGTTATAGTGAGAGAACTCACCTCGAATGCGCGCCTAGCTTAACAATACAATTCAAACTTCACAATTACGGTCACTTCCCAGCACCTAAACGCATGTTAAAACGTGTCAATACGAGACCCGGACCCTATGACACGACACACGCTTAAACTGTCACTAAAACTATTTCCCGTTCTTGCCAAACAGGTCCGTTCGGGGCCTGTTTCGACCTCTTTAAACCCAGAAAAGCCTTAATTAAATTACATGACCAGAAAGTACTCTGAGTTAGGGTTCCAAGGACATATTATACACCTCCTAACGATTTTTCTACATTTTATTACGGATTTTATAAGATCAGCACGCAGAACAGCGAAAAACAGCACTTATCATCATAAAACGACGATTTGGCCTAAGCTACGTTCCGAACTGGATTTTGCACAAAACAAAGAAAAGTTTATACACTCAAAAAGGGAACTTTTGGCACCGAAATCACCCCAATCCGAGTTACGAGGAAAAAGTTACAGCTTACGCAAAACAGTGACCGAACTGCAGTTTCTTTTACATAAAATGACGATTCACTGAACTTACGACCACTTTTCCACCTAGCTAGAGGCCGAACCAGTTTTCTGCTAAAACACGGAAACCATGCCCGACCCCGAGCTTGAACCGTGGGCGCCAGTTTCGGCTCAATCGGAGTTATGACAGAAAAGTTATGGTTGACGCAAAACAGTGGCAGAAGGACGTTTTTCACATAAATTGACGATTTTATAAAACGGTTTACGCGATTCGGGTTTACGCTAAGAGTGTTACCCACTGCCACCGCCCTCCACCCACAGCCACCGTAGCGACGGCGTGCGGCGGTGATGGTCTCGCCGGAAAAACGAAAAGGAGAAAGGAAAAGAATCGAGACGAACGAGAGTGTTACTTACCTCACGACGACGTCTCACCACCACAACCAAACCTCTCTCTCTCGATCCCTCCGACGACAGCGAGTGGTGGCGGTCTCCGGTGACAGCAGTAGCGGCGGCGAGGGTGGCTGCCGCTGGTTCTTTCTTCTCCTCTCTCTCCTTCTCGCGATCTCTCTCTCTTCGTTTCTCACTCCCTCGTCCGCACCACACAATGAGAAAAGAAAAGGGTTGTAGGGTTGTTTGGTGATGGTTTGGTTTACTTGGATAAGAAGAAACGAGATAGCAAATCGGCCATGGGCCGAGACCTATGCAAGGAGTTTCCAAGAATTGCACAAATAGCCCCTCAACTACACCTTATCTCACAATCTACATCAAAAGGCACTTAAGCTAACATTTTTGGTCCTTTTTGACACCAACCCCCCCTAACCAAAAACAATTAAAGGTAAACATTTTAAATTATTAACATTAATTAAAATATATATAAACATACCGGGACACGGGCTTTACAATAACGTCTTAAGAAAAAACAAGGGCTTCGACTGGACAGACGATCACAAGCAAGTATTACAACGATTGAAAGAATATATGGCCGTACCGCCATTACTTTCGAAACCAGAAGAACATGAGGTCCTACAACTGTACCTCGCCTTGAGTCCTCACTCCGTAAGTGCCGTCTTAACTAGAGAAGATGACAGACAGCAAATGCCAATTTACTACGTCAGTAAGAACCTATTGGACGCAGAAACCCGATATACGTCCATGGAAAAATTACTTTTGTCGCTCGTGACAGCAACAAAGAAGTTAAGACACTACTTTGAATCTCATCCCATTACCGTTGTGACGAGTTTTCCTCTTAAGTCGATCCTGAGAAAACCTGACCTATCAGGACGACTAGCGAAATGGAGTATATACCTCAGTAGCTACGATATCGACTTTAAGCCTCGCACAGCAATAAAATCGCAGGTCTTGGCTGATTTTGTCGCTGACTTCAGTCACGAACTGGAAAAAGAAGCACAAACCGAGATTTGTACTGTGGCGACTATAAGCGACACGACCTGGATACTCCATGTCGACGGTTCCTCAAACTCTAGAGGTGCAGGTCTTGGTGTCGTCTTAAAGTCCCTATAAGGGGGCAAGATGGTGTACTCCGTACGATGCAATTTCAAAGCTACTAACAACGAGGTAGAGTACGAAGCTCTGATCGTGGGCATGAATATGGCTCACGACTTGGGGCAGTCGGATTTCACGTCAGAAGCGACTCCCTACTGGTCGTAAACCAAATGAGCGGGGAATTTTCAGCCAAAGATTCCAAAATGATGGCCTATCTCAAGATAGCCAAAGATAAATCCAAGATGTTTGATCCATTCTCAATAGAGCAAATCCCCAGAGATCAAAATACTCAGGCCGACGCGCTAGCTAACCTTGGATCGGCACTCAATAAGCCGTCGTTCGACGCTATTCCTATGATCCATCTAGCGACCTCGTCTATTGAAGACTCTAAAGAAATATGTGCTCTTAGCACGGAAGACAGTTGGTTGTCCGACATCAAAAATTACCTTATGCACAACCAACTACCTGAAGATCGAATGGAAGCTCGCAAGATTCGATTCAAAGCATCGAAATACATAATTATTGGCAATAGACTCTATCGACGTGTCTAAATCTAAGATGCATCGATAATTCCGAACATGTACAAAATATCTTAAAGGAGATGCATGATGGCGAATGTGGCAACCACTCAGGTGGTCGCAGTCTTGCAAATCGTATCTCACGACAAGGCTATTAGTGACCGACATTAAGGCAAGATTCCCCCAGGTACGTCCAAGTCTGTGACGCATGTCAACGACATTCAGGTATGACCCACCAACCCTCAGAACCTTTACATACGTCCTTAATTCCATGGCCTTTCATGAGGTGGGGGAATGGACATCGTTGGCAAATTACCTCCTGCCCCAGGGCAGAAGGTCTTTATGTTAGTCCTTACAGATTATTTTTCTAAATGGATAGAAGCAGTCGCTTACTCCCAGATTCAGGACAAATAGGTTATTTCTTTTATCCAGACTAACATCCTATGCAGGTTCGGAATCCCTTCCGAAATCGTGTGTGACAATAGGTCGCAGTTCATAAGTGATCGTACACAACGATTTTGTGAGGACCGTAATATCAAACTTACGACCTCAACCCCACGTTATCCCCAATCTAACGGTCTTGCAGAATCGAGCAATAAAGTCATCATCAATTCAATCAAGAAAAGACTTAAGGCCGCAAAAGGGAAGTGGGTCGAAGAACTCCCATCGGTCCTATGGGCCAATCGTACGACGCCCCGAACATCGATAGGGCAAACGCCTTTTTCATTGGTCTACGGTTGCGAAGCCGTCTTTTCTATTGAAATACAGCTCCCGACATTGAGACATACGTCCGTCGATCATAATTTGGTAGACCTAAGCTACGACCTCGACGCTCTTGAAGAGTTAAGAGAGTCTGCTTTAGTCAGGATGGCATCTCAATGACAAGTTGTTGAGCGACATGTCAATAAAAATGTTAAGGCCAAAATCTTTCAGAAAGGTGACTATGTCTTGCTGTTCCAGAACACTAAGGAACCAAATGCAGGTAAGTTGTCCACTAAGTGGGAAGGACCTTATCGAATATCCGAGGTCGTCGGAAAAGGTGCTTACAGGCTTCAAACCCTCGACGACCAAGACATCCTACGAAGCTGGAACGCAGTACATCTAAAAAAGTTATTCTTTTGAATTTTTATTTTTTTCGATTTACTTCGACAAACGATTACTGACTTAAGCATCGGAGGGTCGTTGGTCAAACCAACGACCACCCTCGAATCTTACATTTGCAGATTCCCAGGATCGCACGAATGTCAGTCTTACGACCTTCATCGTGAAGAATAAAGTCTCTAAGACTTGCATATCACAAAAGGAATCTTAGGATTCATTAAACAGGTCTTATGATCATCACATGTGTTCTTTAAACTAAGTGTCGGAATCAGAGTCTTATGACTTAAATTCCATACTTATAATATTTTCTCGGCCCGGACGCCCGACTACTTCCAAAGTTATATGTACCTGTGCCGTATGATTCTACGTTCGCTTTACCACTTTCTAAACTAGCTTATTTTGTTTATTTACGACAATGTAAAGCACAAGAAAGTATAATGAAAAACATACTTGTATTAATCCAAAGGTGGTACGAGACAAAGACACGACCACCAACGGTCGCCCTAGAACAAAATAAAAATTACAAAAAGCTCAAAAGCCTACTGAGGGCCCTGGTCGACTCCACCCTCGTCTTCCGCACTGCCCATCTTGGTCTCCATGGAGTCAGTGTCGTCGACCCTATCCTCTTGATCGAGATCTTCCTCGGTCCCGACGTGTTCGAGGAAGGACGCGACTTTGGCCTCTGCGCCAGCCAAAGGGTTTTCCCCTATAGATGACGGCGCATAATCGCCGCCCTGACCTTCAGACGGGTCAGCGCCTTGAACAAGAGGAGCTTCTCCTCCAAGGCCCCCGTCTTGGCCTCAGCGAGCTTTACCGACATCTTGAGCTCCCCCACCTGTTTTTCGTGCACGGTGAGGGATGCTTTAATCGTCGTCACCTCTGCTTCATAAGCAGAGGCCCTTTCCAACGTCTCATTGAGGCGATTTTAGAGCTCCTCCTTCTCCAGCGACGACGTCTCCAGAAGGCTCTTGAGATCGTCCACTTGAATGGAGAGAGCCTCCGCCTTGGCCTTAGCCGCCCACTCATCCTCTCGAGCCTTACGCTCGTCCTCTTGTGCTCGCTAAAGTTTCTCAGCGATGCAAGGTTCGTCCTTCTTGAGCTTCTCTAGTTGGCTGAAAAGGCACAACGACGCCTGAAGCGCCTGCAGTCGCATAAAAAGACATAAGGTAAGTCTGACTTACTAAGAGAGGAAGAGACATACGACAAAAATACTTACCAGGAAGGCCATGCCTGCGACGTGAGACCCTGTCTCGTCCACGGTAGCGCCGCAGTAACGATCCTTGAAGGCTGGTAGGAGGAATTTTCCCAAGTAAGGGAAAATCTTCGTCTTATCCAGGACTCCGTCCAATAATAAGTCCGACGGTAACAGAAAGTTTACCGTCGTAACTTCAGGGGACCCCTCCGTCTAAGGACCCTTCCCCTTCTCCTCTGCAGTAGACGACCCAGGCGGCGTCGGTGTCATCTTCGGCACGTCCGAAGACGTCTTCACCTTCTCAGGAGTGGAGACCTTTAATGGCTCTCTACCCATCAACGACGGTTCCCTCGAGGGAACCGACTTGGTCTTCTTCAAGACCTCCGACCCCAAAGTCGTAGGATCCTTCCTCTTCATCTCCTTGGCCTTCTTAGCCAAAGCCAGTTGGGCTTCTCTCTTCGCCTTACCCGAAGCAGACTGCATATCGGAATCACCTACAAAATAATACAAGTGTCAGACACTGTTATACGACTCAAACAGAAAAAGTACGATTAACAGAATACTTACTTGTCGAAGTCTCTTGTTGACTTCTTTCTTCAGCTTCTGAAGTACTGACGGTCGTATGACGAGGAGAGTCAAATAACTCTCCGACCCCACAAGAAAAAAGTCTCGCAACCTTTTCTTGGGAATCAACAGCAGGACCGAACCTAGCAAAGTCGATATCTGAAAACAAAGATGACAAAGGATTAGTGTTAATGCCAAAAATCGCACCAAAGGGACAACTTAAGGTCGATGTGGACTTTAACAACTAAAGAAAGGAATCTTTCGACAAAGGCGTGCAACAAAGACAAAAATGTAAATGAGGAAAAGGATTTGATGACGCAGGAAAAACCTCAACAAGGAAAAAACCTGCGAACGACAGTGGATGTCGTCGCTGCACTATGGTCGCCAATCAGGGGCGATGTCCTTGGTGTTCTGGGTGCCGATCGTACAGATATTACAATACAAATGAAGGAAAAACTTCGAAATGTAAAGTACAAATGTTTGGAATGTAAAAACAGTGTGCGTCGTGTGTGAAAACCATGTATAAAATGTTGGTCGAGAGCGAAAGTCTTGCGTCGAGAGTGATCTTCTATGAATGATCTCTTTGCTTCGAATGAATATTATTCGAGTGTTTATGTTTACTTTTGTTGTTCGATGCTCTTGGTCTCTCTCTCTCTGTGTTATCTGGTGTTGATCAGATGTCCTGAACTGATGATTGAGCTGGAATTTTATAGTCTTCGGATGACTTTAATTGAATCATTAAGATCTTTGATGATTGTTGTAACGATCTTCGTCTTCAATGTGAGTTTTGATGCTCATAACTGATTTCGTCGGTTATAGCCTTTTGTCTATAAATGACTTTGACTCCTGCATTAAACACTTAAACAAATATAACAGTTGTATAACGCGTTAGTCGGTCGAGGTCGTACGGTTTTATGCGACGGTCGTGCGGAACGGGCGACGTCGAGGTCGAGTGTCGTGATGAACTCTTGACTTACCTGTTTGGAGGGATGACGGAGGTTCTTTGGGTCTTCGTCGGGACCTTATCTTAATACAAGGTATAACTCATGACATGCGTCTTACCTTCTCTGATCGTGGTCGAGACCTGTGAAATTTTGCCCAAACAGTTTGCCCCTAAAATTTGAAAGTAGGATGGCAAATTCGAATTTTAAATTTTGCTCGTCGGGTGTTTAGGGTTCTACGTTACAAATACCCTGGTTGTTTCGGAACCGAATTGGTTTAATTCTAACCGAACGAGAAGTCGAAGAGAGAACGAGGTCGTGATGTCATACTGACGTACGATTGTGCTTACCAGCTGTCTTTGACAGGTGTCGATGATCCCTGCGGTTGTACGAATGGACAAGGGCACGTGGCGATCATCTAAGGGATTCGATCATTTGCATAAATAGAGACCATAATGGATCACTTCCTTTTATGTCCTCTTTGAAAAAGTTTTTTAGTGTGGAATTCTTCTTTGATCCCTTGTTGTTCTTTGCTCAATACTTTTCGAAGTTTTTGAGTATCCATACGATGTATAGCCTTCCAAGATTTGAGGCTCTTTGAGGATGATTATGTTCGAGTCGATGAAGACTTTGATTGCAATAGACGCGACGTTCGTGGATCTTGCGCATCTGGCGACGATGTCCTTTGTATCCACGTCGACCCTTTCATCAGCCGTCGGGGGCAAGGGTATAAGGACGGGAGAATGTGAGGAGGAAATCATGACGATCAGCTTTATGTTGTCGTCGATCCTCTTGATTGACTTTGTCCTTGACGGGACGGAGTCATTTCCGCATCTGGGGAAATATCAGCTCTTATCTTTCAAGGAGCGTTTTCAAAAGATCTCCATCGAAGAGACGGGATCGCGTTTAGCTGGACTAGCGTTCTTTGTGAGTTTTTCTTGCGAAACTCGTGTTCCTAATATGTCCACCGAATGTTTGTTTAACATACCCCTTTTGTATTTTACAGATATTTCAATCTTCTTTTGTTAGATATGCGAAGATAGAGGAGATGTTGGACTGGAAATCGATCGTTGAGAAGATCATCTTCCTTCCTCTAACCTTAACATTAATCTTAAGAGCCGCATTCTAAAAATGTCGCGACGTAGGGCGTCAAATAACTCCTAACATACTCGTTTGATCCTTGCATTAGCTTCTTAGCGTGTTTTCGGGTATGACGAGGACTCAAAGGTCGAGACTGGGCATACGATCGACGCTCCTCTCTAGATTTAGGAGATGCTATGTTTTTTTCGCTTTGTATATTCGACCGTCGGTCGTTCCTATGTAATCGTTCGTTTCGTAAATGAATTTCATCCTTTTGTCGAAATTTTATTTCGATTTACATATGTCGTAGATAGATGTAATATCAACCGTATAACTTTGTTAAGTATAGAACGAGCGAAGAATCGTGCGACTTAGGCATTCATAGAAATATAACGATTGAAATATCATACGTTTGACTGGTATTGATAGGCTCAATTATTGACGTGTTAGAACGTACAAAATTTTTCTGAGTCCAAAAACTCAGATCGAGAGGTCGCTCAAACCTTATGATCGTGTAACCAAATTTCATGATGAAATTTGAATCATGTGCCCCTGTGATAAAACAATTAAGTTGCATGAGAGGAAGGTGATTTTAGAAAAAATACTTTTTCAAGTGCGTCGTATTCCAACTGCGTGGGATTTCTTGATTGTCGAGAGTCTGGAGTCGATTGGCTCCTTTACCAACGACTTCGGAGATGCGGTAAGGACCTTCCCATTTGATAGAAAGTTTACCGGCATTGAGCTCTTGAGTGTTTTGAAACACTCGACGGAGGACGTAATCGCCTTCTTGAAAGACTTTGACTTTGACGTGTTTGTTGAAATGTCGCTCGACTGCTTGTTTCTGAGATGCCATTCTGATCAAGGCTGACTCTCTAAGCTCTTCGAGGGCGTCGATATCATAATTTAAATCAATCATGTTGTGGTCGACTGAAGTATGCCTCGAAGTTGGGAGCTGGACTTCGATTGGCAGGACTGCTTCGCAACCGTAGACGAGAGAGAAAGGGGTTTGTCTTGTGGACGTGCGCGGTGTCGTGCGATTTGCCCATAGGACTAAAGGGAGTTCTTCGACCCATATTCCTTTTGCAGCTTTTAACCTTTTCTTGATCGAAGCTATAATGGTCTTGTTACTTGATTCAGCAAGTCCGTTTGCCTGAGGGTATTTGGGAGTCGAGGTTGTTAACTTGATACTCCTGTCTTCGTAAAATTGTTGGGTCCTGTCGCTTATGAATTGGGATTCGTTGTCACAGACGATTTTGGATGGAATCCCAAATCTGCATATGATGTTAGTCTGGATAAAAGAGATGACTTCCTTGGCCCTGATTTGAGAAAAAGCAGCCGCCTCACCCACTTGGAAAAATAATCGGTACGTACGAGGAGGAATACCTTTTGCCCCGGGGCCGGGGGTACTTTGCCAACAATATCCATTCCCCACCTCATGAAGGGCCATGGGATGAGTGTCGAATGCAAGGGTTCAGAGGGTTTATGTGACATACCTGCATGTCGCTGACAAGGGTCACTGTTCTGGACATACTTGACGACGTCTTGTCGCAATGTTGGCCAAAAATACCCTTGTCGAGAGATACGATTAGCCAAACTGCGACCACCGGAGTGCTTGCCACATTCGCCGTCGTGCATCTCGTGAAGGATTCTTTGGACCTGACTCTTGCTAATGACGCATCTTAGATTTAATCCTATCGATGATCGTCGATAGAGCTTATCTCCAATTATGGTGAATTTAGATGCTTTGAATCTGATCTTTTGGGCTTCCATCTTGTTTTCTGGGAGTTGGCCGTGCATAAGGAAATTTCGGATGTCGCACGACCAATCATCTTCTTCTTCTTCGATCTGGACGACGTCAATGTTCTCGATAGACGATGTCGGTAGATGGATCATGGGAATAACGTCGAATATAGGTTCGACCAGAGCAGACCCTAGATTTGCCAAATCGTCGGCCTGAGTATTCTAGTCTCTCGGGATTTGTTCGATAGAAAATGTTTTAAACATTTTTAATTTTTCTTTTGCTACCTTCAGGTACGCTGTCATTTTTGAATCTTTGGCCACGAATTCTCCATTCATCTGGTTCACGACTAGGAGAGAATCACTTTTGACATGTAGCGTGGTTGCCCCCGAGTCGTGGGCCATATTCATCCCTACGATCAGGGCTTCGTACTCGGCTTCGTTGTTGGTGGTTTTGAAATCGCATCGAACTGAGTATACTATCTTGCCTCCCTGTGGCGACTTTAAGACGACGCCTAGTCCTGAGCCTCTAATGTTGGATGACCCATCGACGTGTAAGATCTAGGGCACGTCGTCGTGAGTCGCCACAGTCGATACCTCGAGCTCTGCTTCTTTCTCCAATTCAGGGCTGAAGTCAGCAATGAAGTCGGCCAAGGCTTGCGACTTGATCGCAGTCCTGGGCTTGAAGTCAATGTCGTAGCTGCTGAGGTATATGCTCCATTTTGCTAAGCGACCTGTCAACTCAAGTTTTTTTAAGACAGACTTAAGAGGGAAGCTAGTTACGACAGTAATGGGATGCGACTCAAAATAATGTCGCAGTTTTTTAGCAGCTGTGACCAGCGACAAGAGCAATTTTTCCATAGAGGAATACCTGGTTTCTGCGTCCAGAAGAGATTTACTTACATAATAGATTGGCAGTTGCTCCTTTTCATCTTCTCGTGTTAGGACGACACTAACCGCATTTGGACTAACAGCCAGATATAGTTGTAAGATTTCATGGTCATGAGGTTTCGACAATAAGGGAGGCGACGTCATGTAGTTTTTGAGCTTTTGCAATGCCTGTTCATGATCGTCAGTCCAGTCGAAGCCTCTGTTCTTCCTGAGGACGTTGTAAAATGGATGACATTTATCTGAAGATCGGGAGATAAACCTGTTTAGAGCTGCTACCCGACCAGTGAGCCTTTGGATTTCTTTGTAATTCTGGGGAGATTTGATCTCGACAATGGCTTTGATCTGGTCGGGATTGGCTTCGATGCCTCGGCGAGTGACCATATAGCCCAGGAATTTCCCAGCGCTGACCCCGAAAGAACATTTCCTCGGGTTGAGCTTCATGCTATACTTTCTAAGGATATCAAACGATTACCTCAGTTGCTCGACATGGTCGATCACTTGTTTTGACTTGACCAGCATGTCGTCGATATACACTTCCATCGTATCGCCGAGATGGTCTTTAAACATTTTATTCACTAGACGCTGGTAGGTAGTACCTGCATTTTTTAGTCTGAAAGGCATAACTTTATAACAGTAAATACCTCGGTCCATCATAAATGCGGTTTTTTCTTGGTCCTCGACGTGCATTAAGATTTGATTGTATCCGGAATAGGCATCCATGAACGTCAGTAGTTCGTGCCCAGCTGTCGCATCGACCATGGCGTCGATATGAGGTAATTGAAAAGGATCTTTTGGACAGGCTTTATTGAGATCTGGGAAGTCGATACAAACCCTCCACTTTCCGTTCTTCTTTGCTACCACCACGACGTTAGCAAGCCAGTCGGGGAATTTTACCTCTCGAATCTTCCCTGTCTTGAAAAGATTGTCGACTTCGTCATTTATCACGTTATTCCTTTCAGGAGCGAATTTCCGTCGCTTCTGTTTAATAGGTTTGAACGGTGGGTCGACGTTGAGCTTGTGAGAGATGACGTCAGGATCTATGCCAACCATATCTTCATGCGACCAGGCGAAACAATCAGCATGTTCCTGCAAAAAAGATATTAACTTTCCCCTAAGACAAGGATTGATAGACGAATCGATTAAAACTTTTGGGTCAGGCTTGCTTGAGTCTAGAACGACTTCCTCCAGGCGATAATCGATGACTGTTTCAAGTGCGTCTTGTGCATTTTCGAGCCCCTCATGTGCTGGGACAGCGACTTGTTCGTTATTCCCCATTTTCCTGCAACAGAGAATAGAAGAAACTCCAAGAAAACGTAAATAGGACGCACGTTTGTCGAAGATTTTCTCTAGATGGGGTCCCACGGATGGCACCAAACTGTTAATGCCAAAAATCGCACCAAAGGGACAACTTAAGGTCGATGTGGACTTTAACAACTAAAGAAAGGAATCTTTCGACAAAGGCGTGCGACAAAAACAAAAATGTAAATGAGACAAAGGATTTGATGACGCAGGAAAAACCTCAATAAGGAAAAAACCTGCGGACGACAGTGGATGTCGTCGCTGCACTATGGTCGCCAATCAGGGGCAATGTCCTTGGTGTTCTGGGTGCCGATCGTACAGATATTACAATACAAATGAAGGAAAGACTTCGAAATGTAAAGTACAAATGTTTGGAATGTAAAAACAGTGTGCGTCGTGTGTGAAAACCATGTATAAACTGTTGGTCGAGAGCGAAAGTCCTGCGTCGAGAGTGATCTTCTATGAATGATCTCTTTGCTTCGAATGAATATTTTTCGAGTGTTTGTGTTTGCTTCTGTTGTTCGATGCTCTTGTTCTATCTCTCTCTCTATGTTATCCGGTGTTGATCAGATGTCCTGAACTGATGATTGAGCTTGAATTTTATAGTCTTCGGATGACTTTAATTGAATCATTAAGATCTTAGATGATTGTTGTAACGGTCGTCATCTTCAATGTGAGTTTAGATGCTCATAACTGATTTCGTCGGTTATAGCCGTTTGTCCATAAATGACTTTGACTCCTGCATTAAACACTTAAACAAATATAACAGCTGTATAACGCGTTAGTCGGTCGAGGTCGTACGGTTTTATGCGACGGTCGTGCGGAACGGGCGACGTCGAGGTTGAGTGTCGTTATGAACTCTCGACTTACCTTTTAGGAGGGATGACGGAGTTTCTTTGGGTATTCGTCGGGACCTTATCTTAATACAAGGTATAACTCATGACATGCGTCTTACCTTCTCTTATCGTGGTCGAGACCTGTGAAATTTTGCTCAAACAATTAGCAAAAGACAAAGTTAAGTACTAAAAAACGTACGACAAAACAAAATTTATATACCGCTGTGTAACGTCCCAAAAATTACAATAAATTTGAACTTTTAAAAAAAATACCTTCTTAATTAAATAAACCATAAGTGTTCAAAGCCCATTAAACGTTTATCAAAATCTCGTTAAGTTAAATAACCAAATCCAAATAACACAGCGGAAAAATGTAATGATTCTAAACATAATGTCTCAAAGTAAAAAGTCGTGAAAGTCTCCACAACGCTCCTGTGTGTACCGTCACGCCTTACTGCCACTCGTACCTAAAACAGTAATTTGTAGGGAAAGAGTAAGCACGGAGCTTAGTGAATTCAAACACGTACGTAAAATAGCAATCATATGAACACCACCCCTATCAGCAGATATATATAACAATTAACACATGCCAGTCTAAGAACACAAGCAAACTCAAGCAAACTCAAGCAAGAACACATGTGTATGTATCCATCAGTCTCCCCGAATTCATACAACACCGGTACACGTATACCTCGGTCTCCCCGAGTTCATACAACACCCATGTACGTATTCCTCGGTCTCCCCGAGTCCTCGGTCTCCCCGAGTTTTATACAACACCCAAGGTCTTATGCTAGACACTAACACAATCGGATATTACCCACAACCAAATCAGCTAACACGCACGAGCTACCGCAATGCACATGAAATCCCTATCCCACGCAGTGAGAGAACTCACCTCGAAAAGCAAAGTAGAACACCACGAACAGCGACAAGGACCCGTTAACTCCAACTCACTTCTTTCCACCTAAAGAAGTGTTATCAAGTGTCAAAGTGAAGTCCTAACCCGAAATTACAACTACAAGTCTAAACATGTATTTTCCAGCTTTTGGTACAGATTTGCAGGTCTGCTCGTGACCTGTTTAGCCCCCCTTAAACCCATCAAACCAGAAATATAATTCCATAACTAGAAATTTCTATGTCTTAGGTTTCCAGGGACATATCTCACGCGTTCAACCGAGGTCCCTACTATTTTATATAAATTTTCTCAGACAGACTACCCGAAACGTGAATTCCGGACCAGTCTGTGCTAATTGCCATTTTGGCCCTAGCTAGAGTCCGAATTAATTTTTCAGTAAAACATATGAAACTCATTAGACACAATTTTTGAGATTTTTGCACTGGTTTCACCTCAATCCGAGCTTCCTAGAATATTCCACGGATTTTACAAAACAGGGACAGAATAGGCGTTTTTCACATAAAATGATAACATTGATTCAAGGGTTTACGCATTAGGTTTAGGGTTGCGAATTAGGGTTAGGGTTTAGGTAACTAAGGGCTGGACAAACTAGGCACCACCCACTGCCACCTCAGGCAGTGGTGGCCGACGGTGGCGCGTAGGCGGCAGCCACCACCGGCGGTGGTGATGGTTCGGTAAAACAAACCGACGAGGCCAACGGGAACGATCCCACCATTCTAACTCGGCCACACACAATCGTGCTCGACCTAACAGCCGCAAACCCTCCATTACAGCCACCGTACTGGTGGTGCATGGCGGCGGCACCATGCCGGCAGCCATGGCTGCGGCGGCGGTGGTGGTTTCGCGGTTTTGGCATCGACGCAAGAAAGAAAACAAGGAGAAGAGGAACCTTACCTCGTGACGACGACACATCAGCGACCACACGAAACTCCGGCTCCCTCTCTGTCTCTTGCTCTCTCCCTCTCTCTCTCTCTCTCTCTCTCCTTCTCACACTTCACTTCGCTCTCTCCGGCAAGAACAGCGGTGGCGCCGGCGATGCTGGGGGTTCGGCGGTGGCAGCAGATAGGGAAGAAGATGGTAGGGATGCGCTTAGGGTTTTTCTTGTGGTGTTTCTTGCGTGCGACTATAACCGGGAACGAAAAGGGGAGGGGGTCGGTTCTTAAACCGATCCCATGCAAACATATACCACCAATATGCAGTTCTAGTCCCTCACTTTCAAACCCTTACACAACAAATTAAGGTTTTTACATAATTTAACATTCTTGGTCTTCCCTAACAAAACCCGTTAATACAATTTCGTCTAGAGAAAGATATTAAATAAATAAATTCGAAAAAAATAAAACCATACCGGGACACGGGCTTTACAACTCTCCCCCGCTTGAATTAGTCTTCGTCCTCGAAGTCTGTGTCCGCGAATAGCTCTGGATAGTTCTCCCGCATCTCAGTCGTGGGTTCCCAAGTCCACTCGAAACCTTTTTGGTGCTGCCACTGGACTTTCACTAAGCCAATTACCTTGTTACGCGAGGTCCTCGTCTTCCTGTCAATAATGGCAATCGGCTTCTCTACGTAATTAAGCCGCTCGTCGATCTGAATTTCCTCAAGAGGAATCACCTCAGACTCATTCACCATACACTTCCGCAACTCAGACACGTGGAAAGTGTTGTGAATCAAACTCAGCTCGTCTGGTAACTCTAAGCGGTATGCTACGTTTCCCATTCGCGCAATGACCTTGTAAGGTCCAATGTAACGGGATCCCAGCTTTCCCCGTTTACGAAATCGGATCACCCCTTTCCAAGGCGAAACCTTCAGCAAAACATAATCCCCCACCTGAAACTCCAAGTCTGATCGTCTCTTGTCGGCATAACTCTTCTGCCGACTCTGTGCAGTAACTAAACGATCTTGCACCATCTGTATTATCTCAGTCGTCTTCAGCACAATATCAATGCTCCCCAATACCCGTTGGCCAACCTCGCCCCAGCATATGGGCGTCCTGCACTTCCTACCATACAACATCTCGTACGGCGGCATGCCAATACTGGAATGGAAGTTGTTGTTGTAGGAAAACTCCGCCAAAGGAAGGTACTGATCCCAACTACCTCCAAAATCAATAGCACATGCCCGAAGCATATCCTCAAGGGTCTGAATAGTACGATCACTCTGCCCGTCGGTCTGTGGATGAAAAGCCGTGATAAAATGTAACCGCGTACCCATCTCCTCCTGAAACTTCTCCCAAAACCGAGGGGTAAAACGGGTGTCCCTGTCGGAGACTATCGAAATTGGCACCCCGTTCCTGGCTACAATCTCTCGCACGAAAATCTCTGCGAGCTTCTCCGCCGAGGAGCTCTCCCTGATGGCCAAAAAGTGAGCACTCTTGGTCAGACGATCGAGGATCACCCAAATAGCATCATTCCCACGTGGAGTCCTTGGGAGTTTAGTAATGAGATCCATCGTGATCTTTTCCCATTTCCACACCGGAATCTCTAAAGGCTGCAACTTCCCATGCGGCCGCTGGTTCTCAGCCTTGACCTTCTGACAAGTCAGACATTCCTCTACACACTTGGCGACGTCCCACTTCATGCCGGGCCACCATTAATCCTCCCGCAGGTCGCGGTACATCTTTGTAGCTCCAGGATGAATAGAAAACTTGGACTTATGCGCCTCGTCCAACAATATTTGCCTGTTCCCACCAGTGAAGGGAACCCAAACTCGACCATACCGGGTCAATAAACCCCGACTATCACGGGCAAAAATCGGTATTTCACCTGAAAATCTCTCGCGTTTGGCATTCTCGTCCAGAATCGCCACTTCCTGAGCATCACCTATCGACTCAAGGAGAGGTGCAACCACTGTTAACTGCTGACACAAACCCCGAAGTGGCTCACCAACTGGATGTCGACTAAGTGCGTCCGCAACAACATTCGCTTTACCCGGGTGATAAAGTATCTCACAATCATAATCTTTGACCATATCAAGCCACCTCCTCTGTCGCATATTGAGGTTTTGCTGGTCCATCAAGTATTTGAGGCTTTTATGGTCAGTGTATATCGTACACTTGACGCCATACAAGTAATTCCTCCAAATCTTGAGAGCAAACACCACTGCTCCCAACTCTAGGTCATGTGTCGGGTAGTTCGCCTCATGAGGCTTCAACTACCTCGAAGCGTAAGCTATAACCTTACCGCGCTGCATGAGCAAGGCGCCCAATCCCTGGTGAGAAGTGTCACAATACACTACCAGATCCTCCATACCCTCGGGCAAAGTCAACACCGGAGCCTCGCATAAACGTCTACGCAGCTCCTCAAAAGCCCTTTGCTGCTCCTCACCCCAACTAAAAGCCGCAGATTTCTTCGTCAATCGGGTCATAGGTAAAGCAATCTTGGAGAAATCCGGAATGAATCTCCGGTAATACCCCGCTAACCCAAGAAAACTCCGTACTTCAGTGGGAGTCTTCGGCACCTCCCACCACATCACTGCTGAAATCTTGGCCGGATCGACCATAATACCTTTATGATTCACGACATGTCCTAGGAATTGGCCCTCTCGTAACCAGAACTCACACTTTGACAACTTAGCATAAAGTTTCTCTCGCCTCAAAGCCTCCAACACTTCTCGCAAATGTGTCTAATGCTCTTCCTTCGACTTTTAATACACGAGATATCGTCGATGAACACAATCACCGACCGATCCAGCATCAGACTACACACCCTGTTCATGAGGTCCATGAACGCTGCTGGTGCATTGGTGAGCCCGAAAGGCATCACTACAAACTCATAATGGCCATAACGTGTACGAAATGCCGTCTTCTCCGTATCCTCACTTCTCGCCCGCATCTGATGATACCCCGACCTCAGATCAATCTTAGAGAACCACGAGGCTCCCTGTAGCTGGTCGAACAAGTCATCGATCCTTGGCAGAGGATAACGATTCTTTACCGTAAGCTTATTCAACTCACGGTAGTCTATACACATCCGTTGGGACCCGTCCTTCTTCTTCACAAACAGAATCGGGGCTCCCCACGGTGAACAACTCGGCTTGATGAACTCCTTTTCGAGAAATTCCTGTAACTGAGTGTACAACTCCTTCATTTCCGGTGGAGCCAAACGATAAGGTGCCTTGGCCACCAGAGCAGCACCCGGAACCAAGTCAATGCGGAACTCTACCTGTCGCTCGGGAGGTATCCCCAGTAAATCATCGGGAAATACGTCAGTAAACTCCCGTACAACTGGCACATCCTCCGCAGTCTTCTTCTCCTCGTTACCGCGCATGTCTATCACGTACGCTAAAAATCCCTGACCACTATGCTGTAAGTACCTCCGAGCTCTCGCAGCCGAACATATCGCTGAGGTCCGCCTGGGAGAGTCGCCTTGAACTAGCAATTCTCCCTCGCTAGGGGTTCGAACTCGTACTTGTTTGCGACGACAAACAATCTCTGCATCGAAAGCATCCATCCAATCCATGCCCACAATCACGCACAACTCACGCATAGCGATCGGAATCAAATCAATAGGGAATCTCACACCCAAGACTTCCAAGGTACACCCACGATACACGTCAGTAACCGTCAAGGTCCTATCATCAGCAACCTCAAAAGGGTAGCCTAACCGTCCTACACTACGGCCCAAACGCTCACTAAAAGTGTGAGACACGAAAGAATGAGTAGCCCCGCTATCAAACATCACCACAGCAGGCACTGAGTTAACTAAGAACGTACCTGATCATACAGTTTAAGCAAAAAGCAATTACGTACAATAATCAATAATAAAAAAGAATCAAGTGATGGAATATACCTGTCACCACTTTAGGCGTAGCCTGCGCCTCCTCCACTTTCAGCTGATGAACTCTACCTCGGGCCGCCTCGGGTCCAGCCTGACCCATATGACCATCAGTAATACGCAAGGGAGCAGCCGCAAGAGCTCTTTGTGCCCCACCCCATCAGCAACCCTCGGATTTGGGTAGTTGGCTTTCACGTGGTCCGTCTGTTTGCAGTTAAAACAGACCATCAGTGGTACCCTTCCATCACGACCGTAGTGTCCTACCTGGCCACACTTGAAACATTTGTCATCCCTCCTTCCGTTACCATCTATGGGCTTAAACCCACCGCTCCTTTGACTCGAGCGCGAGTCCGAAAACCTCGTCTTCTTCGGAACAGCCGATACTGGTGCCATGGTCTGCACCGCCTTCCTCTTCTTAACTTGCGTCTCTAACTCAAGTTCCTGTCTCTGGGCAGCCTCCATCATCGTAGCAAGTGTAGCATACTGCACAGTACTCACGAACTCCCTGATCTCGGTACGTAACATATCCTTGTACCGCGTCATCTTCATGTTCTCAGAAGCAGCATACTGGGGACAGAATAGTGCCATCTCCGTGAACTTTCGGTTCATCTCCTTCACGATCTCGGTAGTCTGAGTGAGCTCCAGGAATTCTTTGGCAATCCTCTCCATCTCCACTGGAGGCACATACTCTGCACGAAAACGTATGACGAACTCCTCCCAGGTCAAAGTAGTGCACTCAATAGGCGTCAAATAAGTAGCACACCAGTCTTTCGCTCCGTCACGTAACAGATTCACCGCAAAGCGAACCTTCAGGTTCTCAGGACAACCACTAGTAAGGAAAGCACACTCCATATCCGAGATCCAGCGCATACTGATAATCAGGTTCGAGTCTCCCTTGAACTCAGGAGGAGAACAAGCAGAGAGATCCCGATACTGAAACTCCCTCGCTCGGGGCTGCCCAACCACAGGGGGTGGAATCGTCGCGATGCGCTCCTCCATCAACACTACTACCTCATCACGAATGGCGGTAATAATCTCGGGGATCGCCTCCCCAATAGCATGCGTCACCTCGGCCGCGATCATCTCACGTATCTGCTCGGCAGTAACTCCAGTACCAGCATTTAGGTCAACATTGTTGTTCCTCCTTGTGATGGCCATTCTGGGTAAATATTACAATGAGTTATTAGCACACATTAAATCCTGCTAATTACGCTTACGCTCAACTCTTCGGGTTTCCCGTGACTTTCCCCGACTCGAGCAGGGACCCTGTGCTTCAGATAGTAGGAGCTCTACTACTACCTTCCACACCTATCCTTGCTCGTTCCGAGTCCCATCCCGAAGTACCCAAGTAGTTCCTTGCCGACAGTTATAACCCATATGCCCGTACCAGCATATGTCAACACTCTTCCTAGTTCACTAGGAATTTCACCCTATCCCATTACCCTTGCTATGAAGAAATCTCCACTAGTCATGATGAGCCGCCTCGCGAATGCACAGTCGCATACAGTGTGAAATCAGATAGACATTCGAATAAAAGATTCTATCCCACAACGGTTAGACTCAAACAAGAGCTGCGCAATAGAACTAAATAAAGAATTCTAAGGCTACATGGTTCCTACTGCATACAACTTATAAGGCACTCACTTAACAACCTGACTAGCATAAATTCCTACTAGCAAGTAATAACCATGCAGTACAGTGTAATAAGCACCAGGCAATCTAGCATACATACTCCTATGTTCTAGAAAGCAATAAATTACACTAAGTACTCTACCTTTTTCCCTTGGCATCGGCTGACTGTACACACTGCGCCTTCGGTCACCGTTTCGACAACGTACTTTTCCTTTCTTTTATTTCTCAAATATTTTAAAAGGGAAAAAGATAATCCCGAGCCGCAAACTTGAGTTCAAACACACCGAAATGTGTTTGATTCGCTCAAGCTGTGCTCTGATACCAACTTGTAACGTCCCAAAAATTACAATAAATTTGAACTTTTTAAAAAATAATACCTTCTTAATTAAATAAACCATAAGTGTTCAAAGCCCATTAAACGTTTATCAAAATCTCGTTAAGTTAAATAACCAAATCCAAATAACACAGCGGAAAAATGTAATGATTCTAAACATAATGTCTCAAAGTAAAAAGTCGTGAAAGTCTCCACAACGCGCCAGTGTGTACCGTCACACCTTACTGCCACTCGTACCTGAAACAGTAATTTGTAAGGAAAGAGTAAGCATGAAGCTTAGTGAATTCAAACACGTACGTAAAATAGCAATCATATGAACACCACCCCTATCAGCAGATAGATATAATAATTAACACATGCCAGTCTAAGAACATAAGCAAACTCAAGCAAGAACACATGTGTATGTATCCATCGGTATCCCCGAATTCATACAACACCGGTACACATATACCTCGGTCTCCCCGAGTTCATACAACACCCATGTACGTATTCCTCGGTATCCCCGAGTTTTATACAACACCCAAGGTCTTATGTTAGACACTAACACAATCGGATATTACCCACAACCAAATCAGCTAACACACACGAGCTACCGCAATGCACATATAATCCCTATCCTACCAAGTGAGAGAACTCACCTCGAAAAGCAAAGTAGAACACCACGAACAGCGACAAGGACCCGTCAACTCCAACTCACTTCTTTCCACCTAAAGAAGTGTTATCAAGTGTCAAAGTGAAGTCCTAACCCGAAATTACAACTACAAGCCTAAACGTGTATTTTCCAGCTTTTGGTCCAGATTTGCAGGTCTGCTCGTGACCTGTTTAGCCCCCCTTAAACCCATCAAACCAGAAATATAATTCCATAACTAGAAATTTCTATGTCTTAGGTTTCCAGGGACATATCGCACGCGTTCAACCGAGGTCCCTACTATTTTATATAAATTTTCTAAGACAGACTACCCGAAACGTGAATTCCGGACCAGTCTGTGCTAATTGCATTTTGGCCCTAGCTAGAGGCCGAATTAATTTTTCTGTAAAACATATGAAACCCATTAGACACAATTTGTGAGATTTGTGCACTAGTTACACCTCAATCCAAGCTTCCTAGAATATTCCACGGATTTTACAAAACAGGGACAGAATAGGCGTTTTTCACATAAAATGATAACATTGATACAAGGGTTTACGCATTAGGTTTAGGGTTGGGAATTAGGGTTAGGGTTTAGGTAACTAAGGGCTGGACAAACCAGGCACCACCCACTGCCACCTCAGGCATTGGTGGCCGACGGCGCCGCGTAGGCGGCAGCCACCACCGGCGGTGGTGATGGTTCGTTAAAACAAACCGGCGAGGCCAACGGGAACGATCCCACCATTCTAACTCGGCCACACACAATCGCACTCGACCTAACAGCCGCAAACCCGCCATTACAGCCACCGTACTGGTGGTGCACGGCGGCAGCTCCATGCCGGCAGCCATGGCTGCGGCGGCGGTGGTGGTTTTGCGGTTTTGGCATCGACGCAAGAAAGAAAACAAGGAGAAGGGGAACCTTACCTCGTGACGACGACACAGCAGCGACCACACGAAACTCCGGCTCCCTCTCTCTCTCTCGCTCTCTCCCTCTCTCTCTCTCTCCTTCTCACGCTGCACTTCGCTCTCTCCGGCAAGAACAGCGGTGGCGCCGGCGATGCTGGGGGTTCGGCGGTGGCAGCAGATAGGGAAGAAGATGGTAGGGATGCGCCTAGGGTTTTTCTTGTGGTGTTTCTTGCGTACGACTATAACCGGGAACGAAAAGGGGAGGGGGTCGGTTCTTAAACCGATCCCATGCAAACATATACCACCAATATGAACTTCTAGTCCCTCACTTTCAAACCCTTACACAACAAGTTAAGGTTTTTACCTAATTTAACATTCTTGGTCTTCCCTAACAAAACCCGTTAATACAATTTCGTTTAGAGAAAGATATTAAATAAATAAATACGAAAAAAATAAAACCATACCGGGACACGGGCTTTACACGCTGGTGTTCCACCCAGACGCGACCTAGGAAGTATCCTCATCTATACGTGTTGGTCCCGAAGGCCTACACAAGTTTGTAGAAGGGGGGGGGGGGGGGTTGAATACAAACACACAAATTTTACTTTTCTAAATTGTTTATTGATAAATCATTAACAATTTACAGCTTGTTGCGGATACAAGATTAAGGATAAACCTAAATCTAAACAAGTTGGAACACTAAGGTTTCTTGCACTAAGAGAGATAAGGAAATTACTAATGATAACCTATCTGAGATAAGAGATTTGAACTTGTCCAGAGTTAGCAAGTTACTTCAAATGAAGTGAGTTCATCTCTTTATATAATGCATGCATTTAATGCAAGTCAGTATATACTTTACACGTGTCATCAGCTGGTTGGTTGCATGTCATTGACCTTGGTTGACAACCTTAGTAGCCGTATGGATGAATAGTGTAGTATCAGAGTGGTTGTACGATTTCAGATTTTCGGAGGTTCTTTTCTGACATTTCGTACGGAGGCGTGCAAGGGTGGTTAAGACAAAAGTACTTTGTACGGAGGACTTCATGATCAGCTTTCGTTGATTCAGCGATTATCATTTACTATTCATTAGATGATAAAGTTCAGCGATAGCTGAAGTCTTGTACTTGATACTTCACGTTGAGTGCACAAATCTGAGTCTTCGCTGATCCGCATCAGTTCATTAGGAGACTTGTCGCTGGTTCTTGAGCTTGATCTTCGACTTCAGCGTAGAACCTTTGTTGACGTGAAACTTGTCTTCAGGGATCATAAGTAAACAACTAACTTATCAGCGATCATCATAATGACTGAATAGACTCAGCGCATTAATGATGAACAGTGTTCGCTGAATGTTTAATTTAAAAGAGCGAGAGTTCCTATCAGCGGTACTGGAAGATCTTAGTACTTATCAGCGATAGTGAAACTCTGATACATATTGTTACTTACAATTTTCACTAAGTATATAAGAGAGGGTCATTATAAATTACTGAGGGTTTGGATCAACAATCTCCCCCTATTTGATTATGACATAGCAACAAAGAAAATTGCTATTTAATGAAAACATAAGGATAAAAAGAACTCATAAAATATTTGTCCCTTTTACTGTTTTCTGGGATCTTTTTAGTACAGATAGAGTAAAGTACTTTCGCTGAAATCTTTCTTTAAAATATTGAATCAGGTTACAATGAAGAACAGAAAGATTACAAGTACAAGCGAAATAATTTACAAGTACAGAAGGATAACTGATACAATAGAGAAAAAGGAGATTATATCAGTTTTCAAAGGGTTCTTCCTTAATGAGAAGTTCATCAAGGGTCTTTTTAGTGGGGATCATCCAGTCAGGGACATTTACTCCTTGATTCTTTAACTTCAGAGAAGCTTCAAAAATCAAGGGCTTCAGGTGTCTAGCTTTGATGTTGCGTCTGACTTCACACCAGTATACGAGATCTCTGAGTTGTTCGATGGGAGCGATGTGGAGCTCAGAGACACGTTGAAAGTGAGGATTTCCATCATATTCTAAGAAGAATATACAATATGGATCACTTACCACTGTGCCAGGGATGAAGATTCCTCCAGGTGGTAGGGAGGTGTCAAGCATTGAAAGATCAGCATCAGGGCCAAGAACTTCAGCACGAGAGAAACCAATACCTGTTTCATTTCAAATGATTGGACCTGAATCAGAAACTTTCTTCTTCTTAGCAGAGGCTTTCTTCGGTTGAGGAAGAGTAGGAGGAATATCCACAGCAGATGAAAGCAAGTCGATCTGTTTGTTTAAGATCATCTCAACATGGCTTTTGAATTTTGAGCGTGATCCCTGAATGGCTAATTTCGTTTCTAACCATTCAGAGAGACCAAACTTTTCTAATGAAGCAGCATAGAAGGTTTGCTTGGTTTTGTCATCTCTGTAGACATCCACTTCAACAACAGGAACATCAACGAACATTTTTCCTCTGATGTTGGCTTTGATTATCTTGGATGGTCTTGATCGATAGGTCAGCATTTGATTAGCCCATTCCAAGGTTGTATCAGAGACCTTTGTCTTTTCTCTAACGATTTCTTGAGCATCATCCCAGAGCTGACGTTGAACGTCAATGGGAACTCTTTTCAGCTTGGGGTCTTTGATTGATCGTTGAGTAAGCTTGATGGCGTATTCTCTGTCTTTCTCTTCAGCTTCCTTCCTTTCAGCGATGAGGCGTTCAGCTCTGAGGTATTCCTTGTATTCAGCTTTTGAAATTCTGAATTTAGGAGGAACTGAAGGCAGTTGATCACGCCTTAGAAAGATTCGCTGATCCTCGAATCACTTTATTATTTCCTCTTTTCTCTTTTGATCCTCTTCACTCAGCTTTTGAGGAGCTGAGGAAGGTTTGTTTCTGTGCGAGAGAGGTTGTTCTTCTGGTTCATCAGTCTCAGAGATCAAATCTAAGACTGGGATTATTTCATCAGCAGCAGCTGGCTTTATTTGTGAAGTCGCAGTAGTAGAACCTTCAGCGATATCCTCAAACAGGGGAGAGGACTAGCTGAAACACAGCGATCTTTCAAGTAAGAACTTGGGTAGAATCAGATAGAGAGAATTTGTTCAAGTGTATAGGCTTGGGTAGAGGAACTGATAGTGTATGATAGAGGAGGGATGGAGTGAGAGATGTTTAGTGTACCTGACAAACCGGCTTTTCAAGCAAGATCGTCAGATTGTCATCTTCAGCGACGCTTTTGCCTTTGCCTTTCTCAGCTCCAGAGGCTGAGGGGTTTGTCTTTGTCCGCTCCCCTGTTGGTTCATTTATTGAAATTCCCTTAAGAGCTTTGATCCTTGGGGCAGGTTTGACGATAAAGAAGTCATCGTCATCTTCGTCATCATCATCATCATTATTCTTTGGAGAAGAAGATGGTTCATCATCAGGGATGTCGACGGCTTCATTATCTTCTGCTTCGGATTCTTCATCGTCTTCTTCGAGTTGCCCCCCCTCAGATACAGAGGCGAGCTTCTCGGTTCCCTCAGGGTTTTCATCTCCCTGAGGTCCAGCGATAAGATCTTCATTCTTCTCTCCCCTGATAGATTCATCATGGGAAAGGTCTTCAGCGCTCTTTTCAAGATCCTCAGCGCTCTTCTCCTCGGTATGTTTAGCGCTCTTCTCCCCCTCTTTCTCATGATGACTGGGGGAGGAATGGGCAGACTCTTTAGCTGTGGGAGGCTCTCTGTCTTCTTGGCCAGAGATACCCACACAGCTTTCAATCTTTGCTAATCTGACTTCCAGGCCAGTTATAGCAGGATTGATCTTTTCCAGCTCTTTGCGATCCGTCGCTGTGAAAGTTTCCAATGCAGGGGTAGGGGTCGGTTCAGGAGCTGGAGTATTTGCCTTGTTGAGTAGCTGCTGGATCATCGTTTTCATCTCACCAACGTCGGTCTTTACAGAGCCTAAGTCAGTCTTTACAGCTGACATATCACCCTCTAGTGCTCCAACCGATGTCTTCAGCGTTGTTACTTCGCCAGACATGGAGGAAACGGAGTTTTTGAGTGAGGTGTAGTCAGTGTAGATGTCAGCGAGAACTTTGGCGAAATCGCTGAGAGTCTTATCAACAATCTTGATGTCGTCTGTGGAAGCTTTCTTTTCCACCACCGTTGTCAGCTTTGTCAAATTCTCTCCAGCATTTGTTACAGCTGAAGAGTTGTTGGAAAGAGTAGTGGTGAGATCTGTCAGCTTGGTTTCCACGGACTTCAGAGAGGCGTTGATGTCTCCCAAATTAGGACCTGTAACAGATAAGTACTTGTGAACAAAGGAAAGCTCAGAAGTTTCAGGTTTAGTTACAGTGTATAGGATTTTATTTGTACCTGCAGGAGGATTGATGAACTCGTCAAAGTTGCAAGTTCCTGAAAAATGTTCCATATCCTCTTCGAAAGTACGGTGAGGTATGGTGATCTCTACAAGTCCTTTCTTCATCATTCGTTAAGAAGCGTCAGCGGTGGCTTCTGGAATGATGGCATCTCCAGTGTTCTTTGGAGGAGTGTCCAAGTGAGTGGAGGGAGAAGCGAAGGATAAGAATGGGGTTCGGGTTCTGAGTTCAGTGTTGGAATCGCTGAGAATCACTTCATCAGTCTTTTGAGAGACTGAGGGAGGTTGGGTAGTTTCCAAGTTTCTAACATCAGCGTTTGGAGACGCTGAAGTCTGGATTGGAGGGATAGCTTGCACGGGTGTGGCAGAGCGTACCACAGAACTTTCCTTCAGCTCTTCAGAATGAGCTGAGGAGTCTTCAACATGGGATTGCTGGGGTTGCTCCTTGGTTTTCTTGATCCTTTTGGAATCAAGTTGGGTTGAAGAGTGTTTCCTTTTCGTAGAAGGAGAGGATTTTGTGGCCGGGGTATCAGCGATGGGTATTGTCGCTGAAGGAGCCATAGAAGTCGAAGAATTAGGGTTAAGAAGAGAGAGAAGGGTAGAGAGACGTACCTCATTGTCGACAGGTTTGAAATCGAGCACCTTAGGGCCAACCTGAGAAAGTTTCAGGTCACCCTCTTGAGGATAGCTGTCCTTCAGGCCATATTGGAAGATGGCGCTGATGAATCGGGGGTAGGGAACCCATGCAGGTCTGTCAGCAGCAGAATCTACCTTTTGTACTAGGTCATCATAAATGATAGATGCCCAGTCAATATGTAGACCTTTCAGCAGTACGTATCCCATAGCCTGCTGAGGTTGAGCGGCTTGATCAGAGGAGCCGGTCTTCACTGTCATGCAGCTGATCAGGTGTGCGAAGATGAAATTCATCTCGCTGGGCATTTTGGACTTCTTTATCAGCGTCAGCTTCTTCTCGGGCTTCTTGTCCCATCCAGTTTCCCAGATGTAACCCATTGCATCAAAAAATGCAATAAGAGCTTCTTTGTCAGCATGCTTCTTATGGTCAGGGAATGGAACAAACGGTTTTTCTTTGGTAGCGTTGGGAAGGTTCAGGGCTTTTCAAATGATTGCGGGGGTTATCTTAATTGTGCCATACTCAGTATCGCTGAGTATGCAATCGATGGTTTTGGATGCATCTTTGGCGGAGGGTAGCTGAGTGTGTCTGGCAGAGTACCAGAACTGGGATAGTAGTAGCTGACTTGCGGGAGGTGTGATGGTTAGGGCTGTTGAAATGCAGCAGTTTTTCAGGAAATTCACAGCATCATCCAGATGTGTGACTTGCTTTCGAGGAGGAAACTCGAGAAGCGCAGAGAGGTTGTTGACCTTAGTCCAATCTAGTTGATCCAGCTTGAACTAAACCTGAGGGGCTTTGATGATGTCCACTTCCTCAGAGTCAGTGGAGATGTTCTCAGCGGTTACATTTATCTTTGAAGTTGCCATTTCTCTGTATTATCAGTTCAACCAAAGATGTTAACAAATATGAATTGTCTTAATATGGAAAGAATTTCCATTAAGATAATTCGAATTTTGTCCATTTCATTCAGACATAAATGTCTTAATGAAGATTAGGTTTTTTCTTGATTTTTAACAGAAATTTAAAACCCATAAAGTCCTGTATTCTAGTTTCTAAAAGAAATCTGGATACGAATGAAGAACAAGTTTAAGATTTTTGCATTTAAACTTGAAGAACAACCATGAAATGGTTGTGTTCATAAAACCATGAAAGAAATGATTTCATTTTACAAAGTTCTTTTGTTTGATCTTGTTTAAAACAATGAGAAGATCGGAAACAAGTTATACTCATTTGGTAATAAATAAGAACATATTAACCTTGATGTTTTGATGAAGAAGATGATGAATAGTTCTTTGAAGATTTGAGAGCACAAATGCAACAGTAATTCTTTTCTTGCGGAGGAAGATTGATCGCGTAAAAAACAAATATAAACCAAGAGTTTGTTTATATAGAGATTTTAGAAAGAGAAAATCTTTGAGCGGGAAAAGATTTTCATCATGACACGGACACGTGTTTGCATTTGATTGGAAGTTTGAACGAAACGTGCAAACGTGTGTCAGAAAGAAATCGTGCCTGGTGTTATCCGTTGTAATGACGTCACAACTGTCCTTTCATATTCTTGGTTGTCTCTGAGGTTTTGAAAAACTCAGGGACTCTTTGAAAACATGAAGCACTGAATAGAAATATCAGTGAAGGTTTTAAGAAATTTCAAAAAGTCGTTGTTAAGGAAGAGATATTCAGCGATGCAATTTATTTTGAAATCTTGCATTTTCATGCGTTTGTCAGATAGAGAAAACATACCTTGATATCAGCGAATCAAGTTTATTCAGAGAGAAGATGATGAAATGGATTATATAAGTTGATTTTATCCTATCGCTGATCAATGTGAACCGCTGAAGATTTTACCCTTCAAAGTTCAGCATTCCAAGCTCGCTGATGAGAAAGTTGAATCTTGTCTCATCAAGAGGTTTGGTAAATAAATCAGCTAACTGATAATCAGTTGGGATAAAATGAAGTTCTATATCACCATTCATCACATGATATCTGATTTCTATGTGTTTTGTCTTTGAGTGTAGCACTGGGTTGTTGGCTATAGCGATGGCACTTGTGCTGTCGCAATAGATTGGAATTTTGGAGAGCTGAAGATCATAGTCTTGTAGCTGATTTCTCATCCACAAGTCCTGAGAACAACAGCTTCCAGCGGCTACATATTCAGCTTCAGCTGTGGAAGTGGACACTGAGTTTTGCTTCTTTACTTGTCCAACTTACCAGCTTTCCACCCAGGAGCTGACATCCTCCTGTGGTGCTTTTCCTATCCATTTTGCAACCTGCAAAATCACTGTCTGAATAGGCGGTTAGATCGAATCCTGAGTCTTTGGGATACCAAAGGCCTAGATTCGTTGTACCCTTAAGATATCGAAAGATTCGCTTTACATCTTTCATATGAGATATCTTAGGTTCAGCTTGATATCGTGCACACAGACATGTTGCAAACATAATATCGGGTCGGCTAGTTGTAAGATACAATAGTGAGCCGATCATCCAACGGTACAGCGTGACATTGACAGGAAAACCCTTTGTGTCCTTATCAAGTGTCAGCGGTGGTGCCATAGGGGTTTTCATAGCTGAACTTTCAGTTAAGTCGAATTTCTTCAGCATATCTTTAACATATTTTCCCTGATTAATGAAAGTTCCTTTTTCAGTTTGCTTAATCTGAAGACCAAGGAAATATGTTAGTTCACCCATCATACTCATCTTTCATTCTATCAGCGAAACGAGTACAAAGTTCAGGGTTAGTAGAACCAAATATAATGTCATCAACATATATTTGAACTAGAATGATATGACCTTTCACTTTTCTAAAAAATAGAGTTTTGTCAATCTTACCTCGCTCAAATTTTTCAATATGGAGATAAGTGGAAAGAGTGTCATACCATGCACGTGGAGCTTGCTTTAAGCCATAAAGTGCCTTGTCCAGTTTATAAACATAACCTGGACGCTTAGGATCTGAGAATCCTGGAGGTTGTTCCACATACACTTCTTCATTCAGCTTTCCATTTAGAAACGCTGACTTAACATCCATCTGATGTACAGTGAAGTTTTTGTGTACAGCATATGCTAAGAAAAGACGAATAGATTCAAGTCATGCTACTGGAGCAAATGTTTCGTCATAATCTATGCCTTCCTCTTGTCTGTATCCCTGAGCAACAAGACGAGCTTTGTTGCGAGTTACAGTACCATGTTCGTCCAACTTGTTTCGATAGACCCATTTAGTGCCTATCACCGTTTTGTCAGTTGGTCTATGAACGAGTTTCCAAACTTTGTTTCTTTCGAATTTAGTCAGCTCTTCTTGCATAGCGCTGACCCAGTTTGGATCTCTGAGGGCATCATCTATTTTCTTTGGTTCAGTTAGAGAAATAAAGTTAACAAATAAACAAATATTACTTGCACTTCTACGAGTCTGAATACCAGCGTTTGGATCACCAAGAATTTGATCGATTGGGTGATTTACAGTCCATCGCTGAGCCGGAGCATACGTCGCTGACTCAGTCTGAACTCGAGAAACTGAAGATGAGGCTTCAGCTACTTCTGGATTATCAGCTAAGAGAGGAATGTTTGCATTTGTCACTTCATTCACTGATTGCTGAGAAATAGATGGAATTTCTGAGACATTTGGATCAACTGCAGGTATAGTGTTTATAGGAACAGCTGAGACCCAAGATGTTTCAGCTTCACTATTCTACATATCTGGAATGATAGTAGGACCATCATTTTCTACGGTGTGAGCATGAGGAGTGGGAACTTCTTCTGAATCACCAAGATGAGAAAACATCCATTGATTCAGTTCTTCAGTATCAGCGGACGGTTTAGAGTTCGCTGAACGGGATTCGTCAAACGTGACGTGAATAGTTTCTTCTACAGTTTGTCTTCTACGGTTGAAGACTCTGAAGGCTTTGGAGACTGAGGAGTATCCAAGAAAGATTCCATCATCAGCCTTAGGATCAAACTTTCCAAGGGCATCTCTGTTGTTCAGTATGAAACACTGACATCCAAAGATGTGAAGAAAGCTGATTGAAGGCTTTCTCCCATGAAAGAGTTCATAGGCTGTCTTTTTGAATCTTTTAACTATCAGCGACCTGTTTTGCGTAAAACAAGCAGTGTTGACAGCTTCTGCCCAAAACTGAGTAGGCGGGTGAGAATCGATGAGCATTGAACGTGCAGCTTCAATAATTGTTCTATTTCTTCTTTCAGCGACTCCATTTTGTTGCGGTGTTCTCACTGACTAAAAGTTGTGAGAAATACCCTTACTCTCAAGGAAGGAATCAAGAGAACTGTTTTTGAATTCAGTTCCATGATCACTCCTTATTGAGCGAACAGTCATATTGTTCAGAGTTTCCATCTTCCGAACAAAGGTGATGAGTTCTTCAGGGGTGTCACTCTTAGAACGGAGAAACATTACCCAAGTGTAACGAGAGAATTCATCAACTATGACCAGCGTATATTTCTTTCCAGCGATGGATTGTTTGTTAACAGGGCCAAACAAATCCATATGGAGTAGTTGAAGAGGTGATGACACTGAGGAGACTTGCTTTGACTTGAAGCTTGCCTTGGTCTGCTTCCCTTTTTCACACGCTGAACATAGAGACTCTTTGGCGTATGAATGCTGAGGTAGACCAGTGACTAACTCTTTGGAGGAAAGAGTATTCAGTGTCTTGAAATTTAGATGCGATAGCCTCTTATGCCATAGCCAGTTGACATCAGAAGATGCCTTTGAGAAGAAACAGGAGTTCTCAGTGGTTGTTGAGTCCATGTTTATTACATAAACATTTTCCAAACGATAACCACTGAGAGCTATCTTCTCCTTTTTGTAAGTGACAAAGCAGGATTCCTTAGTGAAAATCACTTTGTTATCCATGTCGCAAAGCTGACTGATGCTCAGAAGATTATGCTTCAGCCCTTCAACATGTGCGACTCTTCTGAAGGAGGTTGTACCATTTGAAAGTACACCATACCCTCGGGTGTGTCCTTTTCCATTTCCACCGAAAGTCACAGAGGGACCTTTCTCTTCCTTGTATTCAGCGAGCATGTTTTTCTTTCCAGTCATGTGTCTAGAGCATCCGCTATCGAGATACCAGATACCCTTCTTAACCTGCAATACAAAGGAAGATTAGTTTTTCTTAGGTACCCACTTAACCATGTATACACGTTTGTCAGTGGAAGTAGTTGGAATAGAAGGTTCAGCGGTCTTCGCAGCATTTGAAGATTCAGCTTTGTCTTTCTTCACTTTGGTTAATTTCTTAACTTCAGTGGTAGAATTCACCTTGACCTGATTTGCACCAGGGTTGGTCTTCTTTGCCTTGGGGGCAATCTTCACCTTAGCTATCTTTTCAGCTTTGGTGGTTGTGGGGCACTTACTAGCAATATGATCAGTGAGTCCACAGTGATAACATTTCCTATAACTAAAAGTAGTTCAAGGACCACTTGTATGCTGAGCTTTTAATTTAGAATTAGAAGTACCAGCACCAAGTAAGCTATTGGCTTTAGAAATGGGACGAACATTCAGTTCTTCAGATTTCTTACCAAGGACATCCAGACTGAGTCTAGGAGTAGATCGCTGAATAGATCCAGAGATCATCTTTCTAGATCCAGAGGGGTAGGTCATTGAGGCTTTAGAAGCATTCAGCTTTGGTACTAAGGTACCCTTCTGAGGATTTTGATAAATAACAATTCCTTTACCTTTGTCTTTAGAGACAGAGGTAGGTTTTGAATAAACCATTTTCTCCTTACCTTTTGAGGAGGTAGGAGTTTCCTCAGGGATTGGTGTAATGGACGAGGAGCACTGAGATGATGAAGTGTCAGCGACTGAGGATACGAGCGTTCCAAATTTAAGCATTGAACGTTCAGTGTTTGGTTTTGGAGTATCATATTTATAACCCAGACCACGTTTATCACTCAGAGGAATATGAGCCTTAATTATCTCAGTGATCTTTGTTGAAGAATTACACCATCCTTCAACAGTAGCTTGTTCAACTTTTAATGCAGCGATAGCTTCTGCTCGTTCGATTTTGACTAGCTGATTTAAATAGACTTGATCTTTAAAATCATCTTCAATTTTAGAAAGCTTTTCTATTTGAAGGTGGCAGTTTTTAAGCTATTCAGCGAGATCAAGATTTTGGTTTTCAACCACAGTTTTGCCGTTCATGGCTTCGTATAAACTTCTAGTCAAGAGATCGATCTTACAGAGACTATCAGCTTCATCAATATTTGCAACATTGGTAAAGAAAGAAGGTGATGCCTGAATGGCAGATGTTGAAGTGGAGGGAATGTCTGAGCTTTCTTCCTCTTCTTCAATCTTGGCCATGAGACATTGATTTGCTTCATCATCTTCAGAGTCAGATGATGATGCTTCTTCATCAGAAGCAACCCAATCATAGTCAGCCATCAGGCCTTTTCCTTTCTTCTTAAAGCTTTTCAGCTTTGCATACTTCTCCTTCAGCTTTGAGTATTTGTCATCTTTATTCCTTGGAACAAAGTTTTTCTTTGAGAAAGCTGAAGGTCTTGTGACTTTCTTTGACCTGCACTCATTAGCGAAATGACCTGTCTTTTCGCAGTTGAAACAAGTAGCAGTAGCCTTATCAACAAAAGCTGATGATTTAGGCTTTTCAGTTATGGAAAGAGGTTTGTTCTTTCTAAACATTTTCTTCTTGGCGAATATCCTGAACTTTTTAGTTAGGAGAGCCAAGGATTCATCATTATCTGAAGAATCAGAATCTGATGACCTTTCAGAGTTACTTTCTAACTCAGTGATAGTGACCGAAGGTCGCTGAGTAGAAGGTTCCTCTGAGATTAAAGCAACAAGGGTGCTTTTGGAATCTTTTACAAGATTCTTCTTAAGATGGCTAGATTGCTCATGATTCAGCAATGTACCATATAAGGTAGCAAGGGTCATTGATTTAAGATCCTTTGACAGCTTGAGACACATGGAAAAATTGTCCCAGCTTTCAGGTAAACATTCTAGAAACTTTGTCAGCACTTCAAAGTTAGAATATTCCTTACCAACAGTTTTTAGATCTATAATTAAGCAATTAAAACGTTGGTGAACTTCAGAGAGAGTTTCATTCTTACCAGAAATGAAGCTTTCGTATTGTCTTACCAGGTTGATCTTTCTTGAGTCCTGGACTTTAGACGTTCTTTCATACTGAACACATATTGTGTCCCACATGGCTTTTAATGATTTCAGGTTCATGACGGAATGGTAGACTTCGTCAGGAAGGGCCATGGATAGTATGGATCTGGCTTTTGTATCTATAGCCACTTTCTTCTTATCTTCGTCGGTCCACATGTGTATTTCCTTAGGAATCAGCCTTTCTGGAATAGCAGGTCTATTTGCAGTGGCTAGAACTAAAGGATCAATTGTTACAGGGATGTGTGGGCCGTTTTCAAGATAGTAGGTCATAGTAGGGTCTACACCTTCTAAGAAGAGCATCATCCTATTTTTCCATAAGTTGAAGTTATCTCTGGAAAATCTAGGGGGTTTTGCAAGAGAACCATTGTCTATATAATTTGTGTTTGTATTGGAGGCCATTTTCAGATAATAGCAAGGAAGAGAAATATCTTAGATTAGATCTTGTTTATGAGATTAAACAAATCTGCTCTGATACCACTTGTTGGTCCCGAAGGCCTACACAAGTTTGTAGAAAGGGGGGGGGGGGGGGGGTTGAATACAAACACACAAATTTTACTTTTCTAAATTGTTTATTGATAAATCATTAGCAATTTACAGCTTGTTGCGGAGACAAGATTAAGGATAAACCTAAATCTAAACAAGTTGGAACACTAAGGTTTCTTGCACTAAGAGAGATAAGGAAATTACTAATGATAACCTATCTGAGATAAGAGATTTGAACTTGTCCAGAGTTAGCAAGTTACTTCAAATGAAGTGAGTTCATCTCTTTATATACTGCATGCATTTAATGCAAGTCAGTATATACTTTACACGTGTCATCAGCTGGTTGGTTGCATGTCATTGACCTTGGTTGACAACCTTAGTAGCCGTATGGATGAATAGTGTAGTATCAGAGTGGTTGTACGATTTCAGATTTTCGGAGGTTCTTTTCTGACATTTCGTACGGGGGTGTGCAAGGGTGGTTAAGACAAAAGTACTTTGTACGGAGGACTTCATGATCAGCTTTCGTTGATTCAGCGATTATCATTTACTATACAGCAGATGATAAAGTTCAGCGATAGCTGAAGTCTTGTACTTGATACTTCACGTTGAGTGGACAAATCTGAGTCTTCGCTGATCCACATCAGTTCATTAGGAGACTTGTCGCTGGTTCTTGAGCTTGATCTTCGACTTCAGCGTAGAACCTTTGTTGACGTGAAACTTGTCTTCAGGGATCATAAGTAAACAACTAACTTATCAGCGATCATCATAATGACTGAACAGACTCAGCGCATTAATGATGAATAGTGTTCGCTGAATGTTTAATTTAAAAGAGCGAGAGTTCCTATCGGCGATACTGGAAGATCTTAGTACTTATCAGCGATAGTGAAACTCTGATACATATTGTTTACTTACAATTTTCACTAAGTATATAAGAGAGGGTCATTATCAAATTACTGAGGGTTTGGATCAACAATACGACCAAGCGTCCGTACACGACCGAGAACATATTTGGCCTTCCACCCACGATCGCAGACTATGGTGTCGGGAACCAACGTATGTCCTCCTTTTAGCCTAGAGGATAGGCTGTAACGGTGATAGTCGTCCGACTTCACGTCAAACGCCGTCAACAGATCACGCACTGTGAAAGGATCATCCCAATCACCGGTGATCCGATTGATCTCCTGAAAGATTTGCCAAAGTTTGGGCATGATCTGACCAGGAGATAAGTGGAAAATACCTAAAAACTCCCTAAAAGGATACTCGTGCATGACGAAGAATCCTCCTAAACACTCTGCCGGTCTAAGTTGATCGGGAGTGTATAACCGGATTTCGGCAGGAATACCCGCTGATATCCTAAAGGCTTCCACATCGTCCTTCTCTTGAAAAGAGCTCGCCGGCTCGGAGGAGACATAAAAGTTAGGCACGGAAATCTGTGCTACGTACAGGTCCATAAGGTCCTTATATGCAGAAGCCTTCTTGGCTATCGACTTTAGTCGCATGACGAAAAGAAGGGTAAAAGATCGTACTTTATGTGTCTAAAAACCTCGAACGATCGAACAAGCAGAGAAAATCCTCTAACTCTTTCTCTCGAAAAAATCTCTCAAAAATGTGTTGCAAGCGTAAAAAGAAAACGATTCCCCTGAATCGCGCTATTTATGGCAAAGATTGTGTCAGGTCGACCCTCTGGATGGTCGACACTTGTCCTTCGCCTTTTCGCATGTATAATGCCGATGGACGACACTTGTCCTCTAAACGTCTTTTCACCTCTAACACGCCGTCGTGGCGTCACGACCTTATCATTTCCTGCAATCCAAATCAAACCAAGACGGTTGGAATCCGACCAGACTCTCCCCAGGCGACACGTGTCGAAACACTTCGCCAGACTTAAAATTCGAATTTCACGCCTAAAATTCAAATTTTGGGAGCAAACTGTTTGGGTAAAAAATCACACCTCACGACCGACGTTAGAAAACTCAGATAACTTTTACATAAGACCACTCTTGTATTAAGACAAGGTCTTATAGGTTATTTATGGACGAGTACTCGGTCGTACGTTTTTATGCTGGCCGTACATTCCGTACGACCGACGTGTGAGACTTAAGACGGTCGTACGATTATACTAACCGTTAACAGTCAACATCCGTTTCTTTTGTTCATTAATGCAAGTCTAAGAGCATTCATGGTGCAAACGGCCAGTAACGGACAAGTAATCAATGGCATTAAAAGCCCGACAGCGGTTATGAGACTAACCATTAAGGCACATTTAATGACTAGCGGAAGATATTTAAAGGCCTACTCTACAACCGAAAAAGGGACTACAACTGTGTACCGAATCCACATCTGCTCCATCTATTTTTCTAAGCTATTTCACATCGAAAACACATCAATCTACAGAGCATTCGAACAAATATTGCTAAAGCAGTTCCGCACGACAGCAGTTTATTTCGCACGATTTACGCACGACACACGACATTTACACACAACTAAGTTTATTTCTACATTTATTTGTAATCTGTTGTACACAAAACTCTTGGTACAAAAGGACTTTCACCCCAGTTTGGCAACTATAGTGTACCGTCGACTCTCACAAGTCGATCGCGGTTTTTTCCCTCGTTTTAGGGTTTTCCGCGTCACCAAATCTCTTGTCTAGTTTACTTTTTCCTCGCGATTGTGTTGCTTGGTCTTGAGATACGTTTCTTTAGTTGTTAAAAGTCTACATCAAACTTAATTTGTTCTTTTGGGCAATTTTTGGCATTAACAGTTTGGCGCCATTCGTGGGACCCCATCTAGAGAAAATCTCAGACCATCACATACATCGCTCTAACGATCTCAAAAAGTTTTTGTTGATTCCAGGATAATGGCAGCCCAATCAGATAACGGAACGTGCGACCAACAAAGAAACTTACGACCGAGTACTTGTCTGTAAACAACTTGTAAGACCGTATCTTAAAACAGGAGTGGTCTTATGAAAATGTTATTTGAGTTTTCTATCGTCGGTCGTGAGGTGTGATTTTTTACCCAAAGAGTTTGCCCCTAAAATTTGAATTATAGGCTTGAAATTCGAATTTTAAATCTGACGAAGTGGTTTGACACGTGTCGCGCGGGGAGAGAGTCTGGTCGGATTCCAACCGTCTTGTTTCGATTTGGGTTGGAGGAAATGAAAAGGTCGTGTCGTCACGATGGCGTGTCAGAGGCGTAGAGTTGTTTAGGGGACATGTGTCGTCCATCGGCATGATGCATGCGAAAAGGCGATGGATAGGTGTCGACCATCCAGAGGGACGACCTGACACGATCTTTGCCATAAATAGCGCGATTCAAGGAATCGCTTTCTTTTTACGCTTGCAACACATTTTCGAGAGAGTTTTTCGAGAGAAAGAGTTAGAGGATTTTCACTGCTTGTTCGATCGTTCGAGGTTTTTTGACATATAAGGTATAATCTTTTACCCCTCTTTTCATCATGCGAATACAGTCGATAGCCAAGAAGGCTTCTGCGTATAAGGACCTTGTAACACCCTCAAATTTGAAACGAGCAACTAACATTAAAATTCCATAAAATCACCAAAATAGATGTAATCACTTCTACAATTCATTCCTTAAAATACCTCGGAATTTAAAACATTACAAGTCTACAATAAAATAACTTAATCGGGTATTACTTAACACCATAAGTTGCTAGTCCAAAACTAGATGCGGAATAATTCAATAATCAAGTCACCTCTCGTGCACTTTTACTAGCACTCTCCACTTCACAAGTAGCTAGAGCTACCCCAACCTGAGCCTGTTGCACATGCCGACAAATAAAAAGGGTTAGGCTTACGCCTAGTGAGTTCAAGCATTTTATCACGACTATATAAAAATTCATAGATCGAGAGGAGTGTAGTTTTTAGTCATGATTTCAAAAGAGTTTACTTTAATTACAAATCGCCCATTTTACAACTCACACCATCCCCATACTGAAATCTTTATTATAACATGGTTTCCCAAAAATAGACTCATTCCCAAGTCAACGGAAAAGATGAAGTAGCATTTGATACTTAAAACGATTAAACTCATATAATTATTCGTCATTATTCCAAAACATCCTAAAACATGGATGAAACATAACCCATAACTCATATAACATGGAAAGACAATTCTCAGAAAAATGATACGTCACCGAAAACATGGATAAATACAAATACCCAAAACAACACCTTTCGGTGACGGGGGAGACCCGTATACATTGCATGTGACGGAACACTAAAGTGGGTCACCTGCTATGCAATAAAACACACCCGTGGATTACTCTCGTAAACTGATCTCAATCACTCCAGATCTATTGCCCGCGAGACTAGGGAGCCCCCACCTTCAACCACTCCAGGTCTATACATTGGGTCACTCCAAATCCACAACAGCACATTAGGGATTACACCTTACTGCCCATGAGACGACGCCCGACCATCTAGGTCCACGCCCTACTTATCATGGATCCCGATGCCTATCCCGTACTAAGCACATATATAGAATTACACCTTACTGCCCATGAGACGACGCCCGACCATCTAGGTCCACGCCTTACTTATCATGGAACCCGATGCCTATTCCGTGCTACAAAATAAACTAACGTCTCGTAAACTGAGCTCAATCAATCCTGACCTCTTGCTCGCGAGACCAAGGGGAAACTCAACTGCCTATGGATCCATGGCTAATAGGGTCTAAATATTACACGACCCCAAATGAATAAACGTAATGCATTCAAAACATGCAAATCTCCAATAACGCAATTCATGACCAAAACTCAACTTTGAGCTATCAAACTGGACAAATGTCCCCAAGACTTAATATAAATCCATACCGAGCCACAAGCTCAACTCACTCAAAAGATAGATTATGAAAAGTCACGAAATGACACCAAATATAACAACACACACCATTTGCCGGTTAATACCTCAATTCTATGAAAACCCGAAATAAACCTTGGATCGGGATAACCCTAATTTCCAAAGAGGACTCACACCCTTAATATTCTCAAAATGACCCATTACACTAAAAGTGCATTTCCCAAATGGTTTATTAAAATCATTTACACATATATGATTAAACCCTCAAATAGACATCATTTTGAGCAATTAATCTTTTAAAGACAAATTATGGTTTCTAACCATCCAATTATCCAAAGCCCCAAATATGGGTGTTTTATACATTTATGAAGATAAACACTTCAAAAGAGTTAAACTAACTAAATAGCTCAAACATAGATCTTTTCAAGTAAAACACACAAATATTTGGAAAATACTCATTTTGGCATGTACAAAGTTTTCGCAAAGTAACTTGAACTCACCTTGCTAGATTTAAGCTAAATCTAGAGTTTTTCCAACGTAAGCTCCTTTGATGAAGTTTGCATCCTCAAGCCAAAACTTCCAAAACCTAGATTTATGAATTTCCAACCATCAATATCACAATCCAACCATGTAGAATCATTCCCAAACCACTTAGAATCATTTCTCCCAACATATTACACCCAAAATAGCCAACACATCGAAACCCTAACTTTCAAAATGAAGCGGAGAGAAGATTACCTCAACCAACAAGTGAATCCACCAACCAACACCCTTGAATCTTCCTATGAACTTCAAAAATATTTCTAGATCCTTGAAGAGCTCTCAAAATCGGAACCATAGCCACTTGAATCGCCAAAATCGGAGTTGAAATGAATGAGATATGAAGAAATGAAGTTTAGGGCTAAAAATCTCGTATTTATGCTCCAGGTACCCGACCGCGACAATGACACGGTCATTGTCGCTCGTCATAGTCGCACGAGGTGTACCGTAGGTTGTACCATTGGCGCGACAATGACACGCGACAATGACACGGTCATTGTCGCTGGTCATTGTAGCTCCGCGGTACCGAAACTGTTTTGGCCATAACTTCTTCGTTATAGCTCCGTTTTCCCTCCGGAAAGAACCGTTGGACTCGTATTTGAATTCCTCATCCAACAAGACCATAAAATCTAAGATTTAACCCAAAATCTTACTTTTCATATTTTTCTTAAAAGATCGGTTTCTCACTGATTCGAAATTATGCTTATCCGAAAATCACGGGTGTTACAATCCTCCCAACCTTAGGATGATTTCGTCCTCGAAATATACATCCTTTACAACCCAAGGCTAACCGACTCGACACCGTCAATAATTTATCAGTTCCTAACTGGAATCTAAATTCCCCCACACAGTCTATAAAGACAAATCCTCGAACAATTTCTTACCAACAAACCCCTTTCAAGTACACTATACTTATGTCCGGGAGAACACTCCAACCACTGAAATAACTCCTAGTTAGACGACTTCGGGTGTCTCCCAACCTTAGATGTTCCATACATCTCGATTTTAGTTTCAGACTCTAAATCATTCCAAGGTTTGTTCGCTAATGAACCCAACAGAATCATCAATTTTGATTATATCTATCATTAATTGCCATATACATCCAACGAGTTCTAATAGACTCCATGAATCCATCCCAACATCAATCATCAATCCGACAGGTTCATTAACCACACACGAAGGTCATTCCACCAAAACCACTCATCACAATTGAGCATCTCAAGGTTACTACCACCATCACCATCATTCTTTTAAAATCGGCTACAATCCCCCGATTACACTAAAGGTGCTTGGCCCCAAGCCCAAAAGTCGACACCTAAAAACACCACCTACCTCAATATAGGTCACTGCGAATTTATTCTCTCAATTTCAAAGGGCACCATCCCTCAACCGATACCATTCGTCCTACAGTACCAACACGCGTGGAATTCCCAACTTTCCACCGTCGAAGTGCTACACGCACTCACCCTTAACTGGGTTACTTACCCCTTCCAAGGTCCTAACGAGTTCAAGATTTTCAAGCGAATTATTTAACAAATATGCCAATCAACAAAATCTGTCACAAAAGTTTTCAATACTAAGATTTTCATCTCAACAAATCGTACGCACAAAACTACTGTTATCAATTCGGTAGTTACGTAAAAACGGACACGCTCGTCCCACATATGAAAATCATGTTGAAAATTATTTTATTGCAGTTCAGTTTACCCACAAAACGCAAAAGCATAATAAACAATTTCTTTAAAATGAACCGCCACGGTTATAGTATGGATTGACTCACGACATGCACGTAAAGTAACTGTCCACTTTAAACAGGGTGCAACAAAAGGTGTGCACATATTTCAAAAGAAGTCCCAAACGACATTTGGTCCAAAATTTCCTTTTTAACCATAAGATGGCATGGAAGAAGGTTTACCAACAAAATTTTGTGCGCGTCAGTTTATTATACAAAACGATGAAACGGTTTACAACTACGCCTTAGCCAAAACACGAAATGTCTTGTGCAAGTTCTATGTTGGAACCCAGATACGCTTAATCAAGATTAACAGTCTATTAGTTGAGTTTAGAGTTTGATGCGGAAGCGTATTAAACTAACAGATATGTTTGATAGATATTAGAACGCACATATATAAAGAAAACAGTAAAGAATGAAAAGGATTTCTTGAACAGTTACTGTTATTCAATATATAATAACAACACGAAGAACAGATTAAGAACTGTTGGTGTGTGAGAATATAACACTCAGATATTTGACAATAAAGTTTGAGAGTATTAGTGTGAACAGTAAACTGGATGGTGTGAACAGTGGACTGGATGGTGTGAGCAGTTGTTTGAGCCATGCGCATTTAATGGAGCAGATGTACTATTGGTAACAATCTCCCCCTCTGTAAGAGGCTTTCTTCACTTAGCCTATTTTTCACTACTTCTAAGTATTTCTATGATTAGGAAGATTGAAGCTAACAATCTCCCCCTAAGTAGTGAAAAATAAAAATTTGACTTTGTGTTTAGTTAGGCTAAGTTAGATAAGACAAAAGGTTAAACAATACCTCGAAATTTCTTTCATTTAGAAATATGCCAGAGGCATTTTACATTTGAGTACAATGAAAGATAAACTTTTGTTTGCAGAGATTGGAGGTCTGAGAATCAGATTTTGGCATCTTTGAAATCGTTGTAGCTTCTGTTGTCTCTGCCGACTTTTCTGATCTCTTTGTAGAATCTGATGCAGAGTTCTCTTAGGCGGATTGTTGAGTCTATTTCTCTGATGAAAGTATCTGCATCATCTCTATCCATTTTCTCTGTACCTCTGTATTTTACAAGGCTTGCTCTGAATTTGCTCAGAGTACTGGTTGCGTACTTCTGACAATCCATGAGTACAAAAAGTTTAACCTGGTGTTGTGGGTTTTGAAATACTAACCCAAATCTTGGTTCTCTGATGATTGAGTTGGGCACAGCGTCTGGTGGGCAGCGATCTTCTGGTGGTCGTAGATCTAGATGTTTGAGACCAAGATCTTTTCCCAGCTGAAAATCTATCATGCTGTATAGCAGAAGCTTTTCCCTCATCGCTTTTCTCAATACTTGATAGGCTCTGGTGTTTGCCTCTGTGTTGTAGTTGTCCTTTGTCCATTGCAGAAGGTCAGATAGATCGTATGGATTGATGTTTCTTAAGTCAGCATCAGCGAAGGTAGACTCTGAATTGTTCTCTCTTCTGACTTTGTAAAGATTGTACCTGACCCTTGGATAGGTTCTTGTGAAGGAGAATCTGCAGAAGATCACTTTTTTGATTTTGTGAATTGAGAAGACATCTGCTTTGGCTCTTGGCTTTGTTCTTGTGAAGATGTTCTCAAATTCTTCTCTGATCCTTGGATCTGTCACATGATCTATTGGATAGTTTGTCTGAAAGGATTGTTTGTAGAGGTATTTGTATACCACTTCTTCCATTTCTTCATGTGTTGGACCATGTCATGGAATTTGTCTTCTGAGACTCTCCATATGTTGAACAACTTCTACAGCTCTACCAGTTAAAGGAGTTTCTGACAGAGGCTTCAATCCATGTGCCCAGTCAACTTCTTCGGGTTTTGGGGTTTGAAAGGCGTCAAACGCACTTTTCATCAGTTTTTCTGTTGGCTTTGACAATGTTTTCTTCTTCTTTGGTTCCTCTGTCAGTATCCCTTTGCCTTTATCTTTTGTTGTCGTGGCATAACCTGTTGCTTCTGTGGGATTTGAGGTTTGTACTTCTGTAGGTTTGATGGAGGTTGCCTCTGTGGATTTTGACGATTGTGATTTAGAGGACTTTTGTGGCGATGGTTCTGTTGGCTTGACTTGCTCTGTAACCTCTGTTGGAGGTTGTTTGGTGACTTCTTCTGTGAGCTCGGTTTCTGTTGATGAAGTGTTTTCATTGAATCTTCTTGCCATTCTGAAGGCTAAGGTGAACCTGTGCCTTTCTTCTTCTCTCTTCACCATACGATCACTTATTGTTGTGTGCATCCTTTTCAGAATGTCGGAAGCAGAGGTCGTTGCTCTTTTTGGTTTGGTGGCAATCGACTTTCTTCTGGGTATGGTTTGGGGTGTCTCCACAGAGGTGGGTGTTTTCTCTGTGGTTGGTTCATCTGTTTCTTCTAAAATGATTACCTCAGGGGCGGTTGTTGCCTCTGAGTTTTGCTTATCTGCTTCTGTAGTGTTGGGTTCTTCAGAGGTTGAATCCACAGAGATGGGTGTATTCTCTGTGGTTTGTTGAGTTTGTTGTTGTCGGGTCTGTTCTGGAGGTGCTTGACTCAGAGGTTTTGCGGCTATTGGTGGACCTGTAAGTTCTCTGCTTGCAGTTTTCTCTGTAGTTTTCTCCCCCTCAGGATGATCTGATGGACCAGGATGGTCATCATCATCAGAGTCATCCTGACCCTTGTCTGATGTACCCTCTGCTCTGCAGGAAGCATCAGGTTTCTTTGGCATTGTGGCTCCAGCAGCGATCAGTTTCGCGCAGACATCATCACAGAGGCCAAGAAGAGTTGCTAGCTCTGCCTCTGTTTTGAATCTCATCCTTCCTACACTTTCTCTGAAATCTTTGACGAAGTTAGCATTGGCAGTGGTGAAGGAAAGGATGACTTCTGTCACTTGATTAATCACGTTCTGCCCAAGTTCTGTCAGCTGTGCTCTTGTCATGTAGTCTTTGGGTTGCATCAGCATGGTATTTCGCATGGCTTCTTCTTGAACTTTTTGTAGGGCCTTCTGTAGATCTGCAGGAGTGATGCCCGTTGACACTGAAGTCTGTTTGTTCAATTGATCAAGGAACTTGTTGATGGAGTTCTCAATCGAAGAAGGAGTAGTTGTTGCGGCAGAAGTGGTGGATGCGGTAGCAGCAGACTTCATCTGTGAGATGGCAGTTTTCACCTCTGTGGACAGGTTGTCCATTTTGGTGTTCAGGTTTAGCAGTGCCAGTGATGTTGTCTCTGCAAAAGATTTGAAAGAGCTTTGCAACTCTTTCAAGGTTTGGTTCACAGAGGTCTCAAGGGTTTGGAACTCATCCCTTGTGACTTGTGTTCCGGTGGTAACCTCTGGAGGAACACATTCGTCTCCAGAGTGAATCCCTGTTCCTGGGATACCTTCTTTCATTCCTGTTTGTATGTTGAGAATGGAAGGATTTCCTTCTGATCCTTGAGAAGAAACATGAGTTTCAATCCCTACAGAAGTTCTGAGAAGAACATTGTCCAAATCCACTCCAGAGGTGGGTATTGGAATATCCTTCTGTTGACTAGGAGACTTGTCTAGAGTCTCTTTGTCTTTGTGCTCTCTACTTCTCTCTGAAAGAAGTGTGGGTCTTAATAAGTGCGTGTCAGAGGAAACAAATTCCTCTGTAGGGTGTTCTTGTGTGATCTGGGGCGATTGATCACGAACATTAGGTGAGTCTCTTTGAGGAGACTCCCTAGGAATGGATTCCCCGGTTTCTGTGGGCACAGAGGTTGAAAGAGTAACCTCTGGCTGGATGGGTTGGGTTGGGATCGAGCTGTGCTGCTCTTTTTCAATAACTCCTTCTGCAGCTAGACCTGCGGAGTTAGAAATGTGGGTTGCACTGGGAGGGGGTGATTGATGTGTGCCTTCTTCAACTTCGGCATCTTTTCTTGTTTCTTCTTCTGGTTCTGTGGAAGTTCCTTGCTCTGTGCGCAATGAGTCATACATGTGATGAGATCCGTATAATCTCATGACATGAGGATGATAGAGACCTTTTCGTATCCAGATAGCCTCTTCTTCATCTGAATCTACCTCTGAGATTTCTATCCCTGTTTCTGTGGTTTCTTCTACAACCGTTGCCTCTGTAACTTTAGTTGTATTCCACTCAGCTTCGATTTGTTCTGTTTCTTCTGAAGCTTGGTTTGGACTTCTTCTGTGGACGTCCAATCCTTGAATGAAAGGGTTTTGTAAAATCACAGGGGTTTCGGCTGGTTGATTTCTGGGTGTTGTGTCATCTTCGTGTAGATGTGTGTCAATGCCAGAAATGAAGAAATCTTGTTCTTCTGGAGTGTGGTGGTCGAGAGGTTGTGCCGTCCACCCTGCTGTATTAAGGGTGTTTGCAATTTCGGGGTTCTGTAGGAAATCATTCAGGTCTCCTTGGTGAGCAAATCTATCTGGAGATTGATAGGGTGATTGATATCCTTCTTCTGTCATTCCTACTTCTGCATCTTCTTCTTCTGCAGTTTCTCCCTCTATGATTTCCTCTTCTGCAATGGTAAACAACTTTTTAAGTGTTTTACCATGCTTCTTTTTGGTTTTCCTCCTTTTTGGTTTTGGTGCCCCTTCCTCTGTTGATTTGGATCTCTTCTTTTTCTGTTTTGTGAAAAGGGGAGGTGCAGAGGAGCCAATCTCTGTGGCATGGGGAGGTGAAGGTCTATCCTCTGCATTGCTTGTTGATGTGCCTTCTGTAGTTTTTCTCTTTTTAGCTTTTGGAGTAGAAGCAGAGATCTTTGCTGAAGATTTCTTTCCCATTATTTCTGCGCGTTTGGCTATGAAGCTTAGCTGAATAGCCATGTGTTTTGCTAACTTTTGATCCTTTTCTGCTTGAGTGGAAAGAGGTTTTGCTATCATTGTTCCTAGGGGAACACCTAAACGCGGGGTTGTCATAGGACTCGGTTTTGGAGTTCTATGATCGCGTATATACTCTTTCTTAAGGGATATGTTCGATGCGTAGCGCAGAAGTTTCTTTGACAGAGGTCTGCAGAGCGAGTAGCCATCAGCATGATCAGTGGGGGTATTTTTGTTCATCGGGAACTGTTTGGGAGTTGGCCCTTCCATTGGCCAATTTTGGATTAGCAGCAGAGGTTCGAACAGTACTCCCAATATTCTTTGGAATTGCAGAGGTGGTAGAAAGTTGGGATCGTTCTCTTTGACCCTTTTCGAGTTGTTCTTTCTGTCGATGGTGTTTATGATCTCTTGCATCATTATGGTCGCATAATCTAGTGGAAGATCATAGTAAACCCCATACATGATGCTCAAGATTTGATGTGAGCTCTGGTCAATACTCCCTATCTTTCCTGTCAAGCATCTGTTAAGAATAGAGAACAAAGTGTTCCACAGAGGTGGTAATCGGCCTCTGCGGAAGTCATTTCTCTTCCGTAGTTGGGTGTTGTACCCAAGCATTTCCACGAATCTACAGAGCTCTTCGTCTGTTGGTTGCTCTGCATAACTTTTCAATCCCAGAAGACCCCTTGTTGGTAGGTTGAATTCAAGTGAGAACATTGTTCTGTTGAACTTGATTTCAAGATGCTCAGTTTTATCAGGTCTTGAAATGTACCCTTTGATAAGAGAATCGTCTTTATCAAATCGGCAGCTTTGCCAAAATTGGTTCAAATAACGGACTGGAATTCTGTTAGGGGTTCTTGATAGTAGAGGGAAGAGGATATGGTTTTCCATGATGTTCAGAAGTATGGCATGGGCTTCGCCGAAAGTAGTGGGTGAGGGGACCAAATAGCAGTTGTTGGATTTGATAGGAAGAGTGGCTTCGAAATGATCTTTAGCTATGAAGTTTTGCAAGTGTGTCGTCGGAGCAAAGTCTGCGGAGTCCCCGGAATCTTGTTGTTCAATATCTCTTGCAAGGCTGGGGTTTTCAGAATGTTCTGAATGAGCAGGGGAGTTTTCCGTTGAGTTCGCCGGAGAGAGTTCAGAGGATGTAGCTCGAGAAGATGAAGCCATTTGCAAGTGTTTTGCAGGGTATCGCCGGAGAAGAAGATGAGAGTTTGTAAAAGGTTTTATGAGAGGGTAAGGTTTGTTTTTATAGGATGGTAAAACGGTAGACTTCGAAAGGGTAAAATATATGGCAATGGATTAAAGTCTGGAATCCGCACTCGAGTTTGAGCGGCGGGTTCAACTTACAAAAAAAAAACGTTCCATGTTTGCTCAATGAAAATGGGACACATAGGCCATGTCAGAAGATGACAGGACGTCGTGCGCGGCCCATTAATGCTAGGCGCGTGGAGTTGTTCTTAGCCATATGAGTTTCACTCTCAGTAAAAGTAACCGTTATTACCACAGATAACAAAATGGCAGAACTTTTGTGTTTTACAGAAGCTCTGTGATTTTGAAATTCTTAGAGTTTTAACCTTCTCATATATCTCATTGTTATCATGACTTTGAAGATTCCTCTTTGAACGAAAACGTTTGTAAAAATATTGGAGAGGATTAATAGGATTTTGTCAAGAAATTTTACTCACAGAGGTTTTGTAGCTCTGATGGAACTTGCAGAAGCTCTGTGAGAGCCAGCAGAAGCTCTATGAGAGAAAAAATCTTATAACTTGAATTCTATTAATTTTCTGATCATCCAATTTTTGATCTGTGTTAAGAGATGTTTTTCGCACATTTTTGAAGGTTGGTGTCCGATAAAACTATATTGATAAACGTTTTGTTCGAGAAGGTCATGGTGTGTGTTGTCGGTTTTCGAGATAACATTCCAAAAGATCGACAGAGGGTTAATTTGTGATCACAGAGCATATTTCCTGCAGAAGCTCTGTTGAGCTCAGCAGAAGCTCTATGACCTTAAATTTCTCCTATTTCGAATTTTGTTGAATCTTTTGAACTTTTGATTTTTGAAATGTTATTCACAGTATATTTAGGACATATTTGACAATTCTTGTCCTAGAAAACTGTTTTCTAAAAACCTTTCATGCGAGAGACATACCTTTTGGTTCTTCTGTTCTCGGCAGTTTTGTCTTTCTTCTGTCGATGGAGAATTATTGACATTCTTCTTCGGCTTTCCTTTGAGAGATTTTACCTCTGTAGATCATCTCAGGGCCCCTTTTGCTCCCCTTTGATCTAATCACTTCTGTAGATCAAGAATTTTCCTTTTGCTCCCCCTTGATCTAATCACCTCTGTAGATCAAGTAATTTCCTTTTGCTCCCCCTTGACCTATGCTTGGATCAAAGAATGATAAGTTTTGCATAGAACATAGGTCATGGTTTTTCAGAGGTTCTGTAGGGGTCGTCAGAGGTTCTGAGTTGACTTACAGAAGCTCTGTGATTTTAAGAACTATTTAAGGTTTTAAGAATTTACATACCGAAGTAGAATTAATCAAAGCAATAAATTAAGCAATGTATTTACTTATTATTTACAGAATATAAAACTATACTTACTGAGGATTTTCACACCATGTTAATCATTCCTATCTTACCTACCAAGAAGTTGAATCTTTTCTCGTCTAGTGCTTTGGTGAATAAGTCAGCGAGTTGATATTCTGTGGGCACAAAATGCATTTCGATTGTACCGTATTCAACATGATGTTTCAAGAAGTGATACCTTATATCGATATGCTTAGTTTTTGAGTGTTGCACAGGGTTGGCAGAGATAGCAATAGCACTTTTGGAATCGCAGAAGATGGGTATTTTGAACAGAATGTGGCCGTAGTCTTTTAGCTGAGTCTTCATCCATAGAACCTGAGAACAACAGCTAGCGGCAGCAACGTATTCAGCTTCTGCAGTGGATGTGGAAACACAATTCTGCTTCTTGGAGGTCCAACTGACTAGTTTACCACCTAGGAATTGACAACTCCCAGAGGTACTCTTTCTGTCGAGCATGCATCCTCCATAGTCTGAATCTGTATAAGCTTTAAGACCAAAACCAGAGTTCTGTGGATACCAGAGACCAAGATTTTTGGTCCCTTTTAGGTATCTAAAGATTCTCTTTACGGCATCATAATGTGATTTCTTTGGATTAGCTTGATAGCCTGCACAGAGACATGTGGCATGCATAATGTCAGGTCTGCTTGCTGTTAAGTATAACAGAGATCCAATCATGCCTCTGTAGAGAGTGCATTCTACAGAGATGCCATCTGAATCTAAGAATAACTTGTTTCCAGTGGCCATTGGAGTTTTCATTGCAGAGGCATCAGAGAAGCTATACTTGGAAAGAATGTCAGAGACATATTTAGCTTGATTTATAAAAATTCCCTCTGATGATTGTTTGACTTGGAGTCCGAGGAAGAAAGTTAATTCTCCCATCATACTCATTTCAAACTCACTCTGCATGAGTTTTTCAAATCTTTTACACTCTTCTGAATTAGTAGACCCAAAAATTATGTCATCTACGTATATTTGTACAAGCATTATCTCACTACTTTTGCGTTTATAGAATAAGGTAGTATCTGTTGTACCTCTGTTGTAACCATTGACTAGAAGAAAGGTAGAAAGTCGTTCATACCATGCTCGTGGAGCCTGTTTCAGTCCATATAAAGCTTTTTCAAGGTAGTATACATGCCTTGGAAACTTTGAGCTTTCAAATCCTGGTGGCTGATTAACGTAGACCTCTTCTTGGATTTCACCGTTGAGAAAAGCTGATTTTACGTCCATCTGATAGACTTTAAAACCTCTGTGGGCTGCGAAGGCTAAGAATATTCTTATTGCTTCGAGCCGTGCGACAAGGGCAAAAGTTTCATCGTAGTCTATGCCTTCTTCTTGTCTATATCCCTTTGCTACTAATCTTGCTTTGTTTCTGATGACCACTCCATCTTCATCCTTCTTATTTCTGTAGACCCATTTAGTCCCAATGGCCTGTTTTCCTCTTGGCAGAGGTACTAGAGTCCATACCCTGTTACGCTCAAATTGCAAAAGTTCTTCTTGCATGGCGTCTACCCAGTTTGGGTCATCTAGGGCTTCAGAAATCTTCTTTGGTTCTATCACACTAATAAAATTTGTAAAGAAACAAAAGTTAGCAGTGGCAGACCTTGTTTTTACTGCGTCAGAAGGTTCTCCGATTATTTGGCTTGGAGGATGGCTTTTTGTCCATTGAGTTGTGCGTGGAAGATGATCATCAATGTCATTCAGACTTTCTTTAGAGACTTCTTGTGTTTCTTCTTGTGTAGCCTCTGTTGTTCTTCGTGCCTTGGTAGTTGATTCTACCGTTTGTGGAATGATTGGTATGAGTGGTGGTGGAGTTTGTTCCTCTGAGGACGTATAGTCTTGGTCCTCGATTTCCTCTGTAATTGGTTCTTCTGTGGTTTGTGCAGCTTCTGTGGTCGTTTTCCTTGATGTTTCATCTTCTGCACTTTCTTCTGCTTCGGCAATTGCATCTGTAGTATGTACAGAAGAAGATGAAGCATATTTAGGACCAGTTAGAGACAAACCTGTAGGATTTTGTCCGACAGAGGATGGTTCTTCAGAAACTCTGATTGTTCCAACAGAAGGATCAATGTTTTCGTTGAGCATCTCTAAAAATAGAAGATCCAAGTCTTCTTTTGCTCGTGAGATGACAGAGGATTTTCCTTTAGTTCCGAGTTCTGAACTGATTTGTTCAGAAGTCATTTGGAATGAATCATCAAAAGAAACATTGATGCTTTCTACAATCTTGTGAGACTTTGTAAGGAATGTTCTGTAGGCTTTGGAAGTGGCAGAGTATCCAATGAATTTGCCTTCATCTGCTTTTACATCAAACTTTCCTCTTGAATCTCTGTCGTTTAAGACGAAGCATTTGCATCCGAATACATGGAAAAATTTGATGTTTGGCCGCCGTTTGTTAAGCAATTCGTAAGGCGTCTTGAGGTGTCTTTTCACAATGGTTGATCGATTTTGAGTATAACACGCAGTAGAAATTGCTTCTGCCCAAAAGTTCATTGATAATCCGCATGCTGACATCATAGTTCTTGCGGCTTCCACAAGTGTTCGATTTTTTCTTTCGACAACACCGTTCTGTTGTGGAGTGCGAGCTGCAGAAAAGTTCTGTGATATTCCTTCTGTTGAAAGATAGGCTTCAATGACAGAGTTTTTAAATTCTGTGCCATTGTCACTTCTTAACTTCTGTATTCTGCAATTATAAAGAACTTGGATTCTTTTCATTAGATTTATCAATATATTTGGAACATCTGATTTCTTTCTAAGGAATTCAACCCATGTGAAACGCGAATACTCATCAATTAGGACAAGTATGTATTTCTTGCCACCTAGGCTCTGTATGGCAATGGGACCGCAGAGGTCGACATGAAGCATGTACAGAGGTCTAGTGCAAGATACATCTGTTTTGCCTTTGTGGGAAGCTCTTTTGAGTTTTCCCATCTCACAGGCAGAACATAAATGATCCTTATTGAACTTAACATTTGGCAAACCTTTAACTAGATCAAGTTTGACCAGTTTTTCCAATGTATGAAAATTTAAGTGACAGAACCTGTTGTGCCATAACCAGGCTTCTTCACTTTTGCATGCAACAAGGCAAACTTTGTCTTTGTTCTTTGAGTTGAAGTTCATTAGATATAGATCACCTATTCTTTCAGCTCGCAGAAGTTCCATACTTGTTTCTTCACTTTGTAGAGAGCAGAAAGTTCTTTTGAACAACACATTGAATCCTGTATCACAAAGTTGACTTACACTGAGTAGGTTGTGCTTAAGGCCATCCACATATGCAACTTTGTATACAGAAACGTCTTCTTTCCTTATGACTCCATAGCCTTTTATGTGTCCTTTCTTGTTGTCTCCAAAAGTCACAGATCCACCATCTTGTGTTTCTTTGTACGTGGATAGTGCACTTCTGTCACCAGTCATGTGCCTTGAGCATCCGGAGTCTAGATACCAGATTGGCACATACTTCTTCTGCAGGACAATCACAGAGATTTAGGTACCCATATCCATATGGGTCCAATATTGTTAGAGTTTTTCAAGTTTGCCTTGGCATTCTTGAAATACATTTTGTTCTCTGCAGAAGAGTCAGATTGTTTCTTTGTGGGATTTGACTTTTGAATTGTCGTAGAGAGTAAACAGACTTGACTTGATAAATGATTATTAAGTTTAGACATAAGATCAAAGCAATGACAGTATTGAATATGAGATGTAATTTGCTTGAACTTTTCATTGAACTTTTTGAACTCAGCCACAGAGGCATTACATTCTTTCTTTACATTAGATTTCCTATTACTAGAAGATCTATGAATACTCGAATGTTGTTTGCAAAAGCTCTGTTTAGGACCTGCCTTCTGTGGGTTGCTTCTGTGGTGAACTTCTTTCATCACTGTCACAGAAGAAAAAGATTTATTAACCTTAGGTTTTGAAAATCTAGAACTTATAAGATCAATAGAGGTCTTCTGTAACATTTTAAGCTCAGCAGAGGTTTTGATATGTAGATTCAATTTTAGAAAATCTTGGCAGATTGGAATGTCTGTGAGTTTCTCTTTTGGAGAAATAGTTCTGTGAGGAACTTCAGAGGAGAATTTGACATCCTCTGTGTCACAGTGAATTATCCCTGATTTGAAATCAGTCTCTGAGTTGTCAGAGGATGAATCGTCCTCGTATACAGAGGTTGAGTCAATTCTTTCAATAGAGGCTGGATTTTCTGAGCATGTATCGTACAAGCTTTCTTCCTCTGTAGAATAGTTTTCATAGATTGCAGAGGTTTCTAATAAGATTTCTTCAGTGAGAGTTTTATCTATAGAAGATGTACAGAAATTTTCTAAAACGCTTGATTTCCATATTTCCAAAATTTCTTTTTCAATTAAATTTTTAAAGTTTTCTTCTGAAAAAATGGGTTTAAACTCAGGAGCTTCTGCTGACAATTTCTTTTCAACGTTTATCAAACAGACAAATGCAACCTGTGTTTGGGTCTCTGGTTTACCAAACTTGAAGATACCAATCTGATCTTGTGTTTTCAGATATTTCTTTGGTTTGATACCTCTATTGACAGAGGTTGAAGATGATGAGTCTGTGTTTTCAAACCACACGTTAATCATCTTCTTATGTTTCTTCAAGTAAGGATCCACAGAGATTTTCGCCCGTTTGCTTACAGAGATTAGATTTGGAAAATCTGGTTTGTTTGTTTTTCCAATCACAAATAACGAGGACAGAGGTTTGTTTCTTTTGCCTTCAACACCTAGGGTGATATCATCATACCCTATACCTCGTCTCCCTATTTGTTAGTTTATTTTTTCATAAACTTTCTGTGCATCTTTATAGTTTTTAAGCAAAACTTCTCTTCTGAGTAAATCTTGCCATAATACCTCCATTTCTCTTTGAAAGTATTCTTTAAGAGATCTTATGTCAGTAGTTTCGCTCCTTGAAACTGAAAGTTCTTTTGTTTTATCTTTTAAAGTATTGGTTAATTCAGAAATTTGTTTTTTTAAAGGATCTAGAGTTTTGTTCCAATTCTTTTCTATTCTCTCTTTTTCCTCAAAAATCATTGCTTTTTCTTGAGTGAGAAGCCGTACTTCTCTCTCATTGAAAGTGAGTCTTTTCTGAATACTTTGATTTATCTCTTTCAGTTCAATTAATTCAATGTTAATTCTAAGTGTATTATCATCTACAGAGGTAATACAAGAGTTGGAATTTGAAGTAGATACCTCAGAGTCAGTGCAGGAGTCGACTTCTGCCATGCCACAGAAGAGGGCATTAGCGGTATGTTCATCGTCAGAAGTAGAGTCTGACTGGAAGTCTTCTGTGTTCTCCTCAGAATGTCCTTTTGCCATTAAGGATTTTTGAGCATAATATTCGGCTTTCTTTTTGTAGAAAGCAGAGTCCCTCTGTGGGCGATTTGATATGCTTCTGCATTCATTCGCAAAATGGCCTGGTTTGCCGCAGTTAAAACATCCTTGAGGAGTGTTTCCTGTTCGATCATTGGACTTCTGTAGGTCTCCGCCTTTCTCTGATCTACATTCATTTGCATAGTGACCAGGTTTGCCGCATTTGTAGCATTCTTGCTGTGTGTGGCTTACCGAGTCATCTGACCTCTGTCGGTCATTCCCTCTGTAATTTCTATCGTTTGACCTCTGTCGGCCACTTGATTCTTCTCCTCTTCTGTCATCTCTTCTGTTGTCTCTTCTGTCATCCTGGTTTTCTCTATCATATCTTTCATTTCCGGAACCTCTTCTGTTTCCTCTGAACTCTTTTGTCAATAGAGCTAAAGATTTAGCTAGTGACGCAAGAGTTGTTTCCTTTTCTGCTTGCTCTTCTTCTTCACTGTCAATTATCACCATCTTCTTCTTCTCCTTCTTCTTCTCCTCTGTGGCTTTATCATTTCTTGGTCTCTGTGCATCCTCTTTAGTTTTACTAACCAATGCATATGGTGCAATGGTTAGTGTTTTAGCCTGTGCTATCTGAGGTTCTTGTGCGGCTAATGTTCCGTAAAGATCAGAGAGAGTCCAGGTGTCTAGATCCTGATTTGTCTGTAGGGACATAGACAGCTGGAGCCATTCTTCATTTAGACTTTTTAAAAACATGACATTGTTTTCTTCAGAAGTTCTGTCAATGCCTGATTTTCTGCACTGGTTGATTAGAGAGTTGAATCTGTCGTATGTTGTTTGCAGAGATTCTGTTGCAGAGGCTTTGAATGCATGATATTCATTGATGTACTGTGCTCTTCGGTTTTTTTGTGTTTTAGCACCTCCTTCCAACTGTCTTTCCAGTTCTTTCCACAGATCATGTGCTGTTTCACATGAATCCAAGGATTGAAAGAGTTCGTTGGGTATTGCCATAATTAATGTCCTCTTGGTTTTCTGAGCAACTTCATATTATGCTTTATCTTCGGTTGACCACTCCCCTTTTGGCTTTGGTTTTTGATGTTCGGGGATTTCGGCAGATTCAGCAGTAGCAGGTATACGAGGTACTACTGTCATGGGAATAGGAGGAGGATTGTACAGATATTGTACTTGATTTTTTTCAGTGCCCTCGAAAAAATGGACCATTCTTATTTTCCACTGAGGATACTCATCTCGAAGGAGAGTAGGAGGTTTAGTGAGAGAACCAGTAGTAAAGAAATTATTTGTATTTGTCATTTGAAGATTTTAGAAAGAAAGTATGACTAAAGAGTTACTTCGATGAGCTTGAAGATTTTCTGGGTTTAAGCAGTTTCCAGACACAATTTTAAATCTCAATAATATCTATCAAGAGTCTTGATAAGTGGATCACTTGATATTGAAAATCAAGGAAGGCTCTGATACCAATTGTTGGAACCCAGATACGCTTAATCAAGATTAACAGTCTATTAGTTGAGTTTAGAGTTTGATGCGGAAGCGTATTAAACTAACAGATATGTTTGATAGATATTAGAACGCACATATATAAAGAAAACAGTAAAGAATGAAAAGGATTTCTTGAACAGTTACTGTTATTCAATATATAATAACAACACGAAGAACAGATTAAGAACTGTTGGTGTGTGAGAATATAACACTCAGATATTTGACAATAAAGTTTGAGAGTATTAGTGATTCCTTGTGTTTTCGTCGTTAGGAAGATCTCAACATGAGACTTCCTTTTATACTACTCTTAGAAGACTATGAAGTTGGTCACTGTTCCTTTTACGGCATGAATAGTAAACTGGATGGTGTGAACAGTGGACTGGATGGTGTGAGCAGTTGTTTGAGCCATGCGCATTTAATGGAGCAGATGTACTATTGGTAAATGCATTAAATGGCGCAGACGTCTATTTTGTACCATGCCCTATTGAGTCCACTCAGAGCTTGACACGTGTTTTGATAGTACTTTTCCATGCAAGTTGATGAACGTATCCAGTAATATCTTCCAAGTCTTCATAGCAGACCACAGAGGCTCTGTAAGGCATTACAGAGGTTCTATGGTCTGACCTTCTGTGGAGCAGTCCACTTGTTTCCGAGTTGATCTTCTTCTTGCGCACTACAGAGGTTCTGTGATTACCTCTGTAGCTTCTGTGGCTTTCTGGACTTGATCTTCTGGAAGAAGTGGCAGAGCCTCTGTGAGAGGCTTTTCTATACTTAGCCTATTTTTCACTACTTCTAAGTATTTCTATGATTAGGAAGATTGAAGCTAACATTCTATATTTAAGACAAAACCAATACGTTTCCATCACTTGAAAATATCGACTAATGACAACATAAAACCTCAAATCGGGGTGGGCATGCAAGCTTGTAACACTTCTATTAAAATTTCCTTGAAACGAAATAACATGCATCAAATGGTCCGCGACCAATTTCAAAGAGGAAACTCTTTAAATCAATTTCCCAAAATTTCTCATCTGGTACTATAATGACATTTTGAGTAAAGCGTTCATAGCAAAACTTGCACACAACAATGCGTTTTCCAAAACATACGAGGAAATAAGTGCTAATAATTTGTTGACACCAAAAGGGGTTTAAACCTATTCTCAAATCCCTAATTGCTCCAACGGTGCGCATCAATGTTCAAAACATAAGAATTCCACGCACCATAGTTTTATACAAACCATTTTTCTAAAATCTTTATCACTAAGCACTTTCCTCAAAATTTCATACTTGGAACAATAAACGTCAAAACGTCAAAACGTCATTGCTAAAAATGTATTTGTCAAAAATGCTCAAAACCCACATTTCCTCTAAAACCCAAAAGCTTTCAATTTTTCCAAAATATTCGACAATTCAAAATTGACCAATGTTAATGACTCATACATTCGTGTTTTTCAAATATCGTGCATCATAAACCATTCGTAATCCCCACACCACTAAAACATGCTTTGACCAAATGGTCTCTCATTTAAACAAGGAGTTAATAAAACATTTTCATGCACGACCCGTTTGTCAAAGTGTCGAGAAACAATGGTTATCAAGCTATGCATACCCCTAAGTCGATATAGCGCATTTACATAAAATGATAATGAAACATTTAACTGACCAAAAGCGCACCAAGCAAGTCATTATGAAATGTCAACAAAATGTTCCTTCATGCATCACTTAAGCCACGTGTAAATCAATCCATACACTGAACTACATGCAACGAAATACTTAGTAACACCAACCTTTTGAAAGAAAAGTTACGTGACATTAGAGTTCCAAACTCATCTCTTTTTAGTCGCCTTATGGTATAAAATTAACTTTTCTCAACAAAACTCGAGTGGGACAAAATACCCACATAACTTATAACTTTTCACATAAGTAATTAAAGCATGCACCTTGTGAAATTATACTCGCACGACTTAACATGTCGTAAAACAAAACTCCATGAACCTCAATAGACTCAATGACTCCAAGTCAATAAAACGGTGCTAAACATTATGCTTTCAAAGCCAAATTGCTATAAGCAAAATCATAAATGAGACGCCAAAATCCCAAAATCCCCTTCTAGGATAATACCATATAAACAACATTGTTTAACAACTCACATTAAATAAATTCCCGAAAATAACTTTACATAGACATAATGGAAGACAACTTTCCGTCCAAACTCTAATATATGTGGAGGAGATCCAATGTTAAAGTTATAAGCCGTAGTCACTTGCCCAACATCTTAAACATCATAACATATGGATATCACTGTATCCTAAAGTAACATTGGACAATAATAAAATGGAACAATTTCCGACTGGGCTCACAACTCCCGTAATAAAACACTTTCGTGCAGGTTCAAAACCCGTGATTTAAAATCTTGTGTGTGTGCTAAACACTTCCCAAAATTGTAACACAATCCATATATGGATTCAAAACACAAGAAATAATTAATGCAATTTATTTTCAGAAATAAATTTCGTGCATAATTTAGTCGGCACTCAACGTCTCAACTCATACTCCTCCATAATCCTCCGGTCCACCAATTTCACCCGGATATTCAGTCGGAATTACATCGATTAACCTTACGGTTTTTCCTCAATTCAAAGTCGGCTCAATAAGCCTATGGTTCTAGTCCAACCATCAATCTCGACCCGAAACGGTCTACTTAAAGCAAATATCATGCTTATCGTCACTCAAAGTGACTAATAATAGAATCGTCCATCTATTCCAACGACTACTAGCTTAGAACCTCCTTTACTACCCCAACGATCATCACATTAAAGTAATTCAAGTATGCACGTGTACTAGTAGGTTCACCATGACACTGGCCAGGTGTCACTATGAACGCACCGTACATGATTATCCTTGCTACTCTCGACGTGATTCTCGTTTCTAACAATTCCATCAACTTCAAAACATCCTATCTTAAAGTGCCTAATGGTCAATTTCACTCTCATTTACTTAAACAAACGTTAGTTTGAGTCTAGGTATCCAAAATCAACACCTAAATCTCTCAAACTTATGCTCTGATACCAACTTGTAACACCCTCAAATTTGAAACGAGCAACTAACATTATAATTCCATAAAATCACCAAAATAGATGTAATCACTTCTACAATTCATTCCTTAAAATACCTCGGAATTTAAAACATTACAAGTCTACAATAAAATAACTTAATCGGGTATTACTTAACACCATAAGTTGCTAGTCCAAAACTAGATGCGGAATAATTCAATAATCAAGTCACCTCTCGTGCACTTTTACTAGAACTCTCCACTTCACAAGTAGCTAGAGCTACCCCAACCTGAGCCTATTGCACATGCCGACAAATAAAAAGGGTTAGGCTTACGCCTAGTGAGTTCAAACATTTTATCATGACTATACAAAAATTCATAAATCGAGAGGAGTGTAGTTTTTAGTCATGATTTCAAAAGAGTTTACTTTAATTACAAATCGCCCATTTTACAACTCACACCATCCCCATACTGAAATCTTTATTATAACATGGTTTCCCAAAAATAGACTCATTCCCAAGTCAACGGAAAAGATGAAGTAGCATTTGATACTTAAAACGATTAAACTCATATAATTATTCGACATTATTCCAAAACATCCTAAAACATGGATGAAACATAACCCATAACTCATATAACATGGAAAGACAATTCTCATAAAAATGATACGTCACCGAAAACATGGATAAATACAAATACCCAAAACAACACCTTTCGGTGACGGGGGAGACCCGTATACATTGCATGTGACGGAACACTAAAGTGGGTCACCTACTATGCAATAAAACACTCCCGTGGATTACTCTCGTAAACTGAGCTCAATCACTCCAGATATATTGCTCGCGAGACTAGGGAGCCCCCAACTTCAACCACTCCAGGTCTATACATTGGGTCACTCCAAATCCACAACAGCACATTAGGGATTACACCTTACTGCCCATGAGACGACGCCCGACCATCTAGGTCCACGCCTTACTTATCATGGATCCCGATGCCTATCCCGTGCTAAGCACATATATAGAATTACACCTTACTGCCCATGAGACGACGCCCGACCATCTAGGTCCACGCCTTACTTATCATGGAACCCGATGCCTATTCCGTGCTACAAAAGAAACTAACGTCTCGTAAACTGAGCTCAATCAATCCCGACCTCTTGCTCGCGAGACCAAGGGGAAACTCAACTGCCTATGGATCCATGGCTAATATGGTCTAAATATTACACGACCCCAAATGAATAAACGTAATGCATTCAAAACATGCAAATCTCCAATAACGCAATTCATGACCAAAACTCAACTTTGAGCTATCAAACTGGACAAATGTCCCCAAGACTTAATATAAATCCATACCGAGCCACAAGCTCAACTCACTCAAAAGATAGATTATGAAAAGTCACGAAATGACACCAAATATAACAACACACACCATTTGCCGGTTAATACCTCAATTCTATGAAAACCCAAAATAAACCTTGGATCGGGATAACCCCCATTTCCAAAGAGGACTCACACCCTTAATATTCTCAAAATGACCCATTACACTAAAAGTGCATTTCCCAAATGGTTTATTAAAATCATTTACACATATATGATTAAACCCTCAAATAGACATCATTTTGAGCAATTAATCTTTTAAAGACAAATTATGGTTTCTAACCATCCAATTATCCAAAGCCCCAAATATGGGTGCTTTATACATTTATGAAGATAAACACTTCAAAAGAGTTAAACTAACTAAATAACTCAAACATAGATCTTTTCAAGTAAAACACACAAATATTTGGAAAATACTCATTTTGGCATGTACAAAGTTTTCGCAAAGTAACTTGAACTCACCTTGCTAGATTTAAGCAAAATCTAGAGTTTTTCCAACGTAAGCTCCTTTGATGAAGTTTGCATCCTCAAGCCAAAACTTCCAAAACCTAGATTTATGAATTTCCAACCATCAATATCACAATCCAACCATGTAGAATCATTCCCTAAACACTTAGAATCATTTCTCCCAACATATTACACCCAAAATAACCAACACATCGAAACCCTAACTTTCAAAATGAAGCGGAGAGAAGATTACCTCAACCAACAAGTGAATCCACCAACCAACACCCTTGAATCTTCCTATGAACTTCAAAAATCTTTCTAGATCCTTGAAGAGCTCTCAAAATCGGAACCATAGCCACTTGAATCGCAAAATCGGAGTTGAAATGAGAGAGATATGAAGAAATGAAGTTTAGGGCTAAAAATCTCGTATTTATGCTCCAGGTACCCGACCGCGACAATGACACGGTCATTGTAGCTGGTCATAGTCGCACGAGGTGTACCGTAGGTTGTACCATTGGCGCGACAATGACACGCGACAATGACATGGTCATTGTCGCTGGTCATTGTAGCTCCGCGGTACCGAAACTGTTTTGGCCATAACTTCTTCGTTATAGCTCCGTTTTCCTTCCGGAAAGAACCGTTGGACTCGTATTTGAATTCCTCATCCAACAAGACCATAAAATCTAAGATTTAACCCAAAATCTTACTTTTCATATTTTTCTTAAAAGATCGGTTTCTCACTGATTCGAAATTAAGCCTATCCGAAAATCATGGGTGTTACAATCCTCCCAACCTTAGGATGATTTCGTCCTCCAAATATACATCCTTTACAACCCAAGGCTAACCGACTCGACGCCGTCTATATTTATCAGTTCCTAACTGGAATCTAAATTCCCCCACACAGTCTATATAGACAAATCCTCGAACAATTTCTTACCAACAAACCCCTTTCAAGTACACTATACTTATGTCCGGGAGAACACTCCAACCACTGAAATAACTCCTAGTTAGACAAATTCGGTTGTCTCCCAACCTTAGATGTTCCATACATCTCGATTTTAGTTTCAGACTCTAAATCATTCCAAGGTTTGTTCGCTAACGAACCCAACAGAATCATCAATTTTGATTATATCTATCATTAATTGCCATCTACATCCAACGAGTTCTAATAGACTCCAAGAACCCATCCCAACATCAATCATCAATCCGACAGGTTCATTAACCACACACGAAGGTCATTCCACCAAAACCACTCATCACAATTGAGCATCTCAAGGTTACTACCACCATCACCATCATTCTTTTAAAATCGGCTACAATCCCCCGATTACACTAAAGGTGCTTGGCCCCAAGCCCAAAAGTCGACACCTAAAAACACCACCTACCTCAATATAGGTCACTGCGAATTTATTCTCTCAATTTCAAAGGGCATCATCCCTCAACCGATACCATTCGTCCTACAGTACCAACACACGTGGAATTCCCAACCTTCCACCGTCGAAGTGCTACACGCACTCACCCTTAACTGGGTTACTTACCCCTTCCAAGGTCCTAACGAGTTCAAGATTTTCAAGCGAATTATTTAACAAATATGCCAATCAACAAAATCTTTCACAAAAGTTTTCAATACTAAGATTTTCATCTCAACAAATCGTACGCACAAAACTACTGTTATCAATTCGGTAGTTACGTAAAAACGGACACGCTCGTCCCACATATGAAAATCATGTTGAAAATTATTTTATTGCAGTTCAGTTTACGCACAAAACGCAAAAGCATAATAAACAATTTCTTTAAAATGAACCGCCACGGTTCTAGTATGGATTGACTCACGACATGCACGTAAAGTAACTGTCCACTTTAAACAGGGTGCAACAAAAGGTGTGCACATATTTCAAAAGAAGTCCCAAACGACATTTGGTCCAAAATTTCCTTTTTAACCATAAGATGGCATGGAAGAAGGTTTACCAACAAAATTTTGCGCGCGTCAGTTTATTATACAAAACGATGAAACGGTTTACAAATACGCCTTAGCCAAAACACGAAATGTCTTGTGCAAGTTCTATATTTAAGACAAAACCAATACGTTTCCATCAATTGAAAATATCGACTAATGACAACACAAAACCTCAAATCGGGGTGGGCATGCAAGCTTGTAACACTTCTATTAAAATTTCTTTGAAACGAAATAACATGCATCAAATGGTTCGCGACCAATTTCAAAGAGGAAACTCTTTAAATCAAATTCCCAAAATTTCTCATCCGGTACTATAATGACATTTTGAGTAAAGCGTTCATAGCAAAACTTGCACACAACAATGCGTTTTTCCAAAATATACGAGGAAATAAGTGCTAATAAATTGTTGACACCAAAAGGGGTTCAAACCTATTCTCAAATCCCTAATTGCACCAACGGTGCGCATCAATGTTCAAAACATAAGAATTCCACGCACCATAGTTTTATACAAACCATTTTTCTAAAATCTTTATCACTAAGCACTTTCCTCAAAATTTCATACTTGGAACAATAAACGTCAAAACGTCATTGCTAAAAATGTATTTGTCAAAAATGCTCAAAACACACATTTACTCTAAAACCCAAAAGCTTTCAATTTTTCCAAAATATTCGACAATTCAAAATTGACCAATGTTAATGACTCATACATTCGTGTTTTTCAAATATCGTGCATCATAAACTATTCGTAATCCCCACACCACTAAAACATGCTTTGACCAAATGGTCTCTCATTTAAACAAGGAGTTAATAAAACATTTTCATGCACGACCCGTTTGTCAAAGTGTCGAGAAACAATGGTTATCAAGCTATGCATACCCCTAAGTCGATATAGCACATTTACATAAAATGATAATGAAACATTTAACTGACCAAAAGCGCACCAAGCAAGTCATTATGAAATGTCAACAAAATGTTCCTTCATGCATCACTTAAGCCACGTATAAATCAATTCATACACTGAACTACATGCAACGAAATACTTAGTAACACCAACCTTTTGAAAGAAAAGTTACGTGACATTAGAGTTCCAAACTCATCTCTTTTTAGTCGCCTTATGGTATAAAATTAACTTTTCTCAACAAAACTCGAGTGGGACAAAATACCCACATAACTTATAACTTTTCACATAAGTAATTAAAGCATGCACCTTGTGAAATTATACTCGCACGACTTAACATGTCGTAAAACAAAACTCCATGAACCTCAATGGACTCAATGACTCCAAGTCAATAAAACGGTGCTAAACATTATGCTTTCAAAGCCAAATTGCTATAAGCAAAATCATAAATGAGACGCCAAAATCCCAAAATCCCCTTCTAAGATAATACCATATAAACAACATTGTTTAACAACTCACATTAAATAAATTCCCGAAAATAAATTTACATAGACATAATGGAAGACAACTTTCCGTCCAAACTCTAACATATGTGGAGGAGATCCAATGTTAAAGTTATAAGCCGTAGTCACTTGCCCAACATCTTAAACATCATAACATATGGATATCACTGTATCCTAAAGTAACATTGGACAATAATAAAATGGAACAATTTCCGACTGGGCTCACAACTCCCGTAATAAAACACTTTCGTGCAGGTTCAAAACCCATGATTTAAAATCTTGTGTGTGTGCTAAACACTTCCCAAAATTGTAACACAATCCATATATGGATTCAAAACACAAGAAATAATTAATGCAATTTATTTTCAAAAATAAATTTCGTGCATAATTTAGTCGGCACTCAACGTCTCAACTCATACTCCTCCATAATCCTCCGGTCCACCAATTTCACCCGGATATTCAGTCGGAATTACATCGATTAACCTTACGGTTTTTCCTCAATTCAAAGTCGGCTCAATAAGCCTATGGTTCTAGTCCAACCATCAATCTCGACCCTAAACGGTCTACTTAAAGCAAATATCATGCTTATCGTCACTCAAAGTGACTAATACTAGAATCGTCCATCTATTCCAACGACTACTAGCTTAGAACCTCCTTTACTACCCCAACGATCATCACATTAAAGTAATTCAAGTATGCACGTGTACTAGTAGGTTCACCATGACACTGGCCAGGTGTCACTATGAACGCACCGTACATGATTATCCTTGCTACTCTCGACGTGATTCTCGTTTCTAACAATTCCATCATCTTCAAAACATCTTATCTTAAAGTGCCTAATGGTCAATTTCACTCTCATTTACTTAAACAAACGCTAGTTTGAGTCTAGGTATCCAAAATCAACACCTAAATCTCTCAAACATATGCTCTGATACCAACTTGTAACACCCTCAAATTTGAAACGAGCAACTAACATTATAATTCCATAAAATCACCAAAATAGATGTAATCACTTCTACAATTCATTCCTAATCACTTCTACAATTCATTCCTTAAAATACCTCGGAATTTAAAACATTACAAGTCTACAATAAAATAACTTAATCGGGTATTACTTAACACCATAAGTTGCTAGTCCAAAACTAGATGCGGAATAATTCAATAATCAAGTCACCTCTCGTGCACTTTTACTAGCACTCTCCACTTCACAAGTAGCTAGAGCTACCCCAACCTGAGCCTGTTGCACATGCCGACAAATAAAAAGGGTTAGGCTTACGCCTAGTGAGTTCAAGCATTTTATCATGACTATATAAAAATTCATAAATCGAGAGGAGTGTAGTTTTTAGTCATGATTTCAAAAGAGTTTACTTTAATTACAAATCGCCCATTTTACAACTCACACCATCCCCATACTGAAATCTTTATTATAACATGGTTTCCCAAAAATAGACTCATTCCCAAGTCAACGGAAAAGATGAAGTAGCATTCGATACTTAAAACGATTAAACTCATATAATTATTCGTCATTATTCCAAAACATCCTAAAACATGGATGAAACATAACCCATAACTCATATAACATGGAAAGACAATTCTCATAAAAATGATACGTCACCGAAAACATGGATAAATACAAATACCCAAAACAACACCTTTCGGTGACGGGGGAGACCCGTATACATTGCATGTGACGGAACACTAAAGTGGGTCACCTGCTATGCAATAAAACACACCCGTGGATTACTCTCGTAAACTGAGCTCAATCACTCCAGATCTATTGCCCGCGAGACTAGGGAGCCCCCAACTTCAACCACTCCAGGTCTATACATTGGGTCACTCCAAATCCACAACAGCACATTAGGGATTACACCTTACTGCCCATGAGACGATGCCCGACCATCTAGGTCCACGCCTTACTTATCATGGATCCCGATGCCTATCACGTGCTAAGCACATATATAGAATTACACCTTACTGCCCATGAGACGACGCCCGACCATCTAGGTCCACGCCTTACTTATCATGGAACCCGAAGCCTATTCCGTGCTACAAAAGAAACTAACGTCTCGTAAACTGAGCTCAATCAATCCCGACCTCTTGCTCGCGAGACCAAGGGGAAACTCAACTGCCTATGGATCCATGGCTAATAGGGTCTAAATATTACACGACCCCAAATGAATAAAAGTAATGCATTCAAAACATGCAAATCTCCAATAACGCAATTCATGACCAAAACTCAACTTTGAGCTATCAAACTGGACAAATGTCCCCAAGACTTAATATAAATCCACACCGAGCCACAAGCTCAACTCACTCAAAAGATAGATTATGAAAAGTCACGAAATGACACCAAATATAACAACACGCACCATTTGCCGGTTAATACCTCAATTCTATGAAAACCCGAAATAAACCTTGGATCGGGATAACCCTCATTTCCAAAGAGGACTCACACCCTTAATATTCTCAAAATGACCCATTACACTAAAAGTGCATTTCCCAAATGGTTTATTAAAATCATTTACACATATATGATTAAACCCTCAAATAGACATCATTTTGAGCAATTAATCTTTTAAAGACAAATTATGGTTTCTAACCATCCAATTATCCAAAGCCCCAAATATGGGTGTTTTATACATTTATGAATATAAACACTTCAAAAGAGTTAAACTAACTAAATAACTCAAACATAGATCTTTTCAAGTAAAACACACAAATATTTGGAAAATACTCATTTTGGCATGTACAAAGTTTTCGCAAAGTAACTTGAACTCACCTTGCTAGATTTAAGCTAAATCTAGAGTTTTTCCAACGTAAGCTCCTTTGATGAAGTTTGCATCCTCAAGCCAAAACTTCCAAAACCTAGATTTATGAATTTCCAACCATCAATATCACAATCCAACCATGTAGAATCATTCCCTAAACACTTACAATCATTTCTCCCAACATATTACACCCAAAATAACCAACACATCGAAACCCTAACTTTCAAAATGAAGCGGAGAGAAGATTACCTCAACCAACAAGTGAATCCACCAACCAACACCCTTGAATCTTCCTATGAACTTAAAAACTCTTTCTAGATCCTTGAAGAGATCTCAAAATCGGAACCATAGCCACTTGAATCGCCAAAATCGGAGTTGAAATGAGAGAGATATCAAGAAATGAAGTTTAGGGCTAAAAATCTCGTATTTATGCTCCAGGTACCCGACCGCGACAATGACACGGTCATTGTAGATGGTCATAGTCGCACGAGGTGTACCGTAGGTTGTACCATTGGTGCGACAATGACACGCGACAATGACATGGTCATTGTCGCTGGTCATTGTAGCTCCGCGGTACCGAAACTGTTTTGGCCATAACTTCTTCGTTATAGCTCCGTTTTCCCTCCGGAAAGAACCGTTGGACTCGTATTTGAATTCCTCATCCAACAAGACCATAAAATCTAAGATTTAACCCAAAATCTTACTTTTCATATTTTTCTTAAAAGATCGGTTTCTCACTGATTCGAAATTATGCCTATCCGAAAATCATGGGTGTTACAATCCTCCCAACCTTAGGATGATTTCGTCCTCCAAATATACATCCTTTACAACCCAAGGCTAACCGACTCGACGCCGTCTATAATTTATCAGTTCCTAACTGGAATCTAAATTCCCCCACACAGTCTATAAAGACAAATCCTCGAACAATTTCTTACCAACAAACCCCTTTCAAGTACACTATACTTATGTCCGGGAGAACACTCCAACCACTGAAATAACTCCTAGTTAGACGACTTCGGTTGTCTCCCAACCTTAGATGTTCCATACATCTCGATTTTAGTTTCAGACTCTAAATCATTCCAAGGTTTGTTCGCTAACGAACCCAACAGAATCATCAATTTTGATTATATCTATCATTAATTGCCATCTACATCCAACGAGTTCTAATAGACTCCAAGAACCCATCCCAACATCAATCATCAATCCGACAGGTTCATTAACCACACACGAAGGTCATTCCACCAAAACCACTCATCACAATTGAGCATCTCAAGGTTACTACCACCATCACCATCATTCTTTTAAAATCGGCTACAATCCCCCGATTACACTAAAGGTGCTTGGCCCCAAGCCCGAAAGTCGACACCTAAAAACACCACCTACCTCAATATAGGTCACTGCGAATTTATTCTCTCAATTTCAAAGGGCATCATCCCTCAACCGATACCATTCGTCCTACAGTACCAACACACGTGGAATTCCCAACCTTCCACCGTCGAAGTGCTACACGCACTCACCCTTAACAGGGTTACTTACCCCTTCCAAGGTCCTAACGAGTTCAAGATTTTCAAGCGAATTATTTAACAAATATGCCAATCAACAAAATCTTTCACAAAAGTTTTCAATACTAAGATTTTCATCTCAACAAATCGTACGCACAAAACTACTGTTATCAATTTGGTAGTTACGTAAAAACGGACACGCTCGTCCCACATATGAAAATCATGTTGAAAATTATTTTATTGCAGTTCAGTTTACCCACAAAACGCAAAAGCATAATAAACAATTTCTTTAAAATGAACCGCCACGGTTCTAGTATGGATTGACTCACGACATGCACGTAAAGTAACTGTCCACTTTAAACAGGGTGCAACAAAAGGTGTGCACATATTTCAAAAGAAGTCCCAAACGACATTTGGTCCAAAATTTCCTTTTTAACCATAAGATGGCATGGAAGAAGGTTTACCAACAAAATTTTGCGCGCGTCAGTTTATTATACAAAATGATGAAACGGTTTACAAATACGCCTTAGCCAAAACACGAAATGTCTTGTGCAAGTTCTATATTTAAGACAAAACCAATACGTTTCCATCAATTGAAAATATCGACTAATGACAACACAAAACCTCAAATCGGGGTGAGCATGCAAGCTTGTAACACTTCTATTAAAATTTCTTTGAAACGAAATAACATGCATCAAATGGTTCGCGACCAATTTCAAAGAGGAAACTCTTTAAATCAAATTCCCAAAATTTCTTATCCGGTACTATAATGACATTTTGAGTAAAGCGTTCATAGCAAAACTTGCACACAACAATGCGTTTTTCCAAAACATACGAGGAAATAAGTGCTAATAATTTGTTGACACCAAAAGGGGTTCAAACCTATTCTCAAATCCCTAATTGCACCAACGGTGCGCATCAATGTTCAAAACATAAGAATTCCACGCACCATAGTTTTATACAAACCATTTTTCTAAAATCTTTATCACTAAGCACTTTCCTCAAAATTTCATACTTGGAACAATAAACGTCAAAACGTCATTGCTAAAAATGTATTTGTCAAAAATGCTCAAAACACACATTTCCTCTAAAACCCAAAAAAGCTTTCAATTTTTCCAAAATATTCGACAATTCAAAATTGACCAATGTTAATGACTCATACATTCGTGTTTTTCAAATATCGTGCATCATAAACCATTCGTAATCCCCACACCACTAAAACATGCTTTGACCAAATGGTCTCTCATTTAAACAAGGAGTTAATAAAACATTTTCATGCACGACCCGTTTGTCAAAGTGTCGAGAAACAATGGTTATCAAGCTATGCATACCCCTAAGTCGATATAGCGCATTTACATAAAATGATAATGAAACATTTAACTGACCAAAAGCGCACCAAGCAAGTCATTATGAAATGTCAACAAAATGTTCCTTCATGCATCACTTAAGCCACGTATAAATCAATTCATACACTGAACTACATGCAATGAAATACTTAGTAACACCAACCTTTTGAAAGAAAAGTTATGTGACATTAGAGTTCCAAACTCATCTCTTTTTAGTCGCCTTATGGTATAAAATTAACTTTTCTCAACAAAACTCGAGTGGGACAAAATACCCACATAACTTATAACTTTTCACATAAGTAATTAAAGCATGCACCTTGTGAAATTATACTCGCACGACTTAACATGTCGTAAAACAAAACTCCATGAACCTCAATGGACTCAATGACTCCAAGTCAATAAAACGGTGCTAAACATTATGCTTTCAAAGCCAAATTGCTATAAGCAAAATCATAAATGAGACGCCAAAATCCCAAAATCCCCTTCTAAGATAATACCATATAAACAACATTGTTTAACAACTCACATTAAATAAATTCCCGAAAATAACTTTACATAGACATAATGGAAGACAACTTTCCGTCCAAACTCTAACATATGTGGAGGAGATCCAATGTTAAAGTTATAAGCCGTAGTCACTTGCCCAACATCTTAAACATCATAACATATGGATATCACTGTATCCTAAAGTAACATTGGACAATAATAAAATGGAACAATTTCTGACTGGGCTCACAACTCCCGTAATAAAACACTTTCGTGCAGGTTCAAAACCCATGATTTAAAATCTTGTGTGTGTGCTAAACACTTCCCAAAATTGTAACACAATCCATATATGGATTCAAAACACAAGAAATAATTAATGCAATTTATTTTCAAAAATAAATTTCGTGCATAATTTAGTCGGCACTCAACGTCTCAACTCATACTCCTCCATAATCCTCCGGTCCACCAATTTCACCCGGATATTCAGTCGGAATTACATCGATTAACCTTACGGTTTTTCCTCAATTCAAAGTCGGCTCAATAAGCCTATGGTTCTAGTCCAACCATCAATCTCGACCCTAAACGGTCTACTTAAAGCAAATATCATGCTTATCGTCACTCAAAGTGACTAATACTAGAATCGTCCATCTATTCCAACGACTACTAGTTTAGAACCTCCTTTACTACCCCAACGATCATCACATTAAAGTAATTCAAGTATGCACGTGTACTAGTAGGTTCACCATGACACTGGCCAGGTGTCACTATGAACGCACCGTACATGATTATCCTTGCTACTCTCGACGTGATTCTCGTTTCTAACAATTCCATCACCTTCAAAACATCCTATCTTAAAGTGCCTAATGGTCAATTTCACTCTCATTTACTTAAACAAACGCTAGTTTGAGTCTAGGTATCCAAAATCAACACCTAAATCTCTCAAACTTATGCTCTGATACCAACTTGTAACACCCTCAAATTTGAAACGAGCAACTAACATTATAATTCCATAAAATCACCAAAATAGATGTAATCACTTCTACAATTCATTCCTTAAAATACCTCGGAATTTAAAACATTACAAGTCTACAATAAAATAACTTAATCGGGTATTACTTAACACCATAAGTTGCTAGTCCAAAACTAGATGCGGAATAATTCAATAATCATGTCACCTCTCGTGCACTTTTACTAGCACTCTCCACTTCACAAGTAGCTAGAGCTACCCCAACCTGAGCCTGTTGCACATGCCGACAAATAAAAAGGGTTAGGCTTACGCCTAGTGAGTTCAAGCATTTTATCATGACTATATAAAAATTCATAAATCGAGAGGAGTGTAGTTTTTAGTCATGATTTCAAAAGAGTTTACTTTAATTACAAATCGCCCATTTTACAACTCACACCATCCCCATACTGAAATCTTTATTATAACATGGTTTCCTAAAAATAGACTCATTCCCAAGTCAACGGAAAAGATGAAGTAGCATTTGATACTTAAAACGATTAAACTCATTTAATTATTCGTCATTATTCCAAAACATCCTAAAACATGGATGAAACATAACCCATAACTCATATAACATGGAAAGACAATTCTCATAAAAATGATACGTCACCGAAAACATGGATAAATACAAATACCCAAAACAACACCTTTCGGTGACGGGGGAGACCCGTATACATTGCATGTGACGGAACACTAAAGTGGGTCACCTACTATGCAATAAAACACACCCGTGGATTACTCTCGTAAACTGAGCTCAATCACTCCAGATCTATTGCCCGCGAGACTAGGGAGCCCCCAACTTCAACCACTCCAGGTCTATACATTGGGTCACTCCAAATCCACAACAGCACATTAGGGATTACACCTTACTGCCCATGAGACGATGCCCGACCATCTAGGTCCACGCCTTACTTATCATGGATCCCGATGCCTATCACGTGCTAAGCACATATATAGAATTACACCTTACTGCCCATGAGACGACGCCCGACCATCTAGGTTCACGCCTTACTTATCATGGAACCCGAAGCCTATTCCGTGCTACAAAAGAAACTAACGTCTCGTAAACTGAGCTCAATCAATCCCGACCTCTTGCTCGCGAGACCAAGGGGAAACTCAACTGCCTATGGATCCATGGCTAATAGGGTCTAAATATTACACGACCCCAAATGAATAAACGTAATGCATTCAAAACATGCAAATCTCCAATAACGCAATTCATGACCAAAACTCAACTTTGAGCTATGAAACTGGACAAATGTCCCCAAGACTTAATATAAATCCATACCGAGCCACAAGCTCAACTCACTCAAAAGATAGATTATGAAAAGTCACGAAATGACACCAAATATAACAACACACACCATTTGCCGGTTAATACCTCAATTCTATGAAAACCCGAAATAAACCTTGGGTCGGGATAACCCACATTTCCAAAGAGGACTCATACCCTTAATATTCTCAAAATGACCCATTACACTAAAAGTGCATTTCCCAAATGGTTTATTAAAATCATTTACACATATATGATTAAACCCTCAAATAGACATCATTTTGAGCAATTAATCTTTTAAAGACAAATTATGGTTTCTAACCATCCAATTATCCAAAGCCCCAAATATGGGTGTTTTATACATTTATGAATATAAACACTTCAAAAGAGTTAAACTAACTAAATAACTCAAACATAGATCTTTTCAAGTAAAACACACAAGTATTTGGAAAATACTCATTTTGGCATGTACAAAGTTTTCGCAAAGTAACTTGAACTCACCTTGCTAGATTTAAGCTAAATCTAGAGTTTTTCCAACGTAAGATCCTTTGATGAAGTTTGCATCCTCAAGCCAAAACTTCCAAAACCTAGATTTATGAATTTCCAACCATCAATATCACAATCCAACCATGTAGAATCATTCCCTAAACACTTAGAATCATTTCTCCCAACATATTACACCCAAAATAACCAACACATCGAAACCCTAACTTTCAAAATGAAGCGGAGAGAAGATTACCTCAACCAACAAGTGAATCCACCAACCAACACCCTTGAATCTTCCTATGAACTTCAAAACTCTATCTAGATCCTTGAAGAGATCTCAAAATCGGAACCATAGCCACTTGAATCGCCAAAATCGGAGTTGAAATGAGAGAGATATGAAGAAATGAAGTTTAGGGCTAAAAATCTCGTATTTATGCTCCAGGTACCCGACCGCGACAATGACACGTTCATTGTCGCTGGTCATAGTCGCACGAGGTGTACCGTAGGTTGTACCCTTGGCGCGACAATGACACGCGACAATGACACGGTCATTGTCGCTGGTCATTGTAGCTCCGCGGTACCGAAACTGTTTTGGCCATAACTTCTTCGTTATAGCTCCGTTTTCCCTCCGGAAAGAACCGTTGGACTCGTATTTGAATTCCTCATCCAACAAGACCATAAAATCTAAGATTTAACCCAAAATCTTACTTTTCATATTTTTCTTAAAAGATCGGTTTCTCACTGATTCGAAATTATGCTTATCCGAAAATCACGGGTGTTACAGACCTTATGGACCTATATGTAGCACAAGTTTCTGTGCCTGAATTTTCTGTCTCCTACCGAAATCCGATTATACACTCCTGACCAACTTAGACAGGCGCAGTGTCTAGGGGGATTCTTTGTCATGTACGAGTATCCTTTTAGAATAGGATTCAGATGGCCGTTTACTCCCCTGGTTAGGGAGTTTTGGGTTATTTTCGACTTATCTCCTGGTCAGATCCTGCCCGAACTTTGGCAGATCTTTCAGAAGATCGATCGGATCACCGATGATTGGGATGTTCCTTTCACGGTGCGTGATCTGTTGACGGCTTTTGACGTTATGTCGGACGACTATCACTGTTATAGCATGTCCTCTAAGCTGAGGGGTGGTCATACTTTGGTCACCGATACCCTGGTTCACGATCGTGGGTGGAAGGCCAAATATGTTCTCGGTCGTGTACGGACGCTTGGTCGTTTAGACGAGGATACTTCCTGGGTCGCGTCTGGGTGGAACACCAGGGGTATATAAATTTCGATTTCGTCATGTCGTATGATTTTAATGTTGATTCTCTTTTGTTAACTTCTATCATTTTTGTTTTCAGATATCGATTTTGCTAGGTTTGGTCCTGCAGCTGATTCTCAAGAAAAGGTTGCGAGACTTTTCTCTTGTGGGGTCGGAGAGTTATTTGACTCTCCTAGTCGTACGACCGTTAGCACTTCAGAAGCTGAACACAGAAGTCAACAAGAGACATCGACGAGTAAGTGTCATACGTTTTCTGCTTTTCTTCGTGTCGTATGACAGTATCTGACACTTTTATTTTTTACAGGTGGTTCTAATATGCGGTCTGCTTCGGTTTAGGCAAAGAGAGAAGCCCAACTGGCCTTGGCTAAGAAGGCCAAGGAGCTGAAGAGGAAGGATCCTCCGACTTCGGGGTCGGAGGTTCTGAAGAAGACAAAGTTGGTTCCCCTGAGGGAACCGTCGTCGACGGGTGGAGAGACATTAAAGGTCTCCACTCCTGAGAGGGCGAAGACGTCTTCGGACGTGCCAAGGATGACACCGACGCCACCTGGGTCATCTACTGCGGAGGATAAAGGGAAGGGTCCTCAGACGGAGGGGTCCCCTGAAGTTACGACGGTAAACTTTCCATTACCGTCGGACTTTTTATTGGACAGCGTCCTGGATAGGGCGAAGATTTTCCCTAACTTGGGAAAATTCCTCCTACCAGCCTTCAGTGATCGCTATCGTGGCGCTACCGTGGATGAGACAGGGTCTCACGTCGCAAGCATGGCCTTCCTGGTGAGTTTTTCATTTTCGTCGTATGTTTCCTCTCTAATAAGATAGACTTATCATTTTTTGTGAGGCTATAGGCGTTTCAGGCGTCGTTGTGCCTTTTCGGCCAACTGGAGGAGCTCCAGAAGGTCGAACCTTGCATCGCTGAGAAACTTCAGCGAGCACAAGAGGATGAGCATAAAGCTCGAGAGGATGAGCGGGCGGCTAAGGCCAAGGCGGAGGCGGAGGCTCTCTCCGTTCAAGTAGACGATCTCAAGAGCCTTCTGGAGACGTCGTCGCTTGAGAAGGAAGAGCTCTAGAATCGCCTCAAGGAGACATTGGAAAGGGCCTCTGCTTATGAAACAGAGGTGACGACGATTAAAGCATCCCTCACCGTGCGCGAAAAACAGGTGGGGGAGCTCAAGTCGTCGGTTAAGGCCGCTGAGGCCAAGACGGGGGCCTTGGAGGAGAAGCTCCTCTTGTTTGAGGCGTTGACCCGTCTGAAGGTCAGGGCGGCGATTATGCGCCGTCATCTACAGGGGAAAAACCATTGGTTGGCACAGAGGCCGAAGTCGCGTCCTACCTCGAGCATGTCGGGACCGAGGAGGTTCTCGACCAAGAGGATAGGATCGATGATATTGATTCCGCAGAAGCCAAGACGGGAGATGCGGAAGACGGGCTGGATTCGACCAGGGCCCTCAGTAGGCTTTTGTACTTTTGTAATTTTTATTTTGTTCTAGGGCGACCGTTGGTGGTCGTGCCTTTGTCTTATACCACCTTTGTATTAATACAAGTATGTCTTTCATTATACTTTCGTGTTCTTTACTTTGTTGTAAATAAACAAAATAAGCTAGTTTAGAAAGTTGTAAAGCGAACGTAGAATCGTACGACACAGGTACATATAACTTTGGAAATAGTCGGGCGTCCGGGCCGAAAAAATATTCTAAGTAGGCGCCAATCTGTTAATGCCAAAAATCGCCCAAAAGAACAACTTAAGGTTGATGTGGACTTTAACAACTAAAGAAATGTATCTCAAGACCAATCAACACAATCGCAAGGAAAAAGTAAACAAGACAAGAGATTTGGACACGCGGAAAACCCCAAAACGAGGGAAAAAACCACGATCGACTTGTGAGAGTCGACGGTCCACTATAGTCACCAAACGGGGGCGAAAGTCCTTTTGTAACAGGTGTTTTATGTACAAAATATTACAATAGAAAGGAAAATTAAACTTAATCGTGTGAAAAAGTTGTGTGTCGTGTGTAAATCGTGCGAAAAAGTCTGTTGTCGTGCGGTTCGAACTGCTGTTGTGCGAAGATTGCTTTAGCGATATTCGTTCGAATGCTCTGTAGATTGTTGTGTTTTCGATGTGTAATAGCTTAGAAAATAGATGGAGCAGATGTAGATTCGGTCTCTTTTTCGGTTGTAGAGCAGGTCTTTAAATAGTTTCCACTGGTCATTAAGTGTGTCTTGATTGCTTGTTTCGTAACCGCTGTCGGGCTTTTAATGCCACTGATTACTTGTCCATTACTGGCAGTTTGCACCATGAATGCTCGTAGACCTGCATTAATGAATAAAAGAAACGGATGTTGACTGTTAACGGTTTAGTGAGAGAACCAGTAGTAAAGAAATTATTTGTATTTGTCATTTGAAGATTTTAGAAAGAAAGTATGACTAAAGAGTTACTTCGATGAGCTTGAAGATTTTCTTGGTTTAAGCAGTTTCCAGACACAATTTTAAATCTCAATAATATCTATCACGAATCTTGATAAGTGGATCACTTGATATTGAAAATCAAGGAAGGCTCTGATACCAATTGTTGGAACCCAGATACACTTAATCAAGATTAACAGATCTATTAGTTGGGTTTAGAGTTTGATGCGGAAGCGTATTAAACTAACAGATATGTTTGATAGATATTAGAACGCACATATATAAAGAAAACAGTAAAGAATGAAAAAGGATTTCTTTAACAGTTACTGTTATTCAATATATGATAACAACACGAAGAATAGATTAAGAACTGTTGGTGTGTGTGAGAATATAACACTCATATATTTGACAATAAAGCTTGAGAGTATTAGTGATTCCTTGTGTATTCGTCCCTTAGGAAGATCTCAACACGAGACTTCCTTTTATACTACTCTTAGAAGACTATGAAGTAGGTCACTGTTCCTTTTACGGCATGAATAGTGAACTGGATGGTGTGAACAGTTGACTAGATGGTGTGAGCAGTTGTTTGAGCCATGCGCATTTAATGGAGCAGATGTACTATTGATAAATGCATTAAATGGTGCAGACGTCTATTTTGTACCATTCCCTATTGAGTCCACTCAGAGCTTGACACGTGTTTTGACAGTACTTTTCCATGCAAGTTGATGAACGTATCCAGTAATATCTTCCAAGTCTTCATAGCAGACCACAGAGGCTCTGTAAGGCATTACAGAGGTTCTATGGTCTGACCTTCTGTGGAGCAGTCCACTTGTTTCCGAGTTGATCTTCTTCTTGCGCACTACAGAGGTTCTGTGATTACCTCTGTAGCTTCTGTGGCTTTCTGGACTTGATCTTCCGGAAGAAGTGGCAGAGCCTCTGTGAGAGGCTTTTCTATACTTAGCCTATTTTTCACTACTTCTAAATACTTCTATGATTAGGAAGATTGAAGCTAACAATCTCCCCCTAAGTAGTGAAAAATAAAAAATTTGACCTTGAGTTAAGTTTGGCTAAGTTAGATAAGACAGAGGTTAAACAATACCTCGAAATTTCTTTCATTTAGAAATATGCCAGAGGCATTTTACATTTGAGTACAATGAAAGATAAACTTTAACTTTGTTTGCAGAGATTTGAGGTCTGAGAATCAGATGTTGGCATCTTTGAAATCGTTGTAGCTTCTGTTGTCTCTTCCGACTTTTCTGATCTCTTTGTAGAATCTGATGCAGAGTTCTCTTAGGTGGATTGTTGAGTCTATTTCTCTGATGAAAGTATCTGCATCATCTCTATCCATTTTCTCTGTACCTCTGTATTTTACAAGGCTTGCTCTGAATTTGCTCAGAGTACTGGTTGCGTACTTCTGACAATCCATGAGTACAAAAAGTTTAACCTGGTGTTGTGGGTTTTGAAATACTAACCAAAATCTTGGTTCTCTGATGATTGAGTTTGGCACAGCGTCTGGTGGGCAGCGATCTTCTGGTGGTCGTAGATCTAGATGTTTGAGACCAAGATCCTTTCCTAGCTGAAAATCTATCATGCTGTATAGCAGAAGATTTTCCCTCATCGCTTTTCTCAACACTTGATAGGCTCTGGTATTAGGCTCTGTGTTGTAGTTGTCTTTTGTCCATTGCAGAAGGTCAGGTAGATCGTAAGGATTGATGTTTCTTAAGTCAGCATCAGCGAAGGTAGATTCTGAATTGTTCTCTCTTCTGACTTTGTAAAGATTGTACCTGACCCTTGGATAGGTTCTTGTGAAGGAGAATCTGCAGAAGATCACCTTTTTGATTTTGTGAATTGAGAAGACATCTGCTTTGGTTCTTGGCTTTGTTCTTGTGAAGATGTTCTCAAATTCTTCTCTGATCCTTGGATCTGTCACATGCTCTACTGGATGATTTGTCTGATAGGATTGTTTGTAGAGGTATTTGTATACCACTTCTTCCATCTCTTCATGTGTTGGACCAGGTCGTGGAATTTGTCTTCTGAGACTCTCCATCTGTTGAACAACTTCTGCAGCTCTACCAGTTAGAGGAATTTCTGACAGAGTCTTCAATCCATGTGCCCAGTCAACTTCTTCTGGTTTTGGGGTTTGAAAGGCGTCAAACGCACTCTTCATTAGTTTTTCTGTTGGCTTTGGCAATGTTTTCTTCTTCTTTGGCTCTTCTGTCTGTATCCCTTTGCCCTTATCTTTTGCTATTGTCGTGGCAGAACCTGTTGCTTCTGTGGGTTTTGAGGTTGGCACTTCTGTTGGTTTGATGGAGGTTGCCTCTGTGGATTTTGACGATTGTGATTTAGAGGACTTTTGTGGCGATGGTTCTGTTGGCTTGACTTGCTCTGTAACCTCTGTTGGAGGTTGTTTGATGACTTCTTCTGCGAGCTCAGTTTCTGTTGATGAAGTATTGACATTAAATCTTCTTGCCATTCTGAAAGCTAAAGTGAACCTGTGCCTTTCTTCTTCTCTCTTCACCATACGATCACTCATTGTTGTGTGCATCCTTTTCAGAATGTCAGAAGCAGAGGTCGTTGCTCTTTTTGGTTTGGTGGCAATCGACTTTCTTCTGGGTATAGTTTGGGGTGTTTCCACAGAGGTGGGTGTTTTCTCTGTGGTTTGTTCATCTGTTTCTTCCAAAATGATTACCTCAGGGGCGGTTGTTGCCTCTGTGGCTTGCTGTTCTGCTTCTGGAGTTTTGGTTTCGTCAGGAGATGATTCCACAGAGATGGGTGTTGTCTCTGTGGTCTTTTGGGTTTGTTGTTGGGTTTCTTCTGGAGGGGCTTGGTTGATTGGTTCTGCTGCGATTGGTGGACTTTGTATTCCTCTGCTCGTAGCTTTCTTTCTTAGATTCTCCCCCTCAGGATTATCTGATGGACCAGGTTGGTCATCATCAGAATCATCCTCACTTTTATCAGAAGTACCCTCTGCTCTGCATGAAGTGTTGGGCTTCTTCGGTAATTCAGCTCCTGTTGCCATCAACTTTTCACAGACATCATCGCAGAGGCCAATCAATGTCGCAAGCTCTGCTTCTGTTTTGAATCTCATCCTTCCTACACTTGCTCTGAAATCTTTGATGAAGTTAGCATTGGCAGTGGTGAAGGAAAGGATGACTTCTGTCACTTGATTAATCACGTTCTTCCCAAGCTCTGTCAGATGTGCTCTTGTCATGTAGTCTTTGGGTTGCATCAGCATGGTATTTCGTATGGCTTCTTCTTGAACTTTTTGTAGGGCCTTCTGTAGATCTGCAGGAGTGATGCCCGTTGACACTGAAGTCTGTTTGTTCAATTGATCAAGGAACTTGTTGATGGAGTTCTCAATCGAAGGAGTAGTTGTTGCGGCAGAAGTGGTGGATGCGGTAGCAGCAGACTTCATCTGTGAGATGGCAGTTTTCACCTATGTGGACAGGTTGTCCATTTTGGTGTTCAGGTTTAGCAGTGCCAGTGATGTTGTCTCTGCAAAAGATTTGAAAGAGCTTTGCAACTCTTTCAAGGTTTGGTTCACAGAGGTCTCAAGGGTTTGGAACTCATCCCTTGTAACTTGTGTTCCGGTGGTAACCTCTGGAGGAACACATTCGTCTCCAGAGTGAATCCCTGTTCCTGGGATACCTTCTTTCATTCCTGTTTGTACGTTGAGAATGGAAGGATTTCCTTCTGATCCTTGAGAAGAAACATGAGTTTCAATCCCTACAGAAGTTCTGAGAAGAACATTGTCCAAATCCACTCCAGAGGTGGGTATTGGAATATCCTTATGTTGACTAGGAGACTTGTCTAGAGTCTCTTTGTCTTTGTGCTCTCTACTTCTCTCTGAAAGAAGTGTGGGTCTTAATAAGTGCGTGGCAGAGGAAACAAATTCCTCTGTTGGGCGTTCTTCTGTGATCTGGGGCAATTGATCACGAACTATAGGTGAGTCTCTTTGAGGAGACTCCCTAGGAATGGATTCCCCGGTTTCTGTGGGCACAGAGGTTGAAAGAGTAGCCTCTGGCTGGATGGGTTGGGTTAGGTTCGAGCTGTGCTGCTCTTTTTCAATGACACCTTCTGCAGCTAGACCTGCGGTGTCAGAAATGTGGGTTGCACTGGGAGTTGGTTTTGGTTGTGTGCCTCTATTTATCCAAGCATCTTTTCTTGCTTCTTCCCTAAGTTCTGTGGAAGTTCCTTGCTCTGGTCGTAATTGGTCATACACTTGATGAGATCCAAATAATCTCATGACATGTGGATGATAAAGACCCTTACGTATCCAGACAGCTTCTTCTTCATCTGAATCTGTGTCTAAGATCTCTATTTCTGTCTCTGTTGTTGCTAATCCCTCTTTTTGTACAACTTCGGCCCCTTTTTCTTTCTCTTCTTCCATCATGTTCTCAGAAGCCTCTGTAATTTCACCTCTGTTCCATTCAGCTTCAGTTTGTTCTATTTCTTCTGAAGCTGGGTTTGGACTTCTTCTGTGGACATCCAATCCTTGAATGAAAGGGTTTTGTAAAATAACAGGGGTTTCGGCTGGTTGATTTCTGGGTGTTGTGTCATCTTCTTGCAGATGTGTGTCAATGCCAGAAATGAAGAAATCTTCTTCTGGAGAGTGGTGGTCGAGAGGTTGTGCCGTCCACCCTGCTGTATTTAGGGTGTTGGCAATTTCAGGGTTCTGTAAGAAGTCGTTCAGGTCTCCTTGGTGAGCAAATCTATCTGGAGATTGATAGGGTGATTGATACCTTTCTGTAGCCATTTCTTCTTCTGCAACTTCTTCTTCAGCAGTTTCCTCTTCTGCAATGGTTACCAACTTTGCAAGTGATTTACCATGCCTCTTTTTGGTTTTCCTCCTCTTAGGATTTGGTGCCCCTTCTTCAGTTGATTTTGATCTTTTCTTCTTCATTTTTGGGGAGGGAGGAGCAGAGGAGCCAATTTCTGTGGCATGAGGAGGTGAGGGTTGATCTTCTGCAGCGCTTGTTGAGGTGCCTTCTGCAGTTTTCCTCTTCTTAGCTTTTGGAGTAGATGCAGAGGTTCTTGATGAAGACTTCTTTCCCATTAGTTCTGCACGTTTGGCTATAAAGCTGAGTTGAATAGCCATGTGCTTTGCTAACTTCTGATCCTTTTCTTTTTGAGTGGAAAGAGGTTTTGCTATCATTGTTCCTAGGGGGACACCTAAACGCGGGGGTGTCATAGGACTCGGTTTAGGAGTTCTATGATCGCGTATATACTCTTTCTTAAGGGATTTATTCGATGCGTATTGCAGAAGCTTCTTTGACAGAGGTCTGCAGTGTGAGTAGCCATCAGTATGATCAGTGGGGGTATTCTTGTTCATCGGGAACTGTTTGGGAGTTGGCCCTTCCATTGGCCAATTTTGGATTAGCAGCAGAGGTTCGAACAGTACTCCTAATATTCTTTGGAATTGCAGAGGTGGTAGAAAGTTGGGATCGTTCTCTTTGACCCTTTTCGAGTTGTTCTTTCTGTCGATGGTGTTTATGATCTCTTGCATCATTATGGTCGCATAATCTAGTGGAAGATCATAGTAAACCCCATACATGATGCTCAAGATTTGATGTGAGCTCTGGTCAATACTGCCTATCTTTCTTGTCAGACATCTGTTAAGAATAGAGAACAAAGTGTTCCACAGAGGTGGTAATCGGCCTCTGCGGAAGTCGTTTCTCTTCCGTAGTTGGGTGTTGTACCCAAGCATTTCCACGAATCGACAGAGCTCTTCGTCTGTTGGTTGCTCTGCATAACTCTTCAATCCCAGAAGACCCCTTGTTGGTAGGTTGAATTCAAGTGAGAACATTGTTCTGTTGAACTTGATTTCAAGATGCTCAGATTTATCAGGTCTTGAAATGTACCCTTTGATAAGAGAATCGTCTTTATCAAATCGGCAGCTTTGCCAAAATTGGTTCAAATAACGGACTGGAATTTTGTTCGGGGTTCTTGATAGTAGAGGGAAGAGGACATGATTCTCCATGATGTTCAGAAGTATGGCTTGGGCTTCGCCGAAAGTAGTGGGTGAGGGGACCAAATAGCAGTTGTTGGATTTGATAGGAAGAGTGGCTTCGAAATGATCCTTTACTATAAAGTTTTGCAAGTGTGTCGTCGGAGCAAAGTCTGCTGAGTCCCCGGAATCTTGTTGTTCAATATTTCTTGCAAGGCTGGGGTTTTCAGAATGTTCTGAATGTGCAGGGGAGTGTTCCGGTGAGTTCGCCGGAGATAGTTCAGAGGATGTAGCTCGAGAAGATGAAGCCATTTGATTTTAAGAATAAGATTTTTGCAAACTTTTTGCAGGGTTTCACCGGAGAAGAAGATGAGAGTTTGTAAAATGTTTTATGAGAGGGTAGGCTTTGTTTTTATAGGATGGTAAAATGGTAGAATTCGAAAGAGTAAAATATATGGCAATGGATTAAAGTTTGGAATCCGCACTCGAGTTTGAGCGGCGGGTTCAACTTTCCAAATAAAAACGTTCCATGTACGCCCAATGAAAATGGGACACGTAGGCCTTGTCAGAATATGACAGGACGTCGTGCGCGGCCCATTAATGCTAGGCGCGTGAGGTTGATTTTAGCCATATGAGTTTCACTCGCAGTAAAAGTAACCGTTATTACTACAGAGATGCCCAAGTAATCAGATTGACAGAGCTTCTGTAGTTTATAGAGGCTTTGTGATCTTGAAAATCTTTGATGTTTATCCCTTTTTCATATATCTCATTGTTATCATGACTTCTGTGGGGTTCTTCTTTAACCAAAACATTTGTAAAGGCATTGGAGAGGATAAAATCGGATTTTTGTGAAGAAATTTGCTTCGCAGAGGTTTTGTGGCTCTGTTGGAACTTGCAGAAGTTCTGTGAGGGCCAGCAGAAGCTCTATGAGAGAAAAAATCTCATAACAAAAGTTTTATTAATATTTTTGATCATCCAATTTTTGATTTGGTTTAAGAGATGTTTTTCGGACATATTTGAAAGTTTGTGTCCGAGAAAACTGGAAAAAAAACGGTTTGTTCGAGAAGGTCATGGTCTGCGTTTTCGGTTTCCGAGATAACATTCCAAAAGATCGACAGATGGTTAATTTGTGATCACATAGCATATTTCTTGCAGAACCTCTGTTGAGCTCAGCAGAAGCTCTATGACCTTAAATTTCTCCTAATTCGAATTTTGTGAAACTTTTTGAGCTTTTGATTTTTGAAATGTTATTCACAGTATATTTAGGACATATTTGACAATTCTTGTCCTAGAAAATTGTTTTCCAAAAACCTTTTGTGGAGAGACATACCTTTTGGTTCTTCTTTTCTCGGCAGTGATATCTGACTTCTGTCGATATGGAGTCATCGACATTTTTCTTTGGCTTTCCCTTGAAAGTTTTATCTCTTTAGATCATTTCAGGGTTCCCTTCTGCTCCCCCTTGATCTAATCACCTCTGTAGATCAAGTAATTTCCTTTTGCTCCCCCTTGACCTATGCTTGTATCAAAGAATGATAAGTTTTGCATAGAACATAGGTCATGTTTTTCAGAGGTTCTGTAGGGGTCGTCAGAGGTTCTGAGTTGACTTACAGAAGCTCTATGATTTTAAGAACTATTTAAGGTTTTAAGAATTTACATACAGAAGTAGAATCAATCAAAGCAATAAATTAAGCAATGTATTTACTTATTATTTACAGAAGATAAAGCTACACTTACAGAGGATTTTCACACCATGTTAATCATTCCTAACTTACCCACCAAGAAGTTGAATCTTTTCTCGTCTAATGCTTTGGTGAATAAGTCAGCGAGTTGATATTCTGTGGGCACGAAATGCATTTCGATTGTACCGTATTCAACATGATGTTTCAAGAAATGATACCTTATATCGATATGCTTGGTTTTTGAGTGTTGCACAGGATTGGCAGAGGTAGCAATAGCACTTTTGGAATCACAGAAGACAGAATGTAGCCGTAGTCTTTTAGCTGAGTCTTCATCCATAGAACCTGAGAACAACAGCTAGCGGCAGCAACGTATTCAGCTTCTACAGTGGATGTGGAGACAAAATTCTGCTTCTTGGAGGTCCAACTGACTAGTTTACCACCTAGGAATTGACAACTCCCAGAGGTACTCTTTCTGTCGAGCATGCATCCTCCATAGTCTGAATCTGTATAAGCTTTAAGACTAAAACCAGAGTTCTGTGGATACCAGAGACCAAGATTGTTGGTCCCCTTCAGGTATCTAAAGATTCTTTTTACAGCATCATAATGTGATTTCTTTGGATTAGCTTGATAACGTGCACAAAGACATGTGGCATGCATAATGTCAGGTCTGCTTGCTGTTAAGTATAACAGAGATCCAATCATGCCTCTATAGAGAGTACATTCTACAGAAATACCATTTGGATCTAAGAATAACTTATTTCCAGTGGCCATTGGAGTCTTCATTGCAGAGGTATCAGAGAGATTATATTTTAAAAGTATGTCAGAGACATATTTGGCTTGATTTATAAAAATTCCCTCTGAAGATTGTTTGACTTGAAGTCCGAGGAAGAATGTTAATTCTCCCATCATACTCATTTCAAACTCACTCTGCATGAGTTTTTCAAAAATTTTGCACTCTTCTGAATTTGTAGACCCAAAAATTATGTCATCTACGTATATTTGTACAAGCATTATCTCACTATTTTTGCGTTTATAGAATAAGGTAGTATCTGTTGTACCTCTGTTGTAGTCATTGACTAGAAGGAAGGTAGAAAGTCGTTCGTACCATGCTCTTGGAGCCTGTTTCAGTCCGTATAGAGCCTTTTCAAGGTAGTATACATGCCTTGGAAACTTTGAGCTTTCAAAACTTGGTGGCTGATTTACGTAAACCTCTTCTTGGATTTCACCGTTTAGAAAAGCTGATTTTACGTCCATCTGATAGACTTTAAAACCTCTGTGGGCTGCGAAGGCTAAGAATATTCTTATTGCTTCGAGACGTGCGACAGGGGCAAAAGTCTCATTGTAGTCTATGCCTTCTTCTTGTCTATATCCTTTTGCTACTAATCTTGCTTTGTTTCTGACGACCACTCCATCTTCATCCTTCTTGTTTCTGTAGACCCATTTAGTCCCAATGGCCTGTTTCCCTCTTGGCAGAGGTACTAAAGTCCATACTCTGTTACGCTCAAATTGCAGAAGTTCTTCTTGCATGGCGTCTACCCAGTTTGGGTCATCTAGGGCTTCAGAAATCTTCTTTGGTTCTATAACACTAATAAAATTTGTAAAGAAACAAAAATTAGCAGTGGCAGACCTTGTTTTTACTGAGTCAGAAGGTTCTCCAATTATTTGTCTTGGAGGATGGCTTTTTGTCCACTGAGTTGTGCGTGGAAGATGATCATCAATGTCATCAAAACTTTCTTCAGAGGCTTCTTGTGTTTCTTCTTGTGCATCCTCTGATGTTCTTCGTGCCTTGGTAGTTGATTCTACCGTTTGTGGAATGATTGGTACGAGTGGTGGTGGAGTTTGTTCCTCTGAGGATGTATAGTCTTGGTCCTCGATCTCCTCTGTAATTGGTTCTTCTGTGGTTTGTGCAGCTTCTGTGGTCGTTTTTCTTGATGTTTCATCTTCTGCACTTTCTTCTGCTTCGGCAATTGCATCTGTAGTATTTATAGAAGAAGATGAAGCATTATTTGGACCAGTTAGAGTCATACCTGTAGGATTTTGTCCGACAGAGGATGGTTCTTCAGAAACTCTGATGGTTCCGACAGAAGGATCAATGTCATTGTGGAACATCTCCAAAAATAGAAGATTCAAATCTTCTTTTGTTCTTGAGATGTCAGAGAATTTCCCTTTAATTCCGAGTTCTGAACTTATTTGCTCAGAAGTCATTTGGAATGAATCATCAAAAGAAACATTGATGCTTTCTACAATTTTGTGAGACTTTGTAAGGAATGTTCTGTACGCTTTGGAAGTGGCAGAGTATCCAATGAATTTGCCTTCATATGCTTTTACATCAAACTTTCCTCTTGAATCTCTGTCGTTTAAGACGAAGCATTTGCATCCGAATACATGGAAAAATTTGATGTTTGGCCGCCGTTTGTTAAGCAATTCGTAAGGCGTCTTGAGGTGTCTTTTCACAATGGTTGATCGATTTTGAGTATAACACGCGGTAGAAATTGCTTCTGCCCAAAAGTTCATTGATAATCCGCATGCTGACATCATAGTTCTTGCGGCTTCCACAAGTGTTCGATTCTTTCTTTCGACAACACCGTTCTGTTGTGGAGTGCGAGCTGCAGAGAAGTTCTGTGAAATTCCTTCTGTTGAAAGATAAGTTTCAATGACACGGTTTTTGAATTCTGTGTCGTTATCACTTCTTAACTTCTGTATTTTGCAGTCATAAAGAACTTGGATTCTTTTCATTAGATTTATCAATATAATTGGAACATCTGATTTCTTTCTGATAAATTCAACCCATGTGAAACGTGAATACTCATCAACTAAGACAAGTATATATTTCTTGCCACCTAGGCTCTGTATTGCAATGGGACCGCAGAGGTCGACATGAAGCATGTACAGAGGCCTGGTGCAAGACACATCTGTTTTGCCTTTGTGGGAAGCTCTTTTGAGTTTTCCCATCTCACAAGCAGAACATAAATGATCCTTATTGAATTTAACATTTGGCAAACCTTTAACTAGATCAAGTTTGACCAGTTTTTCCAATATGTGAAAATTCAAGTGACAGAACCTGTTGTGCCATAACCAGGCTTCTTCACTTTTGCAGGCAACAAGGCAAACTTTGTCCTTGTTCTTTGAGTTGAAGTTCATTAGATATAGATCACCTATTCTTTCAGCTCGCAGAAGTTCCATACTTGTTTCTTCACTTTGTAGAGAGCAGAAAGTTCTTTTGAACAACACATTGAATCCTGTATCACAAAGTTGACTTACACTGAGTAGGTTGTGCTTAAGGCCATCCACATATGCAACTTTGTATACAGAAACGTCTTCTTTCCTTATGACTCCATAGCCTTTTATGTGTCCTTTCTTGTTGTCTCCAAAAGTCACAGATCCACCATCTTGTGTTTCTTTGTACGTGGATAGTGCTCTTTTGTCACCAGTCATGTGCCTTGAGCATCCGGAGTCTAGATACCAGATTGGCACATACTTCTCCTGCAGGACAATCACAGAGATTTAGGTACCCATATCCATATGGGTCCAATATTGTTAGAGTTTTTCAAGTTTGCCTTGGCATTCTTGAAATACATTTTGTTCTCTGCAGAAGAGTCAGATTGTTTCTTTGTGGGATTTGACTTTTGAATTTTCGTAGAGAGTAAACAGACTTGACTTGAAAAATGATTATTAAGTTTAGACATAAGATCAAAGCAATGACAGTATTGAATATGAGATGTAATTTGCTTGAACTTTTCATTGAACTTTTTAAACTCAGCCACAGAGGCATTACATTCTTTCTTTACATTAGATTTCCTATTACTAGAAGATCTATGAATACTCGAATGTTGTTTGCAAAAGCTCTGTTTAGGACCTGCCTTCTGTGGGTTGCTTCTGTGGTGAACTTCTTTCATCACTGTCACAGAAGAAAAAGATTTATTAACCTTGGGTTTTGAAAATCTAGAACTTATAGGATCAATAGAGGTCTTCTGTAACTTTTTAAGCTCAGCAGAGGTTTTGATATGTAGATTCAAATTTAGAAAATCTTGGCAGATTGGAATCTCTGTGAGTTTCTCTTTTGGAGAAATAGTTCTGTGAGGAACTTCAGAGGAGAATTTGACATCCTTTGTGTCACAGTGAATTATCCCTGATTTGAAATCAGTCTCTGAGTTGTTAGAGGATGAATCGTCCTCGTATACAGAGGTTGAGTCAATTCTTTCAATAGAGGCTGGATTTTCTGAGCATGTATCGTACGAGCTTTCTTCCTCTGTAGAATAGTTTTCATAGATTGCAGAGGTTTCTAATAAGATTTCTTCAGTGAGAGTTTTATCTATAGAAGATGTACATAAATTTTCTAAAACGCTTGATTTCCATATTTCCAAAATTTCTTTTTCAATTAAATTTTTAAAGTTTTCTTCTGAAAAAATGGGTTTAAACTCAGGAGCTTCTGCTGATAATTTCTTTTCAACGTTTATCAAACAGACAAAAGCAACCTGTGTTTGGGTCTCTGGTTTACCAAACTTGAAGATACCAATCTGATCTTGTGTTTTCAGATATTTCTTTGGTTTGATACCTCTATTGACAGAGGTTGAAGATGATGAGTCTGTGTTTTCAAACCACACGTTAATCATCTTCTTATGTTTCTTCAAGTAAGGATCCACAGAGATTTTCGCCCGTTTGCTTACAGAGATTAGATTTGGAAAATCTGGTTTGTTTGTTTTTCCAATCACAAATAACGAGGACAGAGGTTTGTTTCTTTTGCCTTCAACACCTAGGGTGATATCATCATACCCTATACCTCGTCTCCCTATTTGTGAGTTTATTTTTTCATAAACTTTCTGTGCATCTTTATAGTTTTTAAGCAAAACTTCTCTTCTGAGTAAATCTTGCCATAATACCTCTCTTTCTCTTTGAAAGTATTCTTTAAGAGCTCTTATGTCAGTAGTTTCGCTCCTTGAAACTGAAAGTTCTTTTGTTTTATCTTTTAAAGTAATGGTTAATTCAGAAATTTATTTTTTTAAAGGATCTAGAGTTTTGTTCCAATTCTTTTCTATTCTCTCTTTTTCCTCAAAAATCTTTGCTTTTTCTTGAGTGAGAAGCCGTACTTCTCTCTCATTGAAAGTGAGTCTTTTCTGAATATATTGATTTATCTCTTTCAGTTCAATTAATTCAATGTTAATTCTAAGTGTATTATCATCTACAGAGGTAATACAAGAGTTGGAATTTGAAGTAGATACCTCAGAGTCAGTGCAGGAGTCGACTTCTGCCATGCCACAGAAGAGGGCATTGGCGGTATGTTCATCGTCAGAAGTAGAGTCTGACTGGAAGTCTTCTGTGTTCTCCTCAGAATGTCCTTTTGCCATTAAGGATTTTTGAGCATAATATTCGGCTTTCTTTTTGTAGAAAGCAGAGTCCCTTTGTGGGCGATTTGATCTGCTTCTGCATTCATTCGCAAAATGGCCTGGTTTTCCGCAGTTAAAACACCCTTGAGGAGTGTTTCCTGTTCGATCATTGGACTTCTGTAGGTCTCCGCCTTTCTCTGATCTACATTCATTTGCATAGTGACCAGGTTTGCCGCACTTGTAGCATTCTTGCTGCGTGTGGCTTACCGAGTCATCTGACCTCTGTCGGTCATTCCCTCTGTAATTTCTATCGCTTGACCTCTGTCGGCCACTTGATTCTTCTCCTCTTCTGTCGTCTCTTCTGTCATCCTGGTTGTCTCTATCATATCTTTCATTTCCGGAACCTCTTCTGTTTCCTCTGAACTCTTTTGTCAATAGAGCTAAAGATTTAGCTAGTGACGCAAGAGTTATTTCCTTTTCTGCTTGCTCTTCTTCTTCACTGTCAATTATCACCATCTTCTTCTTCTCCTTCTTCTTCTCCTCTGTGGCTTTATCATTTCTTGGTCTCTGTGCATCCTCTTTAGTTTTACTAACCAATGCATATGGTGCAATGGTTAGTGTTTTAGCCTGTGCTATCTGAGGTTCTTGTGCGGCTAATGTTCCGTAAAGATCAGAGAGAGTCCAGGTGTCTAGATCCTGATTTGTCTGTAGGGACATAGACAGCTGGAGCCATTCTTCATTTAGACTTTTTAAAAACATGACATTGTTTTCTTCAGAAGTTCTGTCAATGCCTGATTTTCTGCACTTGTTGATTAGAGAGTTGAATCTGTCGTATGTTGTTTGCAGAGATTCTGTTGCAGAGGCTCTGAATGCATGATATTCATTGATGTACTGTGCTCTTCGGTTTTTTTGTGTTTTAGCACCTCCTTCCAACTGTCTTTCCAGTTCCTTCCACAGATCATGCGCTGTTTCACATGAATCCAAGGATTGAAAGAGTTCGTTGGGTATTGCAATAATTAATGTTCTATTGGTTTTCTGAGCAACTTCATCTTCTGCTTTATCTTCGGTTGACCACTCCCCTTTTGGCTTTGGTTTTTGATTTCGGGGATTTCGACAGATTCAGCAGTAGCAGGTATACGAGGTACTACTGTCATGGGAATAGGAGGAGGATTGTACAGATATTGTACTTGATTTTTTTCAGTGCCCTCGAAAAAATGGACCATTCTTATTTTCCACTGAGGATACTCATCTCGAAGGAGAGTAGGAGGTTTAGTGAGAGAACCAGTAGTAAAGAAATTATTTGTATTTGTCATTTGAAGATTTTAGAAAGAAAGTATGACTAAAGAGTTACTTCGATGAGCTTGAAGATTTTCTGGGTTTAAGCAGTTTCCAGACACAATTTTAAATCTCAATAATATCTATCACGAATCTTGATAAGTGGATCACTTGATATTGAAAATCAAGGAAGGCTCTGATACCAATTGTTGGAACCCAGATACACTTAATCAAGATTAACAGATCTATTAGTTGGGTTTAGAGTTTGATGCGGAAGCGTATTAAACTAACAGATATGTTTGATAGATATTAGAACGCACATATATAAAGAAAACAGTAAATAATGAAAAATGATTTCTTTAACAGTTACTGTTATTCAATATATGATAACAACACGAAGAACAGATTAAGAACTGTTGGTGTGTGTGAGAATATAACACTCAGATATTTGACAATAAAGCTTGAGAGTATTAGTGATTCCTTGTGTATTCGTCCCTTAGGAAGATCTCAACATGAGACTTCCTTTTATACTACTCTTAGAAGACTATGAAGTAGGTCACTGTTCCTTTTACGGCATGAATAGTGAACTGGATGGTGTGAGCAGTTGACTGGATGGTGTGAGCAGTTGTTTGAGCCATGTGCATTTAATGGAGCAGATGTACTATTGGTAAATGCATTAAATGGCGCATACGTCTATTTTGTACCATTCCCTATTGAGTCCACTCAGAGCTTGACACGTGTTTTGACAGTACTTTTCCATGCAAGTTGATGAACGTATCCAGTAATATCTTCCAAGTCTTCATAGCAGACCACAGAGGCTCTGTAAGGCATTACAGAGGTTCTATGGTCTGACCTTCTGTGGAGCAGTCCACTTGTTTCCGAGTTGATCTTCTTCTTGCGCACTACAGAGGTTCTGTGATTACCTCTGTAGCTTCTGTGGCTTTCTGGACTTGATCTTCTGGAAGAAGTGGCAGAGCCTCTGTGAGAGGCTTTTCTATACTTAGCCTATTTTTCACTACTTCTAAATACTTCTATGATTAGGAAGATTGAAGCTAACATGCTTCAATTGTCGACGAAAACGTTTTCCTTTGAAAATTTTCGCAATTCGTTTCTTGCGAAAACTTTGATGAATAGTGCCTTGTCACTTTTTCTGACATGTATTTTTTCCTATTGTTTGCTAAAAGTGGGTTGTCCTCTATATTTGTGCCACGTGTCAATTTTTTTGAGGGTATAAATACAAATTTTCAAAATCTCAGTTCCCACTTTCTTCATTGGCAAACATCGTACTTCTCTCTCGTGCAACTGTTCATCTTCAACTTCAACTCTTATCGACTTTAATCTCTTGTTTATCGATCATCAGGTAACCATTTCACTTGGAATTTGGTACATTTGTTTCGATTTTATGTTTCCAATCTTATCATCGATCTGATTTCATCGATTTCATACCATGTGTATGTTTATTTACTCAAAATCATACCTGCAACTGTTCATATTCTGCTATAAATCATGTTCATCGATTTCTTGGTTATTTTGCTTAGATTCTTGTTGATTTATGCCTATATGATCATTTCGAGAAGTCTGTGTTGTTAATTTGTGTGAGTCCATGATCTTCAACAATTCAAGTATTATGTAACAAGATGAGGTAGAAGAGGACTAATTATTTATTAGAAAAAGAAATCTAATCTAGAGAGAACAATATGAGATTTAAGAGCTACATCTTGAATTTATGAATTAATGAATACAAACTTACATGATAAGCCCTATTTATAGTCCCCTTCCCTTGTTACAACACTTAAGCCCAAACCCATTTACATATCCAACTCCATTAGGCCCAAAGCCTTTACTTTACAAAACTTTCTAATATTTAGGACAACTTAAATGTCCTAACATTCTCCCCCAAAAGTTTTGGAAAGTAAAATCATCTTACTTTAACTCCTCTCCCCCTTGATTTTCTTGAAAAACTTTAGCGGTGCCTTCTTCAAATGTAGGCTTGGCTCCCCCTTGAAAGTTGCTCTTACTCATTATATTTTCACCCTTGAAATATCAGATCCAATGTACTCCATAACCCCGACTAAGTGCACGAAAAAACATCTTCAAAGTGTATGCGTTCTTAGTGTAAAACAAAGAATCCGTCGTTGAACCACGAGTGGAGTAAGAATTCGGCTTAAGAGCTTGGTCCGAGTTTGCTCGAAGGAGGAACGGTAAAAAGCACGCGCTACTCGGTAGAGGTTTCGAGGAATCGAACACAAATCGATGTCATGGAGATGAATGTGTGACAAACGAAATGTAGGAGTGATGCCACATGAGTTTCGTTAGCAAAATTCTCGAATTTTAACCGCCCTAACGAAAATTGGACCAAAATGTTAGAAAAGTAACTGGCCACTAACTGCTCCGTTAAATCACTATTCATCTTCTTTGCCAAATTCATATTCACGTATTGTTGATTTTTGGCCTTTTCATTCCATCAACTCCTGTTAGGGCAAGTTTTATGTGTTGATTTAAAGTTCAAGGGTGTAATTTGTATTTCCTTAAACATAGTCCATAGTGAACGGGCCGTGGGCTTGTTAACACGGGCCCAGCATATTTAATGCACAACTAGCTTAGAAAATTAGCTAGTTGTCTCATTTAGCTTTCAGCATTGTAACGATTATTCTCTGATCAAATAGCTAAGTGGGCAGCCTTTGTGATTACTTTATTCGTTCATATCTTTATTCACATAAACACGATTGTTGCACGGATCTGGATCCTACAATTGGTATCAGAGCAGACGGACGGATCGATTCCAAGGTTTGAATTCATCAAAATTCTGGTTAGTTTGACTTTTGCTCGTCTGATTTTTTCTTGAATTCTTGACTTTTTATTCAATCAAAATCAGTTGTTTTTACTTATTGGGTTGTGTTAGCATTATCATTCTAAGAGTTTCTGCAAAATTTCACATCCTAATTCGTTCGTTTGATTGGTCAATTTTGCAAAACAAGTTCTAAAATTTTGGTAGTGTTCTTACTCAAAAATTCGATTTTTGCTATCAAAAGGTGTTGTTTTTGCTCTAAAATCGATTGGGTCATTGTTGTTTTGTGCTTGGGATTGTTTCTAACCTTTCAGGAACACATTAGAGTAACCCTAGTGGAATTTTCGATCGATTTTGACAAAACAGCCGCAGAGTCCGGACACCACAGCCGCGTTTTCCGGACAGATCAAGGTGTCCGGACGTTTGTGGTTCCATCCGGACAAGTCATCTTTCCGGGTAAGTCATCCATCCGGGTAAGTCAATCATCCGGGTAAGTCTTTCAAATTTCTATTTTTCCGGGTAATCTAGTTCCGGACAACTCAAAGTATCCGGAATTCGTTTTATCCGGAAATCCTCATTTACCCGGAATCATCGAAGTATCCGGACACATCATTCTTTCTGGAAACTTCTAAGTACCCGGTAAAGTCTTGATTTTCCGGTTACTGCCATCCGGTATCTTCAGAGCATCCGGTAACCTTGGTTATCCGGACAACTCAAGATATCCGGACAACTCTGCACTTTTTGAGCTGTGTTTTCGTAAATCCAATCCAGATACTTTCAAATCACTACCTTACTTGGATTACTATCCGGTAAGACCACTGTAGTCCACTTTAGAACCTGCGTTAGGACTCCACTCTTAGAATCTTGCGTTAGGTTCTCATTTCGAATCGATATACCCGTCTGACGATACTCCGTTGCAACCAAAGATGTCTATTTCTCGTGATGCTCTCGCCATTGGTACCGACACCAAGCCTCCATGCCTATACCCATACGAGATACTTTTTCAAGATGAAGATGAAGTGAATGAGCTACTTGCCGAGAAGAAGACTGAACCCAAGCCTGTAGCTGATCCTATTGCTCTTATTTCCACCAACAAGGGAAGACCTTCGAGCCGACACACCGAACGGGCTCAAAAGCATAATTCTTTTGATTCTGAACCGGAAGAGAAGAAAGATGAAGATTCTGATAGTGAAGTAAACGACTTCATGAAAGTCATTGCCCTCCTGACAAAGACCTTCAAGCAACAACAATTTTACAAGAAACCAACGTCTAATGGTCAGCGCTACTCCACTTCTGCCAACAAGCGTCATGACTACAAAGACAAATATGAAGGTAAGAAGAAGGTCAATGAGCAAGATCAGACTGAGAAGAAGGACAAGACTGAGAAAGTTTACCGCAAGAAGAAAGATGAGCCCGTGAAATGCTATAATTGCGGGAAACTTGGTCACTTTGCCAAAGACTGCCGCCAGCCTACAGTGAAGAATGTCCACTACTACGAGGCCAAGCTAGCTTTAGCAAAACAAAAGGCGACTGGAGAAGCAATGTTCGCTGAGGATGATTACTGGCTGCAAAGATCTGACAATGAAGATGAAGATGAAGTTGCTAATGCTTTCATGGGATATCATTCCTCCACTGATGAGGAAACCGCAACTGCACTTGCAAATCAGGTATGTGAATCTTGTCAACCAGATTTTTTGAATGTTATGAAATCATTTTATAGTCATGCAGAATCCTTTAAGGCCACTTCTAAAGAACAAAAGCTTGAAATTAAAACTCTAACAGAAAAGCTTAATGTTCAAATAAAGTTAACTGAGAAGTATAAGTCTGAAAATGCTGATTTAAAGGATAAATGCAAAATCCTTTCATTAGCACCCAAAGACTTAAGGGCCAGAATATCTGAACTTCAGCGTCAGCTTGATCAGTGCTTGAATGAGAAAGAAGACATTATTTATCAATGTTCTTCCCTTCAAGTTCAACACAAGGAGTATGTGGCTAAAATCCTAAACCTTGAAACCAAACTCCACCAAAGGGGACAAACAGATCAAACCATTTTCCTGAACAAACCCAAAGAGTTCACATATTTTAACAAAGAGTGGGGAATCGGATATGATAATCCCCACTATTTGAAAAAGGGAAGATGGCATGTACCCATTCTGTATGACTTTGCCTGTTATGGTTTATCTACAAAGTACCCGGAGTACAAAATCAAGTGGACTGGTCCTCTAGAACCTGAAAAGGAGGAGGAAACAGAGGAATATAAGCGCACACACAAACGAGGAATACAACTTCCATTTTGTTATGAGCCTTTAAATTATTCTTATCAGAAAAATCCAAAGAAGTACCTCTCGAATGACTACTTCGACCCCTACAAGGTAGCAACACCCAAGGATTCCTCCAAGAAGGATGAGGATGTAGCACCAGTAACCAAGACCGAGACGGAAGAGTTTAAACTCTATGTTCCATCTCTCATCTTGGAAGCAAAGATAGTCGAGTTGGAGGAGTCACTTGAAAAGGAAAGGTTGGTTTTTCAAAATGAAAAGAATGATTTAATCAAAGCACTTGAGAATCTCAAAACTGAGATAACCAATGGTATGACAAGTGAAGAAAATGAAAATTTTATGTGGGAAATCAATACGCTTTCATCAAAATTGTCTGAAATGACAAAATAAAAGCAAGCTTTACTTGACAAACTTGAGAAACAACAACCGGTCAAAACCGAAGCTGTGTCTGATGAAGGACAGGAGACCCTTCGGTATGAAATCAATCGACTCACATCACAACTGTCTGCTTTGGCAACAGAAAAGATGGAAGAGTATGCGAGAAATGGTCAGCTTCAAGAGCAAATTGACCAACTCCAATCTGAAAAGGAGATTTCACCCGAACCTTCCTCAAATTCATCCGACAAGTCTTCGTGCAAAGCTTACTTAGGCAAGATTTCTAGTTTACAAACCGGTCAAGATTCTCAAAACGAGAGTGTTTTAAGGAATTTGAACTCTGATTTTTTCTTAGCTTCCGCACCAAATTCCCCAAAGCACACAAGCACAAAGTGTTCCTCGCCTTCCTCGACCGATCCAAGTCCAGTAATTCCGGATGTCGATTTTTCCAAATACATGAACTCCGAAGGTAATTCTGATAGAGAGTTTGAGTCGTTCCCTTTCGACAAACCTCTTCCAAGTCATTCTGACTTTTTGTCTCCGGTGGTTAATCGTCCGGTCAATTTTCAAAAGGGCGACTGTTCTCAATCCAAGACTCTGGCTGTGATCAAGATTCTTAAAAATGCTTCAAATTCTCAAAAACAATCACAGCCGAAGCAAAAGACCGGTCAACCACCTGCTAAAAATCCTACTCCTTCGAAAGTCACTGACCGCACTGTCCCTGTTGGTTCTGATAAAACCGGTCGCGCTAAACCAGACAAATCAAAGTGGCCAGCCAAGGAATCTGTCAAGGATGATGCATCAAAGTCGTTCAATACCGTCTTTCATCCTAGGATGAACAAAAACGACTGTGCCTGGAATCATAGGAATAATTTTGTTCATAGAGATGTTAATTTTCCGATGAAAATTTATTCCATTCAACAATTGATTCAATTATCACACGATCGTTTGTGTTGTTCTAGTTGTGGTTGGAATGACTTTGATGACATTAACAATAATGATTGGTTTGGGTCATATCACATGAATAATCATACACCCAAACACAGACCCCGTAAGAACAAAAAGAAGTCCAAATCCAAACGGGGTCCCCAATCAGAGGTGAAACCAAAGGAAGTGAGGAAACCTAATTCCAAACAGGTTCCTCCTACTGAGGCAAAACCAACACCCAAGAGGCAACCTGCTTCAAAACAGGTTCCTCCGAAAGGTGTAAAACCTAACCCTCCGGGACCCAGGCAGATCTGGGTACCCAAAGTCTGCTAAATTTGTTTTGCAGGACGGTCATGTGTGATTCTCAGACTCTGGATGCTCCACACACATGACCGAAAGGAGGGAGCTGCTCACGATCTACAAGGAACAATATTACGAAGACGTGAGGTTTGTCTATACCTGTTGAGGGGGAGCGTCACACACACTTTTTCCTTAAATATGTTAAAAGTTTTTTAGTGTGTGGATACTCCCGTGTGCACTTCACTCTACGCGCACATTCTGAGGGGGAGCAAAGCTATCCCCATGCTCAGTTTGAGGGGGAGAGAGAGAAGGCTCAATTTTAAATCTACATAGTCCTATTTCTGCAAAATCAACAAGGACATGAAAAGTTTTTTTTTAAAATCCAGAGTTTCCGGAAAGGTATCCGGAAACCAAATCTGTCCGGATGAGCTTCCGGACCGGGTCCCTATCCGAAAAAATACAACTCGTCCGGAATCCTCAACATTATCTGGAATCTATCATGCCATCCGGAAACTGTTGCTGTCCGGACACATTTTGTCCGGATACAATGGTTTGTCCGGAAACTATTGTTTTCCAACATGTTGTCCGGACACCCCCTATTCCGTCTATTCAGTACCTGGTTTCCTATTGCCAGTCCTCAATCTGTCTCAGATTGATCCATTTACAGCAAAGGTACGCGCTGATACTTGTTAATCCGTCTTGTTTACTAACCTTGGGTCCTTTTACAGATATTCCATGGCGGATCAACAACCTCAATCCGAGGGGAAGAATCACACTGTTTTTTTCTTAAAAGTCTAAATATTCTTCTTGTGTTGATATCACTCTCACTCCGAGGGGGAGCAAGTCAATCCCCATGTATGTTTTGAGGGGGAGCAGGATAATATCCGCACTATGCATATGCCTGAAACCCTACCTGTGATAGCATATAGACGAGAGTTAGGGAATCCCATGGTCCAGCCAGAGCCGGAGGGACCTTCCACGGGACATAGAACATGTAAGAAGGAGGGAGTTAAGGTCGAAAGCGCACCAAGAAAGATCGAGCCGTAAAGATAACGAGGCTCAAGAGCGACCCACACCGAGTGTTATCCGGGTTGCCACATCTGCTATCCCGTCTCATCCGTTGGGACGGGGTATTGAAGAAGCCTCCGTGGACCCAGCGGAGCAATTGCACACCCCCCTTAGCCACTCATTCGTCTCAAAACAGACGGATGTTTCAATATTACACGGGGAACAAGCACAACTTCCACCGGTCTCTCATTCGGAGAGTGCTAGTGTTGAAATAAGAGACCAGCAGCCCCCGGTCTCGACTTCTTTGTGTGCACCATCGAGTCTAGAGCCAATTGTTACTGAACATTCTTTGCCTAGGACACTTGATGCGGAACAACACCACGTTGCGGCTCTTAGTGAACCGACCGGAACGTCTATAGTGTCTCCGACTGCCGGAACACGAGGATTGGACGGAAATCCTACCACAGTCATCATCACGCCAGCTGTGAACGTAGGTGGCTCTACCCCAGTGGTAGATGCCTCAACGGGTCCTCTAAGTGAGCCCGGAGTTACGTTACCCGACTTCGTGTCAAAAGGGTCTCTGGACAGCACCCTTGAGGCTGTCCGACAGGTTATGGAGCAACAAATGCAGGAACATGTAGCCGCTGAGATTGCCAAAGCGACGCATGCTTTCAAAGGAAAGAGCTCTCTCGTCAGCACTGAATCTGTCTCCGGGCACCCACCGCCTCAACCGCGACCTACTTTCTCGGTGGATACTCTAAAGACGATGCTCTTAGCCCAGCTGCTCCAGGAATCCGACACTACCGCATCTGCTGAAGCAGGCCTGATCTCCGTTCTACGATCCCAGGTCACTGCTCCTACTTCGTCCATCACATCACGCCTTGACGCCATTGACTCGACCCTGAACGACTACAACAAAGCGCTTGCCACGCTGTCTGAGAGGGTCCGCTCACTAGAAGACACTTGTAAGAGTCAAGTCGGCGGTCTCAAACGCAAGCACGATGACCAAGAGGATCCTGATCACCGTGAGGGGGAGAAGCGACAACGTCTAACCGAGACCGCCTCCCTGCTCCACACTGAAGGTACATCTGCGGTTCATCAGGAACCCCCAACTGCGGCAGCTACAACAGCCGAACCAGAAGCCGAGTTGCCTCTAGCCCAGATGGTCATTGATATGGACATTTCAGATGATGAAGCCCCAACGGTTGAAAAGCCCGAGGGTACAAGACAGGAATTGATCACTGAAGAACCATCAGACATGCCTTTGCTCACCTTGAGAGATCCAGCATGTGACACCAACCCGGAAACTGAAGACGTATGGTACGAAAAAGCTGCCAGAGCCGTCAACTTCGAGGTAAATTTGGTGTTTCCTACTGATGAAGACGACAACATAGACTACGACCAATTTCTGCTTCAGAACTACTATGGTGCACCTCCCGTTCACTCGACTCCACCTGCCACGACTACAGATCAACCCGACAACTACAATGCAGAAATCCCGACATCTCCTCTACAAACGACAGCTCCTGATCTTCCTCCCTCTCCTCAGCAACAAAACCGTTGGGAGAAGATCAAGATCCTCATTCCTCATCTGGAGGAATCCCTGAAGAAGCTGTTCGTTCACCGAATTCGCCCGATCGAGCCGACCTTCTGCCTTGGCATCTACAGTCCTGAACCAGCACGTCAACTCCGATACGTAGAAGCCATGAAGCGGTGTCTTCCGAGAGATCAGGTTCGAACCAAATATAAAATTTCAGAGGTGCTAAAGATTCAGTCAAACAAAATTATGAAGATCGTTTTTCCCGTTTTCACTGTTCGACGTGAAGACGGAAAAGAACGGATATTTTCTGAGGCTGACTTTAAGCATCTCCATCCGTTCGACCTCATGGTCCTTTTGAAAGACCTTCGCACCAGAACCATCCGACCGCTTGCTGTAACAAAGGCGCTCGAAGCGGTTCGACGATTCCTCGTCCGTTCCATTATGATGTCTTATCTTACGGACTTTCAAATGGCAATCGAGAACCGATCAAAGAAGGTAAATATGCTCAAACCGAATCTGAAAGCTCCTGAACTGTCGATGTATCCCGAGAACGCAATGCTGCTTCAACCGGAATTTGGGATCGTCTTCCTCAACGCTCAGAAAGAAAAGAAGTTTATGAGGTTCAGTCAGGTAGATCGATTTTGCGACGGCACACTGCTCAAGGTTCAAGACGCTCTTCGGAAGATCATCAAGCACGAATCAGAAAATCCAAAGGTATCCTATGTTCCAAATCTGAATGAAAGAACTGCACAGAATGCTTTGGATATTGTTGAAGATCGTCTTGACTACCGTCGCGCCATCAGATTCTTCGAGGTTCATTTCGCTCTACGCAAACGTTACGTCTTCAACTGGCAAGAGATAGAGCGCGAATTTGAACTTCAAATCAAAGGGGGAGATTGTTAGGGCAAGTTTTATGTGTTGATTTAAAGTTCAAGGGTGTAATTTGTATTTCCTTAAACATAGTCCATAGTGAACGGGTCGTGGGCTTGTTACCACGGGCCCAGCATATTTAATGCACAACTAGCTTAGAAAATTAGCTAGTTGTCTCATTTAGCTTTCAGCATTGTAACGATTATTCTCTGATCAAATAGCTAAGTGGGCAGCCTTTGTGATTACTTTATTCGTTCATATCTTTATTCACATAAACACGATTGTTGCACGGATCTGGATCCTACAACTCCACTTCCAAATTTGCTCCATTTTGGTTCCATATTACATAAAAACCATTAAAAAATGATTGTCAATTAGAATTTGATCATGTAATCTTGATATTCATCACCATCAACCTTCACGTAATGAAGCTTCTCTTTTCCATTTTATTTTAATTTCCCACGACCAAAATTGTTTCCAAATCGTTTCTTTCCCTTCACTTATCATCATAAAATGTAGCTCATCAACAAAACGTAATCATGCAACAAGAAACACATGTCGTCGGCGAGTAACAAAATTTTCCGACGAATAAACTACATTATCCGGCACGTTCTTCCAACAACCCAAAATTATCGATTTCTTGCTGGAAATTGTGACAAACGGTTGTAAACTGATCTAAATGTTAAAACGAGCAGATCTGTGATGGAAAAACATCAAAATCCGGCGAAAATTTAGATTTTCGGCAAAAAATGGTTTTCCGGAGAGGTGCGCAGAATCCGGCGAGAAGCATGCTGTTGACTTTAGAATTTCGTAACTCACTTGTTTTTCGACCAAAATCATATCTGAAACTTGCAGGATGTTCCAAACTTGTATACTAACAGATCTGAACCGAATTTTTAACAAAACTCCGGCTGAAAAACGTGTTTCCGGTGAAGTTCCGACGAACTTCGTTTTTTCGGCCAGCAACATTTCAGATCACATATCTCACTCATTTTTCAACTAATTTCGATTCTAAAAGATGTAGAATGCTCGAAATTTACATACTAACATATCTGAGATGAAATATCAATCAATAATCCACTGAAAATTTAGGATCACACATCATCTTTATGAACACTTCACGATGTCAACTTTTTCAAAAACAAATTGATATATTTTGAAGAGATAATCCAGATCTGAATGATGTACACTCTTCAAAATCAATAGAGAAACTGATCTGAGTAGATAGAATCGAATCACGCACCAAAAAATATCCGGATCTTAAGAATTCTCGCGAAGAACACCGAAAAACTCTCGGAATTTTCGAAAGTCATCAAAACTTGTCGAAATTCGATTCTAAAAATTGGAGATGATCTGGAATCGAATAACGAGAAAATATTCAAGAGCATAAGAGATTTGAGCACACTTACATGTAGATTGGGCAAATTTACTTGAAATGTCGAGATCCGATGATCGTATCGAGAAAAATTTCATCGATTTGGCTCTGATACCAATTGTGAGTCCATGATCTTCAACAATTCAAGTATTATGTAACAAGATGAGGTAGAAGAGGACTAATTATTTATTAGAAAAGGAAATCTAATCTAGAGAGAACAATATGAGATTTAAGAGCTACATCTTGAATTTATGAATTAATGAATACAAACTTACATGATAAGCTCTATTTATAGTCCCCTTCCCTTGTGACAACACTTAAGCCCAAACTCATTTACATATCCAAGTACATTAGGCCCAAAGCCTTTACTTTACAAAACTTTCTAGTATTTAGGACAACTTAAATGTCCTAACAATTTGTTCGTTTCAATCATCAATCTATGGTGTCCAGTGTTCTTTGTGTTCGAATATGTGGTGAATCTTAAAATCCATCATTTTTGGGTATTTTGTGCTTAAAAATTGTCAAATCATCTGGGGTTTGTGATCTCGAGCAAGTCTGTGAAATTTTTGTGCCTTAAATCTCGTTTTTCATCGATTTGGTAATCTGGGTGGATGAACTTGCGAAAAGTTTTAGCAAGTTCATCAAGAAAACTTTTGTGAATCCTAAATTTGTCTAAGTCTAGTTTTCGCAAAGTTGCTTGCGAAAACTTTCTTTCTCAGGTCTGGGAAAAGTTTTTCAAAGTTGCATGCGGAAAGTTTTGTGCTCTATTTTGTCTAAGTAAAGTTTTCGCAACCTTACGCTGCGAAAACTTGTTGTGTTGCTTGCAAAAACTTTGAAGTTTTCGCACCTAGTTGTCTGCGAAAACTTTGGCTTTTTCTCCTTTGGTTTGTGCAACGATTGGTCCTTGGATCATTTCTTTGGCTTGCGAAAACCAAAGTTAGGATTTTTTAAGAAACGTTTTTCGAAAGTGATTTTTGTAAAAATTGACATTTTCATAACTGTTTTTTCAGAATTGTTTTTTCAGAACTGTTTTTTCAGAACATCAGTTCACGTGGCTTCAAATCAAGAGCAACAGAGCATGGTCCAAGGTTTTGGGGAACATGTTCCTGAGGCAACACCGGATGTTCCTTTACCATCCACGAGACCGGTACATCCATCTTATACCGGCCAAGGCAATCCAGATCATGCCTTCATTCACCCAACAGATTACATGCCCATCATGTTTAACAACTATCATGTGGATTTTGATCGCATCAACATCTATCATGTTGTCAAAGAAGTGCTCAAAAGACATCCTTTAGCATATTGTAAAGCCCATATCCCGGTATGTCCCATCTTACTTAAATAATCCTTTTCTCTGTTGTTTCCATAATTATAATTACTATCGGGTTTAATGGGAAAAGCTAGTCGCGTTAGGTGTTACGTCGAGGGGCCGTTTTGGATAATTGTGAAACTTCATCTACAGGGACCATTTTCGCAATTCAGCTAAACCCATGCATGGGGTTCAGCCCACGAAGTGCATTTTTGTCCCCTCTCGTTTTCCTTGTTTGCGTATCACTCTAAGAAAAGAAACCAAACCCTATTTTTCTCCCTAAAAAACTCACGGCCGAAACCCTCAATCCCGTCGCCGCTGCTGCTGTCGTCGGAAGCCGCCGCCACCACCATCGTCCGCCGGGGAGTTCGAGAGAGAATGGAGCAGGTGTTGTCGTGTGGCATCGTCGCAAGGTAAACCTTTAACCTTGCTGTTCTTTCTTGTTTCTTTGCCGCCGGCGACTCTGCACCACCACCGCTGCCGCCGTATGCGGCCTTGGCCGCTGCAGACGGTAGCCGCCGTGGACCACCGCGAGCGGTTGCGCGTAGTGTGTGTGTGTGTGCCCTCGTTTAAGGGAGGTGGACAGCCGAAAGTGGTGGAGGAGAGGGGTGGTTTGATGATCGAAGGGGGAGTGTTCACGTTACGGTCGCCGTCGGGGAACCGCCGTCGTCGCCGCCGTGCCCCACTGCCGGAGGTGGCAGTGGGTAGTGCCCGTGGCGGAACCCTAAAACCACCTCTGGCCGTAACCCTAAACCGCTGTAGCGGAACCCGTAACCGAACTCGTAAACCGTTGTATAAAGTTATCATTTTATGTAAAAAAAACTGCAGTTTCTGTCCCTGTCTTGCGTTAACCATAACTCTTTACTCGCAACTCGGATTGGCGTGAAACCGGTGCCAAAGGTTCCCTTTCCGAGTCTAGTAACTTTTCTATGTTTCGTGCGAAATCCAGTTCGGAACGTAGCATTGGCCAAATCGTCGTTTTATACTGATAGGTGCTGTTTTTTCACTGTTCTGCGAGCTGTTCTTATAAAATCCGTAATTAAATGTAGAAAAATCGCTAGGAGGTGTATTATATGTCCTTGGAACCCTAACTCAGAGTACTTTCTGGTTATGTATTTTAATTGAGGATTTTCTGGGTTTAAAGAGGTCGGATCAGGTCCCGAACAGACCTGTTTGGTTAGACCGAAAAGTCGTTTTAGTGACGGATTAAGTGTGCGTCGTATTTTAGGGTCCGGGTCTCGTGTTAATACTTTTTAACGTTCGTTTAGGTGTCGGGAAGTGATCTTGGATTTGTGAAGCTTGAATTATTGTTTGTGAGCTAGGCGCGTTTACGAGGTGAGTTCTCTCACTATAACTAATGTCGGTTATTTTTACATTACGTTGTGTATGTATGTGGTAGTTCTATTTGCTTTTGATGCGGGGTTAAATAGTGGGGTGTCTAGTCGGACCTTTATTGTTGTGACTACGTGGGTGGCGTAGGAGTTCGGCGGGGCCGAGGGTCACATACGCGGGTGGCGTAGTAATTCGGTGGGACCGAAGGTTGTATACGCGGGTGGCGTAGTAATTCAGTGGGACCGAAGGTCGTATACGCGGGTGGCGTATGAACCCGGGGGTGCCGGGTTGCGTTTGAACGATTGTCGTGTGGTCGGTGGGACCGACGTATGCCTATTAGGTGGGGTGGTGTGAGTATGCATGTTTATGATTTGTTCGTAGACTTGTATGCTGTTTATGTGCAATTATCTGTTTATGGTGGTGTGGAAATAACTGTGTTACTTATGGTGTTGAATTCACTAAGCTTCGTGCTTACCATTTCCCAATAAAATTGTGGTTTCAGGTACGAGTGGCTCCAAGGCGTGACGAGTACACACTGGCGCGTGGGAAGAGTTGATTACTTTTATGATTTTAATTTTAGACATTTATTCCGCTGTTTATTGTTCGAAAGAATATTAATTATGAGTTTGCAAATGAGATGATTGAATTATTAAATGAGTTTTTATTAAAGAAATGTTACTTTAAAAATTTTAAATTCCTTGTAATTTTTGGGACGTTACAACTTGGTATCAGAGCACGACTTGAGTGAATCTAACGCATTTCGGTGTGTTTGATCTCAAGTTTGCGGCTATAAAAATTTTCTTTAAAGTTTTTGGGAAATAAAAAGAAGGAAAAATCCGTTTGAGAAACGGTGATCGGAGGCGCAGTGTGTACAGTCAGCCGGAGCCAAAGGGGAAAGGTACATTACTTAGTGTTTTTTTTTGCTTTCTAGATCATAGAGTATGCATGCTAGATTGCCTGTTGTGGACACTATGATGTATGTTGTACTGCTTGCTATTAGGAATTTATGCTAATTATGATAGGTTACTAAGTGGATGCCCTCTAGGTTGTATGCAGTAAGAGATTTATAGCCTTAGAATATTTGTTTTAGTTCTATTGCGCAGCTCTTGTTTGAGTCCAACCGTTCTAGGATAGAATCTTGTATTCGAATGTCTATTTATTTCGCACTGCATATAATCGGGTATTCGCGAGGTCGCTCGTTATAATTAGTAGGGATTCGGTAGTAGCAAGGGTAGTGGGATAAGAGGAAGTTCCTAGAGAGCTGGGAAGGGTGTTTATGTATGGGTATGTATGCTAAATTTCTTGGTGCTTATTACATTGTATTGCATGTTTGTTGCTTGCTAATAGGAGGTTATGTTAGCCTTGATAGGTTGTTAGGTGAATGCACTATAGGTCGTATGCGGTAGGAACCGAATAGCCTTAGAATGTCGGATTTAGTTCTATTGCGCAGCTCTTGTTTGAGTCCAACCGTTGTAGGATAGAATCTTACATTCGAATGTCTATCTGGTTTGCACTGTGTGCGACTGTGCATTCGCGAGGCGACTCGTCATGACTAGTAGAAATTTCGTTGTAGCAAGGGTAGTGTTTGGGGGTGGAATTCCTAGGGAGCTAGGAAGAGTGTGTACATATGCTGATGCGGGCATATGGGTATAGTTATCGGCAAGGAGCTACTTAGACCCCTTGGGATGGAACTCGGAACGGGCGATGATAGGTGTGGATGGTAGTAGTAGAGCTCCTACTACCGGAGGCACAGGATCAATGCTCGAGTCGGGGAAGTCACGAGGAATCCAAGGAGTTGGGCGTGAGTGTTGTTAGTGTGCGTGGTTATGTGCTGATAACGCGTTGTATTATCTACCCAGAATAGCCATCACGAGGAGAGACAACTATAGTAGATCCACTGGTACAGGTGTGTACTTGATGTGCTTTGATGGGATTATCGTTGGGGTAGTGTCGAAGGTTATAATTAGTAGTCGTTGGAATAAAAGGACGATTCTAGTATTAGTCACTTGGAGTGACGATGCGGATGATGTTTGTTTCGGGCCAAGATGGATGATTGTGCTAGAACCATAGGCTTATAGAGCCGACTTTGATTTGAGAAAAAATTGTAGGGATTATTTGACGTAATTTCCCATCTTGCCTAAGAGGTTTAAATGTCCAGATGACGTTAGTGGATCGGAGAGATTTGGAGGAGTAGGAGTCGAGGCGTAGATAGCCGACTGAGTCATGCACAAAGTTTGATTTTGAAATAGTTTGCATTAACAAATTCTTGTGTTTCAAATCATTTTATGGATGGTGTTTTGGAATTTTGGGAAACGTTCAACACACACACAAGATTTTGAATTATGATTTTGAAAGTGCATGAAATCGTTTTATCACGGGAGTTGCAAACTTTGTTAGAATTTGTCTCATTTCGTTATTTTTCCAACGGTTCTTTCGGGTAAGATGATATCCGTGTTTTGTGGTGTTTAAAATGTCGGGCAAGTGACTACGGTTTGTGACTTTAACATTGGAACTCCTCCACATATGTTAGAGTTGAGACGAAGAGTTACATTTCACGATGTCTGTTTAAAGCTATTTGAGTGATTTCGTTAAATAAGTTTTGTTTTACGACATGTTGAGTCGTGTGGGTTTAAATTCACGAGGTGCATACCTTATTTGTTTATGCGACCATTTGGGTTAATCTTGGAAATCAATTTAAAGAACCCCACCTTTTGAGATTTTATGAGATTTTAGTCGATATTTTCAATTGATGGAAACAGATTGGTTTTTTATCTTTAAGTTGAAACTTACACGAGACAGTTGTGTTTTAACAAAAATATATTTGTAAACCGTTTCATCGTTTTGTATGACTAGCCGATGCGCGTAAGATTTGTTAGTGAACCCTGTGCCACGACATTTTTGTTGAAAAAAAAAGAGGAATTTTGGGGTCAAATATCGTGGAACTGATTTTGAAATTATGTGCACACTTTTGTTGCACCCGGTGCAAGGTCGAACGGTTACTTTAAATACACGTCATGAGTCAATTCATACTAGAACCGTGACGGTTCATTTTCAAAGAAATTATTTATTTCGCTTTACGTTTGTGAGTAACTAAGCTGCAATGAAATGATTTTCGACATGATTTTCATTTGTGGGACGAGCGTGTCCATTTTTGCGTAACTACCGACCTGGTAATAGTGGTTTTATTTCTTACGGTCTTTTTGAAATGAAAAAAAAAATCTTGACGTTGAAAACATTTTGTAAATGATTTTGTAAACCATTTGGGAAATGCGTTTTTTTTAAATGTTATGTGTCATTTTGAGAATTTTAAGGGTGTGAGTCCTTTTGGAAAACTCTTTTGTTTAACACGTGTTGAGTTTGGGACTAATGTTGATTTTTGAGTATTGCTTGCTTAGACTTTATTTAAACGCGTTTTTGACCGACTTATGGGTCTAGCAAGCGTGGAGCATTTTGCTCGGTTTTGACTTGGAGTTAGTCATGGGCTAATTGCCCGGTTTTAATGACTCGAGGTGGAGTCTTGTTGATGAATTGTTTTGTCGCACCGTTTGGCATTCATTACACGTTTGGGTGAGGGAGACAATCCGAGATAGGCACTTGTGGGTAGGATGTTTTACTTTGGATCCTTAGGCACGTTAGTCAGTCGCTGGTAGTGATCGGTTGGGTATCTCGGGGTGAGGCCCCGGTGTTCAGGTGTTATAGCCTAGGCTTTCTAGTAGGTGCTAGAAAGATATAGTTGTGGGCACTTACCTGGGAGGTAATTCCGATGTGAGGGGCCCTGAGGCGTTACCTGAGAGGTAGGCGTCAGGGTGTATCCTCGGTTCAGATAAATTAGCTTTGTAGAGCGAGTGTGGGGGATACGTCGACGGTGGGAGGTTGGGTATTACACGCGTGTTGGTAATGTAGGCCGGGTAGTATCGGTTAAGGGAATGACCTACGTGTGTGTTAGTTGACTTGATTGTGGGGGATATCTATTTGTGTTAGTGTCTAGGATAATACCACGCTTATGTGATTTATTGTAATCGGTTGGACCGATGTTCGGCGGGTGGCCGATGTTTGTTATTGTAATCGGTTGGACCGATGTTCGGCGGGTGGCCGATGTTTGTTATTGTAATCGGTTGGACCGATGTTCGGCGGGTGGCCGATGTTTGTTATTGTAATCGGTTGGACCGATGTTCGGCGGGTGGCCGATGTTTGTTATTGTAATCGGTTGGACTGATGTTCGGCGGGTGGCCGATGTTTGTTATTGTAATCGGTTGGACAGATGTTCGGCAGGGGGTCGATGTTTTGTTAATATAAGTTATTGAAAATCTTTGGAGTCTATTAGAATTCGTGGAAGTTAATCGACAGTTAAGGGTAGGAATGATCGTAGTCGAGTATCCTGTAGGGTATACTGTGAGCAGCTTTAGAATGGTTAGAGCTTGAAATTTGACTCGGGATACATGGAATGTCTAAGGTTGGGGAACAACCGAAGTCGCTTGGCTAGGAATGATTCCAGTTGTTGGGGTGTTCTTCTGATCGTAATTTCAGTGTCCTTGAAGGAGTTTTGTGGTAAGAAAAGTATTCGAGAAATTCTTGACGGGGTGAGAAATTTAGATCCTAGTTGAGGAAAGTCCAGTGGCAACACAGAAAGGGCTCCGAGTGGACTTGGGAACCCGAGGTTGTGGTGTGGTAAAACTATCCGGAGCTATTTGCGGACGTAGACTTCGAGGACGAAGTCTAATTCAAGCGGGGGAGAGTTGTAAAGCCCATATCCCGGTATGTCCCATCTTACTTAAATAATCCTTTTCTCTGTTGTTTCCATAATTATAATTACTATCGGGTTTAATGGGGAAAGCTAGTCGCGTTAGGTGTTACGTCGAGGGGCCGTTTTGGATAATTGTGAAACTTCAACTACAGAGACCATTTTCGCAATTCAGCTAAACCCATGCATGGGGTTCGGCCCACGAAGTGCAGTTTTTCCCCTCTCGTTTTCCTTGTTTGCGTATCACTCTAAGAAAAGAAACCAAACCCTATTTTTCTCCCTCAAAAACTCACGGCCGAAACCCTCAATCCCGTCGCCGCTGCTGCTGTCGTCGGAAGCCGCCGCCACCACCATCGTCCGCCGGGGAGTTCGAGAGAGAATGGAGCAGGTTTTGTCGTGTGGCATCGTCGCAAGGTAAACCTTTAACCTCGCTGTTCTTTCTTGTTTCTTTGCCGCCGGCGACTCTGCACCACCACCGCTGCCGCCGCATGCGGCCTTGGCCGCTGCAGACGGTAGCCGCCGTGGACCACCGCGAGCGGTTGCGCGTAGTGTGTGTGTGTGTGCCCTCGTTTAAGGGAGGTGGACAGCCGAAAGTGGTGGAGGAGAGGGGTGGTTTGATGATCGAAGGGGGAGTGTTCACGTTACGGTCGCCGCCGGGGAACCGCCGTCGTCGCCGCCGTGCCCCGCTGCCGGAGGTGGCAGTGGGTAGTGCCCGTGGCGGAACCCTAAAACCACCTCTGGCCGTAACCCTAAACCTCTGTAGCGGAACCCGTAACCGAACGCGTAAACCGTTGTATAAAGTTATCATTTTATGTAAAAAAACTGCAGTTTCTGTCCCTGTCTTGCGTTAACCATAACACTTTACTCGCAACTCGGATTGGGGTGAAATCGGTGCCAAAAGTTCCCTTTCCGAGTCTAGTAACTTTTCTGTGTTTCGTGCGAAATCCAGTTCGGAACGTAGCATAGGCCAAATCGTCGTTTTATACTGATAGGTGCTGGTTTTTCACTGTTCTTCGAGCTGTTCTTATAAAATCCGTAATTAAATGTAGAAAAATCGCTAGGAGGTGTATCCTAACTCAGAGTACTTTCTGGTTATGTATTTTAATTGAGGATTTTCTGGGTTTAAAGAGGTCGGATCAGGTCCCGAACAGACCTGTTTGGTTAGACCGAAAAGTCGTTTTAGTGACGGATTAAGTGTGCGTTGTATTTTAGGGTCCGGGTCTCGTGTTAATACTTTTTAACGTTCGTTTAGGTGTCGGGAAGTGATCTTGGATTTGTGAAGCTTGAATTATTGTTTGTGAGCTAGGCGCGTTTACGAGGTGAGTTCTCTCACTATAACTAATGTCGGTTATTTTTACATTACGTTGTGTATGTATGTGGTAGTTCTATTTGCTTTTGATGCGGGGTTAAATAGTGGGGTGTCTAGTCGGACCTTTATTGTTGTGACTACGCGGGTGGCGTAGGAGTTCGGCGGGGCCGAGGGTCACATACGCGGGTGGCGTAGTAATTCGGTGGGACCGAAGGTTGTATACGCGGGTGGCGTAGTAATTCGGTGGGACCGAAGGTTGTATACGCGGGTGGCGTATGAACCCGGGGGTGCCGGGTTGCGTTTGAACGATTGTCGTGTGGTCGGTGGGACCGACGTATGCCTATTAGGTGGGGTGGTGTGAGTATGCATGTTTATGATTTGTTCGTAGACTTGTATGCTGTTTATGTGCAGTTATCTGTTTATGGTGGTGTGGAAATAACTGTGTTACTTATGGTGTTGAATTCACTAAGCTTCGTGCTTACCATTTCCCAATAAAATTGTGGTTTCAGGTACGAGTGGCTCCAAGGCGTGACGAGTACACACTGGCGCGTGGGAAGAGTTGATTACTTTTATGATTTTAATTTTAGACATTTATTCCGCTGTTTATTGTTCGAAAGAATATTAATTATGAGTTTGCAAATGAGATGATTGAATTATTAAATGAGTTTTTATTAAAGAAATGTTACTTTAAAAATTTTAAATTCCTTGTAATTTTTGGGACGTTACACATATGCATTGACTCACACAGTCAATGTACCTATGCTTTATCTGCAACAGGCATGGAAGACCATTTCTTTTACCTATGAGAACAATCGGCCAATCTTTGTAATCCAGATTGACGAATACATCCCCAAGCTTGACTATCACCGTCTTCGTCTAGTTCTGAAGCTACCTGAACCTAACTCCCGCCCAGGAAAGACATCATTTGATCCGTATCCGACTGAAGTAGAAGTTCTTGATGGCATTAAAGCTTTGGGTTATGTTGGTGAACTAAATCAGATCAGTGACTTTTACAAAGGAGATCTACCACCGACATATTATGCAATTTTCTCCGTCATCAACAGATGCCTAACATCCAAGCACTCGGTCATGGATAATGCCAATATTGGAATCTTAAAGTTGTTTCATGTTGTGGTATACGATCTGCACGTTTATTACTCTGTAATCTTTTGGTCTGAACTTCAAGAGCGTGTGGAAGCCAAGTAGAACAATCAACCAAAGACATTTCTGCCTTATATGAGGTTTCTTCAACTCATTTTCCATAGTATGATGAGATCTAACAGAGAAATACCGAGACGTTTAAACCATCCAGCAGTTCCAGAAAAGTCTATGCGGTATTTGCAAAAGCAGAAGACGAAATTCACTTATGAGATGCCACTCCCAGAAGGGTTCCCACGGTATGCTAATCAGGACGCTGAGTGTATTGTAGAATATAGATAGTCTATGGTCCAGCCAGAACCGGAGGGACCTACCCAAGACTCAATCCCTAGGAGAGAGGAGTCTCTGAGGGTTCAGCAAGCACGAGCTTCTAAACGGGGAGAGCAGAGGGAAAATACTGAGAGGGGAACTGGTGGGGTTCGAACATCTGTTTCTGAAGATGCATGGTTATCGTCTGAGGACACATATCTAAATAACCGTGTAGTCCAATCTGGCGAAGCTCTTGTTCCACGACATATTGGTAGAGCTTCGGCCAGAGTTCTTGGACCTTCTGATGATGAAACAGAGTCTGATAATGCGTCTGATTCAGCGGAGGAACTAGATGTCAATAATTATGGTGATGATGGAAATGATGATGACAACAATGATTGTGCAAATGATGATTCCAATGTTTTTGGAAATGTGGCTGATTTTTTGAACTTTCCTGAGATGACAACTTCTATGAGCACTACATTTATGGATGTAAACGTTGTCCTTGATACAGTGATGGGAGACATAAGGAGAACTAAGGGAGCTTTAGTTGAAAATGAAAGTGAGTCTATTAGAGAGAAGGCAGAAAAAATATGGCGAGTGTGAGTGTTACCCAAACTTACTATTCCAGAAGGGCAGCCAAATCTACCACCAGATCTCATGTGTTGGGATCAGGTGTTGAAAAAGACGTTAGTAGCCCACTAACTCAACTGCACACCCCAGCCAACCATTCAGATTCCTCTCAACGGGAAACTGTCTCATTTTCACACGGGGATGAAGCACAACGGCTATCTATCTCTCACTTGGAGAGTTTAGGTATTGAAACAGAGAGACCTCTACCCCGGTCCTCGAACTTCAGTTCTGCACCTCTCTTGAGTCTAGAGCCCATTGCTAACATACTTGATCAATTGACTAAGACACTACCTCACTTTTCAGCTACTGATGGAAGTCTTAGTGCCCCATCCGGAACACTCAGAGTAATTCCTTCTATAGGATTACGAGGACTGAGTGGAAGTCCTACCAATGCTAATATCACGCCAACACTGAACATAGGCCACATGGTTGATTCAACCGTTGTGTCAACGGGTAACCTAAGTGGTCCCGGAACTGAATTGCCCGACTTAGTGTCAAGGAATTTTATCAATGGCGCCTTAAAGGCTGTTGAGGAACGTTTGTTAAAGGAGATATAAGGGGTGAAATATTTGTTGAAAGAAAAGGGCCTGATGCCTGAAAGCGAGCCCGAATTGCCTCCACCTCCACCTATGCTAACACCGCCAGTTCAACATGATCCGAGCATAGATGAGCTTAAAGATATGTTGTATGCAAAACTGTTGTCTATCAGCCCTGATGATCCTCAGAACAAGACACTAATGAGCCTACTTGAAAACTTCCAACCTAAACCTTCCCAGCCTACACCTAATGTGGTAACTTCAAATGAATTCAATCATTTCAAGTCTGAAATCTTATCAAGCTTAAGTGACATGCGGAAAGCCATTGATACGTTGTGTAAAGAAGTATCTACCATGAATCAAACTTGCAAGTCCCAAGCTTAAGGAGTTAAAAGGAAGCATGATCAGGATCCCGATGATCATGATCATGAGGGGGAGATGAATAAGAAAAGAAAGAATGATGGTGAGACTTCAATTTTGGGAATGACCTTGACTACTGATGAAGTGGTGCATATGTTTGAATCTGGTGCACAAGGGGAAGAGAGCGGAAAACAGATAGTTCTCTATATTGATCTAGATACAGAACCGACGGTTGAAAAGCCTGAGGTTAATGAGGAGGAGATAAGGGAAGTGATTGATTTGTATGTTGAAGTTGTTGTGTTAAGTTCAGATGATGAAGATGAGGATGGCACTAAAAATGAGTATGATAAATTTTGGAGAGCGAAGGAGGAATCAGAGAACTTGTTGATGATAACTGATGGCCTTGATCATGATGTTGAATTCACATAGAATGAAATAGAGTTTCTGAATCGGTTTTATGGGCCAAGCACTCTAGATGACATCTCTGTAAGCCCTATCCAATCTCCGGATCCTATCTCTAGCACCATTGTCACATCCCAACCTGAATCAACCCAAATTAACATAAACCTTAGCCAACCCAAACCAACACAACCTGAAACTACATCACCTGTTTCAACTCATGTTCAATCTATCACACCTCCAACACCTAAATCCAATATACTTGAAACTGAACCTGAAACCACTACACATATACCAACTCAATCTGAAACCAATTCACCCATTATACCTGATTTTTCTAACGAACCTAAGCCTGAAGAAACTGATTTTCCGACCTTTTCATCCTTTAACCCAAACACTGACTAAGCTGGTCCATCCAACCCTTCTACCTCACATACTGGCCCTTCTACATCCAGAAAACCAAACTTAAGCCAAGCGGAGGAAAGGAAAGAACTTTGAGGCTGAGAACACCATTCCTGGAGGATTCAGAAAGAAGATTATTTGCTCACTATATAAGGAGATTGAATCCTTATGCAGTTTTGGGGATAAGTGATCAGTCTGAAGCATTTAAGTTTGAGTACATGTACTTCATGTGAGCTAAATGTCAGAAGGTTCATGATGTCAGAAGTAAGAAGTTGATCGTGACTATAAAGGAGGTATACGCAAAGCAATTCTACAGGCTTTGGTATCCAGTTTTTGTGGTTCAAAGGCAAGATTGCAAGAATTATACTTTCACTGAAGCAGATTTCTTCACCTCTTGATTGAACATTTTGAGTTCATGTACAATTACTTTAGAGATCTTACAATCAGACGGGAAAACATTACTCTTGCTTTGAATGCTATTAAGAGGTTCTTGAGAAGGCACATCCTCTACGTTCAATGTTTTTATTTCCAATTGGGTCTAGAGAGTAACCAACCAATTGTGAACATGCTAAGGCCTAATCAGTTGATAAATGGTTTGGAGCAGATGCCTTTGTATGATGTGATCAGAGATCCAGAATTTGGAGTAGTATACAGAAATGAAAGAGGAGAAAAGAGGTTCCTTAGATTCAGTGAGATTGCTAAGTATTCTGATGGAACTTTGAAAGTGTTGTTGCTCCAGTTGCAGAACCGTTTGAAAGTCAATGATAGAGAAAGAGGAGAAAACAGAATGCCTTCCCTTGCAAGATCTTTGGTGATAAGAGAAATTGATGAGATCAATGAAAGGATAGAATTCAGAAGAGCTATGCGGCGAATAGAAACTTATCTCGGAGCTCGAAGAAGAAGAAGAACACCGCTACTGCCTTGATTCCAAAGGGGGAGAATGTTGGAGCTTTATTTTGTATTGTAATCAGGCAGTTTAGCTTTTAATGTGTATTTTGTATGCTTTATAGTGGAGTCATGGGCTTGTCATGTACTCACTATAAATAGCTTGCCTTAACTCATTTTAGACTAACTTTCCATTTTGACAATCTAGTAACTCTTTCAAGTATTTGGGTGACAAGATTGCTTTCTCTCTCTAGAATCTTGATTTACACTTTCAATCTCTCACTAGATTCTGGTTTAACAGCTTGCCTCAGCACTCATAAACTAAGGAATGTCTCAGCTCAGCGTGTGAAAAAAGAAAGAAAACTAAAGCTAGTTTCAAGTCTAAGCAAGTGTCATCAGTGACAAACCCTCTTCAACTCCTACATATGGATTTATTTGGCCCTGTCAACATACAATCCATCGCTGGAAAGAAATATACTCTCGTCATAGTAGATGAATTCTCTCGCTATACCAGGGTAATGTTTCTCAGATCAAAGAGGAACTCATCTCATTCGTTAGGAGAATGGAAGTCCTGAATAATATGACGGTTCGCTCAATAAGGAGTGATCATGGAACTGAATTCAAAAACAGTTCTCTTGATAACTTCTTTGAGAGCAAGGGCATTTCTCACATCTCAGCAGTGAGAACACCTCAGCAAATCAGAGTCATTTAAAGAAGAAACAAAACGATCATCGAAGCTGCTCGATCTATGCTCAACGATTCTCATCTTCCAACTCAATTCTGGGCAGAAGCTGTCAACACTGCCTGTTTTACTCAAAATAGGTCGCTGATCGTTAAAAGATTCAACAAAACTGCCTATGAACGTTTCCATGGGCGAAAGCTATCTATCAGTTTTCTTCATATTTTTGGTTGTCAGTGCTTCATCTTAAACAACATAGATACTCTTTGAATGTTCGATCCCAAAGCAGACGCTGGAATATTTCTAGGATACTGCTCAGTATCCAAAGCCTTCAGAGTCTTCAACAAGAGAAGACAAACTGTTCAAGAAACCATTCACGTCACCCTTTGATGAATCTCATTCAGCAAATTCAAAACCTACTGCTGAAAACAAAGAATTGAATCAGTGGACGTTTTCTCACTATGGGGAACCAGAAGCTAACTTCAACTCTGACCCTCAGGTCAACAATCCAATCGCTGATGATGATCCTTTCATCATTCCTAGCATGCAAACCAATGAAGCTGAATCCTCTTCTTGGGTATCAGATGTTTCCATAAACACTTTGCCTCGTTCTGAACTCTCAAATTCTGAAAACCCATCCACTACTAATCAGCAATTAGTGAACGATATACTCTCTGAACCTCAGCAACTACTGCCTGATATACCTTATGATATTGCTACTGAAGCCTTTTCTTCAGCACCTCCAGAAATCCATTCTGAGCCAGAGATTCAAACTCCCTTTTAGAGATGGATATTGAATCACCCAATCAAGCAAATTCTAGGTGACCTAAATGCAGGAATTCAGACTCGCCGAAGTTCAGGTTAATCTGTCTCTTTGTTAATTTTATTTCGCTGATTGAACCGAAAAGAATTGATGATGCCCTAAGAGATCCAAACTAGGTCAGCGCTATGCAAGAAGAGGTGACTGATATTGAAAGAAACAAAGTTTGGAATCTCTTCCCCAGACCATCTGACAAAACTATAATTGGCACCAAATGGGTGTATCGAAATAAGTTAGATGAATTTTGAATTGTGACCTACAACAAAGCTACACTAGTTGCTCAGGGATACATACAAGAGGAAGACATAGACTATGATGAAACTTTTTACCCAGTGGCGAGACTCGAAGCAATTCGACTCTTCTTAGCCTATGTAGTTCACAAAGACTTCAAAGCTCACCAAATGGATGTAAAATCAACATTTCTCAATGGAAAGTTGAACGAAGAAGTTTATGTTGAACAAACACCAGGATTCGCTAATCCTAAGCATCCAAAATACATCTATAAGCTGGATAAGGCCCTTTATTGTTTAAAACAAGCACCTCGTACATGGTATGACACTTTATCCTCCTTTCTTATCGCTGAAAAATTTGAACGTGGTAAAATCGACAACACTCTATTTTTCAGAAAGGTTAAAGGTCATATTATTCTTGTTTAAATATATGTCGATGATATTATATTTGGTTCTACTAACCCATCTCTGTGTACCCGATTCGCTAAACGAATGAAAAATGAATATAAGATGAGTTTGAGGGGTGAACTAACATACCTCCCTGGACTTCAAATCAAACAAAGCGATAAAGGCACATTTATCCACCAAGATAAGTACGTTAAAGATATGCTGAAGAAATTCGATCTTACTCAAAGCTCAACTATGAAAACAACTATGGCACCTCCACTGAGACTTAACAAGGACCCCTCTAGAAAACCTGTTAATGTAACTGCCTATAGAGGAATGATCGGCTCTCTTCTCTATCTTACAACGAGTCATCCTGATATCATGTATTTTCACTTGTCTTTGTGCTCGATATCAATCTGAACCCAAAGAATCACATCTGATCGCTGTAAAGCGAGTTTCAGATATCTGAAGGGTACACCCAACCTAGGTCTTTGGTATCCTAAAGACTCAGGGTTCGATCTAACTGCCTAATCAGATAGTGATTTTGCAGGTTGCAAGCTGGATAGAAAGAGCACCACAGAAGGCTGTCAGCTTCTAGGTGGAAAGCTGGTGAGTTGGACTAGTAAAAAAGCAAAACTCAGGGTCCACCTCTACCGCTGAAGCTGAGTATGTAGTCGCTGGAAGTTGTTGTGCTCAGGTCTTGTGGATGAGAAATCAACTACTAGACTATGACCTTCAGCTGCCCAAAATTCCTGTTTATTGCGACAGCAGTAGTGCCATCATTATAGCTAACAACCCACTGCTACACTCAAAGACCAAACACGTCGAAATCAGATATCATTTTATCAGAGATCATGTGATGAATGGAGATATAGAACTTCATTTTATACCTACTGACTATCAGTTAGCTGATCTATTTACCAAACCTCTTGATGAGAAAAGATTCAACTTTTTCATCAGCGAGCTTGGAATGCTAAACCTTGAAGAATAACTCTTTAGCGGTCAAGCATTTTGTCAGTTATAAGGTTCTATCTCTGGTACTCATCTGAATGAATGTTCTCTGATACTTAGGTATGTTCTCAATCTTAAACTCACTGAAGTTCTATTCAGCGAGTTGTCTTTCAAAAGAAAAACCTATCACTGACATTTCTCTATCTGTGATTCTTTTGAAAATGAGAAAATCACCGCTGATATTTTTCATCAGTGATTCTTCGAAAAACAAAATTCTGATACTTTTTACTATCAGGGATGCCTTTTGAAAAACGAAAAGACAATTTTTCTTGTGACATCATCATAAGAGGATAACCCATGGCACACCTTTCTGTCTGACACGTTCGTCCGCTACACTTCTTGACCAATAAGTTTCATGGGACGTGTCCGTGTCATGATGAGTGTTTTTCCCTCTCATCAGTATTTCTCTGTCCTCTCCCCTCCCATTCCTATATAAACATACCTTGTTTTTAATTTCTCTCTTTACGCGCACAAAAATTCTCTAAAGGAAAGAACTTTTTTTGCATTTGAAGGAACTTAAGAACTCACAACCTCGAACTCTAAACTTTCAAGAATCCAGGTTCATATTCTTAAACTTATGCCTTTATTTGAAACAAAAACTTCTTTTTGATCTTAAATCTTTGCTAATAAAGATCAAAACCATGTTTTCCTTCTAAAAAATCATCTTCTTTCATGATTTTCTTACAAAAACTCTAACAAGTTTTCTTAAGTTTAAAAACTGTTCTTTAAACTTTCTCTTTCATCCTAAATGTGTTTTCCAGTTTCTTTCCTAAAAAGGAAACTGGTAAAACGTAGTTTTCTACCATTTTCAGTATCTTTTAAACTGGAAAAACCTCTTTACTAGTTTCTTTCATTAATAGAAACTGGTAAAAACCCTAAATCTTATTTTTAGAAATTTCTTCCATACTAAGAAATGCTTGTTCTTCTTCTCCTTTGTTCTTTGTCTCTCAGAAATGGCCTCCCAAGCACACTCTTGTCAAATCGAAGAACATTAAATTTGAACTATCACAAGTTCAATTTGTGGGAAATAACCATCTGGCCCTCCTACATTTCCCTGAAAGAACCTTTCCCTACACTTAGATGATGCAGTGAACCAACTCCGAAACTCTCCCATCTTCTACGCCCTGACCGTAGCACCTCCCGCACACAAAAACCTCCTTCCAGCAGTTCTGAACGTGATGAAGTGACCCTAAATTCGAAGAAGAAAGTGACTGTTAGAGCATTATTGTATTCAAGATTTATTGTAAAAAGTCTTGTAATAGTCAAACTTTGTAAAGTCAAAGTAAAAGTCAAAGTCAATGTAGTTATGTAGAAAGTCAATGTAATTAGGATTTAATATCTTATAATGTCTAGGTATAAATAGGTTTAGTTTGCTTAAGTCATTAGAAAGTGATTAGAAAATGATCTGAATTGTAATATCTTAGAGAGTGTTTTAGAGAGAGAATCTAGAGAGAGAAAGTTCCACATTCACATGTAATATCTAGATTCTTGAAAATCAATGGATGATTTCATGTTTACCTAATAGATCTGGTGTTAGCAATTGGTATCAGAGCTTTGGGAGATCAAAATGTGCACAAATGTTGGGTAATCTTGATGGGTCAAGTCGGGTTAAGTCCACAGGTACGGGTCATGGGTCGTGGATCATGGATCTTAGCTACGGGTCAGTAACATAGTCCATGTTTGACCATGTATTCAGGAAGTGGAGTTGATTGACCCACGTATAAATCCATGTATTGGTTTCTTTTATGTGAAAGTGCAGCAAGCAGAAGTTTAGGAGTAGGAGTAGTAGAGTTTGTTTGAGTTATTCTTTCCTATTTTCTAGCTTAGTGGGTTAGTGGTTAGTACCCAAATTAGTTGTTTCTAGTTGTTTATTTTTCATTATAAATAGGGTAGGTTAAGTTTGTTTTGTAAGTAATCACTTTTCCATTTTAATATAATACATACAGTGAAAATCCCATATTGCTGTTTTGATTGGTGTGACTGACCAGTAAGTGGGTGAGGGAGGGACTGATTACCAACAATTGGTATCAGAGCCCAAGGCTCGATTGAAGGGGCTGCGGGTTTCTCTAGATCAGGTTTGTTCTAGAAAATGGCGAGAGACTAACCGGGGATGCGAAAAAAAAACGGACGGGAAGAGTCGGGAAAAGCAGGTGGCTTTGATTCGGTTCGTTTTGCGGATGAAGGAAGACGGTAAAGGCGGTAGCTTGTCTTCTTGATCTGTAGAAAAGTGTCTCGGGACAAGTTTGATCAGAAAAAGAGAAGTGGGGCTGTCAAAAGGAGGAATCAACACGGTGTGAACATTATGGCGTTGGAAGTTCAAACCGAGATGGCTTTGGACGTCGTCCGGGAAAAGTCGAGATGGTAATGAAAACCGAGATGGCTTTGGACGTGGCCGGGGAAGAGGTCGTGGGTCCGTGAAGAGTCGAGGTGGTAATGAACGTGTCCAACGGGATGCCATGTTACATGTTACAAGTGTTATGAACTAGCTTTGAGGTGATGAAGAAACGGGTCAGGATCATCAAGATTACGGGGGTGAATGTTGGGTAATCTTGATGGGTCAAGTCGGGTTACGTCCACGGGTACGGGGCATGGGTCGTGGATCATGGATCTTAGCTACGGGTCAGTAACATAGTCCATGTTTGACCATGTATTCAGGAAGTGGAGTTGATTGACCCACGTATAAATCCTTGTACTGGTTTCTTTTATGTGAAAGCGCAACAAGCAGAAGTTTAGGAGTAGGAGTAGTTGAGTTTGTTTGAGTTATTCTTTCCTATTTTCTAGCTTAGTGGGTTAGTGGTTAGTACCCACATTAGTTGTTTCTAGTTGTTTATTTTTCAATATAAATAGGGTAGGTTAAGTTTGTTTTCTAAGTAATCAGTTTTCCATTTTAATATAATACACACAGTGAAAATCCCATATTGCTGTTTTGATTGGTGTGACCGATCAGTGAGTGGGTGAGGGAGGGACTGATTACCAACAATAAATTCGTCCAATTTGATGAAGATTTCATGAAGAATTGAAGATTTTTGAAGAAATTCTCTATTTTTGAAGATTTCAAGAACATAAATAGGTTATGCATTTCTTGTTTGTTTTTTGTTTTGATTTTGATTGCAAAGTGTTTCTCCATTGATATAATCAGTTTTGCATCAAAAGATTTATAAAAACACAACAAGATTTGTGGAATTTGAAGATTTTGAAATTTTTTGTGTTCTTGAGAAAAATGAGCTGTCAAAGTTTTTAGAGATTGATTTTGCAATTTGTTGGTGATTTGATCCATTTTATGCAAAATCCTTCCTAAAATTTGTTTTTAGACATGTTTCAATCATCAAATTCAAGTTTTAAACTCTAAATCTTAATTTTGAATTTTTTGATTTGAATGTGTTCTTGAACAAATTTGTTCAAATCTGAGTTTTTGATCCGTTTTGGTTATTAGATTGTTACAAAAATGTGTTTGTAATCGGTGTGAATAAGTGTTTGTCATTTTTTTAATCGTGAGTCTACTGTGTGTGCTGCATGTGTGTGTGTTTAAATAAGTGAACTGCGTGTATGAACGTGCACTGTGTGTGTGTTTTAGCTGTGAGTGTGTGTGTATGCTTATGCTATGTATGTGTATGTTTCAGTTACAGGTGTGTGTTTAATTGTGTAGTCTTTTCACCAAAGAACTCGCAAGCTAGCAAGAACTCGCAACTACCACTTCTCGTATCCTCCTAAACCATAGAACTCGCAACCATACTTCTCGAATCCTCTTTCAATCACACTTCTCGTATCAGGCATAATCCACAGAACTCGCAACACTCTTCTACAAGAACTCGCAACCTGCTTCCATTTCAAAGAACTCGCAACCCATTTCAAGAACTCGTAACCTTACTTAACAGAACACGAAACCTTCTTCAACAGAACTCACAACCATAGTTCTCGTGTCAGGCTAAATCGTAGAACTCGCATCCTTCTCTCGCGCGGAAAAACGAGTTTCGCCGGAGAAAATCTTGGGTCTTTGGAAAGCTCTTCATGATCGTAAAGTTTTGATTGCATTCGATTTGCCTTTGTATAAGGAACACAACGCAACAAAATTTATCAAGTTTGGTTGAGAAACGAAGAAGTTATCGTCGCCTGAATACGTCTCGCCGGAAAAACGTTTTTCGCCGGAAAAAACGTGGGTCACGAAAAAAGGATTGCATGTTCGATAAACTTTGGTTGCATTCTATTTAGTTTTGATCAAGGGTCACAAAGAAACCAAAATCAACGTTTTTTATCGTGAAATGAGCAAGATATTCGAAATCGAAATCAACAGATCGTGATTTTTGTTTTTGGAAGAGATGAACAGTAACTAACGGAGATCAGTTATCTCCGTTCGTTTTCTAACAAATTCAGTCCATTTCTCTGTTAGTTTCGTTAAGTTCGTTAGTTGTTTGGTAAATTCAGTTAGTTTTTGTTATTCTTTAGTCCTAAATCGGTTAGGGGTCTGTTAGTTCAGTTAGTTTTATTTTGTTTAACGATTCGGTAGTTTTTCCCGTTAATTTTCTTACAAATTTGGTCCTTAGTTAAGTTTTCTGTTAAGTCTAGTTAAGGGTTTTCAGTTTGTCAGTTTTAGTCCCTGTAGTTTAGTTTGAGTTTTTTACACTTTTAGTCCTTCTAGTTTATAAGTTTAGATTTTTACATTTTCAGTCCTTGTAGTTTTTAGTTTCCAATTTAATCATTTTTAGTCCCTGTAGTTTATAGTTTAGGTTTTTTTACAGATTTGGTCCTTATAGTTTCTAGGTTTTAAATTTTTTACACTTTTAATCCTTTGAGTATTATTTTTTTACTTTTTGTCATTTTTAGTCCTTGTTTTTGTCGAGTCTTAGTATTTTTCACTTTTAGTCCTTATTTTTCGTATTAGTTTCATTTTTGTCGATTTTAGTCCCTATATTTTGTATTTTCACACTTTGAGTTATTTTAGTGTCGAATTTTTGTCATTTTACCTGCTTTTATTCATAACTAACATATTTTCTCTTGTTTTGCAGGGTTGCCAATTAAAGTCCAACATTTCCGCGTAAATTTTCCAGAATTAATTTTTGGAAGACAAATTTATAATTTGTTTTTCAGATTTTATTTTTGAATATTTTTCTGACTTTAATTGTGTTTTTCTGATTTTTACGAGTGTGCACATAATTCAACTTCTAAGCGGAGTTTCTTTTGACGATCACCCTATTAGGTATATTTTTGTTAATATTTTTGATATTTTACATCTAATTTTTTTGTGTGTGTTCTATTTTTCAGGATTCTTTTAAGATATACTCTTACAACAATGTCTATATCCGATGATCAGATAATTTATCATCAATACTTGGTGATAAAAGATTTAGAAAGACAGATTGCAGATCTTAAGATCATACAAAGAAAAGAAGCAAAAGAAGAAGACACAACTTTTCAGGATGATATGAAAAAGCTTCAAGGGAACATGAAAGCATTGGAAGATGAAAATGTTGATCTGAAGAAACATATTTCAGAAGTATCTTCCTCAAATGAAAAGTTTCTTGTAGAAGAACACAATATTAAACTTTCAAAAAGGATTACTGATCTTGAATCTCATATTGCAGATCTTGAAGCAAAGAGAGACAACTCAATTCTTCACGATGAAATCAAGAAGCTTCAAGAGACGGCAAAATCCTTTGAAAGAGAAAATGCCAAGCTAAAAGAAACGATTTGTTTGGAAAGAAAATCTTTAGAAACTGAAAGAAATGTTTTTAAAAGAAAATTCTTCTGTTGTGAAACTATAAATATAAAACTTTCAAAACAAATTTCAGATTTTGAAAAAGTTTTATTTTTAGAAAAATAAAAGCTTGAGAAAGAAAGATATGAGTTTGAAGCTGAACGGAAATCTTTTGAAGGAAAATCAACTAAGCTTTCACACAAAATATCTGATTTGGAAACAGAACTTGAAATGGATAGAAAAGAGCTTGAAAAGATGACAATTGAAAGTTTTAGAGCAAAAAGTGTGAAAGATGATTTTTCAGACGAACGAAAGATTTTTCAAAATGAGATAAAGAAGCTAACAAAGAACTTATCTGGTTTATCAACAGATATTATGAAGGAGCAAAAAGTAAAATCTGATCTTCAACAGAAAAATGATCTGATTTTTAAAGAAAATAATGTTTTACTCAATAAAGTTAAAGAACATGAAGACATCATTTTTAAGGTTGAGTTTTCAAAACAAGTTAGTCCTGATACGATTCTTCAGACTCCACTTGTTGACTAAACTAATTCTGAATGTTCGTTTAAGACGGCTTCAAGTTCAATTCAAAAAGACATTTTTTCATAAGAACTTAACAGATCAAATGATTTCTCAAAAGATCAGATTCATCCTTCTAATCTCTTTTATAATCCTCTGTTTGATTATTCAAATAATGATTTGCATGCGTCTAAAGTTAATACCTCTTCTTCTTCAAGACCTAAAGATAATATTGTCTTCAAAAGAGTTAAGATGGAATGGAGAGTCAAAGGCACAACTCCCGAGAAAGAGTTTCCAAAATCAAAGGTTCCTACACCGAATGTCAAGACGAATAATGCATTTGAAGGTAAATCTTTTGTTAAACCTGATTTAGTTTATTCTGTAAATGAATTAGTCAGGTTGGCACAAAAGAAAATTTGTTGTTCTTACTGTGGATCAAATAATTTTGTTCATAAAGATTTAAGGGGGAACTCAAACGTTTCTGAATGTAAGTATATTATGATCTTAATCTCTGATTGTTTGAAAGAAGCACGACTTTCAAGCATGGAAAACGTTTTTTTCTTAAATGTTCAAACCACTTCTCTATTCTCAAACTGATTTTATGAATTTAGAAGTGTGATTTTAAATGTTTTTCATGGAGATCTCGGATTACCGTAACATCGTTTCTGACCGTGTGTTTTCCAAAGATTAATACTTGTGTATTATCTTTTCTATACTTTCAAGTATTCATACACACCGGTACAACTTCATATTGACTTTGTTATTACCATGTCTCCAAATACAACAACTTTTTCGATGGTAATACTCTCGTTTGTATTTCAATTTTTGTTGAGCATCATACATTTTTTTCAGCGTGAGAACTTAACCGTTTCATTCAAAGATTGTTTATATTTGTTCATATAAACAAATTTCATTTCTTTGATACCCTTACCGTTGATGAATATATTTCAAAATATTTGATATGATTGATACATTGTCAGATTCTCAAACAAGTCCATCGAATTCATTTCATTCATTCTTTATCCTTGTTTTGAGAATTCTTCATCGTTAAAATGCTCAAATACTAAGGAGCATACATTCTGATGACGATGTCAAAATGCTGATATTCATATGTGTTCAAGCTAAACTGTTGAACAACGCAAATTTTTAGGACAAAAATTTTAATGGGAATCAGTGTGAGATATTATTAAACTTCTATGGATCCACGTTAACCAGTGTTTCCTACCCAAGAAGTTATCCTTGAGTGATTGAGGGGTGAGGGGTCGAAATCAAAGAGTGGGGGAGATAACTCATCCGGTTGAGTAATCTCAGTGTGCTGAGGTAAAATGTAAATGAGAGTTTGGGTAGAAGTGAGCGGATTAAAAACAGAAATAGGGTGTGAGAACAAAGTTAAAAGAATAAGAGAACTCTGCAGCAACCTTTTTCTGAGTCGGGAAGCCATATTAATGATTGGTTCACATTGTTTGGTGACCATCATTGAAATAGGCAGTTAGCCCATGCCAACTCTTGCTTTAACCCCACTAGCTACTCATTTCTTTCTCAACAAAGAAATGTTTCATTTTTCTTGGGGACGCAGCATACAATCTATCTAATCTTCATTCGGAAGGTTTGGATATTGAAAAAGAAGGAAGTTTGCCCCACCTTCGCACTTCGATCATGCACATTGAGTCCGTGGAAAACTTGTTGCTGTCTCAACAGTTTACACAATTTGAGCCTATATTATTCAAGCATAAGTTGCTTCAATCATTTCTACACATGCACGTACACAAAAGGAATATGTTTTCTTGTCATAACGTTCATAGAAATTCCTTTGTGGTTTTTCGATGATTGAATGGAAGCCCTGGGGGAGTAAACATCAAAAAGCTCCTTTACAAAGTACATCCGTTGTACTAAGTGGCTCCGTGCTACTTACAGGCATTTTAACTGATTCATCCGTTGTTTCAGGGTTACCACATTCTTTCTATCTGAATTTGAAAAGATTCGGATAAATTCTTTTGGAATTGACGGGTTATCAGATTAAAATGGAGGAGAATGTTACTTGTGGTGAACAAAGTGCGTGCTGGAATTGATAAAGGTTTTGATGATCATGATGCACACAGTCATAAAAAAGGGGGAGAAATAGTATACTGAAGAACAGAGGCAGAAATAATACCCTGAAGAAAAGAGAGATTTCTCAATGAAAGATTAAGGGGGAGAAGTCTGTCAAAGTCAACATGATGTTCCGAGATGTTTCAAGAGAGTTCGTTATTCAAAGACAATTTCAAGGTCAAAGAGATGAAGATACAAAGTTCAAGAAATCATTCAAAGTTTGAGTTCAAAGCTTCAAAGTTTTTAAAGACGCAAAGATCTGAAATTCGGGTTCAAGACTTGATGAAATATTTGTTGAAGATTACATTTCAAGAAGATTGACTTTACAATGTGAAAGACGAAGACTTTTCAATTTTGACTAAAGACTGTTCAAAACTGAGATTTTGAAGACTGTCAAAGCATCAAAGTTCAACGTGAACTTGTGAAGATTCAACTGTTTGAAGATTGCCAAAGCTTCAAAGTTTAAAGCGGTCAAAGTAAAAATCTTGAAGATCAAGAGCTGAAGATTGCTGCCATATTTTTTTAAATCTTGAATCCAAAGGGGGGGAATGTTTGAGCATTATTGTATTCAATATTTATTGTAAAAAGTCTTGTAATAGTCAAACTTTGTAAAGTGAAAATAAAAGTCAAAGTCAAAGTCAATGTAGTTATGTAGAAAGTCAATGTAATTAGGATTTAATATCTTGTAATGTCTAGGTATAAATAGGTTTAGTTTGCTTAAGTCATTAGAAAGTGATTAGAAAATGATCTTGATTGTAATATCTTAGAGAGTGTTTTAGAGAGAGAATATAGAGAAAGAAAGTTCCACATTCACATGTAATATCTAGATTCTTGAAAATCAATGGATGATTTCATGTTTACCTAATAGATCTGGTGTTAACAGTGACCGTGATCTCCTTCCAAATTGAGCTTGGATTTGGCAGCATCACTGCCAACGGGATTCGCTCAGCTCTCCAACTACCCGTCGTACCTTTCACTGAACCACCGACCGACAATGAACTGATCCAATTCTTGGATCACATGGGATACGAGTGGGAAACCAAACCCAGGAGTCATATCTTGGACAAGAAACTCACCAAGGTCTTGAAGGCCAAAATGCCTTTAGAGCTCAACTATCTCTTCACCCACATCATCCAGGCCATGAGTGGCAAGACTAGATCTCACGACCAGGCCAACCGATTCCAACTTCGCATGGCCTATAGTCTCATCACTGGGCGCAACATTGACTACGTTCGCTTGATATTCAACGACCTGATGGTAAAGGTCGAGAAACCTAATAGGGAAGTGAAGGTCCCCTATGTTCGTTTCGTCTCAGCACTCCTTCAATTATTTCTTAATGAGGAATACCCGATCGAGGGTGATTATCAGCTACCGAGACTTGGGGTCCGAATTCTCGATGTGGAAAGAGCTGACAACGAGGTAAGTCTTTCTACCCTTCAACAAAAACTCTCTTCTACTTCTACTTCTTCTACTTTGACAGCTACACCCACGACAAATACCTCCGTGGCATCCTAAGCTACCACAACCACATCCGCAGCGAAGAGAAAACAATCTCAAGCTCCTCTTGGTCAATATAAAAAGACCAAGAGAGTTTCGAAGGAGAAACCCCCCTCCCCCCACAAACAAGAACCGACAACAACATCATTAGGGATCGCCTCTTCACAGACGACCCTTGAATACTTCGTGGTACGCTCTAGCACACCTGATACCTCAACAATTGCCTCAGTGCTTCTCAACACTGATTCTACGCTGGCAACTTCCCCAACACTCTCAATTCCTCTAAGCACTGATGAGATTATTTTTGGCACCACAGTGCCACTCCGCCATATTGCACGACATCATCTGCACCAGAGATATCTCTTGCTGATTCACAACAGTCACTGCTTCAGGATCTCATGCGCAACAATGTTATAGGACCTGATGGTCTCCCTCTAGGGGGCTCTAAGCAACCACCCGTGTCATTGAATCCTCTTGAGCATGGCATGATGTACTATGGAGGAAGTAGTCATATTGACCATTTCTCCCAACCATCAGGTATTCCACCATCCCTACCCATCTCTTCTCACCCATCTCACTCTTTTAAGCTTTCCTTTGCTCAAAGTTCGTTTTCTCTTACACGTCCTAACTTGGGGACGATAACCACCTCCATTAAAGAGGCCAGTGATCACATGGATGCTCTCTCCACCAACCTCATGAACAACACCAATGCCAAGAACAATGTCGGTGAAACGCTAAAGGAACTTTCCTCTTCCTTCTCCTCAAAGGCTGATAATTCTCAGCTCTCAGCTTTGACGGAAGAGGTTTCAAAGTTGAAGACGGATGTTGCGACCGACTCTTCATCCCTACAGTCGCTAACCTCTACAGTCAACTCTCTCAACACTGTAGTTGGTTCGCTACATAACACCCTAAACGACCTTAACACCAAGGTCGACAGTAGCAACTCCCTCCTTGCTGATGTTTGGGTAAAATTTTACAAGTCACGACCACGACAGAAAAAGGGCAAGACAAATCTTACATGACACATCTTATGTTAAGATAAGGACCTAACGATCATGCACATACGATATTTCTATCGTCATACCTAAGCTTAAGTCGAGAGTTATTCATGACAGTCGACCATAACCCTGCAAACTCACACGACCGTCATTAAATATCTTAGGACCACGATTACCTAACATACGATATAGCTGTTATCTTTTGTCTATTTAATCCAGGATCATCGCCATTAATGAGATACCAATTACAACCAACAAAGATCATCAATAGTATTGAATTCCGAAAACCGTTACGACCGTTATCCAGCTTTTATGGGAAGCATTAATAGCGACCAACACTATATAAACGAAGATATCAGCCTTAGTGCGGGGGACCTGAATAAAAAAAGCATCTACTACATACTGAAAGCATTCAAGCGAAGAAACATTTCTCTCTCAAGACAACTCGCGACGCATACACACGACACGTTATTGTTACACACGACGCACAATTTGTTTTACTATTAAAGCTCGCTCTTTTATTCATATTGTAATCGTTTGTACTCTCGACGCGTGATACAAAAGGACATCGCCCCTTATTGGCGACCATAGTACATCGACGACACCATTGTCGTCCGCGGGTTTTTTCCTCGTTGAGGTTTTTCCCGCGTCACCAAATTCCTCTCGTCTTCTTTATTTTTATCTTTATCGCACTGTCTGTCGAAAGATTCTTTTCTTTAGTTGTTAAGCTCCACGTCAACCTTAAATTGTATTTTTGGACGATTTTCGGCATTAACAGTTTGGCGCCCACCGTGGGGCCCCATCTAGAGAAAGTATTCGACAAACGTGCGTCTGACTAATAGTTTCTTGGAGTTATCCATTTTTTCTCTTTCAGGAAATTGGCAGGTCAGGAAAATCATGAGCAGATCATCGCCCAGATGCACTGGGAATTGGAAGCTGCACGCAATCGCATCGATGCCTTACCCGAGCAAAGTCGAAAGGCAGCTGAAGAAATCGCGCGTCTGAGGAATCAAAACCCGAATGGGTCATTCGGGCAACAAAACGATCCAGGACCACTCTGTAGTGCCCCTTGGGCAGGACCTCTACCCCCACCGCCGCCAAGGCCCCCAGCATTTACCCTCGTCCCAATCCCTCAAAGTCAACCAACACAGTTCCCGATCCCGACGATCCCTCCACAGATGTTCCCTTTCAACGGAGAAGCCGCCGGCTCATCCCAACAAAATGGATTTCTGAATTCTAGATTCGTCCCAGTCGCTACTAATGGTGTCAATTCATACGATCCTATTGCTCAACGACTGAAGATGTTGGAGGACCAGAATGAACGTGTCCTATCTTTGCTCGCTAAACTACAGGGGGCAGCCGTACCCGTCGATGTCGAACCTCGCACAGGGTTTCAGGCATCCCCTTTCGTCGACGAGATTGCCCTAGTCGATGTCCCCAAGAAATATAGTATCACAACCTTCATAGCCAAGTATTCTGGTATTTCGGATCCCATAGAACATGTCGCTTACTATAAACAACTGATGTGGACTGTGTCGATCCCCTATCAATACCAGGAAGTTTGTATGTGCAAACGTTTTGGGGCGACCCTCACGGGTGCCGCCCTCCAATGGTTGATGAAACTAAAGCCTAAATCCATCTAGTCCTTCGCTGAGTTAGTCAATCAATTTTCCCAACAGTTCGCTAGTAGTCGCAAGATGGAAAAACAAACCAACGACCTGTACTACGTCGTGCAGAAGACCGGTGAATCTATCAGGAATTACTTCAACAGATTTAATGCGGAAATGATCAGTGTCCGTAACTGCGATGTCAAGACCGCGATGGAAGCCTACAAACGTGGACTAGATGAGAGTTCGGGTTTTTACACTGATTTGACGAAATATCCTCCGGAAAATTTCGAAGACGTCCGAGCAAGAACCTTAGCTTACATGAGGGTAGAAGACGATGCTGCCTTCCGTCGGAAGCATTCTAACGACAAGAGACCACTGAGTGTAAAGAAATTAGAATTCAAGACGAAGGCGGTACCTAAACCAGAGCCCGCACGACAAATTTCGAATGTCCGATTCGAGAAAAAGAAGACCGCGACCCCGACCAAATTTCCTCAATATCCTAAGATATCCTTCTACGGATTCAAAGGAACGTCCAAGGATTTGGTCGAAGCATTGAAGACCGTTCAGACGACCATCCGATGGCCGAAGAAGACTGACAGAGATGACGACAAGAAAGAAAAATCGAAGTAGTGCGATTTCCACGACGATCATGGTCATATGACGGGTGATTGCATAGCCCTTAAAAAAGAGCTAGGATACCACGTCCCGAAGGGCCATCTCAAGAATATCATCGACAACGACGTTACCCAATTAATGATGTTCGACCGCCATCCCCTGATCATGCAAATGTCGTAAATTGCATAACTGGTGGATCCGATGTTTGCGGTCTGACGTATTCCGCAGCCAAATGACATGCCAGTCGAGGACCAGACGATCAACCTATCCCTCGCTCATCAATACCCAAAGGAGATCTGGAGCTAGAAGCCATGAAGGTTACGTTCGACCAAGACGAACTCGGCGACTCACATCAGAAACATCATGACGGGTTGATCATTCAACTCACGATTGGTAATTGTCTGACCCGACGAGTCTTGGTCGATGGAGGCAGCTCAGTGAACATCATCTTCCTCGACACCATCAAGGCCATGGGAATCGATCGATCAGAAATTACCCGACGCTCGACAACCTTGGTAGGTTTCAACGGAGACACGATGAATACCTTCGAAGAAATTACTCTTCCTATCTACGCCCGAGGGATCAACAAGCAGACAAAGTTCAATGTCATCGATTGCTCGTCGTCCTATAATGTCATCTTGGGTCGACCATGGATCCATGACATGAAGGCCGTCCCCTCAACATATTATCAGACAATGAAGTTCCCTACGCCGTTGGGAGTCCAAGAGATCAAAAGCGAGTCGAAAGTTGTTCGCAACTGCTACAAGACGACCTTGAAACCGCAAAAGCAGACCATCTAGCAGTTACAGGACCAGGATGCTCCTGGAACAGCCGACGACTATCGCCTGGAATGAGTCGTCCTGGACCAGAGCAAGCCTGACCAAATCGTCTTTGTAGGTTCATCCCTAGACCCTTGCCTTAAGGAAAAGTTAATATCTTTTTTGCAGGAACATGCCGACTACTTTTCCTGGTCGCACGAAGACATTGTTGGCATAGACCACGACGTTATCTCCCATAAGCTCAACGTCGACCCGTCTTTCAAACCCATCAAGCAAAAGCGACAAAAGTTTGCTCCTGAACGGAATAAGGTAATAAATGACAAGGTCGACAACCTTCTCAAGACGGGAAAGATACGGGAAGTAAAATACCCCGACTGGCTTGCAAACGTCGTGGTCATGCAAACGAAGAACGACAAGTGGAGAGTATGTATCGATTTTATGGATCTCAACAAAGCTTGTCCAAAGGACCCCTTTCCACTGCCACATATCGACGCCAATGTCGACGCAACAGCATGACATGAACTATTGCCGTTCATGGATGCTTATTCCGGATACAACCAGATCCTGATGCATGTCGAGGACCAAGAAAAAACTGCCTTCATGACAGATCGAGGTATTTATTGCTATAAAGTTATGCCTTTTGGTTTGAAAAATGCAGGTTCTACCTACCAACGACTAGTGAACAAGTTGTTCAAATATCACCTCGGCGACACGATGGAGGTGCATATTGACGACATGCTCGTCAAGTCTAAACAAAAGATCGACCACGTCGAGCACTTAAGGCAGTCGTTCGACATTCTCCGAAAATATAGCATGAAGCTAAATCCGATGAAATGCTCTTTCGGTGTTAGCGCCGGGAAGTTCCTGGGCTATATGGTCACCCGCCGAGGATTCGAAGCCAATCCAGATCAGATCAAAGCCATCATCAATATTAAATCTCCAAGGAATTTTAAAGAAGTCCAAAGGCTCACTGGTCGAGTGGCAACTCTGAACAGATTTATCTCTCGATGATCGGATAGATGCCATCTATTCTACAACGTCCTACGAAAAAACAAAGGCTTCAACTGGACATACGATCATGAACGAGCACTGCAGAAACTGAAGGAGTACATGACATCGCGACCTCTGCTATCGAAACCTCATGACAATGAGGTCCTACAATTATACCTGGTCGTCAGTCCTAATGCGGTAAGTGTCGTCCTGACACGAGAAAGTGAGAAGCAACAACTACCAATCTACTATGTAAGTAAATCTCTTCTAGACGCCGAAACCAGGTATTCTTCTATGGAGAAATTGCTTTTATCGCTAGTTACAACTGCAAAGAAATTGCGACATTACTTCGAATCACACCCTATTACTGTCGTGACTAACTTTCCTCTTAAGTCTGTCTTGAGGAAACCAGAGTTGACAGGTCGACTGGCGAAATAGTGCATATACCTCAGTAGTTACGACATCGACTTCAAGCCTAGGACAGCGATCAAATCGCAAGCATTGGCAGATTTCATCGCCGATTTCAGTCCTGAACTACAGAAAGAAGCGGAACTCGAAACACTCACTGTGGCGACTCACGCCGACGTACCCTGGACTCTGCATGTCGATGGATCATCCAACATTAGGGGATCAGGACTAGGCGTCGTCTTAAAGTCTCCATAGGGGGGGGGAAGATGGTGAACTCCGTACGATGTGACTTTAAAACTACCAACAACGAAACCGAGTACGAAGCCCTGATCGTGGGAATGAACATGACACACGAATTAGGGGCAACCACACTACATGTCAAGAGCGATTCACTCCTAGTCGTAAACCAGATGAACGGGGAATTCACGACCAAAGATTCAAAGATGACAACATACCTAAAGGTGGCAAAAGCAAAATCAGAAGTTTTCAAACCATTCTCAATCGAACAGATTCCAAGGGATCAAAATACTCAGGAAGACGCTTTAGCAAACATTGGATCTGCATTCAGCAAACCTTTATTCGACAACATTCCTATGATCCACCTGGCAACACCATCCATCGAGAATGACGACGTCATCCAGATCGAAGATGAAGAAGATGATTGGTCGTGCGACATCAGAAATTTCCTAATGCACGACCAACTCCCAGAAGACAAGATAGAAGCTCGGAAGATCAGGTTCAAGGCATCCAAGTATGTCGTGATTGGAAATAGACTCTATCGACGATCATCGATAGGCTTGAACCTGAGATGTGTTATCAACAAAAGTCACGTTCAAAAGATCCTTCAAGAGATGCATGATGGAGAATGTGGCAACCACTCAGGAGGTCGCAGTCTAGCCAACCGTATCTCTCGACAATGCTACGTTTGGCCGACATTACAACAAGATGCCATCAGGTATGTCCAAAATTGCGATGCTTGTTAACGATATTCAGGTACGTCACACAAACCTTCTGAACCCTTACACTGGACACTAATCCCATGGCCCTTCATGAGATGGGGGATGGATATTGTCGTCAAGTTGCCACCTGCCCCCGAGCAAAAGGTATTTCTTCTCGTACTTACAGATTATTTTTCTAAGTGGATAGAAGCAGCAGCCTTTTCCTAAGTCCGGGATAAATAAGTCGTCTCTTTTATTCAGACTAACATTATATGCAGGTTCGGGATTCCGTCTGAAATTGTCTACGACAATGGATCCCAGTTCATAAGCAACAGGACTCGAAAGTTCTGCGAAGATCGCAATATCAAACTGACGACCTCGACACCCAGGTACCCTCAGGCGAATGGACTTGCAGAATCGAGTAATAGAACCATTATTGCTTCGATCAAGAAAAGAATGAAAGATGCGAAAGGAAAGTGGGTTGAAGAACTTCCTTCAGTCCTGTGGGCAAATCGCACGACGCCACGTACGTCCACATGACAAACATCTTTCTCTTTGGTCTACAGTTGTGAAGCAGTTTTAACCGTCGAGGTCCAGTTCCCAACTTCAAGGCATACTTCTGTCGACCATACCTTGGTGGATCTAAGTTACGACCTCGACGCCCTTGAAGAACAAAAAGAACCAGCGCTGATCAGAATGGCGTCACAACGGCAAGTGGTCAAGCGACATTTCAGTAAGAACGTTAAGGCTAAAGTCTTCCAAGAAGGCGACCACGTCCTTCGGCGAATATTCCAAAACACTCAAGTGACCAACGCAGGTAAACTTTCCACCAAATGGGAAGGTCCATATCGTATCTCGGAAGTTGTGGGAAAGGGCGCCTATAGGCTCCAAACCCTTGACAATCAAGACATACCACGCAGTTGGAACGCAACACATCTGAAAAGGTATTTCTTCTAAACCCTTTTTTCATACGATTTTTATTACCACGACGATTACTGACTTAAGCATCGGAGGGTCGTTGGTTAGCCAACGACCAACCTCTGACCTTGTTTTATCGCAGGATCGCACGACATAAATAAACCAAGTCTATCACACGACTTGATTACACTATCGCCGGATCGCATGACCTAAATAACCAAGTCTAAATAACCAAGTCTAAATAACCAAGTCTATCACACGACTTGATTACACTATCGCCGGATCGCACGACCTAAATAACCAAGTCTATAACACGACTTGATTGCACGACAGAAGGAACCAAGTCTATTTCACGACTTGATTGCACGATCATAGGGTCCAAGAGTCTCATGATCTAAGCTTTTAACTTATAAAAACTATCATGTTTTGGATGAATGCCTCTATCGCAAGTATCTATGTTTGCTCTATACGACTTATGTTTATTTGATGATCGCATGATTGGTATTGTACTCGTTATCTACTTACAATGTAAATGTGAACTAATCGACAAAGTCAAACATAAGGCCCCAAAAATTCCATTCATATTTAATAAGTAAAGCGATTACATCAATAAGACTCGACCCCCAACGGTCGATCAGTAAAAACAAACAAAAAATCCTATAACGATCTAAGACTGGGGCGGGTCATCAACCATCTTAGGACCAAAGGTTTCGCCCTTGAAGATCTCATCCTCCTCTGCTGCCTCCTCGACTTCCTTCTCGTCATCGGAGTCGAGGTCCCTCTCGGACCCAACGCTCGACAGGTAGAAGGCCAGCTCGTCTGACGCAAAAGCAAGGGGATTCTTACCCGCCAAATGTTGTCGCATGATTGCGGCCTGAGCAGTCATTCGAGGAAGAGCAAAAACGGACATCAACTCGTCCTTTAGCTCCCCAACCTCCGCCTTTAGCTCCGGCACCCTGGACCGAGATTCTCTGGCTTCTTTTTCACTCACAACCAAGGAATCCTTAGTCTTGTCCAGTTCAGCCTGCAAGTCGACTATCAGGTCCAGAGCCTGCTTAAGACAGATTTTCGCCTCATCTTTCTCACATTCAATGACCTCCAGGTCATTTTGGACGTCGTCGAGTCGTATGGACAGAGCCTCGACCCGGGCTAGGGCAGCTTTCTCCTTTTTGAGTGGTGCCTTCTCTCTTTCGAGAGTTGCGGGCACTAGACACCTTGTCTCTTACATTTCGGAGTACAAGGCGAGGGAGGATTGGAACGCCTGAAACACAAAAGACATGAGTTAATAAACACTCAACAAAATTACAAAAAAATTAAAGGCAATTCCAAACACTTACCATGAACATGAGTCCAGCGACGTGGGACCCCATGTCGTCAAGCGACACCCCCTGAAAACGCTCCCTGAAAGACGGGAGCTGATATTTCCCCAGATGAGGAAAGATTTTCGCCCTATCCAGGACGTTATCAGCCATAAAGTCCGTCGGCAACGTGAAGTTGACCGTCGTGACTTTAGCTCCCTCCTCCGAGTGACCTTTTCCCTTGTCAGCTGACGAGGTGTTGGTCCCGAAGGGTTATGCAAGTTTGTAGAAGGGGGGGTTGAATACAAACACACGATTTTTACATTCTAAATTGTTTATTGATAAATCTTAAAACAATTTACAACTTGTTGCGGAACAAGATTAAGGATAAACCTAATCTAAACAAGTTAAGAACACTAAGTTTCTTGCACTACAAATAAGATAGAAAGGAGAAAAGAATATTACGAATAATATTCTAACACTAAGAGAGAAAGAAGAAGATGGCCGAGCACTTCAATTCTGTAGTAGGGTTCTTCTTTATATACTGCATGCATTTAATGCATGGCAGTGTTACTTTAGACGTGGCAGCAGCTGAGTGGTTGCATGTTTTGACCTTTGTAGACAACCTTAGTAGCCGCATGGTGCACAGTGTAGAATCAGAGTTTGTTGTACGATTCTAGACAAAAAGGAGGTCTGTTCTGACATTTCGTATGGAGACGTGCAAGGGGATAGACAAAAGTAACTTGTAGAGTAGACCTCATGATCAGCGTTCGTTGAACAGTTCTTTATCAGCGAATGATAAAGCTCAGCGATTGATGAAGTCTTCTACTTGATACTTCACATTGAGTGGACAGGTCTTGCTTCGCTTATATCCGCATCAGTTCATTAGTAGACTTGTCGCTGGTTCTTGGGCTTGATCTTCGACTTCAGCGTAGAACCTTTGTTGACGTGAAACTTGTCTTCAGGGATCATAAGTAAACAACTAAACTATCAGCGATCATCACAGAGACTGAACAGGCTCAGAGCTACTTGATGAACAGTGTTCGCTGAATGTCTAATCTAGAGAGCGAGAGTTCCTATCAGCGGTATTGTAAAGTCCTAGTACTTATCGGCGATAGTGAAACTCTAATACATATTGTTTACTTACAATTTTCACTAAGTGTTTAAGAGAGGGTCATTATCAAATCACTGAGGGTTTGGATCAACAATCTCCCCATATTTGATTATGACTTAGCAACAAAGAAAATTGCTAAGTAAGAAAACATAAGGATAAAAAGAACTCATAAAATATTTGTCTCTTTTACTGTTTTGTGGGATCTTTTAAGTACTGATGGTTTGGACTTTTTCTTTGCAAAGGACCTTCTTCGTTGAGTCGCAAGAGGAGGAGGAGGAGGAGGAATATCCACAGCAGTAGAAACCAAGTCGATCTGAGAAATTATGATTTTCTCGACATGGCTCTTATATTGTGAGCTAGATCGCTGAATGGCTATTCGCATCTCCAACCATTCAGAGAAACCGTACTTATTGATCGTAGTAGCGTAGATGTTTTCCTTGGTACCGTTTTCTTTGAATAGATCGACCTTAACAACTGGAACATCTATGGTCGTTTTTCCTCTGGTGATCACCTTGTGAATTCTGGCACCCCGATATCGATAGTGCAGTCTTTCTTTGCACCATTCCAAGGTAGAATCAGATACCTTGGTCTTTTCTTCAACGATCTTCTGGGCGTCATCCCATAACTGACGTTGGACTTCGATGGGAGTTCTTTTCAGTTTGGGGTCATTCACCGAGTCTTGGGCAAGCTGGATGGCGAGGGCCTTATCTTTTTCTTCAGTTTTCTTCTTTTCGGCGAGTAATCTTGTGGCTCAAAGATGATCAACGAACTATTTCTTTAATAACCTGAACTTTATGGGAACAGGGACTTTGGAGCGAGGGAGGATGATTCGCTGATCCTCGAACTTCTTGATCATTTCTTCTCTCATTTTCTGATCCACTTCACTTAGCTTTTGAGGAACTAAGGAAGGTCTGTTTTTGTGAGAGAGAAGTTGTTCTTCAGGTTCATCGGTCTCAGTGATTAAATCTAAGACCGGGATTATATCTTTAGCTCTTGTGGCTGGGATTATTGTTGATGCAGCAGTGGGGACTTCAGCTGGATCCTTAAGTAGGGGAGAGGACTAGCTGAAAAGCAGCGATTGTTTAAGTAAGAAGAGTTGGGGAAGAAAGAGATAGAGAAAATAATATGGTTTAAGTGTATATAGGTTTTATGGATAGAAGGATTGAGATTGAGAAGGGATAGAGGAGAGATGCAGAGTAGGGGAATAGAAGATATTGTACCTGACAAACTGGCTTTATTTGAAGGATGGCCATATTGCCTTCTGCAGCGAGGCCTTTGTTTTTGCCTTTATCAGCTTTAGACGTTGCAGGCTTTGTCTTAGTCGTCTCTCCTGATGGTTCTTTTATCGAAATCCCTTTCTCAGGGACCTTCTTGGGCTAAACAAAGAAGAAGTCACCATCATCATCATCGTCATCATCATCATCATCATCATTTTTATGAGTTGATGATGGTTCGTCGTCAGAGATGTCGACAACTTTATCGTCGTCAGCTTCTTCTTCAGATTCGACATCATCAGCGTAAGGTTCGGTCACGTCAGCAGCAGCTTCAGTTTCCTCATCGAGTTGCTCCCCTCAAGAGCAGAAGGAGTTTTCTCGGTTCCCTCAGGGTTTTTAACTCCCTGAGGTTGTCCAGCAGCAACAGTAGTAGAACTCGTCTCCCCCTCAGCTAGGTGAATGTCTTCAAGAGATTTCTTCTCCCCCTCAACATTATGGGGAAGGTCTTGATCCTTCTCCCCCTCTTCCACATGATGGATGGGGGAGGATACAACAGTATCAGCATCAGCAGCAGCATCATGCATTGGGTCCTGTCTTCCAGGCCAGAGATCCCAACACAATTTTCAATCTTGCTTAATCTGTCTTCTAGGCCAGATATCGCTGGATTGAGTCTTTGAAGATCTTCTCGATCTACGTGAGTAAAATGTGAAGGAGCACAGGTAGCAGCATTCAGGCGATCGAGGATTTGCTGCAGTAGATTGGTGGCAGTGCTGACATCTGTCCTTAAGAAGGACACTTCTGTCTTCAGCGTTGTGACTTCGCTGGACAGGTTAGTATGGGAGAGGTTGAGATTGTTGATGGCAGTAGAGTTTTCATCAAGAGCAGCAGCAAAACTTGCAATGTTGCCATCTATCTTCTCCAGATCAGTACTGGAGGCTTTCTTATCAACAACCTCGGTCAGCTTTTTCAGATTTTCTCCAGCATCTGTAACCGCTGAAGAGTTTGTGGAGAGAGTAGTGGTGAGAGATTCCACCTTAGTTTCCAAGTCTTTCAGGGAGTTGTTGATATCTCCAAAATTAGGACCTGAAAAAGTTATTAACTTATGAACAGAGGAAAGCTCAGAAGTTTGGGGTTTTTAGAGAGGAGTAGGTTGAGTTATGTGTATACCTGCAGGCGGGTTGGCGAAGTTGTCGAAACCTTGTAACCCTGAATGGTATTCCATGTCGCCTTCGAGAGTGCCTTGGTGCATGGAGGTGCCTGCAGATCCTAAGTTTGTTTCCATCATTGCATGTAGAGTATCAGCAGCTGAATCATGAACGATGACGTTGGTACCTGAGAACGGTGGGAAAAATGATGGAGTGTCCAAAGAAAGAGTGGGAGGAGTGAAGGATGAGAAGATTGGTTGTGTGCAGAGTTCAGCGTTGGATCCGCTGACAATCACTTCAGTCTGTAGAGAGGCTGAAGGAGGTGGGTTTAGTTCCAAGTTTATAACATCAGCGTTTAGAGACGCTAAGGTTTGGATGGAAGGGGTGGCTTGAGCAGCTGTGGCAGAGCGTACCACTGAACTATCCAACGACTCTTTAGAGAGAACCGTGGAGTCTTCAGCATGTGAATGCTTGGGGGGTTGCTCCTTGGTTTTCTTGATCTTTTGAGAATCCAGTTGGGTAGAAGAATGTTTCCTTTTTCGAGAAGGAGTAGAGGGTGCAGCCTGGGTATCATCGGTGGGGATTTCCGCTGAAGTAGCTACAGAAGTAGAAGAAGGAGGATTCAGAAGAGGTAAGAGAGTAGAGAGACGTACCTCGTTTGGCAGAGACTTAAAGTCGAGCACCTTAGGGCCAACCTGAGAGAGTCTCAGATCACCCTCTTTTGGGTATTTGTCTCCAAGTCCTTGAAGAAAGACGGCGCTGATGAATCTGGGATATGGAACCCATGTTGGTCTATCAGCCATATCTACTCTGAGCGCAAGATCGTCATAGATGATCGAGGCCCCGTCAACATGGAGACCTTTCAGCAATGCATAGCCCATTGCTTGTTGAGGTTGAGCGGCTTGATTAGAGGAGCTGGACTTTGCTGTCATGCAGCTTATCAAGTGGGCGAAGATGAAGTTCATCTCGCTGGGCATTTTTGACTTCTTGATCAGGGTCAGCTTCTTCTCGGGGAGTCCATCTCTCCCTGTGTCCCATGTGTAACCCATTGCATCAAAGAAGGCAGTGATTGCTTCCCTATCAGCATGGTTTTTGGGGTTTGGCAGAGGGACAAAGCGTTTTTCTTTCGTAGCTGTAGGTAGGGTGAGTGCACGCCTGATAATGGCGGGGTTGATTTTGGTGGTGCAAAATTTTGTGTCACAGAGAATGACATCATGTAGTTTCTTAGGGTCTTTGGTTGAAGGAACCTGAGCTCGTCTGGCAGTATACCAGAACTGAGATAGAAGGAATTTATGGACAGGGGGTACGGTAGTGAGGGCTGTAGATAAGCAACAGGTTTTGAGAAAGTTTACAGCATCATCCAGATGCTTGACTTGCTTTTTCGTAGGAAAATCGAAAAGCGCATCGATATTGTTGTTGTTGAAAGTGACTTTCTCAAGCGTGAACTTGACCGGAGAAGCCTTGATGAGATTCAGTTTCTCAACAGCATGAGATTTCTCAGCAGTAGGAGCAGCAGTAGAAGATGCCATTGCTGTTTATTATGTCAACCAAAGAACATAGATAAAGAATACAGTCTTAGTGTGGAAAGATTTTCCAAAAAGATGTTTTAGGGTTTTGCACATTCCATTCAGACAAAAGATGTCTTAATGGAGAATTAGTGGTTATTTTTTTGTTTTTGACAAAGAGAGATAAAAACCAGTGAAGTCTTATTTTCCAGTTTCCTCTTTCTTAAAAGATAAGGATTCTAGAAAAAACATATGAGGTTTTCAAGTTTAAAGATTTTGAGATGTAAACTTGAAGAACAACCATGAAGGTTGTGTTCATAAAACCATGAAAGAAATGATTTCATTTTTAAAATTTCTTTTGTTTGATCTTGTAGAAACAATGAGAAGATCAGAAACAAGTTAAAACAGGTAAATAATTAGAATATTAACCTTGTTGTCGAAGAAGAAGATGAACAGTTTCTGGAAACAAGAGTTCAAGATGCAACAATAATTCTTTTCTTGTAAGAGAAGTTGTTCGCGTAAAGGAAAAATATAAACTCGAATGGGTTTATATAGTGGGAATAGAGAGAGAGAGAGAGAGAGAGAGAGAGAAAAACTAGAGCGGGAAAGTTTTTCATCATGACACGGACACGTGTTTGCATTTGATTGGATGAGAAAACGAAACGTGCAAACGTGTGTCAGAAAAAGAACGTGCCAGGGTTTATCCGTTTGATTACGTCACAAACGTCCTTTCATATTTTAGGATGTCTCTGAGGTTTTTGAAAAACTCAGGGACATTTTGAAAACATGAAGCACTGAATAGAAATATCAGTGTTAGGTTTTGAAATTTCAAAGTATTGCTGATAAGGAAGAGATATTCAGCGATACAATTTGTTTTGAAATCTTGCATTCATTTACGAACGTCAACGAGTAAAGAAAACATACCTTGATATCAGCGAATCAAGTTTGTTTAGAGAGAAGATGATAGAATGGGTTATATAAGTTGGTTTTATCCTTTTGCTGATCAAATGCGAACCGCTGAAGATTTTATTCTTCAAAGTTCAGCATTCCAAGCTCGCCGATGAGAAAGTTAAATCTTGTCTCATCAAGAGGTTTGGTGAAAAGATCAGCTAACTGAAAGTTAGTTGGGATAAAGTGAAGTTCTATATCACCATTGATCACATGATCTCTGATAAAATGATAACTGATTTCGATGTGTTTAGTCTTTGAGTGTAGCACTGGATTGTTGGCTATAGCGATGGCACTTGTGCTGTCGCAATAGATTGGAATTTTCGAGAGCTGAAGGTCATAGTCCAGTAGTTGATTTCTCATCCACAAGACCTAAGAACAACAGCTTCCAGCAGCTACGTACTCAGCTTCAGCGGTGGAGGTGGACACTGAGTTTTGCTTTTTACTTGTCCAACTCACCAGCTTTCCACCTAGGAGCTGACATCCTCTTGTGGTGCTTTTCCTATCCATCTTGCAACCTGCAAAATCACTATCTGAATAGGCGATTAGATCAAACCCTGAGTCTTTGAGATACCAAAGACCTAGGTTAGGAGTACCCTTAAGGTAACGAAAGATTCGCTTTACAGCGATCATATGAGATTCCTTAGGTTCAGATTGATATCGTGCACACAAACAGGTTGTGTACATAATATCAGGTCGGCTAGCTGTATGATATAGAAGAGAGCCGATCATCCCACGGTACGTCGTGTCATTAACAGGTATTCTAGAGGGATCCTTGTTTAGTGTCAGCGGTGGTGCCATAGGGGTTTTCATAGCTGAACTCTGAGTTAAATCAAATTTCTTCAGCATATCTTTAACATACTTTCCCTGATTAATGAAAGTTCCTTTTTCATTTTGTTTTATCTGAAGACCAAGGAAATATGTTAGCTCACCCATCATACTCATTTTATACTCTGCTTTCATCCTTTCAGAGAAACGAGTACAAAGGTCAGGGTTAGTAGAACCAAATATAATGTCATCAACATATATCTGAACAATAATAATATGACCTTTTACTTTCCTGAAAAATTGAGTCTTATCGATTTTACCACGCTCAAATTTTTCAAAATGGAGATAAGTAGAGAGAGTGTCATACCATGCACGATGAGCTTGCTTTAAGCCATAAAGTGCCTTATCCAGTTTATAAACATAACCTAGATGCTTAGGATCTGAGAATCCTGGAGGTTGTTCCACGTAGACTTCTTCATTCAGTTTTCCATTTAGGAACGCTGACTTAACATCCATTTGATAAATTTTGAAGTCTTTGTGTACAGCGTATGCTAAGAATAGACGAATGGCTTCTAGTCTTGCCACTGGAGCAAAGGTTTCGTCGTAATCTATACCTTCTTCTTGTCTGTATCCCTGAGCAACGAGTTGAGCCTTGTTGCGGATTACAGTTCCATGTTCATCCAACTTGTTTCGATAGACCCATTTAGTGCCTATCACTGACTTGTCAGATGGACGAGGAACAAGCTTCCAAAATTTGTTTCCTTCAAATTCAGTCAACTCTTCTTGCATAGCGCTGACCCAGTTTGGATCTTGGAGGGCATCATCTGTTTTCTTTTGTTCAATCAGAGAAATAAAGTTAACAAATAAACAAATATTACCTGCACTTTGTCGAGTCTGAACACCAGCGTTTGGATCACCAAGTATTTGATCAATTGGGTGATTAATAGTCCATCGCTGAGCCAGAGCATGAGTCGCTGACTCAACCTGAACTTGAGGGGCTGAAGATGAGGCTTCAGCAACTTGTGGTATATCAGCCAAGAAAGGAGTAGGTGCAGATGTCATTATATTTACTGATTGCTGAGAAGTAGATGGAATGTTTGAGACATTTGGTTCAGAAGAAGGCATAGTGTTTAGAGGAACAACTAAGACCCATGATGTTTCAGCTTAACTATTATGCATGTTTAGGATGATACTAGGACCATCATCTTCAACGGTATGAGTATGAGGAGTGGGAATGTCTTCTGAATCACCAATATGAGAAAACATCAATTGATTCAGTTCTTCAGTATCAGCAGGAGGTTTAGAATTTGCTGAACGGGATTCGTCAAAGGTGACGTGAATAGTTTCTTCAACTGTTTGTCTTCTTTGATTGAAGACTCTAAAGGCTTTGGAGATAGAAGAATATCCAAGAAAGAATCCATCATCAGCCTTAGGATCGAACTTTCCAAGGGCATCTCTGTTGTTCAGTATGAAACACTGACATCCAAAGATGTGAAGAAAGCTAATTAAAGGCTTTCTCCCATGAAAAAGTTCATAGGCTGTCTTTATGAATCTTTTGACTATCAGCGACCTGTTTTGCGTAAAAAAAGCAGTGTTGACAGCTTCTACCCAAAACTGAGTAGGCAGGTGAGAATCGATGAGCATTGAACGTGCAGCTTCAATGATAGTTCTATTTCTTCTTTCAGCGACTCCATTTTGTTGCGGTTTTCTCACTGAAGAAAAGTTGTGAGAAATACCCTTATTCTCAAAGAAGGAATCAAGAGAACTGTTTTTGAATTCAGTCCCATGATCACTCCTTATTGAGCGAACGGTCATATTATTCAGGACTTCCATTAGCCTGACAAAGGTGATGAGTTCTTCAGGGGTGTCACTCTTAGAACGGAGAAACATTACCCAGGTATAGCGAGAGAATTCATCAACTATGACCAGTGTATATTTCTTTCCAGCAATGGATTGTTTGTTAATAGGGCCAAAAAAATCCATATGGAGAAGTTGTAGAGGAGATGACATTGAGGAGACTTGCTTTGACTTGAAGCTTGCTTTGGTCTGCTTGCCTTTCTCACACGCTGAACATAAGGACTCTTTGGCGTATGAGTGTTGAGGTAGACCAGTAACTAACTCTTTAGAAGATAGAGTATTTAGTGTCTTGAAGTTTAGATGAGAGAGCCTCTTATGCCATAGCCAGTTGACATCAGATGAGGCTTTTGAAAAGAAACAGGAGTTCTCAGTAGTTGTTGAGTCCATGTTTATTACATAAACATTTTCCAAACGATAACCGCTGAGAGCTATCTTCTCCTTTTTATCAGCGACAAAGCAGGATTCCTTAGTAAAGATTACTTTGTTATCCATGTCGCAAAGCTGACTGATACTTAGAAGATTATGCTTTAGCCCTTCAACATATGCGACTCTTCTGAAGGTTTTTGTACCATTAGAGAGTACACCACACCCTCGGGTGTGTCCTTTTCCACTTACACCGAAAGTCACAGAGGGACCCTTCTCTTCCTTATACTCAGTGAGCAGGTTCTTCTTACCAGTCATGTGTCTAGAGCATCCGCTATCGAGATACCAGATACCCTTCTTAACCTACAAACAAAGGAAGATTAGTTTGACTTGGGCACCCATTTCATCATGTGTACACACTTGTCATGGGAGGTAGATGGAATGGAAGGTTCAGCAGTCTTCGCAGCATTTGAAGATTCAGCTTTATTTTCAATCTTCACTTTGGTTAATTTCTTAACCTCAGTGGTCTTCTTTGCTTTGGGAGCATTGATCTTCACCTTAGCTATCTTTTCAGCTTTGGTGGTTGTAGGGCACTTACTAGCAATATGATTCGTAAGTCCACCGTGATAACATTTCCTATAACTAAAAGCAGTTTTAGGACCATTTACATGCTTAGCCGTTAGTTTTAAATAAGCATGGCTAGCACAAAGTATATATTTGGCATTGGAAATGAGAGGAACTATCCGTTCTTCAGATTTCTTACCAATCATATCCACTTTAAGTCTAGGAGTAGATCGCTGAATAAATCCAGGGATCTTGTTCTTAGAAGTAGAGGGATAAGTCACTGAAGCTTTAGAAGCATTCAGCTTAGGTACACAAGTACCCTTCTGAGGTTTTTGGTTAAGAGCAATTTCTCTTTACCTTTAGAAGTAGAGATTTCCTTAGGGATAGGAGATTTTGAAGAGGAACACTGAGAAGAGAAAGTGTCAGGGATAGAGGACACGAACATTCCAAACTTAAGCATGGAACGGTCAGTGGTTGGTTCTAGAGTTTCATCTTTGTAACCAAGACCACGTTTATCACTCAGGGGAATCTGAGACTTAACTATCTCAGTGATCGTTATTGGGGATTTATACCATCCATCAACAGTAGCTTTTTCAGCTTTTAATGCAGCGATAGCTTCTTCGCGCTCGATTTTGACTAGCTGATTTATATGAACTTGATCTTTAAAATCTTCTTCAATTTTAGAAAGCTTTTCTATTTGAAGGTGACAGTTTTTAAGCTGTTCAGCGAGATCAAGGTTTTGATTTTCAATAACAGTTTTCCCATTCATGGCTTCATATAAACTTCTGGTCAACAGATCGATTTTTCGAAGACTATCAGCTTCATCAATATTTAAAATATTGGTAAATAAGGAAGGTGATACCTTAGTAGCAGAGGTTGAAGTAGAGGGAATGTCAGACTTTTCTTCCTCATCTTCAAGTTTGGCCATGAGACATAGATTGGCTTCATCATCATCTTCAGAGTCAGATGATTCTTCTTCGTCAGATGCAACCCAATCATAGTCAGCCATTAGGCCTTTGCCTTTCTTCTTAATAGTTTTCATCTTTGAATACCTTTCTTTCAGCTTTTTGTATTTTTCATCTCTAGTCCTGTGAGTAAAGTTTTTATTGGGAAAAGCTGAAGATCTAGAGACTTTCTTTAACCTGCACTCGCTAGCGAAATGTCCTATCTTTTCACAGTTATAGCAAGTAGCAGTAGCCTTATCAACAGGAGTTGATGATCTTGGCTTATCAGTAATAGCAAGAGGTTTGTTCTTTCTAAAAAATTTCTTATTGGCGAATCTCCTGAATTTATTAGAAAGGAGAGCCATAGATTCAACAAGATCTGAAGAGTCAGGATCTGATGAACATTCAGAGTTAGTCTCCAACTCAGTGATAGTGATAGTCGATCGCTGAGTGGTAGCTGACTCTGAGATTAAAGCAACAAGGGTGCTTTTGGAATCTTTTACAAGATTATTCTTAAGATTACTCGATTCCTCATGATTAAGCATCGTGCCATATAAGTTAGAAAGAGTCATGGATTTTAGATCCTTTGATAGTTTGAGACACATTGAATAACTGTCCCAGCTTTCAGGTAAACATTCTAAGAACTTTGTCAGCACTTCAAAGTTAGAATATTCCTTACCAACAGTTTTTAGATCTATTATTAAACAGTTAAAACGTTGGTGTACTTCAGAGAGAGATTCATTCTTACCACAAATGAAGCTTTCGTACTGTCTTACCAGGTTGATCTTAAGTGAGTCCTGGACTTCATATGTACCTTCATATTGAACACAGATTGTGTCCCACATGGCTTTGGAGGTTTTCAGGTTCATGACAGAATGGTAGACTTCGTCAGGAAGAGCCATGGAAAGAATGGATCTGGCTTTAGTGTCGATAGCCACTTTCTTCTTATCTTCATCATTCCACATATGAATTTCCTTGGGAACCAACCATTGTCTATATAGTTTGTGTTTGTGTTGGTAGCCATTTTAAGAAATAGCAAGGAAGAAGAGATTAGTATAGATAAGATCTTGTTTATGAGATTAAACAAATCCGCTCTGATACCACTTGTTGGTCCCGAAGGGTTATGCAAGTTTGTAGAAGGGGGGGGGGGGGGGGGTTGAATACAAACACACGATTTTTACTTTCTAAATTGTTTATTTATAAATCTTAAAACAATTTACAACTTGTTGCGGAACAAGATTAAGGATAAACCTAATCTAAACAAGTTAAGAACACTAATTTTCTTGCACTAGAAATAAGATAGAAAGGAGATAAGAATATTACGAATAATATTCTAACACTAAGAGAGAAAGAAGAAGATGGCCGAGCACTTCAATTCTGAAGTAGGGTTCTTCTTTATATACTGCATGCATTTAATGCATGGCAGTGTTACTTTACACGTGGTAGTAGCTGAGTGGTTGCATGTTTTGACCTTTGTAGACAACCTTAGTAGTCGCATGGTGCACAATGTAGAATCAGAGTTTGTTGTACGATTCTAGACAGAAAGGAGGTCCGTTCTGACATTTCGTACGGAGACGTGCAAGGGGATAGACAAAAGTAACTTATAGAGTAGACCTCATGATCAGCGTTCGTTGAACAGTTCTTTATCAGCGAATGATAAAGCTCAGCGATTGCTGAAGTCTTTTACTTGATACTTCACGTTGAGTGGACAGGTCTTGCTTCGCTGATATCCGGATCAGTTCATTAGTAGACTTGTCGCTGGTTCTTGGGCTTGATCTTCAACTTCAGCGTAGAACATATTTGACGTGAAACTTGTCTTCAAAGATCATAAGTAACATAAAGACGACAAGCTAAATAACATCAAATGAGCTCAATGATTCTTCATTCATTCACCACAGATTACACCAAGAACACCGTAAGGTATGTGTTTTTCTCTCACTAAAAGCTATATATCTAAGTGATTATGTGTTGTGCTTCGTTACCAAAAAAGGTCTGGTAACACTCTATATTTATACTAAAGACAAGGGGACAAGATGTACAAGAGACATGATCGTGGAACGCATTCTGGTACACGTTAAGTTTGTGCGTCGTTGATAGTACTCTGTAAAAGTTGCAGCCTCTCAGAAGATGACACGTGGAAAGTAGAGGAACGTGCCTTGTACTATTTGATCTTCATAATCTTCATACAACAGAGGCACATGAGTTGTACACTTGTCTTTGTCTTCAAGAGCCTTGATCTTCATCTTCAGTCTTCAGTTCCACAGAGGCTCGGTCAGGTTTAACAGAGCCTATGTGGTCTTGATCTTTGTCTTGGACTTGTTCTTTGGATGTTGATCGACAGAGGCTCTGATGTCTCGGTGTATCTAGCAGAGGCTTCTGCCAGAGTTGTCCTTAGCCTATTTTTCAATACTTCTAAAAGTTGTTCTATTGGAGCTAACAATCTCCCCTAAGTATTGAAAAATTAAAATTTAGAGAATTGCATAGTGCTTAGGCTAAAGGGGAAAGAGGTGAATGATTCAACCTCTGTAAAAGAGAATTTTCATTTGGATGTATGCCCGAAACATTTACAGAATTTCTTGAAAAATACATTACAAAGCTTGAAAGATTAAATTCTAAGTACAAAGGTAAATAACAGAGCCTATATTTTGGCATCTGGGAAATCGTTGATCTTTTTTCCCCATCATCCTTCCTTTTTGAGCTGTTGATAGAAGAATACGCATAAGTCTTTGAACCAAAGTGTTGCGTCTATGGCCTCTATCAGTCTGTCAGCATCCTCAAGGTTAACAAACTTTGTGCCTCGGCTGTTGAGAAGATCCATCTTGAACTGAAGAAAATTTTCTGTAGCATACTTCTGAAAGTCGTACTCCACAAACAACTTCTTTCTACCTTGAGGATCGAGGAAGACATATCCCACCCTGGGGTGTCGAATGATAGTGTGCGGTTGAATATCAGAGCTACTTGAAAGTCTAACAGGTTAAAGTGTAGTAGTCTTTCCCTCATAAAGGTTCTGACAACATCATAGGCTCTTCTATGTTCAATTGTCCCATATACGTAGTTACTCTCTGCCCATGTGAATAGTTCTGCCAGATCAAAAGGATGGAGATTTCTAAGATCAGCGTATGTGAATTTCATTTTAGAGCCATCTTCTCTCCGCACATAGTAGATGTTGTAATAGAAGTTTCGACATGTTGTGTGAGAGAGTTTGACTCCAGTGACCTCTTTGATCTTAGAATTTGAGAACGCATGCTCTGGCTTCAGTGCTTTTTCTCTGTAGAGCTTATCCTTGATCTATTCGATTATATTCAGGCTTAGGGTAGGCTTTGGCAGAGGATCGATGAGGCCTCTGCTATATAGGTAATTATATACTACATCTTCCATGTCTCTCTTGGTGTAGGGGGAGGAGGCATGGGTTTCTTTAGAGCATCCATTTTTCTGAGGACCTAAGCAACCCTGTCTTCAAAGGGTTTGGCTATGGGGTCAAGTAGTGATATGGCTGACAGAGGTGGTCCAAACGCCCAATCTTCTTCCTCTAGTTTAGGAGTGATGAAAGTGTCAAATGCACTCTTCATCAGCTTCTCTGTTGGCTGAGGCTTTGGTTTCTTGGGTTTTGGATCCTCTATGGCAATTTCTTTGCCTTTGTCTTTGGCTGAGGTTTTTGGTTTGGATGCCTCTGTTGAGCTCTTGGTTTTAGTTTGAGGTGGAGGTGGGCGTACTTATGTTGTGGTTTTGCTTGGTGGTACCTCTGTAGTTTTCTTCTTCTGTTGAATACTCGGAGGATTTTGTGTTGATGGTTTTGGTGGGGGTACCTCTGTAGGTATCTACTATTGAGTACTATGAGGATTTTGGGTTGTTGGTTTAGGTTGAGGTTTACTTTGGGTTTTCAATTGTTCCTTAGGTTGAGTTTTTGTTGGTTTTGGTTGTGGAGTTGGTTTTGGGTTTGGTTCTGTTGATGTAGGAGTTTTCAAATAAGCTCTTGGTTTCTGGGTGATGGATTTGACCCTTGGTGTTGTGGGTCGTGGTTGGTCTTCAGGGGGTGTGGGTGAGGGTAGGTTTGGTTCTGTTGGAGGTGTTGGTGATGGGAGATGTTCTGGTTGGTTTGTTTCCACATAGGTGGGTGTTGCCTTTGTGGTCTTCTTTGGGGAGTTGGTGGTTTATTCTTGTAGAGGGACCTGTTGCAGAGGAAGGATGCTCAGAGGTTTGTTCGCAGAGGATGGATTTGATGCTCTGTTGCCCTTGTTCTCCCCTTCATGATGATCTGAGGATCCATCAGAATCATCCTCAGAGTCATCATGCTTCCTCTGATCCTTACCTGGCTCTGTCTGACAGATTGTGGGAGGTTTCTTTGGCTGGCTGGCCCCTGCAGCGATCATCTTCGCACGCAGATCATCGTAGATTCCCAGAAGGTAGGTGACCTCTGCTTCTGAATTAAACCTCAACTTACCCACACTAGCCTGAAACTCTTTGACGTAGGAAGCATTAGCAGTTGTAAACGCCTTGATGAACTCCGTGATGTCGTTCAAAATGCTCTGGCCAAGTTCTGTGAGTTAGGCTCTGGTTATATAGTCTTGGGGCTTCAGAGCTTGCATCTGCTCTGTTGTAGTCTCTTGTACTTGTTCCAGAGCCTTACGTAGATCAGCGGGAGTTAAGGCTGGAGAGGCAGAGGATGGTGGCTTGGACAGAGCCTCAACAATTTATCTGGCTTGTTTCAACGCTTTGGTTAGTTGTTTGATCGATGCTTGAGTGGCAGAAGACGTGGTGCTCTGTGCAGAGGTATCCTTTAAGGAATTTAGTAGAGTGGTATGTCCCTTGACTTCTGTTGAAAGATTTTCAACTTTGGATGATAGCTCATCAAGGGCCTTCTTAGAATTTTCTGCAAGAGAACTTACTAAGCTTTTCAACTCAGTAAGTTGATTGTTCATAGAGGTGACGAAGGTTTGGAACTCATCCTTCGTGACACGCGAACCTTGTGTAACCTCTGCGGGAACACATTCTTCCGCAGAGTGGACCTCTGTTCCTGAGGTGCCTGCTTTCGACCCTGTATTGAGGTTGAGGTCGGCATGACTTCCATCCAATCCTCGAGAAGAGGCTTTAGAAGCCTCTACCTCTATGGATGCTCTGTCAAGGATCTTACTCTGATCCACTCCAGAGGTGGGGACCGAGGGAACCTTATGTTGACTTGGGTATTTGTCTAGAATCCCTTCGTCTCTGTGCTCTCTACGCTCCTCTGAAGAGAGGTTTGTTTCTATGTTTGTGTGTGTGGGGTAGAGGAAACGAATTCCACTGTTAGGATTGCTGTTGTGACTTGGGGTGAAGTATCACGAAAAAGAATAGTGTACTTTTGAGAGGGCACTATCTGTTGGGGTTCCCCGGCTTCTGTGAGCACAAAGGATGAAAGTGGTTCCTCTGGATGGTTGGTTAGGGTTAGGATCGAGCCGTGCAGCTCTGTTTCAATAGTCTCCTCTGCCACTAGACTGGCGAGCCTAGGAATAAGGGTAGCACAGGGAGGGAGTAAGGGGTATGTGCCTCTGCTAGCACCGACATCTTTTCACTCAAATTCTCTCCTAAGGGTCCAGAAACATCATGCGTATCTACTTTGGACTCTACCTCTTCGTCCCATAGATTTTATGTCAAAGCTATTTCCTCTGTATGCGCAAGATTCAGATCAAATTCTGTTGTCTGAGAGGAGGTAAGGATTTCTGTTCTGGCAGTGATTTCTGGAGTCTCTGCTATTATTCCTTTTGGGGTGTCCTCTGCCATCTCGAGATCAGAGTCCACATCTGCTACTGTGAACTTAGGGGTATGATAGTCAGGGGCGTCATTAATATTCCATCCAGAGGTATCCAAGGTGGTGTCCATTTGAGTTCTTTCTAGGAAAGAATTAATTGTTTTAGTTTGATGGTCCTCTATGGATTATGGGATGTTTGAAGGTTGGGCTCCAGACTCTGCGAATCACAGAGGGGTTGGGGATGTTAGACATTCCTGGGTGAGGGTCACATCTTCTGCAATTGATTGTAGAGGGGATTTGTGTTTGCTGGTTTTCTTCTTTTTAGGCTTTGGTGCACCTACCTCTGAGGTTTTGGACTTCCTCTTTTTCTTTTTCTCCTTCAGATGAGAAGGTGCAGAAGATGCAACAACGGTTTGCTCTGGGATGGGGTTTTTAGGGTTGGCAGAAGTGTCAGCTTCTGTGGGTTTTGCCTTGGGTGCCTTGATCTTCTTCTTAGCAGCCTGTTTGGGTGATTGAGTGGTTTGTTCAATGTATTGGGTTTGGGCTGCAGAGGTTGCTTCTTTGGATCTCTCTCTTCTTATTCTCTCTACCTTTAACCTATGTTTTTCTAAGGCTACTTCCCACTCTTCTTCTGTCATCCTTTCCACTACCTCAGTTCCTATGGGGACACATAGGCGTGGGGGGAGGGTCATAGGACTTGGTTTTGGAGTCCTATGTGCACACATGTATTTTTTTGCTAACTCTCTGTCAGACGCATACACTAGCATCTTCTCACTGATTGGTCTGCAATGGGGGTAACCAGAAGCATGTAGTGTGGGGGTCATCCTCTGTAGAGGGTAGGTTTTTGTTGTTGGTCCTTCAAGACTCCATCCTTCCCCTTCCAGCAGAGGTTCCAAGATGAGCCCAAGAGTCATCTGGAACTGTAGAGAGGAAAGCTTTCCTTTAGCCTTCTGTGTTGATTGCTTGTATTCAACTGTGGCAACCAATTCTTGATGAATGAGACCTGCATAGTCCAGAGGGAGGTCATAGTAGACACCATACATTATAGAGAGGATTTGGTGGGAGCTCTGGTCAGGACTCCCAGTCTTTCCTGTTAGGAATCTGTTCAGAATGGAGAAAAGGGTGTTCACCAGAGGAGGGAGGCGATGTCTTCTGAAGTCGTTCCTCTTGGTCAAGGGTTCGTTGTATCCAAGCATAAGGGCGAAATCGGAGAGCTCAACATCGGTTGTGTTGGTCCTGGAGGGGTTATACAAGTTTGTAGAAGGGGGGGGGGGTTGAATTCAAACACACATATTTTACTTTTCTAAATTGTTTATTGATATTTATCAAACAATTTACAAGTTGTTGCGGATCAAGATTAAGGACTAAGCCTAACCTAAACAAGTTAATAACGCTAAGTTTGTTGCACTAGAATTAAGACAGAAAGGAGATAAGAATACTGAGAGTAATATTCTAACACTAAGAGATAAAGAAGAAGATGGCTGAGCACTTCATTTCTGAAGTAGGGTTCTTCTTATATACTGCATGCATTTAATGCATGTCAGTATTACTTTACACGTGGCAGCAGCTGAGTGGTTGCATATTTTGACCTTTGTAGACAACCTTAGTAGCCGCATGGTGTACAGTGTAGAATCAGAGTTGATAGTACGATCCTAGGCAAACGGGATGTCCTTTATGACATTATCGTACGGAGGCGTGCAAGGGAGGCAATACAAAAGTAACATGTAGAGGAAACTTCATGATCAGCGATTACTAAACATTGCTTTCTCAGCGAGTGAAAAAGCTCAGCGATCGCTGAAGTCTTCTACTTGTAACTTCACGTTGAGTGGACAAATCTTGGCTTCGCTGATATCCGCATCAGTTCATTAGTAGACTTGTCGCTGTTCTTGAACTTGATCTTCAACTTCAGCGTAGAACATATTTGACGTGAAACTTGTCTTCAAAGATCATAAGTAAACAACTAAACTATCAGCGATCATCAACAAGACTGAACATGCTCAGAGCTAAGTTGATGAACAGTGGTTGCCGAATATAATCTATAGAGCGTAAGTTTCCTATCAGCGGTACTGTAGAGTCGTAGTACTTATCAGCGATAGTGAAACTCTAATACATATTGTATACTTACAATTTTCACTAGTGTTTAAAGAGAGTCATTATCGAATCACTGAGGGTTTGGATCAACAATCTCCCCTATTTGATTATGACATAGCAACAAAGAAAATTGCTAAGTATGAAAACATAAGGATAAAAAGAACTCATAAAATATTGTCCCTTTTACTGTTTTCTGGGATGTTTTGAGTACTGATGGAGTAAAGTACATTCGCTGAAATTTTTCTTTTAACTTCGTATAAGATTACAAAGGGAAGTGGAAAAATTACAAGTACAACAAATAAATTTACAAGTACAAAAGATATAAGCTGATAAGGGATAGAAGAATTACAAGGAAATCCTATCAGCCAAAAGGTTCTTCCTTAACGAGAAGTTCATCAAGGGTCTTTGTTGTAGGGATCATCCAGTCAGGGACCGTCACTCCAAGAACTCGTTTGTTCTTTGCGTCATTAAAGATCAGGGGCTTGAGGTGTTGACCGAGAAGATCATTTCTGAATCCACACCAATAGATGCGATCCTTGAGCTGTTCGATAGGAGTGATGGGAAGCTCAGAGACGCATTGAAAGCGTTCTCGTCCATCATAGTCGTGAAAGAAGATACCATAAGGTTCGCTTATGAATTTTCCAGGGATGAAGCGTTCACTAGGGGGCAGGGAGGTATCAAGCGCTGAGAGGTCAGGTTCAGGACCAAGTACTTCAGCACGAGAAAAGCCAATACCAGTTTCGTTCTGGATAAGAGGACCTGAGTCTGAAGATGTTATCTTTTTCTTTGTAGAGGCCCTTCTTTGTTTTTCTGGAATAGTAGGAGGAGGAATATCCACAGCAGAAGAAACCAAGTCGATCTGAGAATTTACAAGTTTTTTGACATGATTTTTGAATTTAGAACGTGAATGCTGAATGGCTATTCTGATCTCCAACATTTCAGAGAAACCATACTTATTGATAGCATCAGCATAGAAGGTTTCCTTGGTACCGTTTTCTCTGAATATATCGACCTCAACAACTGGAACTTTGATGGTCGATCTTCCCCTGATGTTTACCTTGTGAATTTTGGCAGCCCGATATCGAAAGGTCAGTTTTTCTTTGTACCATTTCAAGATAGAGTCAGATACCTTGGTCTTTTCTTCAACGATCTTTTGGGCGTCTTCCCATAATTGACGTTGGACTTCGATGGGAGTTCTCTTCAGATCAGGGTCCTTCACTGATTGTTGGACAAGCTGAATGGCGAGGGCCTTATCTTGTTCTTCAGCTTTCCTTCGATCAACGAGTTGTTTTTCAGCCTTGAGATGATTAGTGTATTCTTTCCTTGACTGTCTGAACTTAGGAGCAGGGACTTTGTCACGAGGAAGGATAATTCGCTGATCTTCAATCTTTTTGATCATTTCATCTCTCTTTTTCTGATCCTCTTCACTTAGCGTTTGAGGAGCTAAGGAAGGTCTTTTGTTGTGAGAGAGCAGCTGTTCTTCAGGTTCATCAGTCTCAGTGGTTAAATCAAAGGCTGGGATTATTTCTTCAGCGATAGGATCTGGGATTATTGTTGATGGAGTTGCAGCCATATGGACTCCAGCTGGATCCTCAAGCAGGGGAGAGGACTAGCTGAAACACAACGATCGTTTAAGTAAGATCATGGGAAGAAAGAGATTGTGAAAAGAATGGGGTTTAAGTGTATAGAGGTTTGATGGAGAGGAGGACATAGATTGAGAAGGGATAGAGGAGGGATGCAGAGTAAGGGAATAAGATATATTGTACCTGACAAACAGGCTTTATCTGAAGGATTGACAAATTGCCTTCTGCAGCGAGACCTTTGTTTTTGCCTTTATCAGCTTCAGTTGCTGCAGGTTTTGTCTTGGTCGTCTCCCCTGATGGTTCATTTATCGAAATCCCTTTCACAGGGACCTTCTTAGGCTGAACAAAGAAGAAGTCATCATCATCATCATCATCGTCATCATCATCATTATTATTATTAGGAGATGATGATGGTTTATCGTCCTCAAGGTCGAGGTCTTCATAATCTTCTTCTTCTTCCTCAGCTTCAGATTCTTCCTCATCAGCATAGGGAACGGTAACATCAGCAACGACTTCATCATGTTTCTCTTCGAGTTGCTCCCCCTCAGATACAGAGGGGGGTTTCTCGGTTCCCTGGTTGTAGCAGCAGCAACAACATCAATACCCTCCCCCTCAGAGTTACGGGGAAGGTCTTCAAGAATTTTCTCCCCCCCCTCAGTATTATGGGGAAGGTCTTCAGTCTTCTTCCCCTCTTCCACATGATGGTTGGGGGAGGAATGAACAACATCAGCAGTAGCTGCAACATCAGTGTGCATTGGGTTATTGTCTTCTAGGCCAGAGATCCCAACACAACTTTCAGTCCTACCTAATCTGTCTTCTAGGCCAGATATAGCAGGAGTGAGTATTTGTAGTTCCTCTCGATCCACCTGAGTAAAGTACAAAGGAGCACAAGTAGAAGCATTCAGGCGGTCGAGGATCTGCTGAAGTAGAGTCTTCACGGAAGTCACCTCAGTCTTTACAGTGGTCACCTCTCCCTGAAGATCATCAACCGCTGTCTTCAATGATGTGACTTCATTGGACAGGGTCATAAAGTTGGTGGAGAGAGTGATGTTGGCGGAGGAGTTTTCAGCGAGGGTGGTAGCAAATGGACCAATGCTACCATCTACCTTCTCCAGATCAGCACTGGAGGCTTTCTTTTCAACCTCAGTAGTCAGCGTTTTGAGGTTCTCTGCAGCGTTTGTAACCGCTGAAGAGTTAGCTGAGAGAGTGGTGGTGAGGGATTCCATCTTTGTTTCCAGGGCCTTCAGGGAGGTGTTGATATCTCCCAAATTAGGACCTGCAATAGTTAATAACTTATGAATAGAGGAAAGCTCAGAAGTTGGGGATTTTGAGAGAGGAATGTCGATGGCTTTGTGTATAGCGAGTTGGCGAAGTTGTCGAAACCTTGTTGACCTTAGTAGTGTTCTATGCCGCCTTCCAGAGTGCCTTGGCGCACATAGGTGCCTGTAGGTCCTATATTTGCATCCATCATCCTATGTAGAGTATCAGTAGCTGTATCGGGTAGGATGACGGGCATTCCAGAGAATGGAGAAAAAAGAGGTGGAGTGTCCAAAGATTGAGTGGGAGGAACAAAGGTTGAGAAGAGAGATTTGGTGCGGGGTTCAGCATTGGATTCGCTGAGAAATACTTCTTCAGTCCTTAGAAGGTCTGAATGAGAGGGGTTCTGTTCCAAAGCTATAACCTCAGCGTTTAGAGACGCTGAAGTTGGGATGGAAGGGGTGGCTGTATCAGCTGTGGCAGAGCGTACCACGAAATCATCTAGCGTAGTCTGTTGAGATTCAGACGATAGGTCTTCAGTCGTTGATGGCTTAGGGGTTTGCTCCATGGTTTTCTTGATCCTTTTAGAATCAAGTTTGGAAGTAGAGTGTTTCCTTTTCTTAGAAGGAGTGGATGGTGCAACCTAGGTATCAGCAGTTGGGATTACCGCTGAGGTAGCCGCAGAAGTAGAAGAAGTTAGAGGTCTAAGAATAGATAAGAGTTTAGAAAAACGTACCTCGTTTGGCAGTGGCTTGAAGTCAAGTACTTTAGGGCCGACCTTTGAAAGTCTCAGGTCGCCCACCTTCGGGTATTTGTTCTTCAGGCCTTGTAGAAAGAGGGCACTGACAAACCTGGGATAAGGAACACATGTTGGCCTGTCAGCAGTATTCACCCTGAACATCAGATCATCGAAGATGATTTGTGCCCAATCAAAGTGGAGACCCTTCAGTAGTGAGTACCCCATGGCCTGTTGAGGTTGAGAGGCTTGGTCAGAAGTTCCAGTCTTCGCTGTCAGGCAACTGATCAGATGAGCAAAGATGAAGTTCATCTCGCTCGGCATTTTGGACTTCTTGATGGCAGTCAGCTTCTTCTCATGGAGTTCATCTCTCGCTGAGTCCCATACGTACTTCATTGCATCAAAGAATGCAATGATTGTTTCCCTATCTGGTGAGGTTTTGGGATTGGGTAGACGGACAAAGGGTTTATCTGTTGTGGCGGCAGGGAGGTTTAGGGCACACTTGATGTTACCTGGTGTAATCTTGGAAGTACCATGATCGGTGTCAAAGAGGATGACATCGATTTTCTTCTTGTGGTTCTTGGTAGAGGTGATATGAGCACTTCTGGCAGAATACCAGAACTGAGATAGTAGATGTTTATTGGCTGGAGGAGCGATGGTTAGAGCTGTGGAGATAGGGCATGTTTTCAGAAAGTTCCCAGCGTCATCCAGATGTGTGACCTGCTTCTTTTCAGGGAAGTCAAAGAGAGCATAGGGATTGTTGCTCTGAAAGGTAACTTTCTCGATTTTGAACTTGACCTGAGGATCCTTTGTTATTTCAGTAACCTTAGCAGCAGTAGGGGACTTGGTAGAAGGAGCGTCAGTGGTAGAAGATGCCATTTCTGTTTATTACATATAAACATGAAGAAGATGAACAAAAACGTCTTATTGTGGAAAGATTTCCAAAAAGGTGTTTTCGAATTTTGTAAATTTCATTCAGACAAAAGATGTCTTAATGAAATTTTGGGTTTTTCTTGTTTTGAAAAGTAATACAAAACATGATGAGCAATTGTTTTCCAGTTTGTATTTGAAGGAAAAGATTCTGGAAAAACATATGAGAATACAAGTTTAAGATTTTTGTTTTAAACTTGAAGAATAACCATGAAGATTGTGTTCATAAAATCATGAAAAAGAGATGATTTCATTTTTTAGAAAGGTTTCTTTTGTTTGATCTGTTGAAAACGATAATAAGATCGAAAACAAGTTTATGATTTGCAAAAATAAAAGAAATAATAACATGTGAAGCTTAAAGATATGAAGATGAACATGTTCTTGATATTAAATCTTGAATGCAACAGAGAAATCTTGCTTGAAGGAGATGAAGTTCGCGTAAGGTGAAAATATAAACTCGAATGTGTTTATATAGTGAGAGTAGAGAGAGAAAAACTGGAGCGGGAAAGTTTTTCATCATGACTCTGACACGTTCCTCGAATTTGATTGGACAAGGAAAACGAAAAGGGCGAACGTGTGTCAGAAAAGCGTGCCATGGTCTATCCGTTATGATGACGTCAAAAACGTCTTTTTCACATTTTAAGATGTCTCTGAGGATTTGAAAAGCTCAGGGACCTTTTGAAAAACATGAAGCACTGAATAGAAATATCAGTGTTAGATTTATAAATTTCAAAAATATCACTGAAAGGAAGAGATATTCAACGATACAATTTGTTTTGAAATCTTGCATTCATATGCGAACGTCAGCGAGTAAAAAGAAAACATACCTTAACATCAGCGAGTCAAGTTTGTTCAGAGAGTAGATGATGAGAAGGTTATATAAGTTCATTGTTATCACTGATCAAATGTGAAGCGCTGAAGATTTTATTCTTCAAAGTTCAGCATTCCAAGCTCGCTGATGAGAAAGTTGAATCTTGTCTCATCAAGAGGTTTGGTGAACAGATCAGCTAACTGAAAGTCAGTTGGTATAAAATGAAGTTCTATATCACCATTCATCACATGATCTCTGATAAAATGATACCTGATTTCGATGTGTTTGGTCTTTGAGTGTATCACTGGATTGTTGGCTATAGCGATGGCACTTGTGCTGTCGCAATTGATTGGAATTTTTGAGAGCTGAAGATCATAGTCCAGTAGTTGATTTCTCATCCACATTACCTGAGAGCAACAGCTTCCAGCGGCTACGTACTCAGCTTCAACGGTTGAGGTGGACACTGAGTTTTGCTTTTTACTTGTTCAACTCACGAGCTTTCCACCTAGGAGCTGACAACCTCCTGTGGTGCTTTTCCTATCTATTTTGCAACCTGCAAAATCACTATCTGAATAGAAGATTAGCTCAAACCCTGAGTCTTTGGGATACCAAAGACCTATGTTAGGAGTACCTTTAAGGTAATGAAAGATTCGTTTTACAGCGATCATATGAGATTCCTTAGGTTCATCTTGATATCGTGCACACAAACAGGTTGCGTACATAATATCAGGTCGGCTAGCTGTAAGATAGAGAAGATAGCCGATCATCCCACGGTACGCCGTGACATTAACAGGTATTCCAGAAGAATCCTTGTTTAGTGTTAGCGGCGGTGCCATAGGGGTTTTCATAGCTGAACTCTAAGTTAAATCAAATTTCTTTAGCATATCTTTAACATACTTACCTTTTTCACTCTGTTTGATTTGAAGACCAAGGAAATAAGTTAGCTCACCCATCATACTCATTTTATATTTAGCTTTCATTCTCTCAGAGAAGCGAGTACACAAGTCAGGGTTAGTGGAACCAAATATAATATCATCGACATATATTTGAACAAGAATAATATGACCTTTTACTTTCCTGAAAAATAGAGTTTTGTCGATTTTACCTCGCTCAAATTTTTCAAAATGGAGATAAGTAGAGAGAGTGTCATACCATGCACGAGGAGCTTGCTTTAAACCATAAAGTGCCTTATCCAGTTTATAGACATAACCTGGATGCTTATGATCTGAGAATTCTGGGGGTTGTTCCATGTAGACTTCTTCATTCAGCTTTCCGTTGAGGAACGCTGACTTGACATCCATTTGATATACTTTGAAGTCTTTGTGTACAACGTAAGCTAAGAATAGATGAATAGCTTCTAGTCTTGCCACTGGGGAGAATGTTTCGTCGTAATCTATACCTTCCTCTTGTCTGTATCCCTGAGCAACAAGACGAGCCTTGTTGCGGGTTACAGTTCCATGTTCATCCAACTTGTTTTGATAGACCCATTTAGTGCCTATCACTGACTTGTCAGATGGTCTTGGAACTAGATTCCAAACTTTTTTTCTTTCCAATTCTGTCAGCTCTTCTTGCATAGCACTGACCCAGTTTGGATCTCTGAGGGCATCATCTATTTTCTTTGGTTCAATCAGAGAAATAAAGTTAACAAATAAACAAATGTTACCTGCACTTCGTCGAGTCTGAACACCAGCGTTTGGATCACCAAGAATCTGATTAATAGGGTGATTAATAGTCCATCGCTGAGCCGGAGCATGAGTCACTGACGCAACTTCTGGTATATCAGCTAAGAGAGGAAGAGGTGCAGATCGTATTTCATTCACTGATTGCTGAGAAGTAGATGGTATGTCTGAGAAAGAAGGTTCAGACGCAGGCATAGTGTTTAGAGGAACAGCTGAGACCCATGATATTTCAGCTTCACTAGTCTGCATGCTTGAGACGTTAGTGGGACCATCATATTCAATGGGATGAGTGTGAGATGGAGGAGTGGGAACATCTTCTGAATCACCAAGATGAGAAAACATCCATTGATTTAGTTCTTCAGTATCAGCAGAAGGTCTAGAGTTTGTTGAACGGGATTCGTCAAAGGTGACGTGAATAGTTTCTTCTATAGTTTGTCTTCTTCGATTGAAGACTCTGAAGGCTTTGGAGATTGAAGAATATCCAAGAAAGATTCCATCATCAGCCTTAGGATCAAACTTTCCAAAGGGCATCTCTGTTGTTCTGTATGAAACACTAACATCCAAAGATGTGAAGAAAGCTAATTTAAGGCTTTCTCCTATGGAAAAGTTCATAGGCTGTCTTCTTGAATCTTTTGACTATCAGCGACCTGTTTTGAGTAAAACAAGCAGTATTGACAGCTTCTGCCCCAAACTGAGTAGGTAAATGAGAATCACTGAGCATTGAACGTGCATCTTCGATGATAGTTCGATTTTGTCTTTTAGCGACTCCATTCTGTTGCGATGTTCTCTATGAAGAAAAGTTGTGAGAAATACCCTTTCTCTCAAAGAAGGAATCAAGAGAACTGTTTTTGAATTCAGTCCCATGATCACTCCTTATTAAGCGAACGGTCATATTGTTCAGGACTTCCATTTTCCTGACAAAGGTGATGAGTTCTTCAGGGGTGTCACTCTTAGAATGGAGAAACATTACCCAGGTATAGCGAGAGAATTCATCAACTATGACCAAAGTAGATTTCTTTCCAGCGATGGATTGTTTGTTAACAGGGCCAAGCAAATCCATATGGAGAAGCTGTAGAGGAGATGATACTGAGGAAACTTGCTTAGATTTGAAGCTTGCTTTGGTCTGTTTCCCTTTCTCACACGCTGAGCATAAGGACTCTTTGGAGTATGAGTGTTGAGGTAGAACAGTGACTAACTCTTTAGAGGAAAGAGTATTAAGTGTCTTGAAGTTGATATGAGAGAGCCTCTTATGCCATAGCCAGTTGACATCATATGAGGCTTTTGAGAAGAAATAGGAGTTCTCAGTGGTTGTAGAGTCCATGTTTATAACGTAAACATTTCCATACGATAACCGCTGAGAGCTATCTTATCCTTTTTGTCAGTGACAAAGCAGGATTCCTTAGTGAAAATCACTTTGTTATCCTTGTCACATAGCTGACTTATGCTTAGAAGATTATGCTTCAGTCCTTCAACATATGCGACTCTTCTGAAGGTTGTTGTACCATTAGAAAGTACACCAAACCCTCGGGTATGTCCTTTTCCGTTTCCACCGAAGGTCACTGAGGGACCCTTCTCTTCCTTGTATTCAGCGAGTAGGCTTTTCTTTCCAGTCAGGTGTCTAGAGCATCCACTATCGAGATACCAGATACCCATCTTAACCTGCATTACGAAGGAAGATTAGTTTGACTTAGGCACCCATTTCATTTTGGGCTTAGATTTGTCAGTAGTGGTAGAGGAAGTGAAAGATTCAGCAGTCTTCGCAGCATTTGAAGATTCAGCTTCTGAACTATTCTTCACTTTGGTTAATTTCTTAACCTCAGTGGTCTTCTTTGCCTTGGGGGCATTGATCTTCACCTTAGCTATCTTTTCAGCTTTGGTGGCTGTGGGGCACTTGCTAGCAATATGATTGGTAAGTCCACAGTGATAACAATTCCTATAACTAAAAGTAGCTTTAGGACCATTTGCATGCTGAGCCGTTAGTTTTAAATGAGCAGGGCCAGCACCAAGTATACATTTGGCATTGGAAATAGGAGGAACAATCAGTTCTTTAGATTTCTTACCAATAATATCCACTTTAATTCTAGGAGTAGATCGCTGAATAAATCCAGGGATCTTGGTCTTAGAGTTAAAGGGATGGGTCACTGAAGCTTTAGAAGCATTCAGCTTTGGTACAAAGGTACCCATATGAGGTTTTGGATAAACAATTTTCTCTTTACCTTTAGAAGTTAAGGTAGAGATTTCCTCAGGGATAGGAGTTTTTAAAGAGGAACACTGAGATGAGAAAGTGTCAAGGATAGAGGATACAAACATTCCAAACTTAAGCATGGAATGATCACTGGTTGGTTTTGGAGTATCATCTTTGTAACCAAGACCACGTTTATCACTCAGGGGAATATGAGACTTTATTATCTCAGTGATCGTTGTTGAGGATTTATACCAACCATCAACAATAGCTTTTTTAGCTTTTAATGCAGCGATAGCTTCTTCGCGTTCGATTTTGACTAGCTGATTTATATGAACTTGATCTCTAAAATCTTCTTCAATTTTAGAAAGCTTTTCTATTTGAAGGTGACAGTTTTTAAGCTGTTCAGCGAGATCAAGATTTTGATTTTCAATAACAGTTTTGCCATTCATGGCATCATATAAACTCATAGTCAGGAGATCGATCTTTCGAAGACTATCAGCTTCATCAATATTTGAAATATTGGTAAAGAAGGAAGGTGATACCTTAGAGGTAGAGGATGAAGCAGAGGGAATTTCAGTTTGTTCTTCCTCATCTTCAAGTTTGGCCATTAGACAGAGATTGGCCTCATCATCATCTTCTGAGTCATATGATTCTTCTTCATCAGAGGCAGCCCAATCAAAGTCAGCCATAAGCCCTTTGCCTTTCTTCTTAAAGCTTTTCAGCTTTGAATACTTTTCTTTCAGCTTTTTGTATTTGTCATCTCTAGCCCTGGGGTTAAAAGTTTTCTTGGGGAAAGCTGAGGGTCTAGAGACTTTCTTTGACATGCACTCGCTAGCAAAATGTCCTATCTTTTCACAGTTATGGCAAGTAGCAGTAGCCTTATCAACGGGAGTTGATGATCTAGGCTTGTCAGTGAGTGCAAGAGGTTTATTCCTTCTGAAGTTACTCTTTTTAGCGAATCTCCAAAACTTATTAGCTAGGAGTGCTATAGATTCATCAAGATCTGAAGTATCAGAATCTGATGAGCATTTAGAGTTAGTTTCCATCTCAGTGACATTGATAGTAGATCGCTGAGTGGAAGGTAACTCTGAGAGTAAAGCAACAGGTGTGCTCTTGGAATCTTTTACAAGATTCTTCTTAAAATGACTCGATTGCTCATGATTGAGCATTGTGCCATACAAGGTAGAGAGAGTCATAGATTTTAGATCCTTTGATAGCTTGAGACACATTGAATAACTGTCCCAGCTTTCAGGTAAACATTCTAAGAACTTTGTCAGAATTTCAAAGTTAGAATATTCCTTACCAACAGTTTTCAGATCAATTATTAAGCAGTTAAAGTGTTGGTGAACTTCAGAGAGAGTTTCATTCTTACCACAAATGAAGCTTTCTTACTGTCTTACCAGGTTGATCTTACGTGAGTCCTGGACTTCAGACGTACCTTCATTCTGAACACAGATTGTGTCCCACATGGCTTTGGAGGTTTTCAAGTTCATGACGAAATGGTAGACTTCGTCAGGAAGAGCCACGGAGAGGATGGATCTAACTTTAGTGTCGAGAGCCACTTTCTTCTTATCTTAATCAATCCACATATGAATTTCCTTTGGAACCAATCTTTCTGGAATAGCAGCTCTATTCTCAGCGGCTGGAACTTCAGGATCAATTCTAATAGGAATGTATGGACCATTTTCGATGTAATAAGGTATAGTTGGGTCTACACCTTCTAAGAAGAGTATCATCCTATTTTTCCATAGATTAAAGTTATCTCTGGAAAATCTAGGGGGTTTAGCAAAAGAACCATTGTCTATATAGTTTGTGTTTGTGTTAGTAGCCATTTTAAGAAATAGCAAGGAAGGGAAAAGATTAGTATAAGCAAGATCTTGTTTATGAGATTAAACAAATCTGCTCTGATACCACTTGTTGGTCCCGGAGGGGTTATACAGGTTTGAAGAAGGGGGGTTGAATACAAACACACAGAGTTTACTTTTCTAAATTGTTTATTGATATTTATCAAACAATTTACAACTTGTTGCAGAACAAGATTAATGACTAAGCCTAATCTAAACAAGTTAAGAACACTAAGTTTCTTGCACTAGAATTAAGACAGAAAGGAGATAAGAATACTAAGAGTGGACAAATATTGGTTTCGCTGAAGTCTTCTACTTGTAACTTCACGTTGAGTGGACAAATATTGGTTTCGCTGATATCCGCATCAGTTCATTAGTAGACTTGTCGCTGTCTTGAGCTTGATCTTCGACTTCAGCGTAGAACATATTTGACGTGAAACTTGTCTTTAGAGATCATAAGTAAACAACTAAACTATCAACAATTATCAACAAGACTGAACAGGCTAAGAGCTAGGTTGATGAACAGTGGTCGCTGAATATAATCTATAGAGCGTAAGTTTCCTATCAGCGGTACTGTAGAGTCGTAGTACTTATCAGCGATAGTGAAACTCTAATACATATTGTTTACTTACATGTTTCACTAAGTGTTTAAAGAGAGTCATTATCAAATCACTGAGGGATTGGATCAATAGGTTGGTTCTTCAGCGTACTGCTTAATTCCTAGCAGACCTCTGGTGGGTAGTTCAAATTCAAAAAAGATCATTGTTCTGTTGATTCCTATTGTCAGGTTCTTGGAATTGTCAGGTTTTGACACATATCCTATCACAGAGTTTAGTTCTTGGTCAAAATGGTAGCTCTTCCAGAATTGATTCAGGTACCTTGCAGGGATTTTCTTCACGTTTCGGGTTAAGAGGTGTCGTATAGGGTAGTTTTCCAGAATGTTGATGAGGATGGCTTGTTCTTGTCCAAAGTTGTTTTTGTTTATTACCACATAGTGGTTGTTTGGTTTTAGGGGTAAGGGGTTCTCAAACCACTGATTGTCGATGAAGTTTTGCAGGTGGGTTGTGAGTTGATGATGAACTGAGTCTGCACTATTTGGATGGTGTTCTTGGTTCTTTGCTGCAAGTGGGTTTTGGGAATGCTCAGATGGAGCAGTGGAGTTAGAAGGTTAAGTGTTGGAAGCCATTGATGAAACGGGAGTTGATTTCTTGAAGAAATAGCGAGAAAATGCAGATTTGCACTTGGGATTTGCAGGTTCGCCGGAGAAATCAGAGAGAGAATTGCTTGGAAAGTTGGAGAAGAAGGGTAATTTTGGGTTTTATAATGGGTAAAGGGGATAAGATTTGGGCGGTAAAAATTTTATTACATAAACTTTGGGGTTCGCACTCGAGTTTACAGCTGTGATAAGACGCTTTAGTACTGAAGGTGGATTCTGTGAAATCCCAGATCTAGCAATGTAATCACAATGACATGTAGAGAGAATCTAGAGAGAAGTAGTCATCCATATATTGATCATGAAAGTATAAATGACATAATGCTTGAAAATGTTTCTCCAAGTTCTACCTAGCTATTACATGACATACCTATTTATACCCATAACATACAAGGTATAAAGGCATTTACAATCCAGTATAGACTATTACAGTATATTGACTATACAATAAATCTTGAATACAATAATGCTCTAACAGATTCCACGTCCAATTAGAGTGTGCCACGTCAGAGGTGGCGGTGCACGATGGAACATCGTACGGCTCCCATTTAATCTGTGTGCGTGGCAGTTGCTATACCCAAATGTCTGTCACTTTAGAAATAACCCACACCTTAGAGAAATTCAAAACACATAAGTGTTAAGAATCACATAATCTCTGTGGTGAAGTGAACTTTTGTGGTCCGAGGTCTTCTTCAACACGTACTAGAATTGCACCTTTTCTTTACCAAAAATGTTTGAAAAAGCAATGAAATGATCGAGAGAACTTCCACGAGAGAATTCATGATTGCATACACCTTGTGGCACAGAGGCTCTGTCAAACGTGACAGAGGATCTTTGACCAAGAATTTCTAGTTGTGGAAAGTTCTCAAAAGATTTTTTGATCATCCAAAGTTTTGACTAGTTTTAATAGGTAATCCAGGACATATTTGGTAAGTTTTGTCCGAGAAAAGTGCTTTGGGAAATGGGTTTGTGCGATGTGCCTACCAAACGTCTCTCACCTGTCTCGGCATGATCACCTTCTTCTTTTGATTGTTTTGATCAAAGAACTTATTTGGCTCCCCCTTGAATGATCACCCTATGCTTGGGTCAGATAATGATAAGCAGAGCACAAAACATGGATCAAACTCTAGAGGCTCTGTGAGAATGGCCAGAGGCTCTGTGCCATTCCACAGAAGCTCAGTTGGTTATAGAATTTTGCAAGGTAAAGATTGTACATACTGAAAGACGGAAATATTTACATATATACAGGAGGATTTATTTACACTTACAGAGGTTTCAATGATCAACTCATATTTAGCATGCCCAACTTACCAACCAAGAACAAGAATCGTTTCTCATCTAGTGCTTTGGTGAATAAGTCTGCAAGCTGATACTCTTTGGGCACGAAATACATCTCTATTGTGCCTTGTTCAACATGATGCTTCAAGAAGTGGTACCTGATGTCTTTGTGATTTTCAAAGATCTCTATCGCGCTTTTGGAGTCACAAAGGATGGGTATCTTTTGGATACTTAGACTATAGTCTCTGAGCTGAGTTCTCATCCACAAAACTTGTGAACAACATCCGGCAGCAGCAACGTATTCAGCTTTATCTGTGGATGTGGACACACAATTTTGGTTCCTTGAAGTCCAGCTTACGAGTTTACCACCTAGGAATTGACAACTCCCAGATGTGCTTTTTCTGTCTAGCTTACATCCTCCATAGTCTGAATCTGTGTAAGCCGTTAGATCAAAGCTAGAGTTCTTTGGATACGAGAAACTAAGATTTTTGGTTCCTTTAAGGTATCTAAAGATTCTCTTGACAGCATAGAGGTGAGACTCCTTGAGATTAGCTTGATATCTTGCACAAAGACACGTAGCAAACATGATATCTGGCCTACTAGCGGTTAAGTATAAAAGAGACCCAATCATGCCTCTGTAGAGCTTGCACTCAACAGATTTACCCTCTGGATTTGAGTGTAACTTAGATCCAGTGGCCATTGGAGTCTTCATGGCAGAGGAATCAGAGAGTTTAAGTTTTGAAAGTATATCAGAGACATATTTTGATTGATTTACGAAAATTCCCTCTGATGATTGTTTGACTTGGAGTCCAAGGAAGAAGTTTAATTCTCCCATCATACTCATTTCAAACTCACTCTGCATGAGCTTTTCAAATTTTGTGCATTGGTTTGCATTAGTATAGCCAAAAATAATGTCATCCACATATATTTAGACAAGTAGGATCTCGTCATCTTTTCTCTTGTAAAACAAAGTGGTGTCAATTGTACCTCTTTCGAAACAGTTGGCAAGAAGGAAATTTGAGAGTCTTTCGTACCATGCTCTTGGGGCCTATTTGAGTCCATACAGAGCCTTATCCCGATAGTAGACATGATTAGGATACTTTGCACTCTCAAACCCTGGTGGTTGTTGGACGTAGACATCTTCTTGAATCTGTCCGTTTAAGAAGGCAGATTTGACATCCATTTGGTATACCTTAAATCCTATGTGGATTGCGAAGGCTATGAAGATTCTTAGTGCTTTGAACTGTGTGACAGGGGCAAAGGTCTCGTCGTAGTCAATGCCTTCTTCTTGACAGTATCCTTTGGCCACCAATCTTGCCTTGTTTCTTATGACCTCTCCTTCCTCATCCTTCTTGTTTCTAAAAACCTATTTGGTCCCTATGGTTGTTTTGCCTCTTGGCAGAGGTACTAGGGACCATACTTTGTTTCGCTCCAATTCTAGAAGCTCCTCTTGCATGGCTTCTACCGAATTTGGATCGTTTAGGGCTTCAGAAACTCTTTTTGGTTCAATCACACTAATAAAGTTTGTAAAGAAACAAAAGTTAGCAGTGGCGGATCGAGTCTTTAGTTTGCTTGAAGGATCACCAATAGTTTGACTTTGTGGATGATCCTTTGTCCACTTGGTCATCCTTGGGAGATAGTCATTACAAGCATCGATTTGAACTTTTGTCGTTGCACATGATGGTTCAGGTGCAGCTTCTGTGCTTGTTGCAGGAGTTTCAGTTTGAGTTAGTATTTCAATGAGAGTAGGTACAGAATCCTCTGAAGATGTAGAAACAGAATCCTCATTCTCCTCTGGTGTTAATTCATCTGTAGTCACAGGAGTAGGAATTTCCAGTTGCTCTGTCGTGGAGCCATTGTTTGTAGTATCCTCTTCTTGCTCCCCCTCAACAATTGTACCTGCACAATTAGTGGAAGAGGGTGAAGTATTTGAGGGACCAGTTAAAGATATACCTTGACTTGTCTGATCCGCAGAGGATGGGTCTCTAGAAGCCCTGTGAATCTCAGTAGAGGGATCAACTTCGTTATTAAAAACATCTTCAAATAACAGATTTAGCTCTGCTTCTCTTGATGTTGAAACGCCAGAGGTTTCATTGTTTAGCCCGAGTTCTGAACTGATTTGTTAAGAAGTCTTTTGGAATGAATCATCAATCGAAACATTAATGCTTTCAACAATGGTTCGAGTCCGTAGAACATAGATTCTATAAGCTTTGGAAGTGGCAGAGTACCCAATGAATTTCCCTTCATCTGCCTTTCAATTGAACTTCCCGAGGTTTTCTCTGTCGTTTAGGACAAAGCACCTACACCCAAACACGTGAAAGAATTTGATGTTTGGGTTTATCTGGTTTATCAAATGATAAGGTGTCTTGATGTGCCTTTTCACTACCGTTGATCGATTTTGAGTGAAGCATGCAGTAGAAACAGCTTCTGCCCAGAAAGAGATGGGTAATCCTGATGTTATGAGCATAGTTCTTGCAGCCTCCACAAGCGTGCGATTTTTGCGTTCAACCACGCCATTCTGTTGTGGAGTTCGTGCAACAGAGAAGTTTTGTGAGATTCCTTCTTCTGTGAAATATGCTTCAATGGTAGAGTTCTTGAACTCTGTGCCATTGTCGCTTCTCAGCTTCTGCACTCTGCACTCATAGAGAACTTGCATTCTTTTCATTAGATTAATCAAGATGTTTGGAACATCTAACTTCTTTCGGACAAACTCTACCCAAGTATATCTTGAGTATTCATCAACCAATACAAGTATATACTTTTTGCCACCTAGGCTCTATGTAGCGATTGGACCGTAGAGGTCGACATGAAGCATATACAGAGACCTAGTGCAAGACACATCAGATTTGCCTTTATGGGAAGCTCTTTTGAGTTTTCCCATTTCGCAGGCAGAGCAGAGATGATCTTTGTCAAATTTAACATTTGGCAGATCGCTTACCAGATTAAGCTTCACGAGTTTATCAAGAGTGTGAAAGTTTAGATGATAGAACATGTTATGCCATAACCATGCTTCTTCATTTTTGCTTGATACAAGACAGAGCTTGTCGCTTTGGTTCTTGGCCTTAAAGTTCATGAGGTACAGGTCACCTCTTCTTTCATCTCAGAGAAGCTCTATGTCTATGTCCTCTCCAATTAGAGAGCAATAAGTTCTTTTGAACTTCACGTCGAAACCTGTGTCGCAGAGTTGGCTTACACTAAGTAGGTTGTGCTTGAGGCCATCCACATACGCAACTTTGCAGACGATTACATCTTCCTTTCTGATGACTCCATAGCCGCTGATGTACCCCTTTTTATTGTCTCCAAAGGTTACAGATCCTCCTCAAAGTTTATCTTTATACGAGGATAGTAAACCAATGTAGCCAGTCATATGCCTAGAGTACCCTGAGTCTAGGTACCAAATAGGCACATACTGCTTCTGCAACATAATTAGAGAGATTTAGGTACCCATTTCCAAATAGGTCCCATATTGTTAGGGGTCTTTAAGGTTGCCTTAGCATCCTTAGGTTTGGTTTTAACTTCTTTAGAAGAACCATTTTGTTTCTTCCGACCCTTGAATTTGGAATTCTTTGCTTTGGGTCTTCAGAGGAAACAGTGAGTTCCAGAGAAATGTTGATTTAAATGATACATAAGTTCAAATCAATGACAATACTCAACATGTGAAGAAACCTGCTTAAACTTCTCATTAAAAACATCAAAAATGGGTACAGAGGCTTTATGATTGCAATCTCTCCTAGCATTAGTCTTCCTTTTACAGAGTGAACTATCTAGGCTAGATTTGTTTTTATAAAAACCTCCCTCAAAAGGAGACTTCTGCTGTACCCACCTTCTGTGGTGATCTCCAGTTGGTTTCACTGTCACAGAATAAAAAGACTTGTTATTTTCAATCCATTTTCCCTTCTGTTGCCATGTAAGTTTTTCTTGTTTTGGCCTTAAAGGTTTGGAGATTTTGGATTCTGAGAGGACTTTTCCTTATGTTCTTTAATTTTCTCAAGCTCAAGAGAAGTTTTAGCTTGTATATACATATCTAGAAAATCTGGACAGACAGGAATTCTTGTGAAGTTTTCCTTTGGAGGAATAATTCTGTTAAGAATGGCAGAGGGAAGCTTAAACCCCTCTGATTCATAAGGTACTATGTCTGAGTCGACAGAGGTTGAGTCATCCTCATATTCAGAGTTTGGACCACATAAGTCTGTGTCGTCAGAGGCAGGATTTTCTGTGCATGAGTCATACCCACATTATTCCTTGTTTTTGAGAATATCATAGTCTTTTGTAATGCAAGGAGTAACCTCTGTGGTCTCTAAAGAGTTCACATAGTCCTCTTCACAAAGACCTAGTTTGACAAAAGAGTTCTCATGATTTTCAATAGATTGATTTTCATAGGTTTCTTTTAAAATATCTTTAGAATCATTTTGCATCTTATCCTCTGTGGACGAAGGTACGAACTCAGGTGCCTCTGCACACAAATCCTTTTCAGGGTTTATCATGTATACAAAGGCGACTTAGGTTTGTGTTTCTGGATCCCCAAACTTGAAGACACCTATCTGATCCGGAGTTTTCAGATATTTCTTTGGTTTAGATGCTCTTTTGACAGAGTCTGAAGATGGTAAATCTGTGTTGTGATACCACACATTGATCATCTTCAGAGGTTTCCTCTTGTGAGGTTCCCAGTGGTTTGTTTCCTTTTGTTCACAGAGAGTAAGTTAAAAAACCTGGTTTTATAACATCCCCAACACAAAATAGGGAAGACAAGGACTTGTTTCTTTTGGTTCTAGTATAAGGATCCAAATCGCAGAAGCCAATCCCTCTTCTACCTATTTGAGTATTTACTTTTTTATGCACCTTCTATGCGTCTTGATATTTTTTGACCATGAGGTCTCTGTCGAGTAGGTCCTGGTGAAGAACTTCTTTTTCTTTTTGGATTTTTTTAGGATCAAGTATATTCAGTGGTCACTCTCATTATTCATAAGCTCTTTTGTTTTGGCTTTCAAGGCTGAATCAAGGTCAGAAATCTTTTCTTTTAAAGGTTTTATCTCTTTATACCAATTTGTTTCAAGATTTTCCTTTTCCAAAGTTATCTTTTCCTTTTCTTGAGTGAGAAGTTTGGCTTCTCTCTCATAGAAGGCAAGTTTTTTTGTATATCAGCACAAGTTTTTCAAGTTTGTTAAAATCTTCTGTTAGTTTAAGAAAATTTGCTTATGTGTCATTAGAGAATGGATTTGAAATGGATACCTCAGAGTCTGAGTCAGAGCTGCTGACCTCTGCCATCCCACAGAACAATGCATTCTTCTTCTCTCCTTCGTCAAAAGACTCATTAGACACCCAGTTCTCATGTTCTACCATAAGAGATTATGGAGCGTAGTACAGTGGCTTTTTCTTGTAAAAAGCAGAGTCTCTTTAGGGTTGGGTTCTGTTGAGCTTGCTTCGACATTCTGATGCATAGTGCCCTGGTTTTCCACATTTGAAACACCCATTGTTCTGCTGGGCTGGTGTTGCTGCTTGGTCTTGAGCTTTGTGCTCCTCTCTATGTGTGCCCCTCTGTTGGTCGTGGGACTCATCCTTCTCATTTCTCTGTTCATATCTGCCACCGCTTCCGTCTCTTCTATCTCTCCCATCTCCTCCCTCCATACCTCTGTCGTAGTTATGCTTCTTCTTGAATCCTCTATTCCCAAATTCCTTGGTCAACAAAGCTAAATATTTAGCTATTGAGGCCATTGTTGCCTCATCCTCATCCGTTATCTCTTATTCATCACTGTCAACAACCAAAACCTTCTTTTTCTTCTTCTCTTTCTCCTCCAGAGCCTTATCCTTTTTTGTCTTGTCTTGCACTGTTGGTCCCGTAGGGGTTATACAAGTTTGTAGAAGGAGGGGTTGAATACAAATACACGATTTTTACTTTTCTAAATTGTTTATTGATATGTATCAAACAATTTACAACTTGTTGCGGAACAAGATTAAGGAATAAACCTAATCTAAACAAGTTATGAGAATCACTAAGATTTCTTGCACTAGAAATAAGATAGAGAGAAAATAAGAATATTAAAGAGAAATATTCTAACACGCAGTTTTAGCAAGGAGAAGGAAATGGCCGAAGGTGTTCATTAGATGAACTAGGGTTTCCTTTATATACTACATGCATTTGACTTCAGTCGACAAAACAGTGGCCGCATGATGAACAGTGTAGAATCAGAGTTGGTTGTACGATTCTGGACAAAAGGGATGTCCGTTCTGACAGATCGTACGGAGACGTGCAAGGGGATAAGACAAAAGTAAGTTGTAGAGGAGGCTTCATGATGAGTGTTCGCTGAATAGTTCTTTATCAGCGAATGAAAAAGTTCAGCGTTCGCTGAAGTCTTCTACTTAAAACTTCACGTTGATTGGACAGGTCTTGGCTTCGCTGATATCCGCATCAGTTCATCAGTAGACTTGTTGCTGGTTCTTTGGCTTGATCTTCGACTTCAACGTAGAACATAGTTGACGTGAAACTTGTCTTCAGGGATCATAAGTAAACAACATATTCTATCAGCGATGATCAGTGAGGCTGAACAGGCTCAGGGCTCACTGATGAACAATATCGCTGAATGTATAAATTAAAAAACAAGAGTTCCTATCAGCGGTACTGAAACAGTCTTAGTACTTATCAGCGATAGTGAAACTCTAATACATCATGTCTACTTACAAATTTCACTAAGTGTTTCTCATAGAGTCATGATCAAATCATTGAGGGTTTGGATCAACAATCTCCCCCTATTTGATTATGACATAGCAATAAAAGAAAATTGCTAAGTAAGAAAACATAAGGATAAAAAGGCCTCATAAAATATTTGTCCCATTTACGGTTTTCGGGGATCTTTTAAGTACTGATGGAGTAAAGTACATTCGCTGAAATTTTTCTTTAAACTTCGTATAAGTTACAGAGGGAAGTGGAAAAATTACAAGTACATCAAATAATAATTACAAGTACAAAAGATACAGTTGATAAAATGAAGAAGAACTTACAAAAGGAATTCTATCAACTATTCAGGTTCATCCTTGATAAGAATTTCATCAAGGGAGTTTGTGGTAGGGATCATCCAATTAGGGACTGTTTCTCCAAGATCCCGTCTTCGCTTTGCTTCTTTAAAGATCAGGGGCTTCATGAAGTGTCCGAGAATAACATCTCTGAATCCGCACCAATAGACGAGATCTCTGAGCTATTCGATGGGGTCAATGCATAGCTCAGAGATGCGTTGAAAGCATTCTCGTCCATCGCAGTCATTGAAGAAGATACCGTAAGGTTCGCTTAAGACTTTTCCAGGGACAAAGCGTTCACCAGGGGGCAGGGTGACGTCTAGTATTGAGAGATCAGGGTTAGGACCAAGAACTTCTTCGCGTGAAAAGCCAATTCCGGCTTCATTTCTGATAGGAGGACTTGAGTCTGAAGGTGTTATCTTTTTCTTTGCAGCAGGCCTTCTTCGTTGAGCATGAGCAGGAGGGGGAGGAGGAATATCCACAGCAGATGTGACCAAGTCAACCTGTTTGTTCAGAACTTTCTCGACAACGTATTTAAAAGTTGAGGGTGGTTGCTGAATGGCTATCCGCATCTCCAACCACTCAGAGAAACCGTACTTGATGATCGATGAAGCATAGATGGTTTCCTTACTACCATTTTCTCTGAATATATCGACGTCAACAACTGGAACGTTTATGGACATCCTTCCCCTGATGTTCACCTAATTGATTCTGGAGACCTGATATCGATAGTGTAATCTTTCTTTGCACCATATCAGGGTTGAGTCAGATACCTTGGTCTTCTTTTCTACGATCTTTTGGGCGTCCTTCCACAATTGACGCTGAACAGAGATAGGAGTCTTCTTCAATTCAGGGTCTTTCACCGATTGTTGGACGAGCTCAATAGCATAAGCTTTATCTTTTTCTTCAGCTCTCTTTCGATTGGCAAGTTGTTTTTCAGCTTTGAGGTGTTCAGCGACTTCTTTTCTTGTTATTTTGTAACGAGGGGCAAGTACGATTCGCTGGTCCTCAAGCTGTTTGATCATTGCTTCTCTCCTTTCCAGTTCTTTTCTTATGAGAGAGCAGTTCTTCTTCTGGTTCATCAGTCTCAATGAAGTCTAAGACCGGGATTATTTCTTTAGTGCTCGGGGATGGGATTATTGGAGTTGCAGCTGGAGGAACTTCATCTTGATCCTCAAGCAGGGGAGAGGACTAGCTGAAACACAACGATCATTTAGATTAGATCATTTGGGAGAAGAGATAGAGAAAGAATGAGGCTAAGTGTATAGAGGTTTTATGGAGAGTAGAACTGAGGTTGAGAATGGATAGAGGAGGGATGCAGTGTAAGGGAAGAAAATATAGTGTACCTAACAAACTGGCTTTCGAAGTAAGACAGTTAGATTGCCTTCAGCAGTGACGCCTTTATTTTTGCCCTTGTCGGCTTCAGTCGATGCAGGCTTTTTGGCGGTCCCCTCTCCTGATGATTCTTTAATAACTACCCCTTTGAGAGCATGGGTCCTTCTGGGTTGGAAGGAGTATTCGACATCATCATCGTCATCATCATCATCATCTTTAGGTGATGCAAATGGTTCATCGTCATGAAGGTCGAGATCTTCTTCGTCTTCTTCTTCTTCTTCTTCAGCCTTGTCCTCAAGAATTGCAGTATCTTCCAGTTCTTCACCGAGTTGGTCCCCCTCAGATTCAGCGTTATGTTGGGAGAACTCGGTTCCCTCAGGGTGTTCAACTCCCTGAGGTTTTTCCGCATCATTAGAAATATTACCCTCCCCCTCAGAGTTATGGGGAAGGTCTTCTTGAGTCTTCTCCCCCTCTTCCACATGACGGATGGGGGAGGTAATAACATCAGCAGCAACAACATCATCAGCATGCTTTGGGTCACTGTCTTCCAGGCCAGTGATCCCAACGCAAGTTTCCACCCTTACTATTATGTCTTCCAGGCTAAAAATAGCAGGGTTGATCTTTTCCAGAGTTTCCCGATCGGCCTGAGTAAAGTGTGAGGGAGGACATGTTGGAGCGTTCAGGCGATCGAGGATTTGCTGCAGGAGATTCGTTGCAGTGCTCACCTCTGACTTTAAAGTAGATACCTCTCCCTAAAGATTTCCAACCACTGTCGTCGACGATGTGACTTCGTTCGACAGGGTGGTGAAGTTGTTGGAGAGGGTGCTGTTAGTAGAGTTCAGGGTGTTGATGGAGGTGGAGTTTTCAGTGAGAGCAGTAGCCATATTTAAAAGGCTACCTTCCACCTTCTCCAGATCAGCACTGGATGCTTTGCCTTTCACCTCGTTGGTGAGTGTCATGAGAGCCTCCCCAGCGTTTGTAACCACTGAGGAGTTGGTGGAGAGTGTTGTGGTGAGAGATTCCACCTTGGTAGACAAATCCTTGAGCGAGTTGTTGATGTCACCCAAATTAGGACATGTAACAGATGTAAACTTGTGAACAAAGGAAACCTCAGAAGTTGGGGATTTTGAGAGAGGAGTGTTTAAGGTGTTGTCTATACCTGCGGGTTGGTTGACGAAGTCATCGAAATTTTTATAACATGAATATTTTTCGTAGTCGTCTTCCAGAGATCCATTACGCGTAGAGGTGCCCGCAGGTCCTATATTCTGATCCATCATCCGCTGTAGATCTTCAGCAGATCTGTCACTTATGTGAATGACGGTTGCTGTAGACAAGGGGAATAGAGGTGGAGTGACCAAAGAAGTGGAGGGAGGAACAAAAGTTGAGAAGAGGGATTGGGTTTCGGATTCAGCGTTGGATCCGCCGAGGAATACTTCCGCAGTACTTAGAGGTACTGAAGGAGGGGGGTTTTGTTCCAAGACAACCTCAGCGTTTAGAGACGCTGAAGCGCGTATTGAAGGGGTTGGTTCAGCAGTTGTGGCGGAACGAGCCACAAAACTTTGCAGCGTCTTCTGTGAAGAGAGAGACGTGGAGTCTTCAGCCTGGGTAGGCTTAGGGGGTTGCTCCTTAGATGTCTTCTTAAGCTTATGGGTGCTAAGTGGGGTGTCAGAAGGTTTCCTTTTTCGAGAAGAAGTGGATGTTACAACCAGAGAACCAGCGGTTGGGATTACCGCTGCCGAAGTGGTAGCTGCTGAAGTAGAAGAAGTAGGAGGTCTGAGAAGAGATAAGAGTTGAGAGATACGTACCTCGTTTTCCATCATCTTGAAGTCGAGAATTTTATGGCCGACCTGTGATAGCTTCAGGTCGCCCACCTTCGGGTATTTGTGTCACACCCCGCTAAAGCGGAAACACGAGGTATAACAGCGTAGGGTTTCATTCAAAAGGTAACAGACAACACCAACCACTACATTCAATACAATAGTTAAAAATATTACATTACAACGTTTTAAGCAAATTGTTTCAAAAAGAGGACGCCGGATACAAAAATTAACAGTAGAAATTTTAATGTTCTTGATGTTGATGTCATCATGCAAAATGCACCCTACATGCCTTCACTTACTTGTTAATACCTGAAAAGCATGATGAAATGAAAGGGTCAACTACAAAGAGTTGGTGAGTTCACATGTTTTCCATATACACAACAGTTTTTCATCCAAAGGTTACTCTCATGAAACGTTTGTTCATGACAAGCTTCAAGTTTAAAAATTTATGAGTACAATTTACAATGAATGACTTTTGCAAGATATATAAGTGTTGAGCCACTACTAAGCCTCCGACAACCTACGCCCCGCGAACTACCTCAGAGGTGGTATGTTGGCCACATGAGTAGAACATTATTAACAGATAAAGTGCACCCCTGCTCGTCAGTCAAAGGTGGTTTGTCAAACCAAATAGCGCTATCCACAAATATCACCGGCTCGTTATGAGTTAATAAGTAGTGTACCTATTGGGGACTTAACATTTTCATTATAACTCAACATATCTTTATCACTTATGTAAATTCGTCCATTCATTAGTACTCATTTCTCAAATCATAAATATCCACAATTTAATATCATGAATCATTTAACATTTTAAAATCATAACATGCTTTTCACCCCAAACAGTAAACAAGTAAAACGGGGCTGTGAATACTCACGATGTTCAGCAAGGATTTCCAAGGGTTGCCGCACGGTTGCACAGTTTCTCGATTCTAGGTCCTTCCTAAGGAAGTGAAACACATTATTAGTTTCGGTCTAACTCTTATGGCTAAAGCATTGCTTAGCTCATCATGTCTTATAAAATGCCTTAGTATTAGTTACTAGTTTTAAGTATTATTTCGCATTATTGTTTATATGTTATTTATTGGTTTTAAAAAAGGTTTGTAGGATTTTATTGTTACATAATTAAATTTATATGTTATATATAGTATTTAATCCTTTGTACCATGTTTTATAATTCCTTATTTACCTTGTGTTTTAAACCAAGTTCAAATTCTTATAAACTTCTTACTTATTAAGGCATCATTTATACATTCATATACATGTATATGTTGTTTTCATTTGGTGTTTTAACAAATTCTACAATTTATATGCTTTTTAATTTTTTTATATTCCTAAAATCTCTTTTTCTTGAATTAGAGCTTTTACTCTTCTGCTGGCAGAACTTTTAGGTCCACAAATGGTCATAATTAAGTATTTTCTGGAATAGTTTACTTAACTAAATTTTTATATATATTATGTTAATGTCTTAGGGAACTTTTGACATAGATATCACCATTTTTAGAGGTGGTTAGCTATTTTAATCATTATACCTAAGTTTAAGTGTCACAGTTACCAAAACAGCCTGCACAATCCCATTTGTCACGTCCATTTGGAGGGTCAAATCTCAACATTTTTCAGTGATTCAAATTGGGTTTTAAACTTAACTCATAGATGTATCTTCCAGAAAAATTTCATTGTCTTTGGTGACATATTTAGAGAGTTATGACCGTTTTAAGGTGGGTTTTATTTTAAGACAGATTCTCCTTTCTTGCACACTTATCTTGGTTTGAATGGTTGAGACCTCTAATCTTAATATGTTTTTGTGAAACCACTTTTGTTTGAACCATAACTCATTAAAATAATTTCCAGAAGAAAAATAAAGAATTTTGGTTTAGTATCAAGTGAGTTATGAGTGATTTAAGTGGACATATTTTTCTGCTAGACTGTTTTTACACTTCTTCATTTCATGTGGGTAGGTGAAGGGTCAAAACTTCGAGTTTTTACATGAAACCACTTGGGTTTGAAACATAACACAATAAACAAAGTTCCAGAAAAAGATTCATATCATTTAGTTAGGTATTTTTCAAGATATGGTCCGAAGAAGTTCATGCATGTAATCTGCCAGAAATTAAAAATGCTATTTCATGAAAAATGAGTGTTTTATATCCATATTTTCACTCATATGGTTGGTTCTTTGATTGAACACTCATTTACCACTACTTTAACAATGTTCTTAGATAAAAAAAATCTATTTTTGACTTTTATAAACACATGCATGAACTCACACATTTCAGATTATGACAACAATACACATGCATGTAGTCAAAACATCATGTTCTTGAGTTCTAGATGTATGGCTTAAGGATTATCACCATTTGTTTGACATAACATGTCTTGGGTGATTAATCTACCATGAAAAGGGTCTATTAAGGCCCCTTTATCCAGAAACTCAAGGGTTACAAAATAAGATGAGAAAAAGATGGAGAAATGACAAGAAAAGGAAGAAAAATGAAGAAGAACACAAGAGAGATGACTTTACTCACACTAGGGTTGATGTTTACCATCAAAATCTTCAAAGATTGGATGATTCTTGAGGGATTTTGGGGCTGATTTCGGTAGAAACTAGAGAGGAAAAGAGAGGTGAAAGTTTGAATATATAGAGAGAGAATGGTAAGGCAAATGAGGAGGTTTTCTTGAGAATGAGAAGATTATAATGAGAGAGTTGGTGGCCTTAATGAGGGGGCAGAATTTTGGGCCTAATTTTCTGTTTTAATTTTTATTTTTATTTTTAAAATGTTTATTAATATTGTATAAGTAGATATTGTATGAAATTTTATAAAAAGATTGATTTAAAGTAGCTAAAATCTCATTTATCTACTCAATTTTTGGTTTGATTATTTAAAGTTTTAAAACTTAGATTTGGGTATATATATAAACTATATATTTACTCCTCTTATTATTATTATTATTATTATTGAATTTAAATGTTAAATGTTTCAATCGGCATTTATAAGACAGCTTAAGCGGTTACGTGCGGTAACAGGATTTTCTAAGCGTACTGTCGGAATTCTTAGGAAACTAAACCTTAGCCATCATAATTAAGTCATTATGAGTTATTCCTACTTGTTAAAACAAGTATTATACTATTCAGTTGCTAACCTGAGTGTTTTGGTTTGACGGGTGTCACAGTCTCCTCTTGTTAGAAGAATTTCGTCCCGAAATTCGTTGATTGTTATTCCCCGTCTGATCCTTTGCAAATAGGTGAGGGTACTTACGTTTCATGTAATCTTCTGGTTCCCATGTATATTCAGGTCCATGCCTTAAACTCCAACGAACTTTTAAAATTGGGATCTTACTACGCCTTGTTCGTTTGACTTCTTGATCAAGGATTTCTATCGGTTCTTCTATAAAGTGTAACCGATCGTTGATCTGAACGTCTTCTAGGGGTAGAACCAATGATTCATCAGTCAGTCATTTCTTAAGGTTTGACACATGGAACGTATCGTGGATGGCACTTAGCTCTTGCGGTAAACTGAGTTTATATGCTACTGGACCAATCCTTTCGATTATTTCAAATGGGCCAATATACCTCGGACTTAGCTTGCCTCTTTTTCCGAAGCGTACTAATCCTTTCCATGGCAATACTTTCAAAAGAACTTTGTCTCCCACTTGGAATTCTAATGGCTTCCTGCGGTTATCTGTGTAACTCTTATGACGGTCTCTTGCGGCCTTGATTCTGTCCTTAATAATTGCGATCTTGTCAGTAGTCTCTTGAACGATTTCAGGCCTAGTCAATTGTCTGTCGCCAATTTCCAACCAACTAAGTGGGGATCTACACTTGCGTCCATATAAGGCTTCATACGGTGCACACTGGATGCTGGTATGATAACTATTGTTGTAGGAGAACTCCACTAATGGTAGGTGAAGATCCCAATTTCCACCAAAATCTATCACACATGCACGCAACATATCCTCTAACGTTTGTATAGTTCTTTCGGACTGGCCGTCCGTTTGAGGATGGTAGGCAGTGCTCAGATCCAAACGCGTACGATCGCCAAAACCGTGACGTAAAACGACTATCTCTATCCGAGATGATGGAAATAGGAACTCCATGACGCATAACGATTTCATTGACGTAAATTTGTGCAAGCTTTTCCATCTTGTAGTCTTCCCGAATAGGAAGGAAATGCGCAGATTTCGTAAGTCGGTCCACTATAACCCATATTGCGTCGTGCCCTTTCCTAGTCCTGGGTAGCTTAGTTACGAAATCCATAGCTATTTGTTCCCATTTCCATTGGGGAATCTTGGGTTGTTGCAATAGACCAGATGGTTTCTGATGTTCGGCCTTAACTTTTGCACAATTTAAGCACTTGTTTACGTACAAAGCAATGTCTCTCTTCATACCCGGCCACCAGTAGTATTCCTTTAGATCTTTGTACATCTTATCAGCTCCTGGGTGAATCGAATATCTTGATTTATGGGCTTCATCCATAATTGTTGATCGTAGGTTATTAACCATTGGTATCCAAACTTTATCTTCAAAGTAACGTACCCCATCCATCCTGATTTTAAATTTAAGTTCCCATTGATGTAGGGCCTCGTCCTTCAAGTTCTCTGCTTTCAATGCTTCTTCCCGAGCTTCAAGAATTTGTGTCTTTAGACTCGTCTGAACGAACACACCCATTGCTCGCACTCTTGACTGCTTCACCCTTTCCTTCTTGCTTAGTGCGTCGGCTACCACATTAGCCTTGCCTGGGTGGTACTTTATTTCACAGTCATAGTCGCTAACCAGTTTAACCCATCTTCTTTGCCTCATGTTAAGCATTTTCTGGTCAAGGATATGTTGGAGGCTTTTATGGTCGGTGTAGACGGTGCATTTCGTGCCGTAAAGATAATGTCTCCAAATCTTGAGTGCGAACACTACGGCTCCTAACTCTAGATCGTGAGTGGTATAGTTCTTCTCATGAACCTTAAGTTGCCTCGAAGCATATGCAATGACATTGTCCTTTTCCATCAACACACACCCCAAACCTTGGTGTGACGCATCGCAGTAGACTACGAAATTCTCTGTGTCTTCTGGCAGTGCCAGAATTGGTGCATTGCATAACCTATGCTTAAGAGTTTGGAATACTTATTCTTGTTTCTCTCCCCAAATAAACTTCTTATCCTTTTGGGTTGATGTCGTTAGCGGTTGCGTAATTTTTGAGAAATTCGCAATGAATCCCCGATAATAGCCTGCTAAACCAAGAAATTGGCGAATCTCTGTCGGGATTTTTGGGGCTTCCCACTTCTTGATGGCCTCAATTTTTGCCGGATCTACGTGAATCCCCTTCTCATTAATCACGTAGCCAAGAAAATGTACCTCACGAATCGAAAATTCTCATTTGGAGAACTTTGCATACAATTTCTGGTCTCTGAGCAGTTCTAGTATCAACTTTAGATGTCGATCATGATCCTCCTTGCTTTGCGAATAAATTAGTATATCATCTATGAATACGATCACGAACTCGTCCAAGTACGGTCTACAGACCCTGTTCATTAAGTCCATGAAGACAGCTGGTGCGTTGGTTAGCCCGAAAGGCATAACCAGGAACTCGTAATGACCGTAACGAGTCCTAAACGCCGTATTGGGAACATCCTCTTCACGGACCCTCATTTGATGATATCCAGATCGAAGGTCAATTTTTGAAAAGTAAGTAGCACCTTGGAGTTGGTCGAACAGGTCGTCAATTCGGGGAAGAGGGTATCGGTTCTTGATGGTTAGCTTATTGAGCTCTCTATAATCGATGCACATCCGCAAGGATCCATCTTTCTTTTTAACGAAAAGAACTGGGGCTCCCCATGGTGAAGAGCTAGGTCTTATAAGTCCTTTGTCGAGCAGCTCCTGGAGTTGTCCTAACAATTCCTGCATTTCCGATGGGGCCAAACGGTACGGTGATTTAGCCACAGGTGCAGCTCCAGGAACTAAGTCGATGTGGAATTCGACTTGTCTTGACGGGGGTAATCCTGGTAGCTCATCCGGGAATACCTCGGGAAAATCCCGAACTACAGGAAAATCCTGAATGCGTTTCTCTTTCATTTCCTTAACTATAACATGAGCCAAAAACGCGATGCATTCCTTTTTCAAGTACTTTCGCATCTTCATACACGTCACTAGCTTAAGGTTCTTTCCGGACTTCTCTCCATGTACGACGAGTGTTTTACCCTCTGGTAGCGGAATTCGGATGATCTTTTCGGAACAACATATGTCTACCCGGTTCTTGGATAGTCAATCCATGCCCACGGCTATGTCAAAGCTTCCTATCTCAATTGGAATAAGGTCTATACTAAAGCTCTTATTAGCTAAGTTTAAAGTACAGTCCATAATTATGTCTCTGACCTTAACTTCCTGCCCATTAGCAAATTCAATAACGTAGACCTCTTTCAACTTTTGGAGTTTCAAGTTAATTTTTGGCCTAAACTCTAGTGATACAAAGCTTCTATCCGCTCCAGAATCAAATAGTGCTGATGCATAGTTCTAAGGCATAGTTTCAAACAGGAATTTGGTCATATTTTTGACACAAGTTCTACTCAACTAGGTGATGAATATCATATGGTATGTCTACAACTAATCATTCGAGCATATAAATATAGTAACATATAGTAACTCTATATTCATGCATTTCAAAACACTTGGTTCTAACAAACACAGGTTCAACCATCCCATAAGTTAAATAAACAACAAAATGTTTTCCCCAAAAGTTATCTAGTACTTAGAGTTTTAAATTGTCGGCTACAGGCCACCAAAATAAGTTTCCAAGTTTAATCATCAAAAGTAGTCAACAGTTCTTTCACTAACGCCACTTTCTTGGAACCATTTCTTCACAACTATCCCTAATGCATCATTACCAAGCGTGCCATTGTAAGTGCCTAAGATATGCAATGTTTATGCATGCACATACAAAAATTATGCTTCCGTGTTTAAGTAGAAAATTTATTTTAAGCATACTTCCAGTATAACTAATTCGAGTCTCCCATTATACATACCTGAATTAAACATAGGTGATCGGGCTTTGTTTAATTGAGGTATAATAATGTGGCACTCAACTTAATTATATTAACAATATGCCTCAGATTTTGACAATCATTTCGAAAACCGTTTTGAAAATAGTTTGCATTATAGTTGGGTTATAGTTTGTGGTTTCCATAAGAAAACCGACATTCTCTATAACCTTAGGCTCTGATACCAAATCTGTCACACCCCGCTAAAGCGGAAACACGAGGTATAACAGCGTAGGGTTTCATTCAAAAGGTAACAGACAACACCAACCACTACATTCAATACAATAGTTCAAAATATTACATTACAACGTTTTAAGCAAATTGTTTCAAAAAGAGGACGCCGGATACAAAAATTAACAGTGGAAATTTTAATGTTCTTGATGTTGATGTCATCATGCAAAATGCACCCTACATGCCTTCACTTACTTGTTAATACCTGAAAAGCATGATGAAAAGAAAGGGTCAACTACAAAGAGTTGGTGAGTTCACAGGTTTTCCATATACACAACAGTTTTTCATCCAAAGGTTACTCTCATGAAACGTTTGTTCATGACAAGCTTCAAGTTTAAAAATTTATGAGTACAATTTACAATGAATGACTTTTGCAAGATATATAAGTGTTGAGCCACTACTAAGCCTCCGACAACCTACGCCCCGCGAACTACCTCAGAGGTGGTATGTTGGCCACATGAGTAGAACATTATTAACAGATAAAGTGCACCCCTGCTCGTCAGTCAAAGGTGGTTTGTCAAACCAAATAGCGCTATCCACAAATATCACCGGCTCGTTATGAGTTAATAAGTAGTGTACCTATTGGGGACTTAACATTTTCATTATAACTCAACATATCTTTATCACTTATGTAAATTCGTCCATTCATTAGTACTCATTTCTCAAATCATAAATATCCACAATTTAATATCATGAATCATTTAGCATTTTAAAATCATAACATGCTTTTCACCCCAAACAGTAAACAAGTAAAACGGGGTTATGAATACTCACGATGTTCAGCAAGGATTTCCAAGGGTTGCCGCACGGTTGCACAATTTCTCGATTCTAGGTCTTTCCTAAGGAAGTGAAACACATTATTAGTTTCGGTCTAACTCTTATGGCTAAAGCATTGCTTAGCTCATCATGTCTTATAAAATGCCTTAGTATTAGTTACTAGTTTTAAGTATTATTTCGCATTGTTGTTTATATGTTATTTATTGGTTTTAAAAAAGGTTTGTAGGATTTTATTGTTACATAATTAAATTTATATGTTATATATAGTATTTAATCCTTTGTACCATGTTTTATAATTCCTTATTTACCTTGTGTTTTAATCCAAGTTCAAATTCTTATAAACTTCTTACTTATTAAGGCATCATTTATACATTCATATACATGTATATGTTGTTTTCATTTGGTGTTTTAACAAATTCTACAATTTATATGCTTTTTAATTTTTTTATATTCCTAAAATCTCTTTTTCTTGAATTAGAGCTTTTACTCTTCTGCTGGCAGAACTTTTAGGTCCTCAAATGGTCATAATTAAGTATTTTCTGGAATAGTTTACTTAACTAAATTTTTATATATATTATTTTAATGTCTTAGGAAACTTTTGACATAGATATCACCATTTGTAGAGGTGGTTAGCTATTTTAATCATTATACCTAAGTTTAAGTGTCACAGTTACCAAAACAGCCTGCACAATCCCATTTGTCACGTCCATTTGGAGGGTCAAATCTCAACATTTTTCAGTGATTCAAATTGGGTTTTAAACTTAACTCATAGATGTATCTTCCAGAAGAATTTCATTGTCTTTGGTGACATATTTAGAGAGTTATGACCGTTTTTAGGTGGGTTTTATTTTAAGACAGATTCTCCTTTCTTGCACACTTATCTTGGTTTGAATGGTTGAGACCTCTAATCTTAATATTTTTTTGTGAAACAGCTTTTGTATGAACCATAACTCATTAAAATAATTTCCAGAAGAAAAATCAAGAATTTTGGTTTAGTATCAAGTGAGTTATGAGTGATTTAAATGGACATATTTTTCTGCTTGACTGTTTTTACACTTCTTCATTTGATGTGGGTAGATGAAGGGTCAAAACTTCGAGTTTTTACATGAAACCACTTGGGTTTGAAACATAACACAATAAACAAAGTTCCAGAAAAAGATTCATATCATTTAGTTAGGTATTTTTCAAAATATGGTCCGTAGAAGTTCATGCATGTAATCTGCCAGAAATTAAAAATGCTATTTCATGAAAAATGAGTGTTTTATATCCATATTTTCACTCATATGGTTGGTTCTTTGATTGAACACTCATTTACCACTACTTTAACAATGTTCTTAGATAAAAAAAATCTATTTTTGACTTTTATAAACACATGCATGAACTCACACATTTCAGATTATGACAACAATACACATGCATGTAGTCAAAACATCATGTTCTTGAGTTCTAGATGTATGGCTTAAGGATTATCACCATTTGTTTGACATAACATGTCTTGGGTGATTAATCTACCATGAAAAGGGTCTATTAAGGCCCCTTTATCCAGAAACTCAAGGGTTACAAAATAAGATGAGAAAAAGATGGAGAAATGACAAGAAAAGGAAGAAAAATGAAGAAGAACACAAGAGAGATGACTTTACTCACACTAGGGTTGATGTTTACCATCAAAATCTTCAAAGATTGGATGATTCTTGAGGGATTTTGGGGCTGATTTCGGCAGAAACTAGAGAGGAAAATAGAGAGGTGAAAGTTTGAATATATAGAGGGAGAATGGTAAGGAAAATGAGGAGGTTTTCTTGAGAATGAGAAGATTATAATGAGAGAGTTGGTGGCCTTAATGAGGGGGCAGAATTTTGGGCCTAATTTTCTGTTTTTATTTTTATTTTTATTTTTAAAATGTTAATTAATATTGTATAAGTAGATATTGTATGAAATTTTATAAAAAGATTGATTTAAAGTAGCTAAAATCTCATTTATCTACTCAATTTTTGGTTTGATTATTTAAAGTTTTAAAACTTAGATTTGGGTATATATATAAACTATATATTTACTCCTCTTATTATTATTATTATTGAATTTAAATGTTAAATGTTTCAATCGGCATTTATAAGACAGCTTAAGCGGTTACGTGCGGTAACAGGATTTTCTAAGCGTACTGTCGGAATTCTTAGGAAACTAAACCTTAGCCATCATAATTAAGTCATTATGAGTTATTCCTACTTGTTAAAACAAGTATTATACTATTCAGTTGCTAACCTGAGTGTTTTGGTTTGACGGGTGTCACAATTTGTCCCCGAGCCCTTGTTGGAAGAGAGCACTGAGAAAGCGGGGATAAGGAACAGTCAGTGGCCTCTTTGTTTCGTCGACTCTTAGCATCATATCGTCGAAAATGACTTTTGCCCAATCGATGTAAAGGCCCTTCACCAGCGCATACCTTATAGCCTGTTGGGGTTTGGAGGGTTGGTCAGTTGACCCGACTTTGGCGGTCATGCAGCTGATACGATGAGAGAAGATGAAGTTCATCTCGCTTGGCATTTTGGGTTTGAGGATTTGAGTTCGCTTCTTCTCAGGGAGTTTGTCTCTCCTTGTGCTCCAAGTGTACTGCATTGCATCAAAGAATGCAATCAGTGCATCTCTATCAACGGCGTTCTTGGGATCAGGTAGAGGAACGAAACGCCTTTCCTTTGAGCTTCCAGGAAGGTTGAGGGCAGACCTGAAAGAGCCGGAAGTAATCTTGGCTTCACCATGTTCGGTGTCGAAGAGGATGACATTGATCTTCTTCTTAGGGTCATTTGTGGAGGTAAGCTGAGCTCTTCTGGCAGTATACCAGAACTGAGCGAGAAGGTTCCTGTGAGCAGGAGGTGTGATGGTCAGAGCTGTCGCCAGAGGACAGGTCTTGAGAAAATTAACAGCGTCATTCAGATGGGTGATGTTTTTCTTCGGAGGAAAGTTGAAGAGGGCATAAGGATTGTTTCCTTGAAATGTTACTTGTTCTATTTCGAAGTTGACATGAGGGGCTTTGACGAGTTCAGTACTTTCAGAAGTAGTAGGAAACTGAGTGTTGGGAGCTTCAGTAGATGCCATTTCTGTTCATATAACATAAACATGAAGAAGATAAAGAATAATGTCTTAATGAGGAAAGAGTTTCCAAAATAAGAGGTTTTAGGGTTTTGTAATTTCCATTTAGAGAAAGAAATGGAAATTAGGGTTTTTCTAGTTTTGAACAAATACAAAACATAGTGAATGTTCTTGTTTTCTAGTATCCTTTTATGGAAAGGATTCTGGAAAAACATATGAAAATGTTAAGTTTAAGATTTTTATTTTAAACTCGAAGAGCAATCTGAGAAACAGATTGCATTCATAAAATCACGAAGAAAATGATTTCATTTTAAGAAAGTTCTTTTGTTTGATCTTTTAGAATAAAGAATAAGATCAAAAACAAGTTTGTGTAAAGGAAAATAACATAAATATTAACCTTTTGCGTTGAAGAAGATGAAGATGAACAGTTTCTGGGAAAATAAGTTCAAATGCAACAGTTGATTCTTGCTCGAGAGATATGATGTTCGCGTAAAAGGTAAAAATATAAACTCAAAGGGTTTATATAGTGAGAGTAGAGAGAGAAAAACTATGAGCGAAAAAGTTTTTCATGATGACACGGGCACGTCCCTTGAATTTGATTTGACAAGAAAACGAAACGTGCGAACGTGTCAGAGAAAAGGCGTGCCATGGTCTATCTGTTGCAATGACGTCACAAACGTCCTTTCACATTTTTAAGATGTCTCTGAGGGTTTTAGAGAAACTCAGAGATATTTTGAAAACATGAAGCACTGATTAGAAATATCAGTGATAGTTTTAGAATTTCAAAAGAACAGCTGAAAGGAAGAGATATTTAGCAATGTGATTTGTTTTGAAATATTGCATTCTTAGGCGAACGTCAGCGAGTAAGATAGAACATACCTTGATATCAACGAATCAATTTTGTTCAGAGATAGGGTGATTAATAGGGTTATAGAAATTCATTGTATCACTGATCAAATGTGAACCGCTGAAGATTTTACTCTTCTAAGTTCAGCATTCCAAGCTCGCTGATAAGAAAGTTGAATCTTGTCTCATCAAGAGGTTTGGTGAAAAGATTAGCTAACTAAAAATCAGTTGGGATAAAATGAAGTTCTATATCACCATTCATCACATGATCTCTGATAAAATGATACCTGATTTCGATGTGTTTGGTCTTTGAGTGTAGCACTGGATTATTGGCTATAGCGATGGCACTAGTGCTGTCGTAATAGATTGGAATTTTGGAGAGTTGAAGGTCATAGTCCAGTAGTTGATTTCTCATCCACAAGACCTGAGAACAACAGCTTCCAGCAGCTACATACTCAGCTTCAGCGGTTGAGGTGGACACTGAGTTTTGCTTTTTACTTGTCCAACTCACCAGCTTTCCACCCAGGAGCTGACAGCCTCCTGTGGTGCATTTCCTATCCAGTTTGCATCCTGCAAAATCACTATCTGAATAGGCGATTAGATCAAACCCTGAGTCTTTGGGATACCAAAGACCTAGGTTAGAAGTACCTTTAAGGTATCGAAAAATACGCTTTACAGCGATTAAATGGGATTCCTTAGGTTCAGCTTGATATCATGCACACAAACAGGTTGCGTACATAATATCAGGTCGGCTAGCTATAAGATACAGAAGAGAGCCGATAATCCCACGGTACGTCGTGACATTAACAGGTTTCCCTGAAGGATTTTTTTTAGTGTCAGCGGCAGTGCCATAGGGGTTTTCATAGCTGAGCTTTGAGTTAAATCAAACTTTTTCAGCATATCTTTAACATGTTTTCCTTGGTGAATAAAAGTTCCCTTTTCATTCAGTTTTATTTGAAAATCAAGAAAATATGTTAGCTCACCCATCATACTCATTTTGTATTCAGCTTTCATTCTTTCAGCAAAACGAGTACATAGGTCAGGATTAGTGGAACCAAATATAATATCATCGACATATATTTGAACAAGAATGATATGACCTTTGACTTTCCTGAAAAATAGAGTTTTAACGATTTTACCTCGCTCAAATTTTTCAATGTGGAGATAAGAAGAGAGAGTGTCATACCATGCACGAGGAGCCTGCTTTAAGCCGTAAAGTGCCTTATCCAGTTTATAAACATAACCTGGATGCTTAGGATCTGAGAATCCTGGAGGTTGTTCTACGTAGACTTCTTCATTCAGCTTTCCATTGAGGAATGTTGATCTAACATCCATTTGATAAACCTTGAAGTCTTTGTGTACAGCGTAAGCTAAGAATAGACGAATGGCTTCGAGTCTTTCCACTGGGCAAATGTTTCGTCATAATCTATACCTTCCTCTTGTCTGTATCCCTGAGCAACAAGACGAGCCTTGTTGCGGGTTACCGTTCCATGTTCATCCAACTTGTTTCGATAGACTCATTTAGTGCCTATCACTGACTTGTCAGATGGTCGTGGAACAAGCTTCCAAACTTTGTTTCTTTCGAATTCTTTCAACTCTTCTTGCATAACGCTGACCCAGTTTGGATCTCTGAGGGAATCATCTGTTTTCTTTGGTTCAATCAGAGAAATAAAGTTAACAAATAAACAAATATTACCCGCACTTCGTCGAGTCTAAACACCAACGTTTGGATCACCAAGAATTTGATCAATAGGGTGATTAATAGTCCATCGCTGAGCCGGAGCATAAGTCGCTGACTCAACTTCTAGAGGAGCTGAAGATGAGGCTTCAGCAACTTCTGGTATATCAGCCAAGAGAGGAAGAGGTTCCATATGTCATTACATTCACTGATTGCAGAGAAGTAGATGGCAAGTCTGAGATAGAAGGTTCAGAAGCAGGCATAGTGTCAAGAGGAACAACTGAGACCCATGAGGTTTCAGCTTCACTTGTATGCATGCTAGGGATGATAGTAGGATCATCATCTTCGGCTGTATGAGTATGAGTTTGAGGGATAGGAGTGTCTCCTAAATCACCAAGATGAGAAAACATCCATTGATTCAATTCTTCAGTATCAACAGAAGGTCTAGAGTTCGCTGAACGGGATTCATCAAAAGTGACGTGAATTGTTTCTTCTACAGTTTGTCTTCTTCGATTGAAGACTCTGAAGGCTTTAGAGACTGAAGAATATCCAAGAAAGATTCCATCATCAGCCTTAGGATCAAACTTTCCAAGGGCATCTCTGTTGTTCAGTATGAAACACTGACATCCAAAGATGTGAAGAAAGCTAATTGAAGGCTTTCTCCCGTGGAAAAATTCATAGGCTGTCTTCTTGAATCTTTTGACAATTAGCGACCTATTTTGAGTGAAACAAGCAGTGTTGACAGCTTCTGCCCAAAACTGAGAAGGTAGATGAGAATCGCTAAGCATTGAACTTGTAGCTTCGATGATAGTTCGATTTCTTCTTTCAGCGACTCCATTTTGTTGCGGTGTTCTCACTGAGGAAAAGTTGTGAGAAATACCCTTGCTTTCAAAGAAGGAATCAAGAGAACTGTTTTTGAATTCAGTCCCATGATCACTCCTTATTGAGCGAACGGTCAAGTTATTCAGGACTTCAATTTTCCTAACAAAAGCGATGAGTTCTTCAGGGGTGTCACTCTTAGAATGGAGAAACATAACCCACGTATAGCGAGAGAATTCATCAACTATGACCAGTGTATATTTCTTTTCAGCGAGGGATTGTTTGTTAACAGGGCCAAACAAATCCATATGGAGAAGTTGTAGAGGAGATGACACTAAGTAAACTTGTTTAGACTTGAAGCTTGCCTTGGTTTGTTTCCCTTTCTCACACGCTGAACATAAGGATTCCTTAGCATATGAGTGTTGAGGTAGACCAGTGACCAACTCTTTAGAGGAAAGAGTATTCAGTGTCTTGAAGTTTAGATGTGAGAGCCTCTTATGCCATAGCCAGTTGACATCAGATGAGGCTTTTGAGAAGAAAAATGAGTTCTCAGTGGTTGTAGAGTCCATGTTTATAACATAAACATTTTCCATACGGTATCCGCTGAGAGCGATCTTCTCTTTTTTGTCAGTAACAAAGCAGGATTCCTTAGTGAAAATCACTTTGTTATTTTTGTCACATAGCTGACTGATGCTAAGAAGATTATGCTTCAGTCCTTCAACATATGCGACTCTTCTGAAGGTGGTTGTACCGTTAGAGAGTACACCAAACCCTCGGGTATAGCCTTTTCCGTTTCCACCGAAGGTCACTGAGGGACCTCTCTCTTCCTTATATTCAGTGAGCAGGTTTTTCTTTCCGGTCATGTGTCTAGAGCATCCGCTATCAAGATACCAGATACCCTTCTAAACCTGCAAACAAAGGAAGATTAGTTTGACTTGGGCACCCATTTCACCGTGGGCCTACACTTGTCAGAGGTGGTAGAGGAAGTGGAAGGTTCAGCAATCTTCGCAGCATTTGAAGATTCGGCTTCAGGATTTGTCTTTACATTGGTTAATTTCTTAACCTCAGTGGTTGGTTTTACCTTAACCTGACTTTCACCAGGATTGGTCTTCTTTGCCTTGGGGGCATTGATCTTCACCTTAGCTAACTTTTCAGCTTTGGTGGCTGTGGGGCACTTACTAGCAATGTGATCGGTAAGTCCATAGTGATAACATTTCCTATAGCTAAAATTAGCTTTATGACCATTTGCATGCTTAGCCGAGATTTTTAAATGAGTAGGGCCAGCACCAAGTATACCTTTGGCATTGGAAATGGGAGGAACAATCAGTTCTTCAGATATCTTATCAATTATATCCACTCTGAGTCTAGGAGTAGATCGTTGATTAAATCCAGGGATCTTGTTCTTAGAAGTAGAGGGATAAGTCACTGAATCTTTAGAAACATTCATCTTAGGTACAAAGGTACCCTTCTAAGGTTTTTGGTTGAAAACTTTTTCTTTACCTTTACCTTTAGAGGTAGGTTTTTCCTCATTGATGAGATTTATAGAAGAGGAACTGTTAGCTCCAATCTTTATGTTTATAAAAGTATTGAAAAACAGGCTAAGTATAGAAGTCTTCGACAGAGGCTCTGCCGAGTCACCGAGAAAACCGAAGTGAAGAATCGCCAGAAGACTCTTCTTAGCGGACAAGGCCACAGAGCCTCTGTCATACTTGACAGAGCCTCTGTGGTATAAAGCCTAAAGATCTATACACGGACAATCGTGCTTCTCACGATTTCAGCTGTACGAAGATTCTGAAGATCATTCGTACAAGGCGTGACCTGACAACTCCACGTGTCAAACTCCGATGGGTCTCAGCCTTAGCAGAAGTCGGCGCATTTAATTAACGTTGTACTATCAACAGTACCAGAATAGTGTTTTAGTACCTTCAGTCCTTGTTGTCTAGAACTTGTCCCCTTTAGAAGTAGTATAAATAGAAGACTCATGTTGAGTTCTTCTATTAAGATTTGCACAACACACACACCATTAGAACATAATTCTTGTTATATCATCGGTGTTCTTGGTGTTCTATTTATATCAATATACAGTGGGTTATTGAGCTATTTATCTGTTTTATTTACATCTCACGTATTTGATATAGTGTGTTCTTCTACCGTATTATATCTTTTAGTTCGTTAAAAACGCTTCCGCATTATATCTTGTTTGAACTATTAGATAGAATCATCATTGTTAAGCAAAACAGGAACCAACAATTGGTATCAGAGCGGTTCTTGATTTACTATATCAAGAGATCCTCACTTACAATGATTTTTGGTAGAAACCTGGAGTAATTTTAACCTGTTCTTCACTTATTTCAAAACAGCCTATGTTTTTCTGTCATTCTCAACCTGTTCGACTTTGGTAAACTTACAATCTGTTACTTCGGTTAAATCTCCATTTTAGTGCATTGTTCAAAGGTTTTAAGCTTATAAACACCATTCGAAACATCCACTTCATCCTCTGAAAGTTTTCTGTTCATACCCTATTTTCTGGATTTCTCATCCTCTTTCAAAATGACAAACACAAACAACTTCTTCACCGCTGGTTCTTTAACCAAGCCACCCACACTACTTAGAGATGAGTACCCTCAGTGGAAGATACGAATGATTCACTTCTTCGAGGGTACTAACAAAGAAGTCGTCTACTATATCAACAATCCTCCTTTCGTACCAATGAACACAGTACCCCGTGTACCTTCCACAGACGACACTCCAGAAATCCCTGAGCACGAGAAACCAATGACCAAGGACAAATGGTCAGATCCTAATTGGGCAAAATATGAAGTTGCTCAGAAGACTAAGAGACTTCTGATCATGGCCATACCCAATTACGTTTTCCAATCCCTAGATGCTTGTGAATCTGCATATAATCTGTGGAAGGAACTGGAAAAACAACTGGAAGGTGAGGCCAAAACTTAGAAGAACCGCAGAGCCCAATGCATCAACGAGTACTACGCATTCAAAGCTCTGCCGACAAAATCTCTATAGTCAACATATGATCGGTTCAACTCTCTAATCAACAAGTGCAAGAAGTTCGGAATCCACAGAACTTCTGAGGAGAACAATGTCATGTTCCTAAAGAGTCTCAATGAAGAATGGCTCCAGTTGTCTATGTCTCTGCAAACAAATCAGGACTTAGACTCCTGGACTCTGTCAGATCTCTATGGAACGTTGGCAACCCAAGAGCCTCAGATTGCACCTCTTGCGCTGGTTGGTAAGGCTACAGAAGCTAAAGAGAAGCCGAAGAAGGAGAAAGCTGTGGAAGAAAAGAAGGAGAAGAAGAAGAAGATCTTGATCGTTGATAGTGAAGAGGAGGAGGTGGTGGAAGAAGAGGAGGCAACTATGGCCTCTATAGCTAAATCATTAGCTCTCTTTTGACAAGGGAATTCAGCAGAGGATATCAGAAGAAGTCTGGTAATGAACGCTACGGAAGAGAAGGGTCAAATGACAAGAACGGCAGAGGTGTCGACCAACAGAGGTCGAATGACAGGAATGACAGAGGTAGTGACCGACAAAGGTCAGGCGACAAAGCTGGCAACGCTCCACAGAACCAAGGATGTTACAATTGTGGTAAGCCAGGCCACTACGCCAATGAATGCAGGAGCAAATCAAACCGCCCTCAGAGGGATTCTGCTTTCAACAAAAAGAAAGCAGAATATTATGCTCAGAAGTCACTTATGGTGAATCAAGAAAACTGGCAGTCAGATACATCCTCTGACGAAGGAGAAAAGAAGAATGCCCTGTTCTATGGCATGGTAGAGGTCAGCTCCGACTCCGATAGTGAGGTATCCACTTCTGACTCTTACACTAATCAAGCAGAAGCTGATTTGCTTGAACTGAATATTGAATACACAGAACTTAAAAAGACCTGCGAAAGTGTTCAGAAGAAGCTTACCGAGAGAAGCTAGACTTCTCACTCAAGAAAAGGCTAAAATCTTTCAAGAAAAGGAAGAAATTGAAACAAACTGGAACAAACACCTAAATCCTTTGAAAGAAAAGATTGCTGAACTAAACTCAGCCTTAAAAGCAAAATCTAAAGAACTTATGGACGTTGAGAGTGACAGAATGAATATCCTAGCTCTTAAACATTATTTTCAAAAGGAAAGAGAAGTCCTCTGTCAAGATTTACTCAGAAGAGATCTTTTAATTAAGAAATATCAAGATGCACAGAAGGTGTACGAGAAAATTAATACACAAATAGGGAGACGGGGAATTGGCTTCTGTGATATAGATCCATACACTGGAAACAAAAGAAACAAGTCTCTGTCCTCTCTATTTCATATTGGAAGTATAAGAAAACCTGGATTTCCAAACTTACTCTCTGTATGCAAAAGGCGAAAAGTCTCCGGGGAACCTCACCAGAGGAAAACTCTGAAGATGATAAATGTGTGGTTTGAAAACACAGATTTGTCAGCTTCAATCTCTGTCAAAAGAGAATCCAAACCTAAGAAATATCTTAAAAATCAAGATCAGATAGGTATCTTCAAGTTTGGTGACCCCGAGACTCAAACACAGGTTGCCTTTGTCTGCATGATAAACTCTGAAAATAAATTATCGGCAGAGGCACCTGAGTTCAAGCCTAACTTTTCAGAAGAAAAACTTAAAGATATCTCTGAAAAGGAGTTGATGGAAATCGGGAAAAATAACTTTTACGAAAACTTCTATACACCCTCTATCGATCAAAATCTCTCTGAAGAAACTTTAATAGATACTTTTGTTGACTTGGAAAATAATCTCAAAGAAAAGGATGAAAGAGAGTATGGCACATGCTCTGAAAATCCAGCCTCTGTCGAAAGAGAACTAAGTGACTCAACCTCTGTATATGAGGACGATTCATCCTCTGACGAATCTGAGACTGACTCTAAGTCAGAGATAGTACCTTGTGACTCATAGGATTTTAAACTACCCTCTGGAGTTCTTAACAGAACTATTCCTCCCAAGGAGAAAATCACAAGAGTTCCTATCTGTCCAGATTTTTTGGACATGTGTATACAAGCCAAAACCTCTCTTGAGCTTGAGAAAATCAAACAACAAAAGAAAACGTCCTCTCAAAATCCAACAAGTTCATAAACCTCAAAACCCTTAAGGCCTATTGAAGAAAAACTAACATGGCAACAGAAGGGTAAATGGGCTGAAAATAACAAATTTTTTTCTTCTGTGACAGTGAAACCTGCAGAAGTTCACCACAGAAGGGGTCCACAGAAGGCTACACTCAACAAAGGATTTTGCGAACAACAATCTAGCCTACACAGGTCTTCTTGTAATAGGAAGTCAAATGTTAGGATAGAATGTAATGCCTTTGTGCCCCCATTTAATGTTTTCAATGAAAAGTTAAAGCAAATCTCTTCGCACATTCATTATTGTCATTGCTTTGATCTCATGCATAAATTAAGCCAACTCTTCTCAAGTCCACACTGTTTCCTCTCTGCACCCAAAAAGAATACTAAATTCAAGGGTAAGAAGAAACAAAATGGTTCTTTAAAAGAAGCTAAAACCAAACCCAAGAATGCTAAGGCAAACTTGAAGACCCCTAACAAAGCTGGACCCATTTGGATATGGGTACCTAAAACTCTCTGATTGTCTTGCAGAAGCAGTATGTGCCAATCTGGTATCTTGACTCCGGATGCTCGCGGCACATGACTGGCGACAGAGGTCTACTATCCTCCTACAAAGATAAATTCGATGGAGGATCTGTGATCTTTGGTGACATATAAAGAAGGAAAACATAACCGTATGCAAAGTTGCATATGTGGATGGCCTTAAGCACAATCTTCTCAGTGTTAGCCAACTCTGTGATACGGGTTTCGACGTAATGTTCAAAAGAACATTTTGCTCTCTACAAGGTGAGGACACAGGAGTCGAACTTCTGCGAGCCGAACGAAGAGGCGATCTTTACCTCATGAACTTCTGTGCCAAGAACAAGGAATACAAGCTCTGCCTTGTTGCCAGTAAAAGCGAAGAAGCCTGGTTATGGCATAACAGGTTCTGCCACCTAAACTTTCATACTCTAGATAAGCTTGTTATACTTGATCTAGTCAAAGGTCTGCCAAGTGTTAAATTTAATAAAGATCATTTGTGCTCTGCTTGCGAAATGGGAAAACTCAAAAGAGCTTCCCATAAAGGCAAGACTGATGTATCTTGCCCTAGGCCTCTGTACATGCTTCATGTTGACCTCTGTGGTCCAATGGCTACACAGAGCCTAGGTGGCAAAAAATATATACTTGTTTTGATCGATGAATATTCAAGATTTACATAGGTTGAATTTGTCAGAAAGAAATCAGATGTTCCAAACATTCTGATAAATTTAATGAAAAGAATCCAAGTTCTGTATGATTGCAAGATTCAGAAACTAAGAAGCGACAATGGCACAAAATTCAAAAACTATGTCATTGAAGCCTATCTTACAGAAGAAGGCATATCACAGAACTTCTCTGTTGCACGCACCCCACAACAGAATGGCGTGGTTGAACGAAAGAACCGCACGCTTGTGCAGGCTGAAAGAACTATGCTGACAACATCTGGATTACTAATGTCTTTTTGGGCAGAAGCAGTATCAATCGCTTGCTACACCCAAAATCGATCAACCATTGTAAAGAGGCACATCAAGACACCGTATCATTTGATCAACAAAATGCGACCAAACATCAAGTTCTTTCATGTATTTGGATGCAAATGCTTTGTCTTAAATGATAGAGAAGCAAGAGAAAAGTTTGAGGTGAAAGCAGATGAAGGCAAGTTCATTGGATACTCTGCCACCTCTAAGGCCTACAGAGTTTATCTTCTGCGGTCATGAACCATTGTAGAAAGAATCAATGTGTCTTTTGACGATTCCTTTCAAAAGACTTCTGAACAAATCAGTTCAGAACTCGGTCTAAAGAAGGAATCCTCTGGCATCTTAAAGACAAGAGCAGAAGACTTAAATCTTCTATTTGAAGAGATGTTCCATGATGATATTGATCCCTCTGCTGGAGTCGTTAGAGCCTCTGGAGAAATATCTTCTAACAACCAGACTGAGTCAGGTATATCTCTAACTGATCCATTAAATACTTCATCCTCTTCTGTGAATCATACAGATGCATGCGCTAAGGGGGAGCGAACAGAAGATGATACGACCAAGGACTCAACAACAGAGGCTCCTGAAATACCAACTCCAGCGACTACCGAGGAATCAATACCAGAGGAAAATGATGATTCAGTCTTAACTTCCTCAGAAGAGATTCCAACTATCATTCCAACTATCTACTATAGAAGGTGTACCCGAATCACAGGGTGCGCCTACAGAAGTTCAACTAGATGACTCAAATGACCATCTTCCAAGAACAACACAGTGGACGAAAAGCCATCCTCCAAGCCTTATAATCGGCGACCCTTCTGAAAAGGTCAAGACAAGATCAGCCACTGCTAATTTTTGTTTCTTTACAAATTTCATCAGTGTGATCGAGCCAAAAAGAACCTCTGAAGCCCTAGATGATCCAAACTGGGTAGATGCTATGCAAGAAGAGTTTCTACAGTTTGAGAGAAACAAGGTATGGACCCTAGTACCTCTGCCACGAGGAAAACAAGCAATAGGGACAAAATGGGTCTTCAAAAACAAGAAGGATGAGGATGGGGTGGTCATTAGAAACAAAGCGAGATTGGTGGCCAAGGGATATCGCCAAGAAGAAGGCATTGATTACGATGAAACTTTTGCCCCTGTCGCACGGCTCGAAGCTATAAGAATCTTCTTAGCCTTCGCAGCCCACAGAGGTTTTAAAGTATTTCAGATGGATGTAAAATCTGCCTTTCTAAATGGTGAAATCCAAGAAGAAGTATACGTCCAGCAGCCACCAGGGTTTGAAAGTTCAAAGTACCCAAAATATGTCTATTATCTCGACAAAGCTCTGTATGGAATGAAACAGGCTCCAAGAGCATGGTACGAACGACTTTCAACCTTCCTTCTCAATAATGATTTCGACAGAGGTACAACCGATACTAGTTTGTTTTACAAACGAAAAGGTGATGAGATTCTGCTTGTACAGATTTATGTGGATGATATTATTTTTTGGTCTACAAATGCACAACAGTGCAAAGATTTTGAAAAACTCATGCAGAGTGAGTTTGAAATGAGTATGATGGGAGAATTAAACTTCTTCCTCGGACTCCAAGTAAAACAATCATCAGAGGGAAATTTTATAAATCAAGCTAAATATGTCTCTGACATACTTTCAAAATTCAGTCTCTCTGATGCCTATGTATTGAAGACCCCAATGGCCACTGGAAATAAGTTATTCTCAGATCCAAAGGGCAAATCTGTAGAGTGCAAGCTCTACAGAGGCATGATTAGGTCTATGTTATACTTAACCGCAAGTAGGCCTGATATAATGTATGCCACATGCCTCTGTGCAAGATATCAATCTAACCCAAAGGAATCACACTATATTGCTGTAAAGAGGATCTTCGGATACCTTAAAGGAACTAAAAATCTTGGGCTCTGGTATCCGAAGAACTCTGGCTTTGGTCTTAAGGCATACACATATTCAGATTATGGAGGATGCAAGCTTGATCGAAAAAGCACCTCTGGGAGTTGTCAATTCCTGGGAGGCAAACTAGTCAGCTGGACTTTGAAGAAGCAGAACTGTGTGTCCACATCTACAGCAGAAGCTGAATATGTTGTTGCTGCTAGCTATTGCTCCTAAGTTCTATGGATGAAAACTCAGCTAAAGGACTATGGCCACAACATATACAAGATACCCAGCTTCTGTGATTCAAAAAGTGCCATAGCCATCTCTGCCAATCCAGTTCAACACTAAAAAACAAAGCATGTCGATATCCGTTACCAGTTTCTGAAGCATCATGTTGAACATGGCACAATTGAAATGCACTTTGTGTCCACTGAATATCAGCTTGCAGACTTATTCACCAAGGCACTTGATGAGAAAAGATTCATTTTCTTGGTGGGTAAGTTGGGAATGATTAACATGAGTTGAATCCTCTGTAAGTTAGATTTGATCCTCTTGTAAATATGTATATATTTAAAACTCTTATGTATGTAAATTCTTAGTCATCAAAAGTTCTGTAACCAACAGAACCTCTGATGAGATTGACCTATGTCCTGTGCACTACTTATCTCATTTGATCCAAGCATATGTCAAGGGGGAGCAGAAGGAGACCTTGAACTGATCTACAGAGGTTGATCATTCAAGGGGGAGCCAAAGAAGAGATGTCATCAATCAAGTTCACAGAAGTGAAGGTTTTTGCCGAACAAGGGAGAGCCAAAAGGTAAGTATCTCGTACAAATCCTTTCTGAAAAACAATTTTCTAGGACATCAATTTTCAAATACGTCCTAGAAACACTGTTTAAGACATTCCAAACAAGTAATGATCAAAAAGATTTTCCAGCCTTCTGTTATGAGAAATTTGAGGTCATAGAGCATCTGTTGAGCTCAACAGAGCTTCTGTACGCCGGATCCTCCATAACTGCAAACTTCTATCGATCAACTTCGATGTCCTCTTTAAGGATTCACTCGAACAAATGCACACACAATGATACTGTAAGAAAGTCTTTTGGTCGAAGAGCTCACTCCACCAAAGAGTCTCTGTCGCCCAACCTAGACACTCAAAAAGGAGTATCTCGCACAAAACCCTTCTCCAAAACAGTTTTCTAGGACTCTAATTTCCAAATATGTCCTAAAAACAATGTTTAAAACAATTAAAACTTTGGATGATCAAAATGTTTCATGAATCTTAAGTTATGAGAAATTTTCACTCATAGAGCCTTTGCTGGCTCCAACAGAGCCTCAAAGCCTCTGTGAATGCAAATTTTGCACTAAAGTTCTATCGATCATTTCCAAGTGTTTTTCAAACATTTTTGGGGTTAAGATACAAGCTAAGAGGAGACAAAAAGAGCAAGCCTCAGACCACAGAGCTCATTCCACTACAGAGCTTCTGTCGTTTCTGATACTTGGCTTCTTTTGGAAATTTTGTAACATGTGGGTTATTTCTGAAGAGTGACAGTCATCTTAAAGTAGAAAGACCCATGCGCCAAGCATTAATGGGCCGCACACGCCATCTAATCGTGCTATGACATCTATGACATGGCATTTTTTGATTGGACGTACATGGCACACGTTCTCCTGGAAAGTTGAACCCAGCCGTATGTACTCAATTGCGGACCCTAAATATTATTCACTTTCACCTATTCACCTCTTCAGATTCTACCATTATCTCTTCAGTATAAAACCCAACTTACCACTTCCTCTCAACGTTTTCTACTCTCTTCATCTTCTCCGGCGAACCTTGCAATAACATGCAACTTCCATTTTCTACTCTCTTTCTACAAGTTTATCGCAATGGCATCCACCTCCAATGCTCCGGTGAACTCCCCAACCCATTCTGAGCATTCTCAGAACCCATAAATAGCCGGAAACATAGAACAGGCTAACTCCGGCGACACAACAGATTTTGCTCCGACAACCAACCTTCTAAACTTCATCGCTCATGAACACTTTGAAAGTGTTCTTCCCTTAAAACCCAATAACTACTACATGGTTCCCTCAAAAACCGCTTTTGGGGAAGCGCATGCCATCCTTCTTCACATTCGGGAAAATCATTACCTTTACCCCCTATTAACCAAAACTGTCAACAAAATCCCTGCCAGATACCTCAATCAATTCTGGCAAAGCAGCAGATATGACCCAGAAGATAGACAAATCAAGGGCTACATCTCCAAACCAGACAAATCCGAGCACCTTGAACTAAAATTCAACAGAACCATGTTCTCACTGGAGTTCAGCCTACCCACCAGAGCTCTGCTAGGCATAAAGAAGTACGCAGAGGAACCCACAGACACCGAGCTCTGCCGTTTTGTTGAAATGTTGGGGTACAACACAACCCTAAGGAAAATGAATGATTTCAGAAGAAATCGACTTCCCCCTCTATGCAATACTCTCTTCTCCATTCTCAACAGGTGTCTAACTGGGAAAGTGGGTAGTCCAGACCAAACTTCTCACCAAGTCATGGCCATTATGTACGGGGTATACTACGATCTACCTCTGGACTACGCCACCCTCATGATGCAGAAAAAGGTTAACACCATTGACCGCAGAATCTCCTCCCAGAAGGCCAAAGGACGCAAGACCGATGCTCTACCTCCTCTACAATATCAGCGTATTCTGGGTGTCCTTCTAGAGCCTCTGCTCCGTCTACAAAATTGGCCAATGGAGGGGCCAATGGCCAGAATGTATGCTATGACAAAGAACTCCCTAACAGAGCACGAAGACAAATACCCTTTCTGCAGACCTCTGCCAACCGCACTTCTGGGATATGCAACAGATAAGACCCTTAAGTTAGAATACATACGCGATCATAGGACTCCAGAACCGAGTCCTGTGACACCCCCGCGTCTAGGAGTCCCCTTAGGAACTAGGGTTGTAGATAGGATGTCAGACGAAGAATGGGTAGTGGCCTTGGCTAAGCACGAACAAGTCCAAGAGAACTTTCATGCTCTGAGAAATACAATTCTCACCCCTACTCCTAAGAGCAAAACCTCTGCCACCACCCCCAAGAAAAAGAAAGCCCACAGAAAAAGGAAAGCTACAGAAGGCTCCTCAACCAGTGCTGTTGAAACCCAACTGTCCCCTCCTCATGCAACAGAAGTTGGATCCTCTGCACCTCCCCTACCTCCAAAAGAGAAAAAGAAAAAGAGAAAACACAAATATTCTGAGGAAGGGCCCCCCAAACCCAAAAGGAAGAAGAGCAAAAAGAAATCCAAGAAACCCCACACTCCTCTGCAAACCATCGCAGAGGGAGTTGAATTGGAAGAAGAAACCCAAGACCAACCACTGCAATCACCTTCACCTATCAACTACGCAGAAGATCAGGGTGACTTCAACACTTTCCTTGAGAACCACAAAATCGCCAATACTTTAGATACCTCTGGCTGGAACGCATAAGCCCTCTCCCGTCAGTCAACAGAAGCTCCAGACTTCATAATCTCTTCTGACTTAGATGACGATGACGAAACCCCCAAGAGCATTCAAGCTGCCACACCAGAAGTTCTACAGAACCCCTTCATACAACCTGGATTTGATGTGCTAAGAGCAAGCCCAGAAGATATGGTTAAAACTACCACCAAAACCCCACCAGTCTTAGTCTCAGATGTAGATTCTGATGAAGAAAAAGATAACCAGGTAAACGAAGGACCTCTGCATCCCCATGTACGGAAATTAATTGGCTCTCATCCAATGTACGACTCCTTAGTCACTGGGGAAGAAGCCGCAACAGAAGTTAGGGTAGAAGCAGTGGGCCGTAGGATAGAAAGAGAGGTTGAGACAATAGATGGTGACGTAGTGATAGGATGCCCAACAGAGCAAGAATCCAGAACAGATGCCTGGAATACTAGAGGCACACAACCCCAACCAACTCCCAGTGCAACCCACACTTCTATTACCGCCAGTCTAGTGGCAGAAGGTAATATTGAACAAGAGCAGCACAGCTCGAACCCTCCCCAAACTGACCGGACAGAGGAAATTCCTTCCACCTCTATGCCACTAATAGTCGGGGAAACCATTCCAAGGGAGTCCTCTCTAAAGGACTTGCCTTTAGTTCGTGATTCCTCGCCCCGGATCACATCTGACACTCTTGCAGAGGAATTTGTTTCCTCTGCCACACGCACACACGTAAGTCCAACCGGCCCTTCAAAGGGGCCTAGAGTGCACGAAGACGAAGGGATTCTAGACAAGTCCCCGAGTCAACTTAAGGATACTCCTGTACCCACCTCTGGAGTGGATCAGGACAATGTTCTTAACAGAACCTCTATAGAGTCTGAGGCTGATAAAGCCTTTGCTCAAGAATTAGAGGGAAATTCTTCTGTCCTTAACGTCAATACAGGGACGAAAGAAGGTGTCCAAGGAACAGGGACTCACTCTGGGGACGAATGTGTTCCCCCACAGGTTACACCAAGTCCACATGTATCAAGGGATGAGTTCCAAACCCTTGTCACCTCTGTGGACACCACATTGAAAGAGTTGAAAAGCTCTTTTGATTCTTTTGCAGATGCTACCACGAGGGCCTTTAATGATATGAACACCAAAATGGACAACCTGTCCACGGAGGTGCAAAATGCTCTAGCCCAGATGAGAACAGCCGCGACAACCTCTGCCACCTCTGCCGCTTCTGAGTTCGAGAAAGCCACCACCTCTGCTTTCCAAAGTTCTGTCAAATATCTGCTTGAAAAACGGAAGAAAGAGCAATCCTCAACATCTAAGGGCCTTACATCAGAAGACCTAAAGAAGGCCTTAGAGCAGGTCCAAGAGCATACAACCCAAGCAACTCAAGCCATAAAGCCCTCCGACTATACGACAAGAGCACAACTTACAGAGCTCGGACAGGGGATTCTCGATCAGATGACAGATTTCATCAAAGCCTTTACAATCGCCAATCACACCTACGTTAAAAACTTTCAGAAGAGCGTCGGCAAAATGTGCTTCAACACAGAGGCAGAGCTCGCAACTCTCTTTGGCCTCTGTGATGACTTGTGCGCAAAGATGATAGCTGCAGGTGCCGTACCGTCCAAAAAGCCAGAAGCTTCATGCATAGCAGAGGGTACGAAAGATAAGGGTCAGGATGACTCTGATGATGACTCTGATGATTCATCAGATCATCCTGAGGGGGAGAAACACAGGGAGAAAGCTGTAAGCAGAGGTCTACCAGCTCCACCGGTATCCGCAGAACCCCTAAACCAAGTTCCCCCAACTCAAACCCAAGGAAGAAACCAACAACAGACCACAGAGGCAACAACCACCTCTGTGGAAATAACCCCTGAAGAAACCCCAATTACAACCCAAGTACCTGAAACCAATCAAGATCAACAACAAAAGTCTATAGAGGCTACACCCACCTCTGTGGAAACAACCTATGTGTTCGGAGAAGATGTGCCAACCCGTGAACAATTTCAAATCCCGACATCCTTCGAAGAAGATCAACCATTCCAATCACCAAAACCAAAATCACCAGAACAAACACTCCCCTCTCCAACACCAAAAACACCCGAAGAACCAAAACCTCCATCTCCCACACCCAAAACCAGAACCAAATCGATTGCTCACAAAAGAAAATACTTGAGCAAGTCTACAGAAGCCTCACCAACATCCTCACCATCCAAGAACTCAGAAACACAAGTGTCAAAACCAGCAGAGGCAACCCCCACAAAACCAACAGAAGCACCAACAACCAAACCCACATCTACTTTAAAGCCCTCAAAACCCCAAAAGACAAAACCCACAGAGGCAACCCCATCTCTACAAGAAGATCTACAGCCGAAGGCAAAAGACAAAGGCAAGGGAATAATGACAGAGGAACCCAAGAAGAAGAAGCCAAAGCATCAACCAACTGAGAAATTGATGAAAAGCTCCATCGACGCCTATGTGACACCAAAGCCAGAAGAAGAAGACTAGGATTTCGGTGGTGTACAGATATCTGTACAACAGAACTGTCAAAACTCACAGAGGATCGAGTGGCCTAAATTAGGAAACAAATGGATGCTCTGCGCAGGCCCATGCCTCCACCCGGTTCACCTCCACGACAGATGGAAGAGGTGGTGTACAGATATCTGTACAACAGAACTGCCAGAGATCCTCTGCCACCATCCATTCAAGATCCAGACTTTTGTGCTGACCTCGAAAATATCTTCACAAGAACAACACCCAAGACAAAACACCAAGTCTTCTCAATCTCCAAAATCGACAAGGTCATATACTGTAAGTTTTCTCAAACCAAAACCGCACCTATGGTTTCCTACAACATATATAAGGTCAAAAGGGAGGATAGAACCGTGAACCAATTCTCAGATGCTGATCTGAGAAATCTTAATCACCACGACCTGCCCGACCTTCTCATCTGGACGAAAGAGAACTTCACAACAGATGCAAATCGAAGGGCATACAGGGTAATAAGAAAAGCCATGCGTGAGAAACGTTTGCTATACAACCTTGTCGACTTCTAACTAGGACGAGACGTTGGAGTAAGAAACCTAAGTCTAAAACAACCAGAAGATGACTATCCATCCTCTGCCATACCAAACTAGATCATTACATCTCTAAGAGTTGGATTAGTCTATCAAGATCCTGCTGGGATGTCAAGACTGTTCGTAGAGATGGACTGTCAAAAGTTTGCAACAAGTACTTTGACAGAGCTTAGAGCTATCCTCATGGAGCACAGAGGAACGGAGCTCATGAATCAAGCTCTTGCAAATAGACTGATAGAGGTCATCGACTCAACAATCAACTTCAGAACCCTCTGCATCAGATTCTATCACGAGCTTAAAGAATTAGGATTCGACAACAGAAGCTTCAAGGACTTCAAAGACGCCAACGTCTGATATCCTCTACCAACCTCTACAAACCTTTCCTTTCATAATGTAAACAAGTGTAAGTGCCTCTGGCATATTTTTGTATGAAAGAAAAGTAAAATCTTTTGAGGTACATTGTTTCACCTCTTGTCATGTACTTAGCCTAGAAAACCTTGCACTTTTCAAATTTTTGTTTTTCAATACTTAGGGGGAGATTGTTAGCTCCAATCTTTATGTTTATAAAAGTATTGAAAAATAGGCTAAGTATAGAAGTCTTAGACAGAGGCTCTGCCGAGTCACCGAGAAGACCGAAGTGAAGAATCGCCAGAAGACTCTTCTCAGCGGACAAGGCCATAGATCCTATGTCATACTTGACAGAGCCTTTGTGGTATAAAGCCTAAAGATCTATACAAGGACAATCGTGATTCTCACGATTTCTGTTGTACGAAGATTCTGAAGATCATTCGTACAAGGCGTGACCTGACAACTCCACATGTCAAACTCTGATGGGTCTCAGCCTTAGCAGAAGTCGGCGCATTTAATTAACGTTGTACTATCAACAGTACCAGAATAGTGTTTTAGTACCTTCAGTCCTTGTTGTCTAGAACTTGTCCCCTTTAGAAGTAATATAAATAGAAGACTCATGTTGAGTTCTTCTATTAAGCTTTGCACAACACACACACCATTAGAACAGGATTCTTGTTATATCATCGGTGTTCTTGGTGTTCTATTTATATCAATATACAGTGGGTTATTGAGCTATTTATCTGTTTTATTTACATCTCACGTATTTGATATAGTGTGTTCTTCTACCTTATTATACTTTTAGTTCGTTAAAAATGCTTCCGCATTATATCTTGTTTGAACTATTAGATAGAATAATCATTGTTAAGCAAAACAGGAACCAACAGGAACACTGAGATGAGAGGTGTCAGGGACTAATGATACAAACATTCCAAATTTGAGCATGGAACAATCAATGGTTGGTTCTAGAGTATCAGCTTTATAACCAAGACCACTCTTATCACTCAGGGGAACCTGAGACCTTAAAATCTCAGTGATCGTTGTTAAGGATTTACACCATCCTTCAACAATATCCTTTTCAGCCTTTAGTGCCTCTACAACATCTTCTCGTTCGATACGAATGAGTTGATTTTTACAGACCTGATCTTTTAGATTTTCTTCTATTTTAGACAGCTTTTGAATTTCTAAGTGACAATTCTTAAGCTGTTCAGCAAGATCAATATTTAGTTTTTCAGCTTTGATTTGCCATTCATGGCATTGTATAAATCAATGGTCAAAAGATCAACGGTTCGACGTCTTTCGATGTCACTAAGAGCTGAAGTTTGAGTATCAGTGAGAGAAGTTGATACCTTAGAGGTAGAAGCAGAAGTAGAGGGAATTTCAGTTTGTTTTTCCTCTTCTTCTATTTTGGCCATGAGGCAGAGGTTGGCCTCATCATCATCTTTAGAGTCAGATGATTCTTCTTCAGAAGAGGCAACCCAGTCAAAATCAGCCATCAGGCCTTTGCCTTTCTTCTTAAAGCTTTTCAGCTTTGCATACTTTTCTTTCAGCTTCTTGTACTTGTCATCTATAGCCCTGGGGTTAGAGGATTTCTTGGTGGAAGAGGCTGAGGGTTTAAAGACATTCTTTGACCTGCATTCATTAGCAAAGTGTCCTACTTTTTCATAGTTCAAGCAGGTAGCAGTAACCTTATCAACAGGGGTTGATTTTGGCTTGTCAGTGAGTGCGATAGGTTTGTTTCTTCTGAAGTTACTCTTTCTGGTGAATCTCCTGAAAGAATTAGTCAGGAGGACCAGAGACTCATCCATTTCTGAAGGATCGGATTCAGATGAGTCATCAGAGTTAGATTCCAACTCAGTGATAGTGACAATAGATCGTTGAGTAGGCATCAACTCTGAAGAGAGTAAAGCAACAGGTGTGCTTTTGGAATCTTTTACAAGATTCTTCTTAAGATGACACGACTGCTCATGATTGAGCATAGTACCATATAAGGTAGAGAGATTCATAGATTTTAGATCCTTTGAGAGCTTGAGACACATTGAATAACTGTCCCAGCTTTCAGGAAGACATTCTAGAAACTTTGTCAGGATCTCAAAGTTAGAATATTCCATACCAACGGTTTTCAGGTCAATGATTAAACAGTTAAACCGCTGATGTACTTCAGAGAGAGAATCGTTCTTACCACAAATGAAGCTTTCATACTGTCTTACCAGGTTGATCTTTCTTGAGTCCTGGACTTTAGATGTACCTTCATATTGAACACAGATTGTGTCCCACATGGCTTTGGAGGTTTTCAGGTTCATGACGGAATGGTAGACTTCGTCAGGAAGTGCCATAGAGAGGATGGATCTGGCTTTAGTTTCGATAGCCACCTTCTTCTTGTCTTCATCAATCCAAGTGTTAGGAGCCCTGGGAATGATTCTTTCAGGAATGGCAGCTCGAGTAGCAGTGCCTAGAACTTCTGGGTCAATCATCACAGGAACATATGGACCATCCTCGATGTAGTAAGGCATAGTAGGATCTACACCTTCCAAGAATAGCATCATCCTATTTTTCCACAGATTGAAGTTATCTCTGGAAAATCTAGGGGGTTTTGCAAGAGAACCATTATCAATGTAGTTTGTGTTTGTGGAGTTAGCCATTTTAGAAAACAGCAAGAAGAGAAAAGAGTTTAGTATAAGCAATATCTTGTTTATGAGATTAAACAATTTGCTCTGATACCACTTGGACGAGAATGCTTTCAACACATCTCTGAGCTATGCATTGCCCCCATCGAACAACTCAGAGATCTCGTCTATTGGTGCGGATTCATAGATGGTCTTCTCGGACACTTCATGAAGCCTCCGATCTTTAAAGAAGCAAAGCGAAGACGGGATCTTGGAGAAACAGTGCCTAATTGGATGATCCCTACCACAAACTCCCTTGATGAACTACTTATCAAGGATGAACCTGAATAGTTGATAGAATTCCTTTTGTAAGTTCTTCTTCATTTTATCAACTGTATCTTTTGTACTTGTAATTATTATTTGATGTACTTGTAATTTTTCCACTTCCCTCTGTAACTTATACGAAGTTTAAAGAAAAATTTCAGCGAATGTTCTTTACTCCATCAGTACTTAAAAGATCCCCGAAAACCGTAAATGGGACAAATATTTTATAAGTCCTTTTTATCCTTATGTTTTCTTACTTAGCAATTTTCTTTTATTGCTATGTCATAATCAAATAGGAGGAGATTGTTGATCCAAACCCTCAATGATTTGATCATGACTCTATGAGAAACACTTAGTGAAATTTGTATGTAGACAATATGTATTAGAGTTTCACTATCGCTGATAAGTACTAAGACTGTTTCAGTACCATTGATAGGAACTCTTGTTTTTTAATTTATACATTCAGCGATACTGTTCATCAGTGAGCCCTGAGCCTGTTCAGGCTCACTGATGATCGCTGATAAAATATGTTGTTTACTTATGATCCCTGAAGACAAGTTTCACGTCAACTATGTTCTACGTTGAAGTCGAAGATCAAGCCAAAGAACCAGCGACAAGTCTACTAATGAACTAATGCGGATATCAGCGAAGCCAAGACCTGTCCACTCAACGTGAAGTTTCAAGTAGAAGACTTCAGTGAACGCTGAACTTTATCATTCACTGATAAAGAACTATTCAGCGAACGCTGGTCATGAAGCCTGTTGGATCCCAGATACACTTAATCAAGATTAACAATCTATTAGTGGAGTTTAGAGTTTGATGCGGAAGCGTATTAAACTAACAGATATGTTTGATAGATATTAGAACGCACATATATAAAGAAAACAGTAAAGAATGAAAAGGATTTCTTGAATAGTTACTGTCATTCAATATATAATAACAACACGAAGAACAGATTAATAACTGTTGGTGTGTGTGAGAATATAACACTCAGATATTTGACAATAAAGCTTGAGAGTATTAGTGATTCCTCTTGTTTTCGTCCTTAGGAAGATCTCAACATGAGACTTCCTTTTATACTACTCTTAGAAGACTATGAAGTAGGTCACTGTTCCTTTTACGGCATGAATAGTAAACTGGATGGTGTGAACAGTGGACTGGATGGTGTGAGCAGTTGTTTGAGCCATGCGCATTTAATGGAGCAGATGTACTTTTGGTAAATGCATTAAATGGCGCAGACGTCTATTTTGTACCTTGCCCTATTGAGTCCACTCAGAGCTTGACACGTGTTTTGATAGTACTTTTTCATGCAAGTTGATGAACGTATTCAGTAATATCTTCCAAGTCTTCATTGAGGACCACATAGGCTCTGTAATGAATTACAGAGGTTCTGCGGTCTGGTCCTCTGTGGAGCAGTCTTCGCCGGATTCCGAGTCTTTGGTCTTCTTTGTGCGTATGACAGAGCTTCTGTAGGAAGCCTCTGCTGCTTCTGTAGCTTCTTGACCTTGATTTCTCAGAAAAGTCGGCAGAGCCTCTGTAAGAGGCTTTCTTCACTTAGCCTATTTTTCACTACTTCTAAATACTTCTATGATTAGGAAGATTGAAGCTAACAATCTCCCCCTAAGTAGTGAAAAATAAAAAATTTGAACTTGAGTTAAGTTTGGCTAAGTTAGATAAGACAGAGGTTAAACAATACCTCGAAATTACTTTCATTTAGAAATATGCCAGAGGCATTTTACATTTGAGTACAATGAAAGATAAAACTTTGTTTGCAGAGATTGGAGGTCTGAGAATCAGATTTTGGCATCTTTGAAATCGTTGTAGCTTCTGTTGTCTCTGCCGACTTTTCTGATCTCTTTGTAGAATCTGATGCAGAGTTCTCTTAGGCGGATTGTTGAGTCTATTTCTCTGATGAAAGTATCTGCATCATCTCTATCCATTTTCTCTGTACCTCTGTATTTTACAAGGCTTGCTCTGAATTTGCTTAGAGTACTGGTTGCGTACTTCTGACAATCCATGAGTACAAAAAGTTTAACCTGGTGTTGTGGGTTTTGAAATACTAACCCAAATCTTGGTTCTCTGATGATTGAGTTGGGCACAGCGTCTGGTGGGCAGCGATCTTCTGGTGGTCGTAGATCTAGATGTTTGAGACCAAGATCCTTTCCCAGCTGAAAATCTATCATGCTGTATAGCAGAAGTTTTTCCCTCATCGCTTTTCTCAACACTTGATAGGCTCTGGTATTAGGCTCTGTGTTGTAGTTGTCTTTTGTCCATTGCAGAAGGTCAGGTAGATCGTAAGGATTGATGTTTCTTAAGTCAGCATCAGCGAAGGTAGATTCTGAATTGTTCTCTCTTCTGACTTTGTAAAGATTGTACCTGACCCTTGGATAGGTTCTTGTGAAGGAGAATCTGCAGAAGATCACCTTTTTGATTTTGTGAATTTAGAAGACATCTGCTTTGGCTCTTGGCTTTGTTCTTGTGAAGATGTTCTCAAATTCTTCTCTGATCCTTGGATCTGTCATATGATCTACTGGATGATTTGTCTGATAGGATTGTTTGTAGAGGTATTTGTATACCACTTCTTCCATCTCTTCATGTGTTGGACCAGGTCGTGGAATTTGTCTTCTGAGACTCTCCATCTGTTGAACAACTTCTGCAGCTCTACCAGCTAGAGGAATTTCTGACAGAGGCTTCAATCCATGTGCCCAATCAACTTCTTCGGGTTTTGGGGTTTGAAAGGCGTCAAACGCACTCTTCATTAGTTTTTCTGTTGGCTTTGGCAATGTTTTCTTCTTCTTTGGCTCTTCTGTCAGTATCCCTTTGCCCTTATCTTTTGATGTTGTCGTGGCAGAACCTGTTGCTTCTGTGGGTTTTGAGGTTGGCACTTCTGTTGGTTTGATAGAGGTTGCCTCTGTGGATTTTGACGATTGTGATTTAGAGGACTTTTGTGGCGATGGTTCTGTTGGCTTGACTTGCCCTGTAACCTCTGTTGGAGGTTGTTTGATGACTTCTTCTGCGAGCTCAGTTTCTGTTGATGAAGTGTTGTCATTCAATCTTCTTGCCATTCTGAAAGCTAAAGTGAACCTGTGCCTTTCTTCTTCTCTCTTCACCATACGATCACTCATTGTTGTGTGCATCCTTTTCAGAATGTCAGAAGCAGAGGTCGTTGCTCTTTTTGGTTTGGTGGCAATCGACTTTCTTCTGGGTATGGTTTGGTGGCAATCGACTTTCTTCTGGGTATGGTTTGGGGTGTTTCCACAGAGGTGGGTGTTTTCTCTGTGGTTGGTTCATCTGTTTCTTCCAAAATGATTACCTCAGGGGCGGTTGTTGCCTCTGTGGCTTGCTGTTCTGCTTCTGGAGTTTTGGTTTCGTTAGGAGATGATTCAACAGAGATGGGTGTTGTCTCTGTGGTCTTTTGGGTTTGTTGTTGTCGGGTCTGTTCTGGAGGTGCTTGACTCAGAGGTTCTGCGGCTATTGATGGACCTGTAAGTCCTCTGCTTGCAGTTTTCTCTGTAGTTTTCTCCCCCTCAGGATGATCTGATGGACCAGGATGGTCATCATCATCAGAGTCATCCTGACCCTTGTCTGATGTACCCTCTGCTCTGCAGGAAGCATCGGGTTTCTTTGGCATTGTGGCTCCAGCAGCGATCAGTTTCGCGCAGACATCATCACAGAGGCCAAGAAGAGTTGCTAGCTCTGCCTCTGTTTTGAATCTCATCCTTCCTACACTTTCTCTGAAATCTTTGACGAAGTTAGCATTGGCAGTGGTGAAGGAAAGGATGACTTCTGTCACTTGATTAATCACGTTCTGCCCAAGCTCTGTCAGCTGTGCTCTTGTCATGTAGTCTTTGGGTTGCATCAGCATGGTATTTCGCATGGCTTCTTCTTGAACTTTTTGTAGGGCCTTCTGTAGATCTGCAGGAGTGATGCCCGTTGACACTGAAGTCTGTTTGTTCAATTGATCAAGGAATTTGTTGATTGAGTTCTCAATCGAAGGAGTAGTTGTTGCGGCAGAAGTGGTGGATGCAGTAGCAGCAGACTTCATCTGTGAGATGGCAGTTTTCACCTCTGTGGACAGGTTGTCCATTTTGGTGTTTAGGTTTAGCAGTGCCAGTGATGTTGTCTCTGCAAAAGATTTGAAAGAGCTTTGCAACTCTTTCAAGGTTTGGTTCACAGAGGTTTCAAGGGTTTGGAACTCATCCCTTGTAACTTGTGTTCCGGTGGTAACCTCTGGAGGAACACATTCGTCTCCAGAGTGAATCCCTGTTCCTGGGATACCTTCTTTCATTCCTGTTTGTACGTTGAGAATGGAAGGATTTCCTTCTGATCCTTGAGAAGAAACATGAGTTTCAATCCCTACAGAAGTTCTGAGAAGAACATTGTCCAAATCCACTCCAGAGGTGGGTATTGGAATATCCTTCTGTTGACTAGGAGACTTGTCTAGAGTCTCTTTGTCTTTGTGCTCTCTACTTCTCTCTGAAAGAAGTGTGGGTCTTAACAAGTGCGTGGCAGAGGAAACAAATTCCTCTGTTGGGCGTTCTTCTGTGATCTGGGGCAATTGATCACGAACTATAGGTGAGTCTCTTTGAGGAGACTCCCTAGGAATGGATTCCCCGGTTTCTGTGGGCACAGAGGTTGAAAGAGTAACCTCTGGCGGGATGGGTTGGGGTAGGTTCGGGCTGTGCTGCTCTTTTTCAATGACACCTTCTGCAGCTAGACCTGCGGTGTCAGAAATGTGGGTTGCACTGGGAGTTGGTTTTGGTTGTGTGCCTCTATTTATCCAGGCATCTTTTCTTGCTTCTTCCCTAAGTTCTGTGGAAGTTCCTTGCTCTGGTCGTAATTGGTCATACACTTGATGAGATCCAAATAATCTCATGACATGTGGATGATAAAGACCCTTACGTATCCAGACAGCTTCTTCTTCATCTGAATCTGTCTCTAAGATCTCTATTTCTGTCTCCGTTGTTGCTAATCCCTCTTTTTGTACAACTTCGGCCCCTTTTTCTTTCTCTTCTTCCATCATGTTCTCAAAAGCCTCTGTAATTTCACCTCTGTTCAATTCAGCTTCAGTTTGTTCTATTTCTTCTGAAGCTGGGTTTGGACTTCTTCTGTGGACATCCAATCCTTGAATGAAAGGGTTTTGTAAAATAACAGGGGTTTCGGCTGGTTGATTTCTGGGTGTTGTGTCATCTTCTTGCAGATGTGTGTCGATGCCCGAAATGAAGAAATCTTCTTCTGGAGAGTGGTGGTCGAGAGGTTGTGCCGTCCACCCTGCTGTATTTAGGGTGTTGGCAATTTCATGGTTCTGTAAGAAGTCGTTCAGGTCTCCTTGGTGAGCAAATCTATCTGGAGATTGATAGGGTGATTGATACCTTTCTGTAGCCATTTCTTCTTCTGCAACTTCTTCTTCAGCAGTTTCCTCTTCTGCAATGGTTACCAACTTTGTAAGTGATTTACCATGCCTCTTTTTGGTTTTCCTCCTCTTAGGATTTGGTGCCCCTTCTTCTGTTGATTTTGATCTTTTCTTCTTCATTTTGGAGAGGAGGGAGGAGCAGAGGAGCCAATTTCTGTGGCATGAGGAGGTGAGGGTTGATCTTCTGCAGCGCTTGTGGAGGTGCCTTCTGCAGTTTTCCTCTTCTTAGATTTTGGAGTAAATGCAGAGGTTCTTGATGAAGACTTCTTTCCCATTAGTTCTGCACGTTTGGCTATAAAGCTGAGTTGAATAGCCATGTGCTTTGCTAACTTCAGATCCTTTTCTTTTTGAGTGGAAAGAGGTTTTGCTATCATTGTTCCTAGGGGGACACCTAAACGCGGAGGTGTCATAGGACTCGGTTTAGGAGTTCTATGATCGCGTATATACTCTTTCTTAAGGGATTTATTCGATGTGTATTGCAGAAGCTTCTTTGATAGAGGTCTGCAGTGTGAGTAGCCATCAGCATGATCAGTGGGGGTATTCTTGTTCATCGGGAACTGTTTGGGAGTTGGCCCTTCCATTGGCCAATTTTGGATTAGCAGCAGAGGTTCGAACAGTACTCCTAGTATTCTTTGGAATTGCAGAGGTGGTAGAAAGTTGGGATCGTTCTTTTTGACCCTTTTCGAGTTGTTCTTTCTGTCGATGGTGTTTATGATCTCTTGCATCATTATGGTCGCATAATCTAGTGGAAGATCATAGTAAACCCCATACATGATGCTCAAGATTTGATGTGAGCTCTGGTCAATACTGCCTATCTTTCCTGTCAGGCATCTGTTAAGAATCGAGAACAAAGTGTTCCACAGAGGTGGTAATCGGCCTCTGCGGAAGTCATTTCTCTTCCGTAGTTGGGTGTTGTACCCAAGCATTTCCACGAATCGACATAGCTCTTCGTCTGTTGGTTGCTCTGCATAACTCTTCAATCCCAGAAGACCCCTTGTTGGTAGGTTGAATTCAAGTGAGAACATTGTTCTGTTGAACTTGATTTCAAGATGCTCAGATTTATCAGGTCTTGAAATGTACCCTTTGATAAGAGAATCGTCTTTAGCAAATCGACAGCTTTGCCAAAATTGGTTCAAATAGCGGACTGGAATTTTGTTCGGGGTTCTTGATAGTAGAGGGAAGAGGACATGATTCTCCATGATGTTCAGAAGTATGGCATGGGCTTCGCCGAAAGTAGTGGGTGAGGGGACCAAATAGCAGTTGTTGGATTTGATAGGAAGAATGGCTTCGAAATGATCCTTTGTTATAAAGTTTTAAAAGTGAGTCGTCGGAGCAAAGTCTGCTGAGTCCCCGGAATCTTGTTGTTCAATATTTCTTGCAAGGCTGTGGTTTTCAGAATGTTCTGAATGTGCAGGGGAGTGTTCCGGTGAGTTCGCCGGAGAGAGTTCAGAGGATGTAGCTCGAGAAGATGAAGCCATTTGATTTTAAGAATAAGATTTTTGCAAGCTTTTTGCAGGGTTTCGCCGGAGAAGAAGATGAGAGTTTGTAAAAGGTTTTATGTGAGGGTAAGCTTTGTTTTTATAGGATGGTAAAACGGTAGAATTCGAAAGAGTAAAATATATGGCAATGGATTAAAGTTTGGAATCCGCACTCGAGTTTGAGCGGCGGGTTCAACTTTCCAAATAAAAAACGTTCCATGTACGCCCAATGAAAATGGGACACGTAGGCCTTGTCAGAATATGACAGGACGTCGTGCGCGGCCCATTAATGCTAGGCGCGTGAGGTTGATTTTAGCCATATGAGTTTCACTCTCAGTAAAAGTAACCGTTATTACAACAGAGATGCCCAAGTAACAGATTGACAGAGCTTCTGTAGTTTACAGAGGCTCTGTGATCTTGAAAATATTTGATGTTTATCCCTTTTACATATATCTCATTGTTATCATGACTTCTGTGGGGTTCTTCTTTAACCAAAACATTTGTAAAGGCATTGGAGAGGATAAACTCGGATTTTTGTGAAGAAATTTGCTTCGCAGAGGTTTTGTGGCTCTGTTGGAACTTGCAGAAGTTCTGTGAGGGCCAGCAGAAGCTCTATGAGAGAAAAAATCTCATAACAAAAATTTTATTAATATTTTTGATCATCCAATTTTTGATTTGGTTTAAGAGATGTTTTTCGGACATATTTGAAAGTTTGTGTCCGAGAAAATTGTTAAAAAAAACTGTTTGTTCGAGAAGGTCATGGTCTGCGTTTTCGGTTTCCGAGATAACATTCCAAAAGATCGACAGAAGGTTAATTTGTGATCACAGAGCATATTTCCTGCAGAAGCTCTGTTGAGCTCAGCAGAAGCTCTATGACCTTAAATTTCTCCTAATTCGAATTTTGTGAAACTTTTTGAGCTTTTGATTTTTGAAATGTTATTCACAGTATATTTAGGACATATTTGACAATTCTTGTCCTAGAAAATTGTTTTCCAAAAACCTTTTGTGCGAGAGACATACCTTTTGGTTCTTCTTTTCTCGGCAGTGATATCTGACTTCTGTCGATATGGAGTCATCGACATTTTTCTTTGGCTTTCCCTTGAAAGTTTTATCTCTTTAGATCATTTCAGGGTTCCCTTCTGCTCCCCCTTGATCTAATCATCTCTGTAGATCAAGTAATTTCCTTTTGCTCCCCCTTGACCTAATCACCTTTGTAGATCAAGTAATTTCTTTTTGCTCCCCCTTGACCTATGCTTGGATCAAAGAATGATAAGTTTTGCATAGAACATAGGTCATGGTCTTTCAGAGGTTCTGTAGGGTTCGTCAGAGGTTCTGAGTTGACTTACAGAAGCTCTGTGATTTTGAGAACTATTTAAGGTTTTAAGAATTTACATACAGAAGTAGAATCAATCAAAGCAATAAATTAAGCAATGTATTTACTTGTTATTTACAGAAGATAAAGCTATACTTACAGAGGATTTTCATACCATGTTAATCATTCCTAACTTACCCACCAAGAAGTTGAATCTTTTCTCGTCTAATGCTTTGGTGAATAAGTCAGCGAGTTGATATTCTGTGGGCACGAAATGCATTTCGATTGTACCGTATTCAACATGATGTTTCAAGAAATGATACCTTCTATCGATATGCTTGGTTTTTGAGTGTTGCACAGGGTTGGCAGAGATAGCAATAGCACTTTTGGAATCACAGAAGATGGGTATTTTGAACAGAATGTGGCTGTAGTCTTTTAGCTGAGTCTTCATCCATAGAACCTGAGAACAACAGCTAGCGGTAGCAACGTATTCAGCTTCTGCAGTGGATGTGGAGACACAATTCTGCTTCTTGGAGGTCCAACTGACTAGTTTACCACCTAGGAATTGACAACTCCCAGAGGTACTCTTTCTGTCGAGCATGCATCCTCCATAGTCTGAATCTGTATAAGCTTTAAGACTAAAACCAGAGTTCTGTGGATACCAGAGACCAAGATTTTTGGTCCCCTTCAGGTATCTCAAGATTCTTTTTACAGCATCATAATGTGATTTCTTTGGATTAGCTTGATAACGTGCACAAAGACATGTGGCATGCATAATGTCAGGTCTGCTTGCTGTTAAGTATAACAGAGATCCAATCATGCCTCTGTAGAGAGTACATTCTACAGAAATACCATTTGGATCTAAGAAAAACTTATTTCCAGTGGCCATTGGAGTCTTCATTGCAGAGGTATCAGAGAGATTATATTTTAAAAGTATGTCAGAGACATATTTGGCTTGATTTATAAAAATTCCCTCTGAAGATTGTTTGACTTGAAGTCCGAGGAAAAATGTTAATTCTCCCATCATACTCATTTCAAACTCACTCTGCATGAGTTTTTCAAAAAATTTGCACTCTTCTGAATTTGTAGACCCAAAAATTATGTCATCTACGTATATTTGTACAAGCATTATCTCACTATTTTTGCGTTTATAGAATAAGGTAGTATCTGTTGTACCTCTGTTATAGCCATTGACTAGAAGGAAGGTAGAAAGTCGTTCGTACCATACTCTTGGAGCCTGTTTCAGTCCGTATAGAGCCTTTTCAAGGTAGTATACATGCCTTGGAAACTTTGAGCTTTCAAAACCTGGTGGCTGATTTACGTAAACCTCTTCTTGGATTTCACCGTTTAGAAAAGCTGATTTTACGTCCATCTGATAGACTTTAAAACCTCTGTGGGCTGCGAAGGCTAAGAATATTCTTATTGCTTCGAGACGTGCGACAGGGGCAAAAGTCTCATCGTAGTCTATGCCTTCTTCTTGTCTATATCCTTTTGCTACTAATCTTGCTTTGTTTCTGACGACCACTCCATCTTCATCCTTCTTGTTTCTGTAGACCCATTTAGTCCCAATGGCCTGTTTCCCTCTTGGCAGAGGTACTAAAGTCCATACTTTGTTACGCTCAAATTGCAGAAGTTCTTCTTGCATGGCGTCTACCCAGTTTGGATCATCTAGGGCTTCAGAAATCTTCTTTGGTTCTATAACACTAATAAAATTTGTAAAGAAACAAAAATTTGCAGTGGCAGACCTTGTTTTTACTGAGTCAGAAGGTTCTCCAATTATTTGGTTTGGAGGATGGCTTTTTGTCCACTGAGTTGTGCGTGGAAGATGATCATCAATGTCATCAAAACTTTCTTCAAAGGCTTCTTGTGTTTCTTCTTGTGCAGCCTCTGATGTTCTTCGTGCCTTGGTAGTTGATTCTACCGTTTGTGGAATGATTGGTACGAGTGGTGGTGGAGTTTGTTCCTCTGAGGATGTATAGTCTTGGTCCTCGATCCCCTCTGTAATTGGTTCTTCTGTGGTTTGTGCAGCTTCTGTGGTCGTTTTTCTTGATGTTTCATCTTCTGCGCTTTCTTCTGCTTCGGCAATTGCATCTGTAGTATTTATAGAAGAAGATGAAGCATTATTTGGACCAGTTAGAGTCATACCTGTAGGATTTTGTCCGACAGAGGATGGTTCTTCAGAAACTTTGATGGTTCCGACAGAAAGATCAATGTCATTGTGGAACATCTCCAAAAATAGAAGATTCAAATCTTCTTTTGTTCTTGAGATGTCAGAGAATTTCCCTTTAATTCCGAGTTCTGAACTTATTTGCTCAGAAGTCATTTGGAATGAATCATCAAAAGAAACATTGATGCTTTCTACAATCTTGTGAGACTTTGTAAGGAATGTTCTGTAGGCTTTGGAAGTGGCAGAGTATCCAATGAATTTGCCTTCATCTGCTTTTACATCAAACTTTCCTCTTGAATCTCTGTCGTTTAAGACGAAGCATTTACATCCGAATACATGGAAAAATTTGATGTTTGGCCGCCGTTTGTTAAGCAATTCGTAAGGCGTCTTGAGGTGTCTTTTCACAATGGTTGATCGATTTTGAGTATAACACGCAGTAGAAATTGCTTCTGCCCAAAAGTTCATTGATAATCCGCATGCTGACATCATAGTTCTTGCGGCTTCCACAAGTGTTCGATTATTTCTTTCGACAACACCGTTCTGTTGTGGAGTGCGAGCTGCAGAGAAGTTCTGTGATATTCCTTCTGTTGAAAGATAGGCTTCAATGACAGAGTTTTTAAATTCTGTGCCATTGTCACTTCTTAACTTCTGTATTCTGCAATTATAAAGAACTTGGATTCTTTTCATTAGATTTATCAATATATTTGGAACATCTGATTTCTTTCTAACGAATTCAACCCATGTGAAACGCGAATACTCATCAATTAGGACAAGTATGTATTTCTTGCCACCTAGGCTCTGTATGGCAATGGGACCGCAGAGGTCGACATGAAGCATGTACAGAGGTCTAGTGCAAGATACATCTGTTTTTCCTTTGTGGGAAGCTCTTTTGAGTTTTCCCATCTCACAGGCAGAACATAAATGATCCTTATTGAATTTAACATTTGGCAAACCTTTAACTAGATCAAGTTTGACCAGTTTTTCCAATGTGTGAAAATTCAAGTGACAGAACCTGTTGTGCCATAACCAGGCTTCTTCACTTTTGCAGGCAACAAGGCAAACTTTGTCTTTGTTCTTTGAGTTGAAGTTCATTAGATATAGATCACCTATTCTTTCAGCTCGCAGAAGTTCCATACTTGTTTCTTCACTTTGTAGAGAGCAGAAAGTTCTTTTGAACAACACATTGAATCCTGTATCACAAAGTTGACTTACACTGAGTAGGTTGTGCTTAAGGCCATCCACATATGCAACTTTGTATACAGAAACGTCTTCTTTCCTTATGACTCCATAGCCTTTTATGTGTCCTTTCTTGTTGTCTCCAAAAGTCACAGATCCACCATCTTGTGTTTCTTTGTACGTGGATAGTGCACTTCTGTCACCAGTCATGTGCCTTGAGCATCCGGAGTCTAGATACCAGATTGGCACATACTTCTTCTGCAGGACAATCACAGAGATTTAGGTACCCATATCCATATGGGTCCAATTTTGTTAGAGTTTTTCAAGTTTGCCTTGGCATTCTTGAAATACATTTTGTTCTCTGCAGAAGAGTCAGATTGTTTCTTTGTGGGATTTGACTTTTGAATTGTCGTAGAGAGTAAACAGTCTTGACTTGAAAAATGATTATTAAGTTTAGAAATAAGATCAAAGCAATGACAGTATTGAATATGAGATGTAATTTTCTTGAACTTTCATTGAATTTTTTAAACTCAGCCACAGAGGCATTACATTCTTTCTTTACATTAGATTTCCTATTACTAGAAGATCTATGAATACTCGAATGTTGTTTGCAAAAGCTCTGTTTAGGACCTGCCTTCCGTGGGTTGCTTCTGTGGTGAACTTCTTTCATCACTGTCACAGAAGAAAAAGATTTATTAACCTTGGGTTTTGAAAATCTAGAACTTATAGGATCAATAGAGGTCTTCTGTAACTTTTTAAGCTCAGCAGAGGTTTTGATATGTAGATTCAAATTTAGAAAATCTTGGCAGATTGGAATCTCTGTGAGTTTCTCTTTTGTAGAAATAGTTCTGTGAGGAACTTCAGAGGAGAATTTTACATCCTCTGTGTCACAGTGAATTATCCCTGATTTGAAATCAGTCTCTGAGTTGTCAGAGGATGAATCGTCCTCGTATACAGAGGTTGAGTCAATTCTTTCAATAGAGGCTGGATTTTCTGAGCATGTATCGTACGAGCTTTCTTCCTCTGTAGAATAGTTTTCATAGATTGCAGAGGTTTCTAATAAGATTTCTTCAGTGAGAGTTTTATCTATAGAAGATGTACAGAAATTTTCTAAAACGCTTGATTTCCATATTTCCAAAATTTCTTTTTCAATTAAATTTTTAAAGTTTTCTTCTGAAAAAATGGGTTTAAACTTAGGAGCTTCTGCTGATAATTTCTTTTCAACGTTTATCAAACAGACAAAAGCAACCTGTGTTTGGGTCTCTGGTTTACCAAACTTGAAGATACCAATCTGATCTTGTGTTTTCAGATATTTCTTTGGTTTGATACCTCTATTGACAGAGGTTGAGGATGATGAGTCTGTGTTTTCAAACCACACGTTAATCATCTTCTTATGTTTCTTCAAGTAAGGATCCACAGAGATTTTCGCCCTTTTGCTTACAGAGATTAGATTTGGAAAATCTGGTTTGTTCGTTTTTCCAATCACAAATAAAGAGGACAGAGGTTTGTTTCTTTTGCCTTCAACACCTAGGGTGATATCATCATACCCTATACCTCGTCTCCCTATTTGTGAGTTTACTTTTTCATAAACTTTCTGTGCATCTTTATAGTTTTTAAGCAAAACTTCTCTTCTGAGTAAATCTTGCCATAATACCTCTCTTTCTCTTTGAAAGTATTCTTTAAGAGCTCTTATGTCAGTAGTTTCGCTCCTTGAAACTGAAAGTTCTTTTGTTTTATCTTTTAAAGTATTGGTTAATTCAGAAATTTGTTTTTTTAAAGGATCTAGAGTTTTGTTCCAATTCTTTTCTATTCTCTCTTTTTCCTCAAAAATCTTTGCTTTTTCTTGAGTGAGAAGCCGTACTTCTCTCTCATTGAAAGTGAGTCTTTTCTGAATACTTTGATTTATCTCTTTCAGTTCAATTAATTCAATGTTAATTCTAAGTGTATTATCATCTACAGAGGTAATACAAGAGTTGGAATTTGAAGTAGATACCTCAGAGTCAGTGCAGGAGTCGACTTCTGCCATGCCACAGAAGAGGGCATTGGCGGTATGTTCATCGTCAGAAGTAGAGTCTGACTGGAAGTCTTCTGTGTTCTCCTCAGAATGTCCTTTTGCCATTAAGAATTTTTGAGCATAATATTCGGCTTTCTTTTTGTAGAAAGCAGAGTCCCTCTGTGGGCGATTTGATCTGCTTCTGCATTCATTCGCAAAATGGCCTGGTTTTCCGCAGTTAAAACACCCTTGAGGAGTGTTTCCTGTTCGATCATTGGACTTCTGTAGGTCTCCGCCTTTCTCTGATCTACATTCATTTGCATAGTGACCAGGTTTGCCGCACTTGTAGCATTCTTGCTGTGTGTGGCTTACCGAGTCATCTGACCTCTGTCGGTCATTCCCTCTGTAATTTCTATCGCTTGACCTCTGTCGGCCACTTGATTCTTCTCCTCTTCTGTCATCTCTTATGTTGTCTCTTCTGAACTCTTTTGTCAATAGAGCTAAAGATTTAGCTAGTGACGCAAGAGTTATTTCCTTTTCTGCTTGCTCTTCTTCTTCACTGTCAATTATCACCATCTTCTTCTTCTCCTTCTTCTTCTCATCTGTGGCTTTATCATTTCTTGGTCTCTGTGCATCCTCTTTAGTTTTACTAACCAATGCATATGGTGCAATGGTTAGTGTTTTAGCCTGTGCTATCTGAGGTTCTTGTGCGGCTAATGTTCCGTAAAGATCAGAGAGAGTCCAGGTGTCTAGATCCTGATTTGTCTGTAGGGACATAGACAGCTGGAGCCATTCTTCATTTAGACTTTTTAAAAACATGACATTGTTTTCTTCAGAAGTTCTGTCAATGCCTGATTCTGCACTTGTTGATTAGAGAGTTGAATCTGTCGTATGTTGTTTGCAGAGATTCTGTTGCAGAGGCTCTGAATGCATGATATTCATTGATGTACTGTGCTCTTCGGTTTTTTTGTGTTTTAGCACCTCCTTCCAACTGTCTTTCCAGTTCTTTCCACAGATCATGCGCTGTTTCACATGAATCCAAGGATTGAAAGAGTTCGTTGGGTATTCCCATAATTAATGTCCTCTTGGTTTTCTGAGCAACTTCATCTTCTGCTTTATCTTCGGTTGACCACTCCCCTTTTGGCTTTGGTTTTTGATGTTCGGGGATTTCGGCAGATTCAGCAGTAGCAGGTATACGAGGTACTACTGTCATGGGAATAGGAGGAGGATTGTACAGATATTGTACTTGATTTTTTTCAGTGCCCTCGAAAAAATGGACCATTCTTATTTTCCACTGAGGATACTCATCTCGAAGGAGAGTAGGAGGTTTAGTGAGAGAACCAGTAGTAAAGAAATTATTTGTATTTGTCATTTGAAGATTTTAGAAAGAAAGTATGACTAAAGAGTTACTTCGATGAGCTTGAAGATTTTCTGGGTTTAAGCAGTTTCCAGACACAATTTTAAATCTCAATAATATCTATCACGAGTCTTGATAAGTGGATCACTTGATATTGAAAATCAAGGGAAGCTCTGATACCAATTGTTGGATCCCAGATACACTTAATCAAGATTAACAATCTATTAGTGGAGTTTAGAGTTTGATGCGGAAGCGTATTAAACTAACAGATATGTTTGATAGATATTAGAACGCACATATATAAAGAAAACAGTAAAGAATGAAAAGAATTTCTTGAATAGTTACTGTCATTCAATATATAATAACAACACGAAGAACAGATTAATAACTGTTGGTGTGTGTGAGAATATAACACTCAGATATTTGACAATAAAGCTTGAGAGTATTAGTGATTCCTCTTATTTTCGTCCTTAGGAAGATCTCAACATGAGACTTCCTTTTATACTACTCTTAGAAGACTATGAAGTAGGTCACTGTTCCTTTTACGGCATGAATAGTAAACTGGATGGTGTGAACAGTGGACTGGATGGTGTGAGCAGTTGTTTGAGCCATGCGCATTTAATGGAGCAGATGTACTTTTGGTAAATGCATTAAATGGAGCAGACGTCTATTTTGTACCTTGCCCTATTGAGTCCACTCAGAGCTTGACACGTGTTTTGATAGTACTTTTTCATGCAAGTTGATGAACGTATTCAGTAATATCTTCCAAGTCTTCATTGAGGACCACAGAGGCTCTGTAATGAATTACAGAGGTTCTGCGGTCTGGTCCTCTGTGGAGCAGTCTTCGCCGGATTCCGAGTCTTTGGTCTTCTTTGTGCGTATGACAGAGCTTCTGTAGGAAGCCTCTGCTGCTTCTGTAGCTTCTTGACCTTGATTTCTCAGAAAAGTCGGCAGAGCCTCTGTAAGAGGCTTTCTTCACTTAGCCTATTTTTCACTACTTCTAAATACTTCTATGATTAGGAAGATTGAAGCTAACAAAGCCTCCTCTACAAGTTACTTTTATCTTATCCCCTTGCACGTCTCCGTATGATCTGTCAGAACGGACATCCTTTTTGTCCAGAATCGTACAACCAACTCTGATTCTACACTGTTCATCACGCAGCCACTGTTTTGTCGACTGAAGTCAAACCATGCAACCAACCAGCGGCTGCCACATGTAAAGTTGTACTGTTGTGCATTAAATGGATGCAGTATATAAAGGAAACCCTAGTTCAACTCATGAACACCTTCGGCCATTTCCTTCTCCTTGCTGAAACTGTGTGTTAGAATATTTCTCTTTAATATTCTTATTTTCTCTCTATCTTATTTCTAGTGCAAGAAATCTTAGTGATTCTCATAACTTGTTTAGATTAGGTTTATTCTTTAATCTTGTTCCGCAACAAGTTGTAAATTGTTTGATACATATCAATAAACAATTTAGAAAAGTAAAAATCGTGTGTTTGTATTCAACCCCCCCCCCCCCCCCTTCTATAAACTTGTATAACCCCTACGGGACCAACATGCACCTCTGTGGCTTTGCCTACGAGTGCCAGAGGTCCGCCCTGCTGGACTTTGGTCTGGGCTATTTGGCTTTCCTGTGCAGCCAGAGTACCATAGAGATCTGTGAGAGTCCAAGTGTCCAAGTCTTGGTTTGTTTGTAAAGACATGGACAGTTGGAGTCACTCCTTATTTAGGCTCTTGAGGAACATCACGTTGTTTTCTTCTGAGGTTCTGTTGATTCCAAACTTCTTGAATTTATTGATCAAAGAGTTGAATATGTCATACGTGTTCTGCAGATTTTCAGCCGGCAGAGCTTTGAATGCATAATACTCATTTATGCATTGAGCTCTTCTATTTTTCTGAGTCTTGGCTCCACCTTCTAGCTGCTTTTCTAGCTCTTTCCGTAGATCATGGGTTGTTTCACAAGCATCCAAGGTTTGAAAGAGGTCATTTGGTATGACCATTATCAGAAGACGTTTGGCCTTCTTTGCACATTCATATTTTTCCCAATCCTGTGTGGACCATTTATCAATGTCCTTTGGCTTGTCATACTCAGGTACCTTTGGAGTAGTTGGAGTTTCAGGTACTCTTGGCACTGTTACCATGGGAACATAAGGTGGATTGTGAAGGTATGTGATTAAGTCTTTGTCAACACCTTCAAAGAAATGGACCATTCGAATTTTCCATTGTGGGTATTCGTCTCTGGGAAGGGTTGGTGGTTTGTTTAAAGAACCAGCAGTGAAGAAGTTCGTTGCGTTTGCCATTTTTAATGAAAAATGGAGTTTTCAAAAAGAAGCAGAAAACAGAGTAAGGTACAATAACCTTTAATTGATGGAATTGAATTGAAATATGAGTTTGAACTTATAAAGAATTGAACAAAGCACTTGTTGGAAAGATTTTGACAAGATAACATTTCCTATTTAACTGTCAGAATCAAACTGGTTGATAACAACAGAAAACAGGGGTTGTTTTGAAACTAATGAATAAGTCTTAAAATCAATCCTCAAATCTACCAAAAATGAGTCGAGATCATTGTAGAGTGGATCCTTTGATATTGAGAATCAAAGTTTGCTCTGATACCAATTGTTGATCCCACTTAAGACTCAACAATGATGTTTTAAACCAATAACGTATAAAACAGAGTATAAAAGTTTGGATGCGGAAGCGTATACTGGAATGTTTGGTCTAAAACAGTTTGGTAGAAAATACATAAGTAACATAAATAAGACAAGCTAAATAAGATCAAATGAGCTCAATGATTCTTCATTCATTCACCACAGATTACACCAAGAACACCGTAAGGTATGTGTTTTTCTCTCACTAAAAGCTATCTATCTAAGTGATTATGTGTTGTGATTCGTTACCAAAAAAGGTCTGGTAACATTCTCTATTTATACTAAAGACAAGGGGACAAGATGTACAAGAGACATGATCGTGGAACGCATTCTGGTACACGATAAGTTTGTGCGTCGTTGATAGTACTCTGTAAAAGTTGCAGCCTCTCAGAAGATGAATGTAGAGGAACGTGCCTTGTACTATTTGATCTTCAGAATCTTGGTACAACAGAGGCACGTGAGTTGCACACTTGTCTTTGTCTTCAAGAGCCTTGATCTTCAACTTCAGTCTTCAGTTCCACAGAGGCTCTGTGGTCTTGATCTTTGTCTTGGACTTGTTCTTCGGATGTTGATCGGCATAGGCTCTGAGGTCTAGGTGTATCTGGCAGAGGCTTCTGCCAGAGTTGTCCTTAGCCTATTTTTCAAAACTTCTAAAAGTTGTTCTATTGGAGCTAATAGCCATGAAAGCGATCCGTGGCCTTGAAGCCAGGGTGGAAAAACTTGGGGCCGCCCCAGCCTCAACCTTAGTGATTGCTGGCCAAGAAGACAGGAACACTATTGCTGCTGCTGCCACTAAGCAAAAATCTCCTCCCCATGTTGATGATGACAAAGAGGGGGAGAATGGCAAATGCGATAAAGAAGACCGTCCTCATACTAAGGGGGAAGGAAACAAAGAAGACCTCCCTCAAGCTGAGGGGGAGGTTAAGGAAACCCAAACTCCTCCTTCTTCTTCCACTCACAATGTAACTTTCAATATTCCCTCTGATGAGGAAGAAGAAGAAGAAGAGGAGGAGGATGTTGAAGAAGTGGAGATCTTCGATGAACCCTCCAAGGATGAGGGCGCTGATGACGACGACGACGACGATGATGATGATGATGATGATGATGATGATGATGATGAATCAGGTCTCTGGTTCAAGCCTACATCCATCAGCGATCCTATCCTCAAGGGTGTTACCATCAATGAAGCTGGGGGAAGGACCGAAAAGACTTCCACAAAGAAATCTTCCCATGGAAAGCAGAAGGAGATCGCTGCTACTAGGAATCTGAAGATTTTCTTTGCTAATTAGAGGGAGCAACCTTCTCAGCTATGCCTCTCTATCATCCCATACTCTGCTTCTACTCACTCTCACCTAAAGCCCCTCCTATACACTTAACCATTTTTCTATCTTTTCTTCCCTCAAACCTAACTCTTTTCATTTGTATTCAGCCAGTTCTCTCCCCTGCTTAAGGGACAAGATGAACAACAAATAATCCCAGCAAAAACTGTTGAAGACCCTCCAATAATTCAGTCTCAGTGATAGAGACTGATGAACAACAGATGGAAGAGGAAACATTGCTGAGTCACCCAAATCGACCCTCACGACCAATTCAAAGGTCTGAGGATGAAGAACAGAGAAGAAGATCAACAATGATTCAAGACCTAGAGAGTCAGCGCCTCCGAGTCCCACCTCAACCAGGTCTTGAATTCCTAACCCCGGAAGAGCTAGAAGAATACATCAGAGCTGAACAACTACTCACTGCATGCCAAAAAGAACGCACAATTTACCCTTAAGGTAGCGCAAAGCTCAGTCTCTGATATGAAGCTGAAAAGACATCCGATCATGGTTCTGGAACATCTCCTAAAAATGTTGAGAAAGAAGTCCGCAAAGAAATAGCCGTCAGTGATTCGATGTTGGAATGGTGCAGAGACAAGGTCGATCACAGATACCACCCAAGTCGAATCATTACTGTGAACCTGAAAGGAAAAACAACAAAGAAGTCAGTGATGGTGGAAATCACAATCATTAGAGAGAACGGTTACTCGCAAAAAATCTTCATGTCAAAGTTGGAGCTCTTCGGCTTTGATGAATGGCTAGAAATAAAGAGTGTTATCCAAAATTCCAAGTCCAAGTTCAAATAACAAGTAGAGAAGTGCTTGAACGTGCACATCAACAAAGTTTCATCAAGTATGGATTTGCCTCCTCCTCCAGATCTTCTTCAGAATCAGGGACCATCACCATCAAAGAGAAAGCGAGCCTCAACCTCTGGTGAGCCTGCCCATAGAAATGAAACTGGTATTGAATTTTCATGGGAAGAAGTGCTTGGACATCCACCTGATTTTTCAGCTTTAAACTTATCACTGCCACTAGGTGGACCTTTCAAACCTGGCCAAGTGATAAGTGACCCTTATGGTAGCATCTTCTCTGACTGGGATGGTAAAATATGCTTTCAATGATTCTCAGAGATCCCTATTTGCCCACTCCAACAACTCAACGATCTAGTCCACTGGTGCAATCAATCAAGACCAGGACTCTTTCTTAAAATCCATATCCTCAGTGAAGCAAAACTCAGAAGGCAACAAGAAGAGATGGTACCTGACTGGATGATCCTTGAAACTGACTCATTTGACGAAAAGCTCTTTAAGGATGAACCTCTATAGCTGATAGATTCCTCTCTTGTAATCCTTTGTAGTTTATCAGTAATCTTTTAGTACTTGTAGTTTTTTTTCACTTGTACTTGTAACTTTTAATTTCCCTTATAATCCTTTTACGAAATTTAATGAAAGTTTTAGTGAAAGTACTTTACTCCATCAGTACTAGAAAAGATCCCTGAAAATAGTAAATGGGACACGTATCTATGAGTCCTTTTTATCCTTATGTTTTTATACTTAGCAATTTTCTTATGTTGCTTTGTCATCATCAAATAGGGGGAGATTGTTGATCCCAACTCTCTCAGTGATTTGATGACGACCCTTAGAATAACTTAGTGAAAATTACAATTAATATTTGTATGTATAAGTGTTTCACCATCAACGATAACATACTGAGTTTGTTTAGTATCGCTGAAGTTATCCATTGTTTTAATATTCTATCCTCAGCGATAAATGTTCCATCAGTGATAACATGAGTTTGTTCACTTATCACTGATGATCGCTGATAGTTTAAAATTTAAACAATGTTGATTGTAATCCCCAAAGATAAGTTTCCAGACAAAGAGTTCATCGCTGACATCGAAGACAAAGCTGATGAACAAGTGACAAATCTACTAATGATCTGATGCGGACATCAGTGCAACCAAGACAAGTCCACACACGTGACATATCAAGAAGAAGACTTCAGCGATAGCTGACTTACATCAGCTCTTCCCTGATGGAAGATCTACTCAGCGATAGCTGATCATGAAGCTTCTACTTTATGATATGTTTGTCATATCTCCTTACACACATCGTATGGTTTGTCAGAAGAGACATGCTTTTGTCCAAGATCGTACAACCACTCTACCACTACACTGTTCACCATACGGCCCAAAGCATGTCTTTCTAAAAGTCAGCATCATACATCCAACCGTATGCCGACACGTGTAAAGTCCTCCTGCCATGCGTTTAATGCAGTGGGTATAAATAGGAGAAATGCCCCTTCAGTTTGAAGGTGGTCTTCCTTGAACTACTTAGTGCATAGAAAAACTCTCTGATTTATCTATACCCTCTTTTCTCTCTATTCTTGTGCAAGAACACTTAGCGATTCTCAAGTTTGTTTAGATTATGTTTTACTTAATCTTATTCCGCAACAAACTGTAAATTGTATTTGATTTATCAATAAACAATTTAAAAAACCAAAAAGTTGTGTTTGTATTCAACCCCCCTTCTACAAACTATTATACTTGTATAACCCCTTCGGGACAAACAACTTTCGCAAGCACAATCGCTCAGATTGTACCGTCATCTTCCCTGGCTCAGCGAGAGTGCTATGCGATTTTGCCTCTGAGCACTTTTGCTGGCATAATCGCCAAGGTGCTTCAAACCCCGAAATTTTTAATTTTCTCACACGAAACCCCCTCGATTCTCTTAGGGATCAAAGGTAATGATTTCTTGGCACAAATTTACAACTTAGAAGCTATAGAAGTGCACAAGGTGATTCTTACTTACCGAAAATTCGGGTGTTACAACTAAGAACAATCTAAAGTGCAGTTTGAGCTCATCACCACCAAAGTCTTGTTTTAGCTCTCCCACGGAAGAGTATAATATCGATAAATCCGCAACAAAGGATTTAACTCAGCTACGTAAAAGTGAACGAGGCAACATTCCATGACACTGATTCGACATTGAGAGAGGATAACTCATCAATGGTCCTGTTCGCTAGTGATCCAACTACCATAGGAGAAACAATGAGAAGGGACGAATGGATGAAAGCTATGAAAGATGAATTAAATTCCATCCAACGTAATCAGACATGGTAATTTTTGGACCTTCCCGTTGGAAAAAACACGATTGGATTGAAATGGATTTTTAAAACAAAGTTCTTGCTCAACGAAAGCATTTATAATCACAAAGAAAGATTGGTAGCTAGTGGGTACACTCAGAAACAAGGTGTAGATTACAATGAAGCATTTTCTCTAGTCGCACGTTTGGAGGCGGTTCGTATGATTTTAGCCTTGGATCCCTAAAAACAATGCAAAGTGCATAAAATCGATGGAAAATCAACGTTTCTAAACGATGATCTACATGATGAAGTATATGTAGATCAACCTCCGGGCTTTGAAGACCTGAACAAATCAACTAGAGGTTTGAGACTAAAGAAGTCTTTATAGGGGCTCAAACAGGCCCCATGATCTTGGGAAAGCAAGATAGACGAGTTTAGTTGTAGGGAGGGATTTGAACGAAACATGAATGAACCAACCTTATATGTCAAAAGGCAAGGTACACATGATCTATTAATAGTATATCTTTAAGTCAATGACATGATTTTACTAGTTCCCCGAGTCAACTTATATCAAACTTCAAGAACTCTATGAAGTTGATGTTTGAGATGTCAGATTTAGGAGAACTTCACTACTTCTTGGGCCTTGAAGTGAAGCAAACAAGTAAAGGTATATTTATTTCTCAAAGTAAATACATAGAAGATACTTTGAAAAAGGTACAACATGACACTGCCACACTAGCAAAGCCAACATGTGCCCAGGGTGATCCTGAGCACACCCTGAAAGCCCAAACTCATATACAATATACAGTGAAAGTAGGTTTTTTTCCTTGTAAAACTACAATCCCACTAGACCACCCTCTTAATCTGTTTATAAATTGTTTTAGAGGGCCGTCAATGATATTGGTTTTATTAATATAGTATAATAGAGGTGGGTTCAAACGAGGAGCTTACCTATTTACGAGAACGCGAGGAGCATTCTCAGCCACACAATTCTCAACCACGTAATTATAGCGGTAGCTTGTTCCACCACGTGCGCCACATTCAAAAAGTGATTTTTAATTTGAAATTTACACTTTCAACCCCTATTATTAGTTACTTACTTTACTTTATACCTTTTACTTTTCTAATTTTAATTTTACACATTCATCATATTAACACATATAATTGTTTATTAACTAAAATACGTTAAAAAATATCTTTTAATTTTAACAAGTTACACCATTGTAATCGTCTCTTCGATACCTTCGAAATGAGCCTAATATTGAATATTTTTTTATTTTATTATTTTATTATATATCATATATATACTACATAATTTTTTTTAATATTTACAATTCATACACTTATAGTTTTGATGAGATTTTTGTTAGGAACACCTATCAAATCATATATGATTAGGAAACAATAGTAAATCATATGTAATCTATAAGACTGTTATCTGATATCATTAGTTATTAATCATATATGATCTTGTTTTACATTCTGATATCGATTAGTTATTAATCATATGTGATTTTATTTTAGTTGGTAAATCATATGTGATCTATAAGACTGTTATCTGATATCACTAGTTATTAATCATATATGATCTTATTTACAATCTGATGTCACTTAATTATTAATCATATGTGATTTTGTTTTGGTAAATCATATGTGATCATATATGATATTGTTTTACAATCTGATGTCACTTAGTTATTAATCATATGTGATTTTGTTTTAGTAATTAAATCATGTGTGATCATATCTTGTTTTACAATCCGATATCACTTAGTTATTAATCATATGTGATTGTGTTTTAGTAAATCATATGTGATCATATATGATATTGTTTTACAATCTGATATCACTTAGTTATTAATCATATGTGATTTTGTTTTAAGTCGCGACTTTGGTTGCGACTTAAAGTGGAGGGAAAAATCGCATAATCATATTTGATTTTGTACGTGAATCATATATGATTTTATACATAGCGGTTGTTTTCTTGTTTTCATAAATAGTTAGCGTTCTCATATGAACTCACCTCTTGTCAACTAAATATCAATCAAAAATTTACATAAAATGACGATTTTAAATAGTTAAAAAAATCTAAGAAATTGTAAATAAAAGGATAATTTTTAGCAAACTATTTTAAAGTTATTAATTGCGTAAATGCGAAATAATTTCGATTAACACCAAATTTGATTATATGGATGGATGATTAGAGCGAAAAAAATAAATAATGCAAAAAAATTCAGTTATTCACCCTTACCATTTAATTCCCTTAATAAATCAAATGGTTGGTTGAGAATGCTCATCGCGTTCTCGTAAATAGGTAAGCTCATCGTTTGAACCTTTCTCTATATAGATTAATATTAATAACTAAGTGATATCAGAATGTAAAACAAGATCATATATGATTAATAACTAGTGATATTAGATAACAGTCTTATAGATCACATATGATTTACTATTGTTTCCTAATCACATATGATTTACTATTGTTTCCTAATCACATATGATTTGATAGGTGTTCCTAACAAACATTTCATCAAAACTATAAGGGTATGAATTATAAATATTATAAATATTTTTATCTAGTTTATATGATATATAATAAAATAATTAAATCAAAAAATATTCAATATTAGGTTCATTTCGAAGGTATCGAAGAGACGATTACAATAGTGTAACTTGTTAAAATTAAAACGTATTTTTTAACATATTTTAGTTAATAAACGATTATATGTGTTAATATGATGAAGGTGTAAAATTAAAATTAGAAAAGTAAAAGGTATAAAGTAAATTAAGTAACTAATTATAGGGGTTGAAATTGTAAATTTCAAATTATAAATAAAAAAAATGTGGCGCACGAAAGGCCGTGGAAAGCTTCGAATGAATTTGTATTAAACTTCTAATTAGTGGTTGAGAATGCTCCTCGCATTCTCGTAAATAGGTAAGCTCCTTGTTTGAACCTTTCTCTAGTATAATATATATATATATATATATACACTACTATTAATATAAAATATATACTGTACATACTAAATTTCTAACAAAATCTGTTTTAGTTTATATTTACCGTAATAAATAACCCTTTTCTCAAATAAGCAACAAGTTTTAAAGAATTCTATTAAATGTGAAAAAGCTTCAAATTTTTTAAATCAATGAAACAAAGTTTTCTATTTATTGTAAAGTTGATGACTTGAATGTCAAACTTTTTGTTCACTATATCGTAACTCTTTCGTAAACGTGTATCCACATCAAGATCAATAGATTACTGGTCAACATGGTTACAAAATAGAAATAGTCAAAATTTATTACAACGATTGAGGAAAAAACTCTTGGTTACACTAAATAAGAATAAAACCAAAGTTTTTTTTTTCATATAGATACACTTTGCCTTATTTAAAAGGACCACCCTTAATAATTTTCTGACTCCAAGAATGAGATTTAAACACGTGTGTTCCACTTTATACATGTCTATTATACACAAAAATTCTATCAAACATAGAACAAGAATCTTGTTCAAATATGTCTTATACAATGTACGAAACACATCTTAGCTAGTGGATGTTGTATGTCCGATTAGGGCTGTAAACGAACCGAACGAACATGAACAGAGGTTTGTTCATGTTCGTTCGTTTAACTTAACCGAACAAACGAACGGACACGAACGATAAACAAATCAAGACCAGGACTCTTTCTTAAAATCCATATCCTCAGTGAAGCAAAACTCAGAAGGCAACAAGAAGAGATGGTACCTGACTGGATGATCCTTGAAACTGACTCATTTGACGAAAAGCTCTTTAAGGATGAACCTCTATAGCTGATAGATTCCTCTCTTGTAATCCTTTGTAGTTTATCAGTAATCTTTTAGTACTTGTAGTTTTTTTTCACTTGTACTTGTAACTTTTAATTTCCCTTATAATCCTTTTACGAAATTTAATGAAAGTTTTAGTGAAAATACTTTACTCCATCAGTACTAGAAAAGATCCCTGAAAACAGTAAATGGGACACGTATCTATGAGTCCTTTTTATCCTTATGTTTTTATACTTAGCAATTTTCTTATGTTGCTTTGTCATCATCAAATAGGGGGAGATTGTTGATCCCAACTCTCTCAGTGATTTGATGACGACCCTTAGAATAACTTAGTGAAAATTACAATTAATATTTGTATGTATAAGTGTTTCACCATCAACGATAACATACTGAGTTTGTTCAGTATCGCTGAAGTTATCCATTGTTTTAATATTCTATCCTCAGCGATAAATGTTCCATCAGTGATAACATGAGTTTGTTCACTTATCACTGATGATCGCTGATAGTTTAAAATTTAAACAATGTTGATTGTAATCCCCAAAGATAAGTTTCCAGACAAAGAGTTCATCGCTGACATCGAAGACAAAGCTGATGAACAAGTGACAAATCTACTAATGATCTGATGCGGACATCAGTGCAACCAAGACAAGTCCACACACGTGACATATCAAGAAGAAGACTTCAGCGATAGCTGACTTACATCAGCTCTTCCCTGATGGAAGATCTACTCAGCGATAGCTGATCATGAAGCTTCTACTTTATGATATGTTTGTCATATCTCCTTACACACATCGTATGGTTTGTCAGAAGAGACATGCTTTTGTCCAAGATCGTACAACCACTCTGCCACTACACTGTTCACCATACGGCCCAAAGCATGTCTTTCTAAAAGTCAGCATCATACATCCAACCGTATGCCGACACGTGTAAAGTCCTCCTGCCATGCGTTTAATGCAGTGGGTATAAATAGGAGAAATGCCCCTTCAGTTTGAAGGTGGTCTTCCTTGAACTACTTAGTGCATAGAAAAACTCTCTGATTTATCTATACCCTCTTTTCTCTCTATTCTTGTGCAAGAACACTTAGCGATTCTCAAGTTTGTTTAGATTATGTTTTACTTAATCTTATTCCGCAACAAACTGTAAATTGTATTTGATTTATCAATAAACAATTTAAAAAACCAAAAAGTTGTGTTTGTATTCAACCCCCCTTCTACAAACTATTATACTTGTATAACCCCTTCGGGACAAACAACTTTCGCAAGCACAATCGCTCAGATTGTACCGTCATCTTCCCTGGCTCAGCGAGAGTGCTATGCGATTTTGCCTCTGAGCACTTTTGCTGGCATAATCGCCAAGGTGCTTCAAACCCCGAAATTTTTAATTTTCTCACACGAAACCCCCTCGATTCTCTTAGGGATCAAAGGTAATGATTTCTTGGCACAAATTTACAACTTAGAAGCTATAGAAGTGCACAATGTGATTCTTACTTACCGAAAATTCGGGTGTTACAACTAAGAACAATCTAAAGTGCAGTTTGAGCTCATCACCACCAAAGTCTTGTTTTAGCTCTCCCACGGAAGAGTATAATATCGATAAATCCGCAACAAAGGATTTAACTCAGCTACGTAAAAGTGAACGAGGCAACATTCCATGACACTGATTCGACATTGAGAGAGGATAACTCATCAATGGTCTTGTTCGCTAGTGATCCAACTACCATAGGAGAAACAATGAGAAGGGACGAATGGATGAAAGCTATGAAAGATGAATTAAATTCCATCCAACGTAATCAGACATGGTAATTTTTGGACCTTCCCGTTGGAAAAAACACGATTGGATTGAAATGGATTTTTAAAACAAAGTTCTTGCCCAACGAAAGCATTTATAATCACAAAGAAAGATTGGTAGCTAGTGGGTACACTCAGAAACAAGGTGTAGATTACAATGAAGCATTTTCTCTAGTCGCACGTTTGGAGGCGGTTCGTATGATTTTAGCCTTGGATCCCTAAAAACAATGCAAAGTGCATAAAATCGATGGAAAATCAACGTTTCTAAACGATGATCTACATGATGAAGTATATGTAGATCAACCTCCGGGCTTTGAAGACCTGAACAAATCAACTAGAGGTTTGAGACTAAAGAAGTCTTTATAGGGGCTCAAACAGGCCCCATGATCTTGGGAAAGCAAGATAGACGAGTTTAGTTGTAGGGAGGGATTTGAACGAAACATGAATGAACCAACCTTATATGTCAAAAGGCAAGGTACACATGATCTATTAATAGTATATCTTTAAGTCAATGACATGATTTTACTAGTTCCCCGAGTCAACTTATATCAAACTTCAAGAACTCTATGAAGTTGATGTTTGAGATGTCAGATTTAGGAGAACTTCACTACTTCTTGGGCCTTGAAGTGAAGCAAACAAGTAAAGGTATATTTATTTCTCAAAGTAAATACATAGAAGATACTTTGAAAAAGGTACAACATGACACTGCCACACTAGCAAAGCCAACATGTGCCCAGGGTGATCCTGAGCACACCCTGAAAGCCCAAACTCATATACAATATACAGTGAAAGTAGGTTTTTTTCCTTGTAAAACTACAATCCCACTAGACCACCCTCTTAATCTGTTTATAAATTGTTTTAGAGGGCCGTCAATGATATTGGTTTTATTAATATAGTATAATAGAGGTGGGTTCAAACGAGGAGCTTACCTATTTACGAGAACGCGAGGAGCATTCTCAGCCACACAATTCTCAACCACGTAATTATAGCGGTAGCTTGTTCCACCACGTGCGCCACATTCAAAAAGTGATTTTTAATTTGAAATTTACACTTTCAACCCCTATTATTAGTTACTTACTTTACTTTATACCTTTTACTTTTCTAATTTTAATTTTACACATTCATCATATTAACACATATAATTGTTTATTAACTAAAATACGTTAAAAAAATATCTTTTAATTTTAACAAGTTACACCATTGTAATCGTCTCTTCGATACCTTCGAAATGAGCCTAATATTGAATATTTTTTTATTTAATTATTTTATTATATATCATATATATACTACATAATTTTTTTTAATATTTACAATTCATACACTTATAGTTTTGATGAGATTTTTGTTAGGAACATCTATCAAATCATATATGATTAGGAAACAATAGTAAATCATATGTAATCTATAAGACTGTTATCTGATATCATTAGTTATTAATCATATATGATCTTGTTTTACATTCTGATATCGATTAGTTATTAATCATATGTGATTTTATTTTAGTTGGTAAATCATATGTGATCTATAAGACTGTTATCTGATATCACTAGTTATTAATCATATATGATCTTATTTACAATCTGATGTCACTTAATTATTAATCATATGTGATTTTGTTTTGGTAAATCATATGTGATCATATATGATATTGTTTTACAATCTGATGTCACTTAGTTATTAATCATATGTGATTTTGTTTTAGTAATTAAATCATGTGTGATCATATCTTGTTTTACAATCCGATATCACTTAGTTATTAATCATATGTGATTGTGTTTTAGTAAATCATATGTGATCATATATAATATTGTTTTACAATCTGATATCACTTAGTTATTAATCATATGTGATTTTGTTTTAAGTCGCGACTTTGGTTGCGACTTAAAGTGGAGGGAAAAATCGCATAATCATATTTGATTTTGTACGTGAATCATATATGATTTTATACATAGCGGTTGTTTTCTTGTTTTCATAAATAGTTAGCGTTCTCATATGAACTCACCTCTTGTCAACTAAATATCAATCAAAAATTTACATAAAATGACGATTTTAAATAGTTAAAAAAATCTAAGAAATTGTAAATAAAAGGATAATTTTTAGCAAACTATTTTAAAGTTATTAATTGCGTAAATGCGAAATAATTTCGATTAACACCAAATTTGATTATATGGATGGATGATTAGAGCGAAGAAAATAAATAATGCAAAAAAATTCAGTTATTCACCCTTACCATTTAATTCCCTTAATAAATCAAATGGTTGGTTGAGAATGCTCATCGCGTTCTCGTAAATAGGTAAGCTCATCGTTTGAACCTTTCTCTATATAGATTAATATTAATAACTAAGTGATATCAGAATGTAAAACAAGATCATATATGATTAATAACTAGTGATATTAGATAACAGTCTTATAGATCACATATGATTTACTATTGTTTCCTAATCACATATGATTTACTATTGTTTCCTAATCACATATGATTTGATAGGTGTTCCTAACAAACATTTCATCAAAACTATAAGGGTATGAATTATAAATATTATAAATATTTTTATCTAGTTTATATGATATATAATAAAATAATTAAATCAAAAAATATTCAATATTAGGTTCATTTCGAAGGTATCGAAGAGACGATTACAATAGTGTAACTTGTTAAAATTAAAACGTATTTTTTAACATATTTTAGTTAATAAACGATTATATGTGTTAATATGATGAAGGTGTAAAATTAAAATTAGAAAAGTAAAAGGTATAAAGTAAATTAAGTAACTAATTATAGGGGTTGAAATTGTAAATTTCAAATTATAAATAAAAAAAATGTGGCGCACGAAAGGCCGTGGAAAGCTTCGAATGAATTTGTATTAAACTTCTAATTAGTGGTTGAGAATGCTCCTCGCATTCTCGTAAATAGGTAAGCTCCTTGTTTGAACCTTTCTCTAGTATAATATATATATATATATATATATATACACTACTATTAATATAAAATATATACTGTACATACTAAATTTCTAACAAAATCTGTTTTAGTTTATATTTACCGTAATAAATAACCCTTTTCTCAAATAAGCAACAAGTTTTAAAGAATTCTATTAAATGTGAAAAAGCTTCAAATTTTTTAAATCAATGAAACAAAGTTTTCTATTTATTGTAAAGTTGATGACTTGAATGTCAAACTTTTTGTTCACTATATCGTAACTCTTTCGTAAACGTGTATCCACATCAAGATCAATAGATTACTGGTCAACATGGTTACAAAATAGAAATAGTCAAAATTTATTACAACGATTGAGGAAAAAACTCTTGGTTACACTAAATAAGAATAAAACCAAAGTTTTTTTTTTCATATAGATACACTTTGCCTTATTTAAAAGGACCACCCTTAATAATTTTCTGACTCCAAGAATGAGATTTAAACACGTGTGTTCCACTTTATACATGTCTATTATACACAAAAATTCTATCAAACATAGAACAAGAATCTTGTTCAAATATGTCTTATACAATGTACGAAACACATCTTAGCTAGTGGATGTTGTATGTCCGATTAGGGCTGTAAACGAACCGAACGAACATGAACAGAGGTTTGTTCATGTTCGTTCGTTTAACTTAACCGAACAAACGAACGGACACGAACGATAAACAAACGAGATTTTTTGTGTTCATGTTCGTTCGTTAAGAATTTTTGTTTGTTCGTGTTCGTTTATGTTCGTTCATTATGAGTTAAACGAATGTAAACGAATGTAAACGAACGAACTTAAATGAACATAAACGAACGTAAACGAACGACTTTAAATAAACATAAATGAACGAACTTAAATGAACATAAACGAAAGAACTCAAATGAACAAAAAACAATCACCATATTCATCATTTCGTTCGTAAAAAATACCTTAACAAAATGAAAAACCGGGTTAACTTAGAAGGTATAAAAAATAAATTCTAAAAGATTAATTTACTTGATGATTATACATATTAATTTCATATTATATAATTATGTTTATATATATAAACAAGCATAAACGAACATAAATGAATATAAACGAACGTAAACGAACATTAACGAACATAAATGAACGAACGTTCACGAACATAAATGAACGAACGAGACCATTGTTCATATTCGTTCATTTAACTAAACGAACAAAAAAACGTGTTCATGTTCGTTCATTTATTAAATAAACGAACATAAACGAACTTCCCGCCTAATGGTTTACGAACGATTCGCTGAACGTTCGGTTACAGCCCTATGTCCGATTGTTCTCGAGAATAGTACCCCTGTTTTTCAATGTTTCCATTCTTTATTTCTCTTGGTTGTGTGCTTAGTTTTGGTTAAACATGGAATGTCGTTTTTAATATATATTTAAGAGTAAACTCAAATTTTGGTCCATGTAGTTTATAGAAATCTTTGAAAGTAGTCTCCATTATTTAGTAAGTCTAGATATTGTCCTCGTAATTCTCATTTTGCTCTGAAAGTGGTCTCTCATCACTAACTCTGTTAACTTTCTCCTAATCACGTTAACTTGTTTTTTTAGCTCCGTTAACTTTCTCCTATATATATATATATTAAAAATACTATAATTTTCCAATAATATTATTTTATATAAATAATATTTTATTTTTTTGATCGACCTCGTCTAACGTTTTTATATTAAAAATATATAAATAATATATACTTATTAAAATTATATAATTAATAAATTTAATGTTTACAATTACTATTTCATGTTTAAATTAAAATCTGTTTCCATTTTTAAATCTAATGTTTCATGAAAATTTTAATGTTTTTATTAGTTTTTAAGAAAATTGAAAAAAAAATAATAAAACTGGGAAATGTCTATGTTTAACCGGAGAAAGTTAACGTAGTTAGGAGAATGTTAACAAAGTTAGTAATAAGGAACCACTTTTAAAATAAAATAAAATAAACGTCACAAAGACAATTTCTAGACCTACTAAACCACAAAAATCACTTTATAAACCAGTCACCCAAATTAATTAGAGTTTACTCGTAATTTAACAATTGCTTCATGCATGGATGTTTTGATTCCTTGGAATACGATTCCTTTTATTTTTGAATACTTTCATACTAGTATTTATTACTATTATAATATAGTATAGTATAATCTCATTGTTTTTCTTTCAATTCATACATAAACTATGAAATATGTTTGCGAAATATCAGTCCATTGCCTTGGGATATTACATGATTGTAAATTTAACAATTGCTTCACTTTTTTCAACTTCTTTTCAAGAATGGGAACACAAATTTAATATTTATATAACAACACAAAGGAATATAAGCAAAATATAAAAAAGCATGAGAATAGATTTGGGTCTTTTATTTATTTAGATGTATTTAATTATATTAGTTCATGGTTAATTAGAAAAAGGTTATATTACATGATGATTGTAATTTTGCTCTAGTTCTTTGGTGTTCAAGGACTCTCGTCTTTCTTTTGGGTGTATTGGTCTCTTTTGGTTCTGCAAACGACCTCTCGTTAGAACTCTGTTTGTTGCTTTTGTTGGTTGCTAATATATTTGCTTGCCTTTCAAAAGAAATTGAAAATAAATAAATAGGTCTTTCTTTATAGTTTTAAAACAAAATATTTCTTTGATTCATGTTTCTACCGAATATTACATAAATCACATATGATTTTGTATGCACATACATTGCTTTGTGCAAACGAAATGTATAAATTTTGATTATCATAATAATTTTGAATAAAATAAATTATACTAAAAACGATCTACCATAGTACGTGTATGGTTCTTTCAAGGGTATCAAAATCATGATCATATGCGATTAATCTAAAAGAGTTAAGAGTACTAGTGTTTGATATAATTTACATTCATCACACATAATCCTATAAATATATATCATACAATACAACTAATATACAATACAAGTGTTATTGTATGTAATCATGTGTTAATCACATATGATTATAAATATCACATTAGTTCTTTATAAAAGTTTGAAAATACAAATTAAATAATAACCAGAAAAATCATGTTAATATAAATATCAAATTTATAATATTTTTAATAAATGATAATCATATTTAAAATAATATAAATTACACCTATTTAAATTAAAAGAAAAAAAATACAATTGTAACCTCTTGTATATATGCACTTGCTTTTGATGTTCATATGAAGTTAAAAATTGGCAACATAATCACAGCTATGGGATGGATGAGATGATGCATCGAATATTTTCTTATACCAATTAAATTAGGTTAAAGCTTTCTAAAGCACATTAATTAGATTTTGATCATATTAAGTTGTTGTTGGACAGACACACGATCATATCTATGTTCAACTTTAATATGATATATACAAAACCAACATATGTTCATTGGTTTTTCAAAAGACTCAGATCACGTCATAATTGGTTTTATGCTTAGGGAAAAATGCATATGGATTTAAAGAAGCTTGTCTTGATTCTTATCACTCATTTACTATAGTCATATTTTCTTCTTCTTTCTAACAAACACTCAATTTCTTTCTAATTTGTATCTATTTTACATGTTAAACAAGTCAGCAGTTTACCGAACATCAGTTAGTTTTGATTTGACACTTTATGATCATGTTATCAATGACTACACTATAATTTGACTAACCTTGACATCCGTGGAAGTCGTATTTTAGTTGATTCACAGAGATCGTGATATAGCAGTCTTGTAATAGCCTAACAAAAACAATAAGGTATTAATAAGAACTTGCAAATATGTCAAAATAAACGGTTCTTATTAAAATACAAACCCAAAAAAAGATATTTAGCTTTTTACGTTATCGAACAAAAACTTATACAAAAACAAAATAATTTTTTTTAAATATTCTTTTTCCAAAATATAAAATGTATCGTTTAACTTAACTATATACTAAAAATGAATGGAGTTGGTGAACATATAAAATAGGACCACTACCACAAAGCATGATAATTTTAGGGTTTGGGCATGTCCCTTAGTTTCTTATCCATCATGATTTCATTTGGGCATTTGGTGTTTCCCCCACCACTCCCTTAAAATATCTATTTAGATACTTACAAATAAATGTATTAGTATTACAAAAATAAGTGTCAATCATGAAAAGTTTGGATATAGTTATTATCTGTATTATTGGCCGTTAATTTTTTATTTATTTATTTGAGTAAACCATAAATTTGGTCTTTGTAACTTCTTGAATGTAACAGTTTTCCTCCCTCTAGTTTCGAAATTATAGTTTTGCCATTGTAGTATGCAAAAACGACCGGATTTGGTCGTTGTCTAACGGCCGTTAAAGCAATCCGGTAAGTAAGGGGCTTTTAGTATTTTTACTAGCATCTCATTTTTCTTTGATAAATAAATAAATATGTAAATTACAAAGACCAAAAATGTAACTTACTCTATATACACACACTGTAAACCTAACTCCTTACTCACTTTGCCGACAGAATGGACCAACTCCCCCACCTTCGTCGTCTTCCAACATAACTCCACCCCTACTTTGCCGCCAGGGATGTCCATGACAACTCCAGTCCCTCCTCCTCACCGCTACCTACCTCATATGTTCCTCCGTCGTGCTGGATTCTTCCAATCCAGTTCGTCATCTCATGTCTACGACTCCAGGGTTCGTCAATGGACCCAATACAATGTGTTCCATCATTCCCTGGGTGAAAATTATCTGCAATTGATCTTTGTATTTCGAGACTCGAGAGCCCTTCTCAGTGGTAGGCTTTGTTCTAAATAGCAGAAAATGGGAGAGATCGGAAGTGGGTTTGCCTAAAGAACTCATGTTTGCCCGATTGGCGACAGGGAGTGGTGGCGGAGAAGTGGAAAATATGTTGTTTATATTTAGGGGAATTGGGAGAAACAAGATATCAAGACAATGAAATAATGGAAACTGGATGAAAATAAAAGGAAATGGATGGAAGTAGAAAGCATATAAGATATGATGTGCAGGAAATTTGGGCCAATTTGCTTCCATTATTCGAACACATCTATTGTTTTAGGCATCATAGTATGCTATGTGTTTGTTGTTATACTTGGCCAGAGGTTTTGTATAACATAGTGTCAAAGGACATGCCATTGGGAGCCAAAATTACCTTCTCTCCCCAAAAAATTGAGTTGTGGTTTCAAGTGGTTTTCTTTTGCTCCTGAGCTCTATGATGTTGTTTAGCTAATTGCTTCCGGTTCCAGATTATAAGTTTGACATGGATGTTTGTATTAGTGTCATATTTTCATGTTGTATCAAAGTTGAAGGACCTTTTGTGTAGCTTTCATATCTAGGTATAATTAGCCTAGCTGAACTCTTTATTGTGTAACTCTCTTTGTGTTAGTGTCATACTGTTTGATTCTCTTTAAAGATTCAGTATCTAGCAAATTTTTGAAGATGTCTAGAGATTTGTTAAGTATGGGATCGAAATCGAAACCTCCAGTTCTTCAAACCGACGAATATCCTCAATGGAAAAAGAGGATGATTCAGTTCTTGAACAATCAGAACAGAGATCTTATGAAGTCAATCACCAATGGACCTCACAGACCATTCATTGAGACTGAGCCTGTTGCAGCTACAGCCACAACTCCTTACATTGCACCGAGAAGAATTTACAAGGACCATCAGTATTTTAATGAAAACGATAAGGAGTTGATGGTGATTGATGAACAAGTTTGACATATCTGACTATGGCAATTCCCAACGATATCTACAACCGTGTAGATAGTCGAGATTCAGCGAAGGAAATTTGGGATGAACTGGAAAGGCAACTAGAAGGTTCACAAAAGTCTTTGAGGACCAAAAGGAATCAAAGCATAAATGCTTACGAAGGTTTTAAAGCTAAAGAGGGTGAGTCATTAAGGGGTTCCTATAACAGATACAACATCATTCTAAATGATCTGAGGAGGAATGGAGTTGATAAATCAGAGTCAGAAATCAACTATAAGTTTGTGAAGAACCTCCTTCCTGAATGGGATTCTTACTCAGTGCAACTACAGATGTCAAGAGATGTGGACGATGAAAAACTTAGTGACATCTATAGTATCCTCAGTCAACATGAGGACAAAGTGAAAGAGCTAAGGGACAAAAACAAGACGGTGGAAGAATACTTAGCTTTATTGAGTGAACACAAGAAAAGTGGGGGGGGGGGGGGGGGGGTAAAGGCAAAGGCACTGATTTCTGACATAAGCAAGATGATTAAAAGTTTTGATGATGAAGGAAATGAGAGTTCTGGAGATGAAATTTCTGATTTTGCGGAGAAGTTAGCCTTGCTTACCAACAAATTTCAGAAAATGTTTAGTAGAAAGAAATTCTACTCAAAGAGCAAACCTGAATACAACAAGGCTGATAAATATAAGAAGTTTGATAATAGGAAGAAAGAGAAAGAGGAGAAAGAGGATGAAAAGGAAGAGAGAAAGGAGAAAGATTAGAAGAAGGAAAGAGATGAAAAGAGTTGTTATAACTGTGGAAAGCCTGGTCACTTTGCTAGAGAGTGTAATCATAAGAAGGTGAAGACCTTTGAATACTATCAAAGAAAAGCACATCTAGCAAAAGATAAGAATAGTGGAAAGCCAATTAATGCTGAAGAGGAGATTTGGCTAGAAGACTCCTCAGACGAAGAGGAAGCGCACTTTACAGAAGTAAAGTATAGCTTGATGGCCAATATTGATAAGGAAGACCAGGACTCCAAGGTACAATCTCTTTCTTTTTTCGATGAATCTGATAATGATGCTCAAACTGAATATTATGAAAATGAAGAAATGCTGAACTTGATATCTGAACTGGACAAAATGAAAAAGGAATTTGACAAAGTTCAAAAGAACTTTGAAATTGAGAAAAGTTCACTGTTGAGATATCAAGACGAAGCACTTCTTTATAAATGTTTGGCCGAAGATAGGGAAAAAGAAAAAGAAGTCATCAAACATTAAAAATCAAGAACCCGAATCTAAAATTTATGAGTTGAAGAAGGAAATGAGAATTACAAGTGATGAAAACATGGGTTTAAAGTTTAAACTCAGAGTTATTTCTGAAGAAAGAACAGAAGCTTATGCAAAGATCAAGCAACTTGAAGATTTAAACCTTAAAAGAGGTCAAACTGAGCAAACTCTGAAATTATTAACTAGCAACCCAAAAGATACAAGATTGTATAATCCAAAGATGTGGCTAGGTTTGTCTGATATTGGGGTTTTAAAGAAAGCACCTGAAAATCTTTACACAATTGAAAAATTGGGTGAAGGTTTAAAGGAAACTATAACAAAAGAAATACCTCCTATATCAGAATATTTTGTTAAATTTGAATGTCCAACTCCAATTTTCTGATAAAGAGAATGATAAGATGGAGAAAGGTTCTGATGAAAAACCTAGATTCAACACGACAAATTTTAAATACGATGAATTAAATTCCAGTTATAAAACCAAAAAGGTTGAACTAACTGAATTTAATTTATTATTTTCAAATGAATCTAAGGATAAAATTTCAGATTCTCAAAACAAAGAACCTAACTCTGTCAAGTCTGAATCTTGTGATGAAAAGGAGTCGAACATACAAGAAGATTCAATTAAAAAGGAGTTTGTTCAAGAGACTAATTCTGAATTTCCTGATCTGGATTCTGCATTGATTAAAATTGTTGATTCAGAAAATCACATTTCTGAGTTAAAATTGCAAGTTGAAAAATTAGAGGATGATAATGAAAATATTGGGATGGATTTGGATCATAGTCTAAAAGTCAATATTGATCTTTGGATTGAGATTCGACATCTTGAATCCCAAATATTTGAATTGTCAAAATCTAAAGATTAAAATTTTAACGAAAACAGTTCTAAACAATGCAAATCTGAAGATCAGAAGAAATCTTCTAAGGTGTTGATTGAGGTAGTTAAAGCTTCTTCTGAAAAACATGCTGACTCTGAAATGTTTGACTTAAACGATCCAATAAATTTCAAATTTGTAGATTTTGATAGTCCTATTGATGAAGAATCTTTACCAAAAATCCAAAAGGAGTTTAGCATATTTAAAGAGGTGAATCTTCTGGAACTAAAACTGATTCATTTTCTGATAATCTTACAAGTTCTAAGAAATGTTCACAATCATCTTGTAAATCTAATGTTACTTCTTCTTCATTCTCAGAAATGGATGAGGAAAAGCTCGTTGATCTGAAGAAGCATAGTGACAATAGCAAGAATAGAAATTCCAATGTTGAGAAATGTATTGCTCTCAATAAAAATTGTATGCATTCCTGCAATGTTTACAATGCAAGTGTCAATAAAAATTCCGAAATTTCAGATTTTAAACTGTTGACACAAGCAAAAAAAAGAATACATTGCGCTCACTGTTGGGACAACTATTTCATGTTAAATCGCAAAGCTTCTAAGGACAAAAAGTTTACAAATATTAACACTTCGAATTCTTCTTCTAAATCTTCAGCAAATAAATCAGCCAGAATGTTCGGTTTTGGGCTAAAGAAAGAAATTAAATCAGTTTAAGTGAATATGGTTTGGAAATGGATTCCTAAAAATGAAGTTAAGAAACCAAGTTCACAAAAGGAACTAAAATTTAAAGGAAAAAATCAAGGTTCCTCAACTGAAATTAATAAACTGATTCGTACTAACAACAAAGGACCCATACTTGTAACGTCCCAAAAATTACAAGGAAATTTAAATTTTCTAAAACATATATTCCATTATAAAACAACCACAATTTAATAAACCGTAACTCAATTAAAGTTAATGCCGTCAACTCAAACAGTCAAAAGAAGTTATGCAACGAAAATATTATAAATAAATCTAAAAGTTTAAAAGTGTAAATTCCAACAATTCTCGGCGCCCGCGCTTTGTGTGTGTACCGTCAAGCCCGACTGCCGCTCGCACCTGAAATCACAACATATTGGGAAAGGGTAAGCTAAACGCTTAGTGAGTCCTACCACACACGCAGGTAGCAACCCCACGTATATCGCTCCTACTCGCAAGTAGGTAACACCACTATCACCACGAATATAAACCACATAATAATTAACGTATAAATACAAGCTCAGTCCCACCGAGCCCTCGGTCCCACCGAGTACACACAAATATGTTGATACAAGCTCAGTCCCACCGAGCCCTCGGTCCCACCGAGTACACAAAAATATGTTGATACAAGTTCAGTCCCACCGAGCCCTCGGTCCCACCGAGTACACAAAAATATGTTGATACAAGCTCAGTCCCACCGAGCCCTCGGTCCCACCGAGCCCCTCAGTCCTACCGAGGTGTACACAAATTACATACCATTCACATAATAATTCAACAATCACAACTATTTATCACATCCCAACTAGTCCACGTAAACACGTAATAACACGTAATAGCACGTAACACAAAATAACGTTACACATGAAATTCCTAACTACGCGGTGAGAGAACTCACATCGAATGCGCGCCTAGCTCACAAACAATAGTCCAAGCTCCACAATCCAAAATCACTTCCCAACACCTAAACGAACGTTAAAATGTATTAACGCAAGACCCGGACCCTAAAACACGACGCCCGCTTAAACCGTCACTAAAACTATTTTCCGTTCTCGCCAAATAGGTCTGTTCGGGACCTGTTTCGACCCCTTTAAACCCAGAAAATTCCCAATATTATTTCATGGTTAGAAAGTACTCAGAGATAGGGTTTCAAGGACATATTATACGCCTCCTAACGATTTTTATACGATTTTATATGAATTTTCAAAGAATGGAACGCGAAACTGTCGGGTCCAGACCTGCTGTAAAAACAGCCAATTTACGCCTAGCTAGAGGCCGAACCCGACTTTCGCTAAAACACGAAAAACGTGCCCGACACAGAATGTGAACCGTGGGAACCAGTTTCGCCTCAATCCGAGTTACGACGGAAAAGTTATGGTCGAAATACGAACTGGACAGAATCCTAATATTCACAAGAAATGACGATTTATAAAACGGTTTAAGGTTTAACGATAGCGATTTAGGGTTCCGCCAAGGCGGTTTAGGATTCCGTCAAGGCGGTATAGGGTTGGGCCGTGGCCACCACCCACTGCCACCCCCGGCAGTGGGGCACGGCGACGGCGGCGGCACTCCGGCGACCACCGTAATCGCACCCACAAAACTCGTACCACACCCACCTACCTACACGACCACACCGCCGCACACAGCTACACCCTCGCACCACCACCACCGTGGGGAGGGAGAACCACTGCTGTCACCGCCGGCAGCGGCCTAGGCCACCCGCGGCGGTGGCGGTTGCTTTGCGGCCGGCGACGGGAAACGAAAAGGGAAAGACGAAAAGAGACTTACCTCACGACGATAATGAGACCACAACCGTAACGCGATCCCGGCTTCCTCCTGCTCGCCGTTTCCTCCTCTCTCTCGCTCTCTCCTCCTCGCTCACTCTCTCTCTCCGGCGGAAAAACCACGGCGACGTGCGGTGGTTTTTGGGGTGGCACGGCCGACGCAGCAGCAGGTAAAAGGAAAGGGAAGGGGTAGGGTTTTTCTTTTCTTAAATCTTGCTTGGGACGAAATTAGAACGAGGAGGGAGGGGTCGGTTTTCTTTAAGGCCGATCCCATGCAAAGTTTGCCACATAACCACTTTTAGTCCCTCATTTTCCCACTCCTTACCATTTGAATAGAGTTATTCCAATATTAACATTTTTGGTCAACCGAGCCTAACCCCCGTTAAAAAGTTCACTAAGAGAGAAAAATATTAAAACAATAAAATAATTAGATAAAAATTCATGCCGGGACACGGGCTTTACAATACTGATATGGGTACCTAAGATGCAATAATCTGTGATTTTCAGGATCGTCATGTGTGGGTCATAGATTCGGGAGCTTCAAGACAGATGACAGAGTACAAGCATTTACTACAGGATTTTACTGTACATCCTGGCGGATCGGTTGGTTTTGGTAATAATTCGAAAGGATATGTTCGAGGTCACGGAACGTTAAAGAATGACTCAATTTCTGTGGAAAAGGTCTTGTATGTGGAGGGTTTAAGACATAACCTATTTAGCATTAGTCAGTTTGCGACAAGGATTGTAAGGTAATTTTTTACAAGAAGTTATGTCATGTTGTGGATGAAAAAGGTTCAGAAATCTTCAGAGCAAATCAATGCGGAGATCTTTACATAACCGACTTTGCGACTCTAGTTGCTTCGAAACAAGTTTGTCTCGTTTCAAAAGAATCTTTAGAAGAATGTTGGTTGTGGTATAGAAGATTATCTCATCAAATTTTCAGAAGCATCAACAAACCGAGGATTGATGGACTGGTTTCAGGGCTTCCAAATTTGAAGATTGACAAAGTATCAGTCTGTCCAGCTTGTAAAATGGGTAAAATGAAACATGTTTCTCACAAGTCTAAAACTCTGTCCAACTGCATATGGATCTTTGTGGCCCATTGAGAACTCAATCAATGGGTGGAAAGAAATATATCTTGGTTATGATTGATGAGTACTCGTGTTACACTTGGTTGGAGTTTCTATGTCTCAAATCTGAAGCACCAGAGCTGATCATCAAATTCATAAAGAAGATTCAGATTCTTTTACAACGTTCAGTTCAAAAGATAAGAAGCGATAACGGAACAGAGTTCAAGAATGCCACTTTACAGTCTTTTCTTGATTCAGTTGGAATTTCGCATAACTTCTCTGCACCAATGACTCATCAACAAAATGGAGTGGTTGAGAGAAAGAACAGAACGCTCGTAGAAGCAGCTCGGACTATGTTTGCTTATTCGGGACTTCCACCAAACATGTGGGCTGAAGCAATATCAACATCATGCTTAACACAAAACAAGAATATTATAAACAAACGTTTAAATAAAACTGCATATGAGATTATTAATAATCGCCAACCTAATATAAAAATTTTGCGTGTATTTGGTTGCAAATGTTTTATGCTCAAAGACAGACAAAATCTTACAAAGTTTCAAGTCAAAGATGACGAAGGAATCTTTCTTGGTTATTCCTTAACATCCAAAGCATACAGGATCTACATTAAACGAACGAAGTCGGTCATTGAAAGCATTAATGTGACATTTGATGAGAATGTTACATTGACTTCTGGACAACACGGTTCAGGGCTCGGACTTCAACCTGAAGCTTCTACACAACAAGGAGTAGAACCTGCACAAAAATAGTCATCTAATTCGGTTTTAAATAATAATAATAATTCTGATTTAGATTTACTGTTCTATGATACGTTTATGGATATTTCTGCAGATATGGAATCACCTTCTATATCCGTAAATGCAAATATACCACAGACGAGTGTTAATATCTTTGGTGCTTCTGAAGCGAACGGTGTTAATACATCAAGTGCTATAGACGTACATCTGACTAAGTCTACACCTGTTATAGTTTCTGAACCATCTTCTCCAAATGAAGACCTGGTTTCTAAGAAACCATCATCGGATGTCTCTACGCCTGAATCAATAGCACCTGAGGTTGAAATGCCAACACCGACTCAAATTCCTTCAGCTGAATCGACAGAAGATATACTTGATGTCATAGATGAATATGATGTTTCCAACACTCGTGCTGATATTCAAACTCTCCCGAGCACACTCAAATGGACAAAGGCACATCCTCCTGCTAACATCATTGGTGACATCAAGGATGGTGTAAAGACAAGATATGCTACAACAAACGAGTGTTTGTATGTAAACTTTCTAAGCTCGCTTGAACCCAAGAAAGTATCCGAAGCATTAGAAGATCCAGGCTGGATTAATGCGATGCAAGAAGAGTTGAATGAATTTAAGCGCAACGAGGTATGGCATTTGGTGAAGCGTCCTAAGGACAATACCATCATCAGTACAAAATGGGTCTTTAGGAACAAGAAGGATGAAGCGGGAATAATTGTTAGAAATAAAGCCAGATTGGTCGCAAAAGGTTACAATCAGCAAGAAGGCATCGATTATGACGAAACCTACGCATCAGTGGCACGGATTGAAGCCATTAGGATTTTTCTCGCATATGCCGCTCACAAAAACATGAAGGTCTTCCAGATGGATGTAAAGTCTGCATTTCTGAATGGGGTTTTTCATGAAGAAGTGTATGTGAGTCAGCCCGAAGGCTTTGTAGATCCAAAGTTCCTAAACCATGTCTATGTCTTGGACAAAGCCCTTTACGGACTTAAACAAGCTCCACAGGCATGGTATGAAACTCTAACAATTCACTTGCTTGAATCCGGTTACACCAAAGGTACTATCAACACAACTCTTTTTCTTAAGAAGAAATGTGATGATTTATTACTTGTACAGATTTATGTTGATGTCATTATCTTTGGTTCTACAAACCCTAAAATGTGTGTTGATTTTTAAAATGTCATGAAAACACGATTTCAAATGAGCATGATGGGGGAATTAAATGTTTTTCTTGGTTTACAAGTAACACAATCAAAAGAGGGCATTTTTATAAATCAATCTAAATACATAAATGACATGCTCAAAAAGTTTGATTTAAATTCTTCCTCCGTCATGAAAACACCAACTGTTCGGCTTTTGGACGCTGATATTTCTGCTAAATCAGTTGATCAAAATCTATACCGTAGCATGATTGGTTCTTTATTATATCTCATGGCGAGTAGACCAGAAATAATGTTCGCAACATCATTCTGTGCTCGTTTTCAAGCAAATCCTAAAGAATCACACCTGATTGCTGTTAAGCGGATCCTTCGGTATCTCAAAGGCACAAGAAATTAGGGCCTTTGGTATCCAAAGGATTCGGGGTTTGAGCTAATAGCTTTCACAGATGCAGATCATGCCGGAAACAGGTTGGACAGGAAAAACACATCTGGTGCACGTCAATTCTTAGGGGATAAGCTTGTGAGTTGGTCTTCCAAGAAGCAAAATTGCGTGTCAACATCTACTGCGGAAGCGGAATATGTCACTGTGGCTAGTTGTTCCTCTCAAGTGTTGTGGATGAAGACTCAGCTGCAAGATTATGGATACGTCATCAACAAGATCCCAATATATTGCGACTCCAAGAGTGCAATAGCAATTACGGCAAATCCTGTTCAACATTCCAAAACAAAGCACATCGATGTCAGGTACCATTTCATAAAAGATCATGTGGAAAAAGGAACCATTGAAATGCATTTTGTGCCTACTGAAGTAGAACTTGCTGACTTATTCACAAAATCTTTAGATGAAAAAGGTTTAACTTTTTAATTAGCAAACTAGGAATGTTGAACACTTAGGCATTTTTCTGATCTCTTTAACACATTGAGGGGGAGTGTGTGTGTGTTTGTTTATTTAAATGTTTTCTATTTTTGAGGGGGAGCAAGGATATCTAAAAGAGATACACTAACAATTCTGGACTCATGTTCAATGAGTACCAAGGTTTTCATCTGTACTTGCAGATTTATCTGATGTTGAGACAACTGGATATGCATCTTTCAAGGGGGAGTAAGATGGCATAAGTCTGTAAGTATGTTCTATATTAGTATTTTCTATAAAAAAAAATTGAGAGAGAAGGAACATGTTGTCAAGGGAAAAGAGCTTAAAATGTTTTAACCTGATGAGAGATTTTTGAAAGTTTGATTTTTCTGAAAAAAATGAATTTTTTTGAGATAAACACTAACTTTTCGCATCCTCAAGGATACGAGAAGTGGACTTTTCGCATCCACAAGGATACGATAAGTGAACTACTCGCATCCTCAAGGATACGAGAAGTGCACTACTCGCATCCTCAAGGATACGAGAAGTGAACTACTCGCATCCTTAAGGATACGAGAAGTGAACTTCTCGCATCCCTTTGGTTACGAGAAGTAAGTGTTCTCAATCATGGTCAATGCGAGAAGTTTTTCTTGGTTTCAATGTGATACGAAAAGTTTTCTCACATGGAACTTCTCGCATCCTTGTTCATGCAAGAAGTTCAGATGAACAGTGCCATGTCATTTTTCTAACATGTATTTTTTTTACTGTTTACACAAAGTGGGGTCCTCTAAAATCGTGCCACGTGCCAAATTCATATGAGGGTATAAATTCAAATTTTCAAATCTTTGTTCCCACTTTTCATTTGCAAACTTAAACGAATTGTCCATTGTTGCTACTGTTCATCTTCCTCAACACTTCATCAACTTGCTTTATTCGAATCTTTCATTTCAGGTAACCATTCTTTTTTATTATTGTTTCTTTAGTTTCGTAATTCCAATCTGATTGTTTCTATCCAAATGATTTTTTTTATTGTCATTGTATGGTATGCTAATTTGTTCGAAATCAATCTCAAATAACTATTCATCTCTGTGTTCATGTGGGTCTGTTAAATTTTCTCGATTTAGAATTTCATATGTTAAATTATTGGTCGATTCTTACTGGGTTTTGTATTTCGAATCTCTCTGTGTGCTTTGTGTGCTTCAAATTTCAATTTTTTTAATCAATTTTGGATCTGGGTTGTTTCAATGTTGCGAAAAGTTCATCAAGTTTAACTCATGCGAAAAGTTTTTAGACTGAAAAGTTTTCTAAGGGAAGAATTCGCATCGGTCTTAGATGTCTAGAATTCGCATCGTTCTTTAGGGTCAACAACTCGTATCCTTTGGGTTATGAGAAGCTTATAACTCGCATCTTCTCATTAAGAGAAGTTCAATACTCGCATCTTCTTTTATTCATAAAGTTCAGAACTCGCATCTTACTGTTGCGAGTTGTTCAGAACTCGCATCCTAGTGTTGCGAGTAGTTCAGAACTCGCATCCTTCGTCTTGCGAGAAGCCCAAAACTCGTATTCTTCTTCATACGAGTTCTTTGGTATGTTTTTCATGTTTGTTGCGAGTTGTTCATGAGTCTATGTGTGTTGCGGGTTCTATACTTAGAAAATTTTCAGAATTCTTTTTCAAAAGTGATTTTTGCCAAATTTATCTGTTTCAAAACAACAGTTCACATGGCTGAAAATCAAGAGCAACAAAGCAGAGTACAAGGTTTTGGTGAACATGAACCAATTATCCCTGAAGCAACAACAGAAATTCCACTTCCATCCACACGATCTGTACATCCATCATACACCGGAGGAAATCCAGACTATGCCATCATTTATCCTTCAAATTATGTTGAAATCAAGTTCAACAATCATCATGTGGACTTCGATCATATAAACATACATCCATTGGTCAAAGAAGTGCTGAGAAATCACCCGCTAGCATTTGCATTGACACACACTGTTAATGTACCAATGCTATATTTGCAGCAACCTTGGAAAACCATTACATTCACCATGGACAACCGAAGGCCAATGTTTGAGATTCAGATCGATGAGTTCCTTACAAAGTTGGATTATCACAGGCTAAGGCTAGTACTGAAGCTACCCGGGCCTAACTCAAGACCTGGAAAGACAGAATTTGATCTGTATCCAATTGAGTTAGAAGTTTTTGAAGGGATTAAAGCCATGGGATATATTGGTGATCTAAATCAAGTCAAGGATTTCAACAAAGGAAATTTGCCACTTGTTTATTACGCGATCTTCTCTGTCATCAACAAATGCTTGACTTCAAAGCACTCCGGTATTGATAATGCAAGTCTAAGCATTCTGAAGCTATTTCACGCGGTAGTGTATGATCTACATTTAGATTATGCAGCTGTCATATGGAATGAGCTTTAACATAAGGTAGAAGACAGAGAGAAAAAGAAAGGCAAACCATATGTACCTTACATGCGGTTTTTACAAATCATCGTACATAGCATGTCGAGGTCAAACAGAGATATTCCACGAAGGTTGAACCATCCTTCCGTTCCTGAAAAATCAATGCAATATCTTCAAAAGCAAAAGCAGAGCTTCCACTATGAAATGCAGTTACCGGAAGGGTTCCTCGGATACGCTAATCAGTACGCTGAGAGTATTATAGAATATAGAGAGTCTATGGTCCGGCCAAAACCAGAGGGACCTACCCCAGACTCAACCGCTAGGAGAGAGGCGTCATTGTGGGTTCAGGATGCAAGGGCTACTGAACGGGGAGCGCTGAGGGAAAATTCTGAGAGGAGAACTAGTGGGGGTCGGATATCTGAATCTGAAGGTACATGGTTGTCGTCTCCGGACACACAATTAGACAACCGTGTAGTCCAATCCACCGAGGAGTTGATTCCCAGACATGTTGGGACAGCTGCTTCAGCTGGGGTTCTTGGACCATCTGATGATGATTCAGATTCTGACAATGCGTCTGATTCAGCGTAGGAACAGGAAAATCAAGATGATGATGATAATGATGATAGTGATGGTGATGATCAGGATGGAAATGATGATGATGGTGCTGATGAGGAAAATGTTTTTGGGAATGTAGCTGATATTCTGACTTTTTCACGTATGACTACTTCAGCTGATATTTCTTTGGAACATATCAACATTGATGATATGCCGGAAATGACTCATCTAAATAATGAGACCATGGGAGTTATAAGGAGAACCGAGGGAGTTACAGTCGAAAATTTATGTGAGCCTGCGAGAGAGAATGAAGAAAAAAATATGGAGAGTGTGAGTGCTACCATGACCTACTATACCAGACGGGCAACCACATCCACCACCAGATCTCATGTGTTGGGATCAGGTGTTGAAAAAGACGTTAGTCGCCCAATAACGCATTCGCACACCTCAACCAGCTATTCGACTTCCTCTCAACAGAAAACCGTCTCATTTTCTCACGGGGCTTTAGCACGTAATCTATCCACCTCTCACTTGGAGAGTTCGGGTATGGAAACAGAGAGACACCCTCCCCGGTCCTCGACCTTTATTTCTACACATATATCGATTCTAGAGCCAGTTACTGAATTGTTATCTTCCTTGGCTAGGACACTTTTTGTTTCTACTGACGGGAGTCTTAGTGCCCCGTCCGGAACGCTCGGAGTAATTCCTAGTATAGGATTACAAGGATTGAACGGAAGTCCTACCAGCGCTAACATTAATCCAACGCTGAACGTAGGCCACACAGTTGATTCAACTGCTGTGTCAATGGGTAACCTAAGTGGTCCCGATGGTGATCTCCCAGTCTTTGTGACAGGGAATGTGCTCGACGGCGCCTTAAAGGCTATTGAGGAAAGATTGATTACGGAGAAACAAAGAGTTAAGTACTTGTTGAAAGGGAAAGGGCCGTTGATTGAAGAGCCCGAATTACCTCTACCTCCACCTCCAGTTACACCAGCTCAAGTGACTCCACTAGATTTATCAGTTGATGAGATAAAGGATTTGTTTTATGCTAAACTGCTTTCCATTAGCCCTGACGATCACCAAAGCAAGAATCTATTATCCTTACTTGAAAATTTCAAATCGAGACCTCTACCACCTCCATCTACACCTACACCTACACCTATACCTATACCTACATCCAGTTCTGTAACGTCCACGGAGTTTAATTCTTTCAAGTCAGAGGTTGTCCAGAACCTAAGTGATATGACGACAACTATGGATGAATTGGCAAAGCAAGTGGCTATTCTGAATCAAAGTTGTAAGTCTCAAGCCCAAGGAACTAAAAGAAGACATGATCCGGATCCTGATGATCATGATCATGAGGGGGAGAGAAGCAAGAAACAGAAATATGATTCATAAACTGAGAGTATGGGTAAAACTTTATCCACTACAGAAGTTATTCAGATGTTTGAATCTGGAGCAATGGGCGAAGAAAGTGGAAAGCAGATTGTTCTGTATGTGGATCCAAATGTAGAACCGACGGTTGAAAAGCCTGAGGTAAATGAGGAGGAGATAAGGGAGGTCGTTGATAGTTTTGTGGAAGTTATGGAAATTGTGGATATCAGTTATGACGATGAAGCTGATGTAAATGAAAGTGAGTATGACAAGTATTGAAGAATAAATGAAGAGACATAAATGTTGCTTATGATTACAGATGGGTCTGTTGAGCAAGTAGTTGAATTTAGTAAAGAAGAAGTTGACTTCCTTACTGAAATCAATGGGCCAAAACACCCGAAGACATAGTCGTTAGCCCCATACACTCACCTAAACCCATATCCAGTACCTTGATGTCATCTCAACGTGAAACAACACCTTTAACTTTCAACCTTAGCCAACCAAGCACAACTCAAACCACTATCCCATCTCCTGAACAAACCATTCCTGTACATGATTCTCCACCAACATCTGAACCATTCTTTGAAGATATTAAACCTGAAATATCTGAACCATCTTTTGTACCACCTATTAACCCTTCACATGATCAAGCTGGTCCCTCTAATCCTTCCACATCCGATCAACTAGGTCTGTCTTCTTCCAGAAACCAAAGGCTATCTGAACTGGAACAGAAACAAAGAACCTTATATCTGAGAACACCTTTTCTGGAGGAGACTGAAAGAAGACTGTTTGTTCATCGAATCAGAAGGTTGAATCCCTATGCTGTGTTGGGGATTACTAATTAGTCGCAGGAATACAAGTTTGAGTACATCTACTTCTTGGGGGCCAAATGTCAGAAAGAAAGATTTGTGAAAAGAAAGAAGTTGATTGTTACAATCAAGGAGGTGACAACAAATTTATTTTACAAGATGTGGTATCCAACATTTGTAGTTTAGAGGCAAGACTGCAGAAATTACTCATTTACCGAAGCTGATTTTTGTCACTTAACCATTGAAGACTTTGAAACCATGTACCATTACTTCAGAGATCTTCAGATCAGAAAAGAGAATGTGATCTTAGCCCTAAATGCCATAAAGAGGTTTTTGAGAAGGCGTATTCTGTACACTCAGTGTGATGACTTTCAGATGGAAATGAAGAGTGATCAACCTATGGTGAATCTGATAAGGCCTAGTCAAGAGATGAGAGGATTGATGAGAATGCCTTTATATGCAGTGATTGGTGAACCTGAGTTTGGAGTTGTATTCAGAAATGATAGAGGGGAGAAGATATTCATACAAATCAGTGAATTAGCTAAGTACTCAGATTGTACACTGAAGGTTGTCAGACTGCAGCTTGAACATAGGCTTAAGAGACATGATGAAGAAATAAAAGTTTCTTAGATGTCTACACCAACTAGAATTCTTCTGGTTAGAGCTATCAACGAGATAGATGAAAGACTCAAATTCAGAATGGCCATGAGAAGAACTGAAACATATCTTGGGGTCCGTAGAAGAAGACCGTTCCTGCCTTGATAACTAAGGGGGAGATTGTTAGATCATTATTGTGGTTATCAAGACAGTATTACTCTACATGTAACTTCCAAGTATGAGGCATAGACTTGTCATGCCCTACTATATAAGGAAGATCCTTTAGTATCAATTGTAAGATTTTGTGTCATTTGTACTTTTACTCTCAATATATGAATGACTATTTCTCTCTCTAGACTCTCTCTACATTTGTGATTATACTTTGCTAGATTGAGGGAACAACAATTGTAGATTCTCTCTATACAAACCTTTGACACAATTATCAATATAAAGATGGAGTCTTGATCTTGAATTCTATTGTTATATACTTGTTTTCTGGTATCACATGTGGTATCAGAGCAAGCAAATCCATACACAAATATGCTGAATCAGTGAAATGTTTGACAATTTTTTGGATATTTTCAATTTTTCGGCAGTAAATCTTGTTCTTGAGGTTTTAATTTGAATTTTGGGTAGAAGTTAGTACAGACTTGTGTGAATTAGTTAGTATTGAGGTTATGTGTAATCCTTTTGGCTTGGATTACAGGTTTTGATCAAGTTTTTAAGGATTTTGAGCATTTTGGTTCGAAAAAGTGAGGTTACTGTTTTAGGATCAAAGTGATGATTCTTGTGATCTTTTGATAGTGTTTCCTTCGTTAAATCTGTTGAGAATCACCTCGCAAAGAACCCTACCAATTTTTAGATAATTTGGACATGTTTTGAATCAAAATCATACTTAGAATTTTTTTCAGTTCGTGTTCATAGTTATCGCCCAAAACGAAATCTTCAAACATTCAAAGTTATCGCACAAAGCGTGTGTTCATCCTTATCGCCCAACTCTTGAGCGATAAGAGTTTATGATCGCCCAAGCATTGTGCGAGAAATTCATCTTGTCGCCCAAGCCTTAGGCTATAAGACCCTTTGATCGCCCAAGCTTTAGGTGAGAACCACCTTTCATCGCCCAAGTCTGAGCGATAAGATTTTTGATCGCCCAACTTTTGGTCGAGAATTTTTGTTATCGCCCAAGTATTGATCGAGAACCTCTGTTGTCTCCCAAGGATTACCCGAGAAGTACTATTCATACAGTCTGATCGCCAAACCTATGAGCGATAAGATTCACAGTTGTACAATGTTTGGCATATTATTTCTGTGTTGCTTGATTTGTTTAAAGATCACTAACAAGTATAATTTTCAAGATGTCTAAGAATGAAATGATAATGTCACTTGGTTCTGATACAAGACCTCCTATTCTATTTGAAGGAGAATATGAACAGTGGAAGGATCGATTCATCGATTTCATAGATAGACAATCGAATGGAGACAATATAATGTTGTCAATAAGAAACGGTCCAATGAAAAAACTTAGATGGATAGTGCCAGCTATTCAAGGAAGACCTGAGGTTGAGGATTGGAAACCCATTGAAAATTACACGCTTGAAGAGACTCTAAGATATGATGCTGATAAGAAGGCAAAATTTACCTGATCATGTGAATTCCGGACGAGATTTACTACAAGATAGACAGTTTTAAGGAAAATGCTAAGATGATGTGGGACCAACTTGAAAAGATGATGCAAGGATCTCAAATAGGGAATCAAATGAAGATGACATTGTGCATAAATCGATATGAGGAATTTAAGGCTAAGGAAGATGAGAACTTGGCACAAAGTTATGATAGGTTTGTGACATTGTTTAATGAGCTGAGTAAGAATAAAATCAATAAGACTGTAATTGAGAACAATGTCAAGTTCTTGAGCATTCTACAACCTTAGTGGAAGAGTGTTAGTCGAAAGCTGAAACAGAATCCTAGATTGTCCACGATGCCTCTACATGAACTATTTGAGACTCTGCAACAATATGAAGAAGAAGTTGATGAGGTTAAGGAAAAGAAGAATAGGAAAGAGAAGAAATCAGTTCCTGATCCAGTTGCGTTGATGGTTGACAAACACGGGAAAAATTATGTGAATGAGATGAGTGATGATAATGAAGTGGAATACACCGGAAATATTTCTGATGATGGTGCTGAATTGGAACAAGCCATGATTTTGTTAACAAGGCATTTTCAAAAGAAGTTCTACAAGAAGCCTGGTTCAAAAAATCTAAGGTATTCATCTGGTTCTAGGAACTTTGAACACAAAGACAGACTTGAAGGGAAGAATAGAATAAACAAGTTTGATGGAAAAGGAGGCGAGAAAGAAACTTTGAAGAGAGAAAGTTTGATGATAAAAAGAGAGGATGGAAAGAAATTGTTTGAGGATAAAAGACGGCAAAGATACCTAAGTGTTACAATTGTGGCACACCTAGTCATTACGCAAAGGATTTCCGAAAGAAAGTTGTTCGAAATTCAGACTGCTATAAGACTTAGATGTTGTTGGCTAAACAAAAGAAATTTGGCAAAGCTTTAATGGTGGAAGATGAATATTGGGCTGATTGTATGGATGATGAGGTTGATAACGAGAAACAAGCCAACATGTGCTTCATGGGAGATGATCAGAAAGATGATGTTTCTGATGGAGAAAGCAACCGAGAATGCGGATCTGAGGTAAGCTCTAAATTTGAAAACTATTTTATGCATCAGATGAACACTATGAGGCTTGTACTTCAAGGTCAAAGAAACAAATTAAAAACTAAAAAGTGAACAACGCGAGTCTAAATCAGTAGCACCTCGAATTTCCATTATTTTATATTTAATATGAATGGGGTCGATTTGTAATCTAGTGTAAGATTTTGACTATTCATAAAATGTAAAACTCAAAGGGTTGAAATTTAAATTGACCAAAGTCTAAGTTAATATTGAAAAATTGGAACTTGAAGGTTTGTTTGGTCATTTCTGAAAGTTGAGTATACTTAAAGCAAGGGTTAGCTAAATTGAGAAATATCTCATTTCTTGATTTTGGAGTCGGTTAGCAGAGAGAGAGAAGGAAAAGCTGAAGATTCATTTGGTAAGAGTTTTGAAAATGTTTGGAAAAATTCTGTTCCAGTTTGATAGATATATTCTATCTGTGATTAGGTTTCTGATTTGGGTTATTGGCAAGAAGTGAAAGATTGGATCTCTATTTTGTGTATCATCTGTGCAATCCCAAGTGAGTTCATCCTTCTGTTTGTTAAATCGATGTTTTCTTTCAATTTAAGTAGTAGGACGCTAGTATTAACTGTATTGGGGCTGAATGGTTATGGGCAAAATAAGCTGGGTGGAACAAATAGCGATCTGGGTTGAAAATTTGGCGTGCATGTCGAAGTTACCAGACGTTTTGATAGTGTCCGGTAATTCCATTTTCAGTGGTTTCCGGTATCGAAAACATGCAGTAAGTATTATTTATTTGTAGTATCCGGTAAAAAGGGTAGTTTCTGGACAGATAAGTTACTGGATGTTACCTAGGTTACTTTGGTATCCGGATGACATCCGGATTGTATTATGTTTCCGCAAATTTGTGTTCTCCAATAATAGTTCTGGATATTCCCGGATTCTAAGGGTTTTTAGGTATGAGTTCCGGACAACTTGTCTGGATAGTATTGTATCCGGATACTTCTGATGTTCCGGATACTTCTGATGTCCGGTCACTCCTGATGTTCCGAACACTTCTGAGTTTTCCGATAACTAGGAGTTCTTGATAACTTTTGGCAGGGTAAGATTGGTAAATTGAAATTCAATTTTAGCAGCATGAACATGCTTATATTTAGATGTTAGTATGTTAGGCTTGGAGATTTGATTTAGTTTGATATTATGCATGTGTGCTAGTAAGTGTAATGGATCCCTAGGCACTAGTATTATATGAACACGAGGAATAGGCGTGGACTAATCGTAATTTCCATTTCGTATTGGGATGTGAAATCGTGGGATAGGCATGGACTAATCGTAATTCCCGATTTCTATAGGAAGGAAAGAGATAGGCATGGCTTAATTGTAATCTCTACTTCCTCTCCAAGAAATAGGCATGGACTAATTGTAATTTCTTGGGTATGAGCAATAATCTAGAATATGTGGAGATTCGTAGTGGGCTCTTGAACATGATATTATGACTGACTTAGTGTTTTTCATATTCATGGAATCGTGTATGATCCCGTCATCGAAAGATGTTTATATGTATGGTAAGAATGATGGCAAACCAGGTTTGTTTATACGCATTGTTTACATTGGTTTCCAAATATTATAATGTTGTAATTTGAAATTGGATGTTCTCACTAGGCGTAAGCCTAATCGTTTCAAATCAAATTTTCTTACCAGGTACTAGCTCGGGACAGTATAAGCAGGGATGAGTGTCGAGAAGTCTTAGAGTTACGCTTTTGGAGCTAGATTGGAGAATTTAGTAGAACAAGGAATATTTTAGCGATATTATAGACAACCATGTGAGTTCCAGATTAGTGCATACAATCAATAGAAATCAATATGTAGAAACAATTGTTATGATTTCAACTGGTCATCCAATTCACTTTCAAATAAACTGAGAGAGTTACAAAGCGTATGAAAGTAGAATATGACAACTAGCCTATTTTCTTAGGCTATCAACACGTTATATACTCAGGGCCTAAACTAAAAAGCCCATGGCCCGTTTACACAATTAAGCCCAAATTACACCTTTTACATAATAAGCCCTTGAACTTCTATTCAACACGATTTTATCCTTAACATTTGAATTGAAGTTCGAGTTCGCGCCAATTCTCGAAACTTTGGATGGCTCGGCGGTATTCGATGCGATCTTCAACCAATTCTAAAGCTTTACGTGCGTTTACCTCGTGTGAACCGGAGACAAACGACGATTTTCAAAGTTTGAATTCTTTGGCGATGATGTTTCGAAGAGTATATCTGACTTTGAGGAGCGTACCATCGCAGAATTTATCGACCTGGCTGAAGCGGAGAAACCTCTTTTCTTTCTGATCGTTAGGGTATACTATCCCAAATTATGGTTCTAGAAGCAGTGAGTTATCGGGATACATCTTCAGCTCGGGTGCTTTCAGGTTCGGTTTCAGCAGGTTAATCTTCTTGGTTCTGTGCTCGATTCCCATTTGGAAGTCTGTGATGTAAAAAATCATTACTTTGTGGAGCAGGAATCGACGGACAGCCTCGAGCGCTTTGGTAACGTGAAGTGGTCGGATGGTTCTGGTTCTGGTTCGGAGATCTTTCAGTATAGCCTGGAAGTCAAACGACCTGAGGTTTTTAAAATCTGCTTCAGAGAATCTCCATTCATTTCCGTCTTCGCGTCTGATGGTAAATACTGGGAATAAGACTCTGAGAATCCGGCCGGTTTGGATGTTGATCATCGCTTCATTACCTTTATGTTCTTCGTTCGGACTTGGCTAACTGGAAGACATCGTTTCATTACCTTTATGTAATGGCTTTGGTATTCCTTGTTGAATTTGGAAATCCCAAGGCAGAATGTCGGCTCGATCGGGCGTAACCTGTGAACAAATAGCTTCTTCAGAGATTTCTCCAGGTGAGGAATAAGGATCATAATCTTCTCCCATCGGATTTATGGCGGTGGAGGAGGAGGTTGATCAGAAGCTGTCGGTGGTTTAGGAGATGTCGGATTTGTAGAAGTAGAAGTCTCGGGTGCCTGTGACGTGTGGGCAGGTGTACTATACAAGTTCTGTAGCAGAAACTGATTGTAGTCGATATCGTCGTCGGCATCGGTGGGAAATACGAGATTTACCTCGAAGTTCACCGCACTGGTGGATTTTTGATTCCATGCGTCTTCAGTCTCCTGGTCAATCTCTAGTTCGGGATCAATCAGGTTAAGAGCATCCCCTTCCGGTGCAGTGTATACGACCAGCGCCTGTGAATCTCCCCCAGGCTTTTCAACCGTCCGATCTTCATCGTCTGATATATCCATGTCTATCTCCATTTCAGCTAAACTCAATTGGGCTTCAGGTTCGTCTTCTGTTGCAGTTGCCATAGTTGATGGTTCCGTTTGAACCGTTGCAGTTTTAGTGAGGATTGGTGCGGACTCAGACAATCTTTGTCTCTTGTTATCCCCCTTACGGTGATCAGGATCATCCTGGTCATTGTGCCATCTCTTGAGTCCGCCAGCTTGACCCTTGCAGGTGTCTTCGAGTGAGGCGACTCTTTCGAACAGAAGGTTTAAGGCTTTCTGAACGTCATTGGGAGTCGAATCAAGATGGTCCAATCTGCTATTCATGGATGACGAAGGAGCAAATACCTGGGAGCGTAGAACTGATACCAGGTATGCTTCAGTTGAGGCATCGGTGTCAGTGTGCTGGAGCAGTTGAGCCAGAAGCATAGTCTTGAGTGTGTCCAGCGAATAGGACGGTTGAACGGGAGCCAGTGGAGGAGTTGGTGCGGTTTCAGATTCGACTATCTTCTCTTTCCCTTTGATCAAGCTCTTTATTTTGTCGAGCTCGGTGGTGAACTGCTGCTCAATTGCCTCTCGGACAGCCTTTAGGGCGCCGTCCAGATATTCCCTTGACAAAATGTCGGGTAACTTAACTCCGGGATCACTTAGATTACTCGTTGAGGTATCAACCTGTTGGTCCCGAAGGGGTTATACAAGTTTGTAGAAGGGGGGGTTGAATACAAACACACAGATTTTACTTTTCTAAATTGTTTATTGATATTTATCAAACAATTTACAACTTGTTGCGGAACAAGATTAAGGACTAAGCCTAATCTAAACAAGTTAAGAACACTAAGTTTCTTGCACTAGAATTAAGACAGAAAGAAGGTAAGAATATTAAAGAATAATATTCTAACACTAAGAGAGAAAGAAGAAGATGGCCGAGCACTTCATTTCTAAAGTAGGGTTCTTCTTATATACTGCATGCATTTAATGCATGGCAGTATTACTTTACACGTGGCAGAAGCTGAGTGGTTGCATCTTTTGACCTTTGTAGACAACCTTAGTAGCCGCATGGTGTACAGTGTAGAATCAGAGTTGATAGTACGATCCTAGGCAAAAGGGATGTCTTTTCTGACATTATCGTACGGAGGCGTGCAAGGGAGGCAAGACAAAAGTATCATGCAGAGGAAACTTCATGATCAGCGATTACTAAACAGTGCTTTCTCAGCGAGTGACAAAGCTCAGCGATCGCTGAAGTCTTCTACTTGTAACTTCACGTTGAGTGGACAAATCTTGGCTTCGCTGATATCCGCATCAGTTCATTAGTAGACTTGTCGCTGTTCTTGAGCTTGATCTTCGACTTCAGCGTAGAACATATTTGACGTGAAACTTGTCTTCAGAGATCATAAGTAAACAACTAAACTATCAGCGATCATCAACAAGACTGAATAGGCTCAGAGCTAAGTTGATGAACAGTGTTCGCTGAATATAATCTATAGAGCGTAAGTTTCCTATCTGCGGTACTGTAGAGTCGTAGTACTTATCAACGATAGTGAAACTCTAATACATATTGTTTACTTACAATTTTCACTAAGTGTTTTTTAAAGAGAGTCATTATCAAATCACTGAGGGTTTGGATCAACAATCTCCCCCTATTTGATTATGTCATGGCAACAAAGAAAATTTCTAAGTATGAAACATAAGGATAAAAAGAACTCATAAAATATTAGTCCCTTTTATTGTTTTTTGGAATCTTTTGTGTACTGATGGAGTAAAGTACATTCGCTGAAAATTTTCTTTTAACTTCGTAGAAGATTACAATGGGAAGTGGAAAAATTACAAGTACAACAAATAAATTTACAAGTACAAAAGATATAAGCTTGTTAGATCTGAAGTTTTGTCAAAAGTTACAAGTGTTGGATCTGAATAGAAGACTCAGAGTTCTGAGTTAGAAGACTCAGAAGTTTTGATCTGAGAAGTCTTGAAAAGATTACAAGTATGAAAGTCTGAACTGAAGGGTCAGAGTTCTGAGTAGGAGACTCAGAAGAATGATGAAGAAAATATCACAAGTGCTTGAAGGAAGTTCTGAAGTGCTTAATCAGAAGAATGTTCAGAAGTTCTGAATATGTTATTCAGAACTTATGTCTTGGATACTTTCAGTTATATTCAGTTACTAATTAGGACACGTGTAATTGTTCTATTAGTCTGTTTCTCATATGTACTGTAGCCTTAGCTTTTCTTTACAGTATATATAGGAGTTAGCAACAGTTTTCTAACTAATCTTTGGAATAATCTTTTGCATAACTTTGTATTCAACTTTTGTAATCTTTGAGAGATTCTCTCTCTAGATCTGTAATCTGTTCTTAATTGAATACAAGTGCGTTGATCCAATTCTTTATCATTTACTGTTTGATTGATCTTAATTGATTGTAAGATTGAATCTTGGTTTCTACAATTGGTATTAGAGCCAATCAACAAACAAATTCGTTCAAGATCATGTCTTGATTCGTTCAAGATCATGTCTTGATTGCGTTCAAGATCATGTCTTGAGGGTTTCTTGATTGCATTCTTGAAGTTTCTTGATCAATACGTCAATTGATTCCGCTGCTACTCACAATTCTTGAATTCTTTGTAATTCTTGAATTTGTTTTACGTTTGTTCAAGAAATTCGATTTTTCTTTCTGTTGAATTATCTTACAATCATGTCTTTGAAAGAATTTCTCTCAATGGGATCTGAGACGAAACCCCCTGTTCTTATTCCTAACGAATATCAGCAATGGAAGATTCGTATGATACAATTTTTGGATAATATCGATGAGAATTTGATGATCTCAATACGAGAAGGTCCAATTGAAGTTTATGTCGATGTTGCTGCTACACCTGCAACTGATACAACTCCATAGATTCCTGCTACTAAGGTGAAGAAGAATTTTTCACAATACTCAGAAGCACATAAAATTAGACATGCAATTGACAAAAGAGCTGTTACGCTGTTGACTTTGGCAGTTCCCAATGAGGTTTTTAATAGAATTGATAGTGGAACATCAGCAAAAGAAATGTGGGGTGAACTTGAAAAGCAAATGCTTGGCACTGCAAAATCAATTCAAGCAAAGTTAAACCAATGCATCAATGCTTATGAAAGATTCAAAGCAAGAGAGTGTGAAAGTTTAAATCAAACTTATGAAAAGTTTTGTACTATTTTGAATGACCTCAGGAGGAATGGGTTGAAAAATACAATGTCTGAGATTAATTACAAATTTCTGAATTCTCTTAATTCAGAATGGTCATCTTTTGCAATTAGTCTTCAAATGAATAAAAACATGTGTGAGGAAGATTTAAATGATCTATTCTGTGTTCTAAATCAACATGAGGATTCAGTTAAGCAAGTAGTGGAGGAGAAGAAAAGTGTTTATGATCAACTAGGCTTACTTTCAGAATGAAAATCTAAGGTGATCAAAACAGCAAATAAATCGGTATTTTTGTCTGAAATACCAAAGTTAGAAGAAGAATCTGATGAGGAGGAAGGATCAGAGGAAGATGCTGATATCAAGCTGATTGCAGAAAAATTGGCCTTGTTGACTAACACGTTCAACAAAAGATATGGAAATAATAAGTTTCAGGGTAAGTACAGAAGGGAACATGGGAGTTCAGAAGAGAAATATAAGAAGAAAGAAGATAGAGAAGAAAGTAAGTTTGAGAAGAAAGAAGGGAAGGAAGAAAGAAAAGAGAATGATTTGTGTTTTAAGTGTGGAAAACCTGGTCACTTTGCCAGAGACTGCAGAGTGAAAGTAGTAAAAGATTATGAATACTACACAAAGAAGGCTCAGCTGGCTAAGAAAAGAGATAATGAGATTGCAATGTTGGCAGAACAGGAGAACTGGCTGTATTATACTTCAGATGAAGAGGATTGCATTCACTTTTCTCAAATGCAAAGTTATATGGCCAAGATGAAGAAGGAGGATGATTCTGATTATGAAGATGCTGATTCTGAATCTTCTGCTGAGGTACATTCTGCACTTGAAATTGATTTAATGACTCAAAGTAGCAATATGAATTCTGAATTTGTTAAACTCAGAAAACAAATAAAAGGTGAAAGAATTCTGGTTAACAAGTTTGTTGGTTCCCGTTTTGCTTATACAAGATTATCAGATCTATTAGTTCGAGTTTATGTTTGATGCAGAAGCGTATTTGAAGAACTAACAGATAAGTTTGTGTAGAAACAATACAGAATATAAAGAAACAATGATCAGAATATGATATCTCAAAGATTACTGAGTTTCAATATATAATAAGAACATCAAGAAGAGATTAAGAACTGTTTGGAGAAAGTGTAATGCTTAACAGATTTGACGATATAAAGTATAAGCATGAAACTTAGATTCTTAGCTTAGTTATTAAGATTGTTAAGGAAGATCTCAACAAGAGAATTCCTTTTATACTACTCTAGGGGACCATAAAGCATGAGCTGCTGTTAGAACGGATGGCATGAACAGTTGTACGTGCTGTATTGCATTTAATGCCGCAGACGTCTATGTTGTACTAAGCCCTATTGAGTCCACTCAGAGTTTGACACGTGTTGAAGTTGGACAAGGCATGCTATCATGCAAGTTGATGAACAGGTCAGGAACAGTAGTAAGATATTATAAATATCTTCCAAGTCTTTAGTGAGGACCGCAGAGGCTCTGTAAAGTGTTACAGAGGTTCTGCGGTATGGTCCTTTGTAGATCAGTCTTCACCGGATTCCGAGTCTTTGGTCTTCTTTGCACGTATGACAGAGCTTCTGTAGGACGCCTCTGTAGCTTCTGTAGCTTCCTGACCTTGATCTCTCGGTAAGTTCGGCAGAGCCTCTAGAAGAGGCTTTCTTCACTTAGCCTATTTTTCACTACTTGTAACTACTTTCTATGATTAGGAAGATTGAGGCTAACAATCTCCCCCTAAGTAGTTAAAAATAAAAAATTGAACTTGAGTTTAGTTAGGCTAAGTTAGATAAGACAGAGGTTAAACAATACCTCGAAAGTTCTTTCATTTAGAAATATCCCAGAGGCATTTTACATTTGAGTATAATGAAAGATAAACTTAAAAATGGTTTGCAGAGATTGGTTGTTTGAGAATCAGATTTTGGCGTCTTTGAAATCGTTGTAGCTTCTGTTGTCTCTTCCGACTTCTCTGATCTCTTTGTAGAAACTGATGCAGAGTTCTCTTAAGCGGACTGTAGCATCAATCTCTCCGATGAAGGTATCTGCAGCGTCTCTATCCATTTGCTCGGTATCTCTGTATTTTACAAGGTTTGCTCTGAACTTGTTCAGAGTACAAGTTGCGTACTTCTGACAGTCCATGGTCACAAAAAGTTTGACTTCGCCTTGTGGGTTTTGAAATACTAACCCGAACCTTGGTTCTGTAATGATTGAGTTGGGCATTGCGTCAGGTGGGTAGCGATCTTCTGGTGGTCGAAGGTTCAGAAGTTTGAGACCAAGATCCTTTCCCAGCTGAAAGTCTGTCAGACTGTAGATCAGAAACCTTTCCCTCATTTCTTTTCTCAACACTTGATAGGCTCTGGTATTTGGCTCTGTGTTGTAGTTGTCCTTCGTCCATTGCAGAAGGTCAGGTAGATCATAATGATTCAGATTCCTTAGGTCAGCATCAGCGAAAGTGGTTTCTGATTTGTTTACCCTTCTGATTCTGTAAAGATTGTACCTGGCCCATGGATAGGTTCTTGTAAAGGAGTACCTACAGAAGATTACCTTTTTAATCTTGTGGATTGAGAAGAATTCTGTTTTTGTTCTTGGCTTTGTCCTGGTGAAGACGTTGTCAAATTCTTCTCTGATCTTTGGATCTGTCACATGATCTGTTGGATGATTGGTCTGAAAGTATTGTTTATAGAGGTATTTTTATACCACTTCTTCCATTTCTTCTTGTGTTGGACCAGGTTGTGGTACTTGTCTTCTGAGACTCTCCATCTTTCGAACAACTTCTGCAGCTCTACCTGTTAGAGGAATGTTTGACAGAGGCTTCATTTCATATGCCCAGTCCTCTTCTTCAGGCTTTGGAGTTTGGAAGGCATCAAAGGCGCTCTTCATCAATTTATCTGTAGGCTTAGGCAATGATTTATTTTTCTTGGGCTCTTCTGTCAGTATTGCTTTGCCTTTGTCTTTGGCTTTTGGAGGTGCAGAACCTGTTGTTTCTGTAGGTTTGGGTATTGGTGCTTCTGTTGGAATGATGGGTGTTGCCTCTATAGGTTTTGACACTTGTGTTTGAGAGGACTTTTGTGGCGTTGGTTCTGTTGGCTTGATTGGCTCTGTAACCTCTGTTGGAGGTTCTTTGGTGACTTTTTCTGTGAGCTCGGTTTCTGTGGTTTGAGAAATGTCGAATCTTCTTGCCATTCAGAAAGATGTTGTAAACTTCCGTCTTTCTTCTGCTCTTTGCGCCATTCGTTCAGTCATTGTGTTGTGCATATTTCTTAGAACAGAAGAAGCAGAGGTCTTTGCTCTTTTTGGTTTGTGGGCAATAGACTTTCTTCTTGGGATGGATTGGGGTTTTTCTGTTGGTTTTGTAGTTGGGGAGGGAAGATCTTCTTCTGAGGAGGATGACAGATGTTGAACATCTACTCCAAACATTGTAGGGAATTCCACAGAGGTGGGTGTTTCCTATGTGGTCTTTTGAGCTTCTGTTCCTCCGGGTTGTTGGTTTGAAGGACTTTCTTCCAAGATGATTACCACAGGGGTGGTTGTTGCCTCTGTGGTTTGTTGAGCAGTTTCTGGTACATGGGTTTCTTCAGCAGTTGATTCCACAAAGATGGGTGTTGTCTCTGTGGTCTGTTGAGTTTGTTGTTGTTGGGTTTTTTCTGGAGGGGCTTGGTTGATGGGTTCTGCGGCTATTGGTGCTTCTGGAAATCATGTGCTCGCAGCTTTCTCCCTTGTATTCTCCCCCTCAGGATGATCTGATGGACCAGGGTGGTCATCATCAGAGTCATCCTGACACTTATCAGAAGTACCCTCTGCTCTGCAAGAAGCTTTGGGTTTCTTTGGTAGTTTTGCTCATGCGGCCTTCAAATTTGCGCACACATCATCACAGAGGCCGAATAGATTTGCAAGCTCTGCTTTTGTGTTGAAGCGCATTTTGCCGACACTTTTTTTGAATTCTTTAACGTAGTTGGCATTTGCAGAAGTGAAGGAGACGATGACTTCTGTGACCTGGTTTATCACATTCTGCCCGAGCTCTGTTAGCTGTGCTCTGGTCATGTAGTCTTTAGGCTGCATCAGCACAGTGTTGCGCATTGCTTCTTCTTGTACGTGTTTCAGGGCCTTCTGTAGATCTTCAGGTGTAATGCCCTTTGCGTTGTTGGATTTCTTGTTCAGTTGTTCAAGGAAATGTTTGACTGATTCCTTGAACGCAGAAGTTGCGGCTATCCCGAATTCTTTGGCGGCAGAAGTGGTAGTTGTTTCAGCAGAAGACTTCATCTGGGTCATGGCAGATTTCACCTATGTGGACAGATTGTCCATTTTGGTGTTCAGATTTAGTAAGGCCGTCGATGTTGTCTCTACAAAAGATGTGAAAGAGCTTTGCAACTCTTTCATGGTTTGGTTCACAGAGGTGACAAGAGTTTGGAACTCATCCCTTGATACGTGTGTTCCTGTGGTAACCTCTGGAGGAACACATTCGTCTCCAGAGTGAGTCCTTGCTCCTAGGACACCTTCGTTCACCCTTGTTTGTACGTTGGGGGTGGAAGGATTTCCATCTGATCTTCGAGAAGAAACAAGAGTTTCAATCTCTACAGAAGTTCTACGAAGAACGGTGTCCAAATCCACTCCAGAGGTGGGTATCAGAATGTTCTTCTGTTGACTCGGAGACTTGTCTAGAGTCTCTTCGTCTTTGTGCTCCCTACTTCTCTCTGAAAGAAGTTTTGGCCCTATATTGTGCGTGGCAAAGGAAACGAATTCCTCTGTAGGATGTTCTGGTGTGATCTGGGGTGATGGATCACGAACTGTAGGTGAGTCTCTTCGAGGAGACTCCCTAGGAATGGATTCCCCAGTTTCTGTGGGCGCAGAGGTTGAAAGAATGACCTCTGGCTGGATGGTTTGGGTTTGGATCGAGCTGTGCTGCTCTTTTTCAATAACTCCTTCTGCAGCTAGACCTGCGGAGTTAGATGTGTGGGTTGCACTAGGAGTTGGTTTTGGTTGTGTGCCTCTATTAATCCAGGCATCTTTTCTTGTTTCTTCCTCTGTTAGGCATCCAAACACTACTTCATTATCTATCACTTCAGTCTCTGTCGCTATCCTATGGCTTGGTGCTTCTTCCCTAACTTCTGTTGTAGTTCCTGCCTCTGTGACTAAGAAGTCGTAGATTGGATGAGAGCCGTATAATTGCATGACATGTGGATGATAGAGACCTTTCCATATTTGGACAGCTTCTTCTTCATCTGAATCTACCTCTGAGACCTCTATCCTTGTTTCCCTCGTTTCAAACCCCTCCTCTGTTGGATTTTCTAACATGGTGTCCATGTTATGGTCTTCTACAACTTCGGTCTCTATTTCTTCTATACCTTCTTCTGAAGTTGGGCTTGGACTCCTTCTATGAACGTCCAATCCCTGTTGGATGAAGGGGTTCGGTAGAATGTAAGGGGTTTCAGATGGTTGATCTCTGGGGATTTGATCATCTTCTTGCAGATTGGTGTCAATACCAGAGATAGAGAAGTGTTGTTCTTCTGTGGTGTGGTGGTCAAGTGGTTGTGCCGTCCACCCAGCTGTATTTAGGGTGTTGGCAATGTCAGGGTTTTGAAGGAAATCGTTTAAGCTACCTTGATGAGCGAATCGATCTGGGGATTGATAAGGTGATTGATATCCCTCTTCTGCAACTTCGACTTCTGCATTCTCATCTTCTGCAGTTTCTTCGACCCGGGTTTCTTCGACCTCTTCTTGAACCACTTCTGCAGCTGCCTCTTCTGCGATGGTAACCATTTGATCAAGTGATTTCCCATGCCTCCTTTTGGTCTTCCTCCTCTTGGGTTTTGGTGCCCCTTCTTCTGTGGATTTTGATTTTCTTTTCTTTTGTTTTGGAGAAGAGTGAGGAGCAGAGGAGCCAACTTCTTTGGTACGAGGAGGTGAAGGTTGATCTTCTACAATGTTTGTAAAAGTGCCTTCTGCAGTTTTCATCTTTGTTTTTGGGGTAGAGGCAGAGGCTTTCGAAGAAGACTTCTTTCCCATGAGTTCGTCACGTTTGGCCATAAAACTAAGTTGGATTGCCAAGTGTTTTGCTAGTTTCTTCTTCTTCGCTTCTGTAGAGAGGGGTTCTACAACCATTGTTCCTAGGGGGACACCTAAACGCGGGGGTGTCACAGGGCTCGGTTTTGGAGTCCTATGATCGCGTATATACTCTAACTTAAGGGTTTTGTTCTTGGTATACCTCAGAAGCTTCTTTGACAGAGGTCTGTAGTGAATGTAGCCATCTATATGATCGGTGGGGATGTTTTTGTTCATTGGGAACTGTTTGGGAGTTGGCCCTTCCATTGGCCAGTTCTGCATCATCAGCAGAGGTTCGAACAGGACTCCCAATATCCTTTGGAATTGCAGAGGTGGTAGATACTTAGGATCGTTCTCTCTTGCCTTTTTGGTGTTGTTCTTTCTGTCGATCGTATTGATGATCTCCTGTAGCATGATGGTCGAGTAATCGAGTGGGAGATCGTAGTAGACCCCGTACATGATGGTTAAGATTTGATGCGAGCTTTGGTCAATGCTGCCTATCTTTCCTGCCAGACATCTGTTGAGGATCGAAAACAAGGTGTTCCACAGAGGTGGTAGTCTGCCTCGGCGGAAGTCATTTCTCTTACTAAGGTGGGTGTTGTACCCAAGCATTTCTACAAAGCGACAGAGTTCGTCGTCTGTTGGTTGATCTGCATATTTCTTCAGTCCAAGAAGACCCCTTGTTGGTAGATTGAACTCCAGAGAAAACATTGTTCTATTGAATTTGAGTTCCAAATGTTCAGATTTGTCTGGCTTTGAGATGTACCCTTTGATAAGAGAATCATCTTTATCATATCGGCAACTTTGCCAAAATTGGTTCAAATACCTAACAGGTATTTTCTTTGGGGTTCTTGAGAGTAAAGGAAAGAGAATATGGTTTTCCATGATGTGTAGAAGAAGAGCATGGGCTTCGCCGAAAGCAGTTGGTGAGGGGACCAAGTAGCAGTTATTTGACTTTATGGGTAGTACCTTGTCAAAGTGTTCTTGAGCAATGAAGTTCTGGAGATGGGTGGTCGGAGCAAATTCTGCTGAGTCGCCGGAATCTCCTTGTTCGGCGTTTTTGGCGAGATGGGGGTTTTCTGAGTGTTCAGACTGAGCAGGGGAGTGTTCTTGAGAGTTCGTCGGAGAGTGTGCAGGGGAGATAGCTTGGGAAGATGAAACCATTTGTAATGAGAATAAGATACTTGCAGGTTTTTTTTGCAGGGTTTCGCCGAAGAAGAATGAGGGTTCGTAAAGGTTTTATGAGAGGGTAAGCTTGGGTTTTATAGGTTGGTAAAACGGTAGAATTCGAAAGGGTAAAAATATTTGGTTTTATAGGTTCAACTTTCCAAAAGAACGTGCCATGTACGCCCAATGAAAATGAGACACGCAGGCCATGTCAGATGATGACAGGACGTCGTGCGCGACCCATTAATGCTAGGCGCGTGGGGTTGTTCTTAGCCACATTATTTTCACTCTCAGTAAAAGTAACCGTTACTGTTACAGAACCTCTGAGGTTTACAGAAGCTCTGTGAATTTTTGAAAAACTTGATGTTTATCCCTTTCTTATATATCTTTTGTTATCATGACTCTGTAGGTTCTTCTTTAACCAAAACATTTGTAAAGGCATTGGAGAGGATCGTTAGGATTTTAGTGAAGAATTTTTACTCAGAGGTTTTGTGGCTCTGTTGGAACTTGCAGAAGCTTAGTCAGGGCCAGCAGAAGCTCTATGAGTGAAAATTTCTCATAACTAAAAATCTATTAACAATTTTGACCATCCAAGTTTTAATTTGTATTAAGAAATGGTTTTCGGACATATTTGAAAGGTGGTGTCCGAGAAAACTGTTTTGGAAAAACTTTTGTGCGAGAAGGTCATGGTGTGTGTATTTGTGCGTATTCGGTTTCTGAGAAGACATTCCAAAAGATCGATAGAGGTTAAATTTGCCATCACAGAGCATATTTCTGGCAGAACCTCTGTTGAGCTCAGCAGAGGCTCTATGACCTCAAATTTCTCATAACTCAAATTTTATTAAACTTTTTGATCTTTTGATTTTTGAAATGTTATCTACAGTATCTTTAGGATATATTTGACAATTTGAGTCCCAGAAAACTGTTTTCAAAAACCTTTCGTACGAGAGACATACCTTTTGGTTCTTCTTTTCTCGGCGGTGATGTTTGACTTCTGTCGATAGATTCATCGACACTTTTCTTTGGCTCCCCTTGAGTGATTAACCTCTGTCGATCATTTCAAGGTCCCTTTTGCTCCTTCTTGACCTATGCTTGGATCAAAATAGGATAAGTTTTGCATAGTACATAGGTCATGTTTACCAGAGGTTCTGTAGGGGTCGTCAGAGGTTCAGAGCAGACCCACAGAAGCTCTGTGATTTCAAGAACTATTTATGATTGAGAATTTACATACAGAAAGAAATCAATCAAAGCAATAAGTAAAGTAATAGAAATATATACTTATTCACAGAAGATAAAGTTATACTTACAGAGGATTTTCACGTCATATTGATCATTCCTAACTTACCCACCAAGAAATTGAATATTTTCTCGTCTAAAGATTTGGTGAATAAGTCAGCGAGTTGGTATTCTGTGGGAACGAAATGCATCTCGATTGTACCGTATTCAACATGATGTTTCAAGAAGTGGTACCTTATATCGATATGCTTGGTTTTTGAATGTTGCACAGGATTGGCAGAGATGGCAATGGCACTTTTGGAATCACAGAAGATGGGTATCTTGAATAGAATGTGGCCGTAGTCTTTTAGCTGAGTCTTCATCCACAGAACCTGAGAACAACAGCTAGCAGCAGCTACGTATTCAGCTTCTGCCGTAGAGGTTGACGCACAATTCTGCTTCTTGGAGGTCCAACTGACTAGCTTACCACCTAGGAATTGACAGCTCCCAGAGGTACTCTTTCTGTCGAGCATGCATCCTCCATAGTCTGAATCTGTATAAGGTTTAAGACAAAAGCCAGAGTTCTGTGGATACCAGAGACCAAGATTTTTGGTCCCCTTTAGGTATCTAAAGATTCTCTTAACAGCATCATAATGTGATTTCTTAGGATTAGCTTGATAACGTGCACAAAGACATGTGGCATGCATAATGTCAGGTCTGCTAGCAGTTAAGTATAACAGAGATCCAATCATGACTCTGTAGAGAGTGCATTCTACAGAGATGCCATCTGGAACTAAGAATAACTTATTTCCAGTGGCCATTGGAGTTTTCATGGCAGAGATATCAGAGAGGCTATACTTGGAAAGAATGTCAGAGACATATTTGGCCTGATTTATAAAAATTCCCTCTGATGATTGTTTGACTTGGAGTCCGAGGAAGAAAGTTAATTCTCCCATCATACTCATTTCAAACTCACTCTGCATGAGTTTTTCAAAACTTTTGCACTCTTCTGTATTAGTAGACCCAAAAATTATGTCGTCCACATAGATTTGTACAAGCATTATTTCACTGTTTTTACGTTTATAGAATAAGGTAGTATCTGTTGTACCTCTGTCGTAGCCATTGACTAGAAGAAAGGTAGAAAGTCGTTCGTACCATGCTCTTGGAGCCTGTTTCAGTCCGTACAGAGCCTTTTCAAGGTAGTATACATGCCTTGGGAACTTTGAGCTTTCAAACCCTGGTGGCTGATTTACTTAAACCTCTTCTTGGATTTCACCGTTGAGAAAAGCTGATTTTATGTCCATCTGATAGACTTTAAAGCCTCTGTAGGCTGCGGAGGCTAAGAATATTCTTATTGCTTCGAGCCGTGCGACAGGGGCAAAAGTCTCATCGTAGTCTATGCCTTCTTCTTGTCTATATCCCTTGGCCACTAATCGTGCTTTGTTTCTGATGACCACTCCATCTTCATCCTTCTTATTTCTGTAGACCCACTTTTTTCCAATGGCCTGTTTCCCTCATGGCAGAGGTACTAGAGTCCATACTTTGTTGCACTCAAACTGCAGAAGCTCATCTTGCATGGCGTCTACCCAGTTTGGTTCATCAAGGTCTTCAGAAATCTTCTTTGGCTCTATCACACTAATAATGTTTGTAAAGAAACAAAAATTAGCAGTGGCAGACCTTGTTTTTACCGTGTCAGAGGGTTCACCAATTATTTGGCTTGGAGGATGGCTTTTTGTCCACTGAGTTGTGCATGGAAGATGGACATCAATGTCATCAAATTGTTCTTTAGAGGCTTCTTGTTGTTCTTCTTCTTCTGGTGTAGCCTCTATCGTAGTACGTGCCTTTGTAGTTGATCCTACAGTTTGTGGAATGATTGGTATGAGTGCTGGTGGAGTTTGTTCCTCTGAAGACGTATAGACTTGGTCCTCTATATCCTCTGTTATTGGTTCCTCTGTGGATTGTGGAGTTTGTTCTTCAGCAGCTTCTGTGGTCGTTTTCCTTTGTGTTTCATCTTCTGTAGACTCTTCCTCAACATTTGCATCTGTAGCATTTACAGAAGAAGATGAAGCATTATTTGGACCTGTTAGAGTCATACCTGTAGGATTTTGACCGACAGAAGATTGTTCTGCAGAAGCTCTGATTGTTCCATCAGAGGAATCAATGTCGTCGTGGAACATCTCTAGAAATAGAAGGTTTAAGTCTTCTTTTGTTTGTGAGATGCCAGAGGATTCCCCTTTAAGTCCGAGTTCTGAACTGATTTGCTCAGAAGTCTTTTGGAAGGAATCATCAAAAGAAACATTGATGCTTTCTACGATCTTGCGAGACTTTGTAAGGTATATTCTGTAGGCTTTGGAAGTGGCAGAGTATCCAATGAATTTTCCTTCGTCAGCTTTTACCTCAAACTTTCCTCTGGAATCTCTGTCGTTTAAAACAAAGCATTTACATCCAAACACATGGAAAAACATGATGTTTGGCCGCCTTTTGTTGATCAGTTCGTAAGGAATCTTGATGTGTCTTTTCACAATGGTTGAACGATTCTGTGTATAACAAGCGGTAGAAATCGCTTCTGCCCAAAAGTTCATCGGTAATCCGCATGTTGATAGTATAGTTCTTGCGGCCTCCACGAGCGTTCGATTTTTTCTTTCGACTACGCCGTTCTGCTATGGAGTGCGTGTGGCAGAGAATTTCTGTGATATTCCTTCTGTAGAAAGATAGGCTTCAATGACATAGTTTTTAAATTCTGTGCCATTGTCACTTCTTAACTTCTGTATTCTGCATTCATAAAGAACATGGATTCTTTCCATCGGTCCCATCAAGATGATTGGAACATCTGATTTCTTTCGGACAAATTCAACCCAAGTGAAACGCGAATACTCATCTATTAAGACAAGTATGTATTTCTTGCCACCTAGGCTCTGTATGGCAATGGGACCGCAGAGGTCGACATGAAGCATGTATAGAGGCCTAGTGCAAGACACATCTGTTTTGCCTCTGTGGGAAGCTCTTCTGAGTTTTCCCATTTCACAGGCAGAACACAAATGATCCTTATTAAATTTAACATTAGGCAAACCTTTAACTAGATCAAGTTTGACCAGTTTATCCAAGGTGTGAAAGTTCAAGTGACAGAACCTGTTTTGCCATAACCAGGCTTCCTTACTTTTGCAGGCTACAAGGCAAAGTTTGTCCTTGTTCTTGGAACTGAAATTCATCAGATATAGATCACCTCTTCTTTCGGCTCGCAGAAGTTCCATTCCCGTGTCCTCACTTTGCAGAGAGCAGAAAGTTCTTTTGAATAACACATCGAATCCTGTATCACAGAGTTGACTTAAACTGAGTTGGTTGTGTTTAAGGCTATCCACATATGCAACTTTGTATACAAAGACGTTTTCTTTCTTTATGACTCCATAGCCTTTGATGTGTCCCTTCTTGTCGTCTCCAAAAGTTACAGATCCACCAACGAGTGTTTCTTTGTACGTGGATATTAAACTTCCGTCGCCAGTCATGTGCCTTGAGCATCCGGAGTCTAGATACCAGGTTGGCACATACCGCTTCTGCAAGACAATCATAGATACTTAGGTACCCATATCCACATGGGTCCTATATTGTTAGAATTTTTCAAGTTTGCCTTAGCATTCTTGAAATACATTTTATCTTTTGTAGCAGAATCAGATTGTTTCTTTGTGGGTTTTGACTTTTGAATTTGAGTAGAGAGTAAACAATCTTGACTGGAGAAGTGATTATTTAGTTTGAACATAAGATCAAAGCAATGACAATATTGAATATGAGACGTGATTTGCTTGAACTTTTCATTGAATTTATTGAACTGAGCCACAGAGGCATTACATTCTTTCTTAACATTAGATTTCCTATTACAAGAAGATCTATGAATACTAGAATGTTGTTTGCAAAAGCTTTGTTTAGTTTCTGCCTTCTATGAGTCTCTTCTGTGGTGAACATCTTTCTTTACTGTCACAGAGGAAAAATATTTGTTAACTTTAGGCCATTTTCCCTTTTGTTGCCAAGTGGGATTTTCGTTAATTTGCCTTGAAGGTTTTGAAAATTTTGAACTTTTAGGATCTATAAAGGTCTTCTTTTTAAGATTTATCATATCAAGCTCAACAGAGGTTTTGACTTGTAAATACAAGTTTAGAAAATCTGGGCAGATAGGTATCTCTATGATTTTCTCTTTTGGAAAAATAGTTCTGTTAAGATCTTCAGAGGAGAATTTAACATCCTCTGTGTCATAGTGAACTATCCCTGATGTAACATCTGTCTCTGAGTCGTCAGAAGATGAATCGTCCTCATATACAGAGGTTGAGTCATCTCTGTCGACAGAGGCTGGATTTTCCGAGCATGTATCGTACGAGCTTTCTTTCTCTGTAGAATAACTTTCATAGACGGCAGAGGTTTCTGATAAGATCTTTTCAGCGAGAATTTTATCTACAGAAGATGTACAGAAGTTTTCTAAAATGTTTGTTTTCCATACTTCCAAAATTTCCTTTTCAATTGTTTCTTTAAGTTTTTCTTCTGAAAAGGTGGGTTTAAACTCAGGAGCTTCTGCCGATAGTTTCTTTTCGACATTTATCATACAGACAAAAGCAACCTGCGTTTGAGTCTCTGGTTTACCAAACTTAAAGATACCAATCTGATCTTGTGTTTTCAGATATTTCTTTGGTTTGATTCCTCTATTGCTAGAGGTTGAAGATGATGAATCTGTGTTTTCAAACCACACATTGATCATCTTCGTATGTTTCCTCAAGTGAGGTTCCACAGAGATTTTAGCCCTTTTACTTACAGAGAGTAAGTTTGGAAAATCTGGTTTGTTCGTTTTTCCTAACACAAACAGAGAAGACAGAGGTTTAATTCTTTTGCCTTCAACACCTAGGGTAATATCATCGTACCCTATACCCCGTCTTCCTATTTGTGAGTTTACTTTTTCATACACCTTCTGTGCATCTTTATAGTTTTTAAGCAAAACATCTCTTCTGAGTAGATCTTGCCAAAGTATCTCTCTCTCTCTCTCTTTGAAAGTATTCTTTGAGAGCTCTTATATCTGTCGTTTCACTCCTAGAAACTGAAAGTTCTTTTGTTTTGATTTTTAGAGTAGAGGTTAATTCAGAAATTTGCCTTTTTAAAGGATCTAGATTTTTGATCCAATTCTTTTCTACTCTTTCCTTTTCTTCAAAAATTCTGCCTTTTTCTTGAGTGAGAAGCCTTACTTCTCTCTCATTAAAGGTGAGTCTTTTCTGAATGCTTTCATTTAACTCTTTTAGTTCAATCAGTTCAATGTTAAGTTTAAGTGAATTATCATCTACAGAATTAGTACAAGAGGTAGAGTTTGAAGTGGATACCTCAGTTTCAGTGCCGGAGTCGACATCTGCCATGCCACAGAATAGGGCATTGGTGGTGTATTCATCGTCAGAGGTAGAGTATGACTCGAAGTCCTCCTTGTTTGCCTCAGAATGCCCTTTGTTCGCCATTAGGGATTTTTTCGCATAATACTCGGCCTTCTTTTTGTAAAAAGCTGAGTCCTTCTGTGGGCGATTTGGTCTACTTCTGCATTCATTTGGGAAATGGCCTGGCTTCCCGCAGTTGAAACAACCTTGGGAAGTGTTTCCAGCACGATCGTCGGACTTCTGTCGGTCTCCACCTTTATCCGTTCGGCATTCGTTTGCGTAATGACCAGGCTTGCCACACTTATAGCATTCTTGTTGTGTGTGGATCACCTTGTCATCTGACCTCTGTCGGTCATTACCTCTGTAGTTTCTGTCGCCTGACCTCTGTCGGTCATTTCTATCATCTGACCTCTGTCGGTCACTCGATTCTTCTCTTCTTTCATCATCTCTTCTATCACTTCGGTTGTCTCTGCCATATCGATCAATTCCTAAACCCCTCCGGTTTCCTCTGAACTCTCTTGTCAATAGAGCTAAGGATTTAGCTAATGACGCAAGAGTTATCTCTTCTTCTACCAGCTCTTCTTCTTCGCTATCAACCATCACTATTTTCTTCTTCTCCTTTGTTGCTTTCTCATTTCTCGGTCCCTCTGCAGCCTCTGTAGATTTACTAACCAATGCGTATGGTGCAATGGTTAGTGTTTTAGCCTGTGCTATTTGAGGCTCCTGTGCTGCTAGTGTTCCATAGAGATCAGAGAGTGTCCAGGAGTCTAGATCTTGGTTTGTTTGTAAAGACATAGACAACTTGAGCCACTCATCATTCAGGCTTTTTAGAAACATGACGTTATTTTCTTCCGAGGTTCTGTGAATGCCAGACTTTCTACATTTGTTTATGAGAGAGTTGAACCTGTCGTACGTCGTTTGCAGAGATTCTGTTGTAGAGGCTCTGAAGGCATGATATTCATTTATGTATTGTGCCCTTCGGTTCTTCTGCGTTTTAGCACCCCCTTCCAACTGTCTTTCTAATTCTTTCCAAAGATCGTGCGCTGTTTCGCATGCATCTAAGGATTGAAAAAGTTCGTTGGGGATAACCATGATCAATAATCTTTTTGTTTTCTGTGCAACTTCATCTTCTGCCCTATCTTCATATGACCATTCTCCTTTTGGCTTAGGTTTTTGATGTTCAGGGATTTCAAGAGATTTAGCAGTAGCTGGTACTCGTGGTACTATTGTCATGGGAACTTGAGGAGGGTTGTAAAGATATTGTACGTGAGATTTTTCAGTACCCTCAAAGAAATGGATCATTCTTATCTTCCATTGAGGATACTCGTCTCGAAGGAGAGTAGGAGGCTTGGTTGGTGAACCAGCAGTGAAAAAGTTATTTGTATTTGTCATTGTAAGAGTTTCGAAGGTTCTGAAAAGATAATATGACGAAAGAGTATGTGTCTGATGATCTGGAAGGTTTTCTGGGTTTTAACAGTTCCCAGAGTGCACTTTAATGGAGTTTTAATCTGGAAAAAATTGTTTCTTTGTAGAATACCACTTTCGAATAAATCGAAAGATGATAGGAAAACATAAAGTTTTCAATGAAATGAAGAACAGGTTAAAACAGAATGATGTCTACCACAAATCTTGTAACAAAGAGGATCACTTGATATTAAAAATCAAGGAAGGCTCTGATACCAATTGTTGGTTCCCGTTTTGTTTATACAAGATTATCAGATCTATTAGTTCGAGTTTATGTTTGATGCGGAAGCGTATTTGAAGAACTAACAGATAAGTTTGTGTAGAAACAATACAAAATATAAAGAAACAGTGATCAGAATATGATATCTTAAAGATTACTGAGTTTCAGTATATAATAAGAACATCAAGAAGAGATTAAGAACTGTTTGGTGAAAGTGTAATGCTTAACAGATTTGACGATATAAAGTGTAAGCATGAAACTTAGATTCTTAGATTAGTTCTTAAGATTGTTAAGGGAGATCTCAACAAGAGACTTCCTTTTATACTACTCTAGGGGACCATAAAGCATGAGCTGCTGTTAGAACGGATGGCATGAACAGTTGTACGTGTTGTATTGCATTTAATGCCGCAGACGTCTATGTTGTACTAAGCCCTATTGAGTCCACTCAGAGTTTGACACGTGTTGAAGTTGGACAGGGCATGCTATCATGCAAGTTGATGAACAGGTCAGGAACAGTAGCAAGATATTATAAATATCTTCCAAGTCTTTAGTGAGGACCGCAGAGGCTTTGTAAAGTGTTACGGTGGTTCTGCGGTATGGTCCTTTGTAGATCAGTCTTCACCTTGATCAGTCTTTGGTCTTTTTTGCGCGTATGACAGAGCTTCTGTAGGACGCCTATGTAGCTTCTTGACCTTGATCTCTCGGTAAGTTCGGCAGAGCCTCTAGAAGAGGCTTTCTTCACTTAGCCTATTTTTCACTACTTGTAACTACTTTCTATGATTAGGAAGATTGAGGCTAACAAAGTTCAGAACAGAAAAAGCGATAATTAAAGAACAGTTTGAAGAATCTGAAGTTGAGAAACAAAAAGTCAAAAATGAGAATTCTGATCTTTTAAAGAAGATTTCTGAATTAAATACTCAATTTTCAGAAATAAAAGATGAAAAGGTTGATTTACAAATTAAATACGGTATGTTACTTGAGGAAAGAAAGAAGTTGTATACAAAAATCAAATAGTTGGAAGACCTTAATTTGAAAAGAGGTCAAACTCAACAAACCTTTAATCTTCTCACTAGCAATGTTAAAGATACAAGATTTTATAATCCTAAAATGGGATTAGGTTTGGAAGAAAATGTTGTTTTGAAAAGAGCTCCAACAAATCTTTATGATTTTGATAAACTACAGGTTCCTAAACCAAAAATCCCAGAAAGTGTTGAAATTTATGTAAGACCTGCTAGGTCTATAACAAGTTAAGATAATCTACAAAAATCAAGTCCTGTAAAAGCAAAGGAAAGAATTCCTGAACAAAAAACTGAGAAGTCAGAAGCTTCAGGAGACAAGGTTAAGAAAGAGATTTCTAAACCAACAGAAGAGAAACCAAAATATAATGATGCTAAATTCAAATATGATTCTTTAAATGTCAGTTACAAAAATAAACAACCAAGTTTTTCATATCCTGACATTGAAAGTATATTTGATGCAAGTAAGGTTTCTGAAACAGTCAGTCAGAAGTCTGAGTCTTCTAGTCATAATTCGGACTCCACAAGTCAGAACTCTGAGTCTGAAGGTCAGAATTCTGAAACTGTTAGTCAAAGTTCTGATTCAACTGATAATTCTCAATTCACTTCAGAAAGCTTTTTAGAACTTGAAAAGAGATTTAAACTTGTTAGTCAAGAACTTGAGGACTTAAGAAAAACTTTCGATGATCTTGAAAATGATTATTGTAAGTAGATTTTAAACTGGACCAAGTTTTAAAAGAAAACAACACTTATGTCCAGAAAATAACAGAGCTTGAGAAGTTAAAGGCTGAATATGATCTTTTCAAGATTAATGCCTTAAAAGAAGATAAGAAATTCTTTGATGAATCAAGTACATTTGAAAATGGTGAATCATCCAAATCATCTGCTAATTCTGTGAAATTCAATGTTTCAGAAAAAGAGGAAAGCAAAAGGAATGATGATCTGAAAAGAGTTTCTGAGGAGATTGGATTAAATACTACTTCTGAACCTAGAGTCAATAGTTCTTGTATGAAATGCAATAGTAATCTGAAATCTTGCAATAAAAGTGAAAAGACTTATGTTTCAGATCTATTGTCTCTTGCAAGAAAAAAATCTCATATGTGTTCAATGTGGTAGTCATTCATTTCAATCATCTCAGAAAAGTTCAATTTTAATAACATCTGTTTCTTATATAAACAAACCATATCAGAATTCAGAAAATAAAACTGTTTTGATTCCTCAAACTCAGATAAAAGGAAAGAAGATTGCAAACATTTCTCAATCTAATTCAAAAGATAAGAAGAAAGAAAATATCTTTCAAACTAAAGAAAAGAAGACTGAAAATGTTTCTCAATCTTCTTTCCTTTTATCTGAAAATGTTTCAGTCTTCTTTTCTTTAGTTTGAAAGATATTTTCTTTCTTCTTTTCTTTTGAATTAGATTGAGAAATGTTTTCAATCTTCTTTCCTTTTATCTGAGTTTGAGGAATCAAAACAGTTTTCTTTTCTGAATTCTGATATGGTTTGTTTATATAAGAAACAAATGTTATTAAAATTGAACTTTTCTGAGATGATTGAAATGAATGACTACCACATTGAACACATATGAGATTTTTTCTTGCAAGAGACAATAGATCTGAAACATAAGTCTTTTCACTTTTATTGCAAGATTTCAGATTACAATTGCATTTCATACAAGAACTATTGACTCTAGGTTCAGAAGTAGTATTTAATCCAATCTCCTCAGAAACTCTTTTCAGATCATCTTTCCTTTTGCTTTCCTCTTTTTCTGAAACATTGAATTTCACAGAATTAGCAGATGATTTGGATGATTCACCATTTTCAAATGTACTTAATTTCATCAAAAGAATTCAAGTATTCTTACAACTTCCAGTCCAGAAAATCAGAAGTGGCAATGGGACAGAGTTCAGAAATGAGACTCTTCAGAACTTTTTGCAAAGCCTGGGGATTTCTCATAACTTTTCAGCTGTTAAAACTCCTCAACAAAATGGTGTTGTTGAAAGGAAGAACATAACTCTAGTTGAATCTGCAAGAACCATGTTGGCTTATTCAAATCTTCCAACCTTCCTATGGGCTGAAGCAATAGCCACTGCTTGTTTTACACAGAACAGAACTTTAATCAATAAAAGATTAGATAAAACTACTTATGAACTGATTAACAAGAGAAAACCACTGATTAAATTCTTTCATGTTTTTGGATGCAGATGCTATGTTCTCAAAGATAGAGAAAATCTTGGTAAATTTGATAAAAAGGCAGATGAAGGATACTTTGTTGGGTATTCACTTACTTCCAAAGCATTCAGAATCTACAATAGAAGAACCAAGAGAATTATGGAAAACATCAATGTCACCTTTGATGAGTCAAGAATGAAGACTTATGAACAAAACAGTTCAGAACTCGGACAGAATAAGACAAAAATGACTTCTGAAACAACTTCTAATCCTAACTGTTCAGAACTCAATATATTGTTTAAGGATGCATTTCTAGAACTAACTTCTGAATCTTATGCAGATTTTGAAAATCCAAAAATGGTTCAAGAAATGAAAAAGGGAACTTCAGAAGTGGTTCAAACAACTATAATTTCTGATACAGGTCCATCAAAGGAATGTCCAACTTTGATCAATACAAGTAATGAAACTTCTGATCCTAGTACTCAGAATTCTGGACAAGTGTCTCAGAATTCTGACCAAGTTACTCAGATTTCTGAACAAGTGTCTCAGAACTCTGAACAAGTCATTCAGAATTCTGACTCTACTACTCAGAATCAAAACATGGATGTTTCACCTCAACAAGTATCATAACAAGGGGATAGTTCAGAATTACAAGCAATCATTGATGAGAATGATACAAACAACAAATTTTCAGAAATTGATGTGCTTCCTAGTTCAAACAAATGGACTTTGACCATCCTATTCATCAAGTGATAGGAGATCCATCAGTAGAAGTTAAGACCAGATCAACAACAGCAAATGAAGCAATGTTTGCAGGATTTTTAAGTGTGATTGAACCTAAGAAAGCCAATGAAGCCCTAGAGGATCCAGATTTGATTTTAGCAATGCAAGATGAATTGCTACAGTTTGAAAGAAATAAAGTCTGGAGACTAGTTCCAAAACCTGAAGGAAAATCTGTTATTGGAACTAAATGGGTATTCAGAAACAAGAAAGATGAGTCAGGTGTTGTGGTCAGAAACAAGGCAAGATTGGTTGCAAAGGGATATTCTCAACAAGAAGGAACAGACTATGATGAGTCATTTGCACCTGTGGCAAGAATGGAAGCAATCAGAATATTCTTGGCCTATGCTGCACATAAGAACTTCAAAGTATATAAAATGGATGTCAAATCAGCCTTTCTGAATGGAATACTTAATGAAGAGGTTTATGTCTATCAACCAGAAGGTTTTGTTGACCCTGAATTTCCAAATCATGTTTATGTTTTAGATAAGGCATTATATGGTCTAAAACAAGCACCAAGAGCCTGGTATGACACTCTTACTCAACACTTATTAAAATCTGGTTTCAAGAAAGGTAAGATTGACACTACTTTGTTCTTAAAGAAAAAGGGTGATGATTTAATTCTGATTCAAATATATGTAGATGACATAATATTTGGTTCTACAAGTGCAGAGTTATGTACTGAATTCTCAAAAGTCATGGAATCAGAATTTGAAATGAGCATGATGGGAGAATTGAACTTTTTCCTTGGTCTTCAAGTAAAACAATTACCAACTGGTATTTTTATAAATCAAGGAAAATATGTTAAAGATATTTTAAAGAAGTTTAAGATGTCTGATTGTGCTTCTATGAGAACACCAATGGCAACAAATATCAAGTTAGATGGTGATCTCAATGGAGTTCCAGAAGATAACAAGATTTATAGAGGCGTGATAGGATCTCTTCTTTACCTACCTGCTAGTAGACCAGATATTATGTTTGCTACTTGTTTTTGTGCTAGATTTCAATCAAATCCAAAAGAATCTCATTTGCTAGCTGTTAAGAGGATTTTAAGATATCTGAAAGGTTCACCAGATTTGGGCCTTTGGTATCCAAAAGAGACTGATTTCAAATTAACTGGTTTTACTGATGCTGATCATGCAGGAAGCAGGTTGGACAGGAAAAGTACATCTGGTGCTTGTCACTTTTTGGGAGATAAGATTGTGAGTTGGGCTTCAAAGAAGCAAAACTGTGTATCCACATCCACTGCTGAAGCAGAGTATGTTGCTGCTGCTGCCTGCTGGTCTCAAACTTTGTGGATGAGAACACAACTCATGGACTATGGATATCAACTCAACAAAATTCCCATATATTGTGATTCAGAAAGTGCCATTACAATAACTTAGAATCCTGTCCAGCACTCAAAGACCAAGCATATTGATGTAAGGTATCATTTTATTAAAGACTATGTTGAAAAGGGAACTATAGAGATGCACTTTGTGCATACAAAGTATCAATTGGCTGACTTGTTCACAAAGCCTCTTGATCACAAAAGGTTTATTTTTGTCATGTGTAAAATAGGAATGCTTAATTTGACTAATTGACCATATTTGTTATTTTTCAGAAATAAAAAATTTTGTAAGTAAGATTTTCTGAGTAGTGCTCTCAGAACTCTGACTCTCTTAATCAGAATTCTGACTCTTGAGTTCAGAACTTCTGAGTCTTGAGTTCAGAACTTCTGAGTCAATACTTCAGAAATCTAACTTCAAATTCTTACTTCTGAATAGGTTAATCAGAACTTCTGACTACCTTTCAGAACACATTTTTGAAAATTACAAATATTTCAATATGTTGTTAAGATATTTTCTGTTTTATTTTCAATTCCTTATAATATGTGTTTGAGTATATGCTAAAGTCAAGGGGAAGCATTGATATTCTTCAGAAATCATTCCAAGATGATTAAAAGGTTTGTACTCTTCTCTTATCACTAATCATTCTAAGGAGAACAAGCTTTCAATGATAAAATATTTTTATACTTGTTCAAAACTATTTCTGAATGTTTCAAAAGTTTTCAAATTCAGATGTTAGATTTTAAATGATTTTTCAGAAATCACAAATCATCAAAAAAAGGACAGAACTTTGATGATAAAATAATTTTATATCTGTTCAAACTACTTCTGGATGATTAAATGTTTTTATATAATCAGAAGTTGATTTTAAATGAATTTTGGTTCTAAGGGAATTTTTTCTGAACTGTGTACTCAGAACTTCTGAGTATGCTTTCTCATAACTCTGAGCGTGTTACTCAGAACTTTTAACTTGTGTTAATTTCTATCAAGTAACACGTGTCAGCTTCTTATTCAATTGAAAATGCCACATCTTTTCATTTTAATATCCTTTGTGGCATTTCACAGTGTTTGAATCTGTTATAACTTTGACAAAAAGCGCCTTTTCACCGTTAAATCCTTTCAGCTTCGCGGATTTTAAATAGATCTTAAAATCCCTCTTTCAAATTTTATTTGAAATCCAAGAGTGAAAAGTGAGAAACGTACAATTCCTGAGTTCATTGATCTTGTTTTCTTTCAAAATTCCACATTACGATCATGTCTGGTTCAAGGAGAAATAGAGCCATTTCATTACATTCATCAAAATCATTGTTTGAATCAGAATCAAATGATGAAGTTCAAACACCTGAAAATAGAGCCGTAGATGAAGGGGTAATAGGAGATAACATTGTACAAGGTAATGTTGGAGGAGAAGCAGGGGATGAAAACATGGATGAATCAGAGGGAGACGCAGATGAGGGAAATGAGAATATTCAACACGAACAGAGTGCAGTTAGGTTAGTCATGTATGGAAGATCTAATACTGGCGAGAGGATTGTTCCTGAGAGTGAATATTTGCAGTTGATTGAAAACAACTGTGTGTTAATACTTGATGAAACTAGGTTCAAGTAAGAACATAGGATAATCATAGAGTTACTGAAATACCATCCTTTTAAGAAATGGTTTACAATGAAGAAATCGGTTCATGTTCAGTATATCCAATAGTGGTGGAAGCATTTGGAGTTACAAGATAACAATTTTGTATCTGAAATAGGGGGAGTCACTGTAACTCTGAATATACACTTTTTGAGAACAATGATGAGGCTAGCAGAAAAGGATGATTTACAGGAAAGATTAGACTTTGAAGATTCTCCATTAACAGAGGAATAATTGGCTGAAATTAGAAGATTAGGGTATAATGAAGAGTTGAAAACTCTAAGATTGTTCAGAAGGAACAAATTGCCACCAATTTGGGCATGTTTTTTCAATATAATCAACAAATGTCTTTCTGGGAAGAACAGCTCTCTAGATCAAGGTTGAAAGCAGATTTTTCAGATCTTTCATAGATTAGTGAAGAATAGGCATTATGATTACACTTCTATTCTATGGGAAGATATGAAGAACACTTTTGAGAGGAATCAGAAGGCAAAAGAAAAGAGAACAAGGGATAAGGTACTCACATACATAACATATCAGAGGTATTGGCAGTTGGTAATTTGGCATGCAATGGATCAAGACAGAAACATTCCAAGAAGATCAAATGAGGAGCATGGACCAATATTCTATATGGGTAAAATGATTTCTACTCTGAAACTTGAAAATTTTCCAAACCACAGACCTCTTCCAAGGTCACTTAGGCAATACATTCCAAGGGAGAGTGAGATATTAAAAGCTTATTGCACCTCAATGGGACTTGAACAACCTCAAGCCCCTACCCATGAGGAACAACATGAGATGAGAGGCGAGGGGTCAAATCAAAATAGAGAGGGGGAGAATGTTCAAGGGGGAAAACATTCTGAGAGAATAGAGAGGGAAAATTCAGAGAGATTGGTTAGTATGGGAGTTGAAAAACAGATAGAGTGTGGTGAGGATGAGAGATTGTTAACAGAATCTCAAACAGAAAGAGATGGTTCTGATCCAACTGAATAAATCCGGGTAGCCACATCTACTGTTGGTTCACAACTCTTGGTGACTAACATTGTAGAAAACACCATGGACCCAGTAGTGGAACTTGAACAACCCATCCCTAGCCACTCAGAAGCATTTCAACATGCTACTGTTTCAAAACAAACAGGGGAACCATCCCAAACTCATTTGGAGGGAGGTGATAAATCCCAAGATTTCATTCAACACATAGAGTCTGGATTACACAGTAATATCCAATTTGGGCCTGAATTTTTTTTCAACACTAGCACATCACAAGAATTTCGTATTCCTGTAACAACATCCATAGACACTCCTAATATTGGTTGTCAAGGATTGGATGGAAGTGCTGGTGAAGTGAACATCTCAAAAGCTTCATTACACAGTGCCTCTGTGGTACATGGTGTCTTTGTGGCACCTACAGGCCAAGAGTTATCTGAACACTTGAAAATTGGACCATTTGTTGATCCAGGTTCAATGTTAGAACCTTCTGAATTTGAAAAGATTCAGAAAGGAAATCAGGTGTTGGGGGAAAAAGTTGAAAAATTGGAGAGTACGGTGGATTCTTTGAAAAATGAGGTGAAAGATCTTAAGATTTTGTTGGAAGGGAAAGCAAAATTTGTTGAACAAAAGGTGGATGGAATGAAAGTGTCCTTGGAATCTCACAAAAAAGAGATCAAGGATAGTATGTCAGAATTTCAAAAGGAGTTAGTACGGAATATGAATGATATGAAATCTTCATTGTTACAAGCTTTCAGTTCAACATTGGCTAGTGTTTCAAAGCCATTAGCCATCATGCCTATGTCTGTAGCTGAACCTGAAAAAGAATCAACTCAGAATTTAAAAAGGAAGTTTGATGATAATGATCCTCATAATCATCAAAAGGGGGAGAAAAGGCAAAAGCATAATTCTGAGGTTGATGAACAAAGCACGGATGACTTAGAAAATATTGAAAAGTCAGCTGATATTGACTTAGCAGATTTTGAGATTTCTGATATGCAGTTAGCAGTTGCAGAGGTTCAAAATTCAGAAAATAATCAAGTAGTTGATGAATCAGCAGAAGTGGAAAAATCAACAGAAGCTGAGAAGTTGGTTGAGGTTCAGACTATTAGTTCAGATACTGAGGAAGAGATGGAAATGGAAAAGATAGGAAGTGACAACTCAAGTAAAACAGAGGAATTGGTGTTGAATACAAAGATGGAGATTAATTCTGATGAAACTGAAATTCTTATGGCAGATACTGATCAGAATGATGAGACTGAAAGGATGGATATTTTTGGATAAGATAAGGTTATATCAGATCAAAATACTGTTATAGAAGAAATGACAGATTCTTCTAAAGAATGGTGTGAAATAACTATGGCAGATATCTCTGAAGAAAGATTGATTGAAAGTTCTGAGATTAACACTTGTTTAGAGATAGTTCCTTATACCAGAAGGGAACTTCTTAATTCTGAACTTGAAGAGAGAAGACTGAATGATATTTTGATAAGGAGAATGCATAGTGAGTTGGTCAGAGCTCTTAACATTCAGAATGTTCAAAGAGTTATCAGATTGGTGAGGCCAATTGACTTGTTGGGAGAAGAAGATCACCCTGTAAGATACACAAAGCAGTTTGTAAAAGACATTGCAGAATATTTCTTTGAAGATGTATCAGAAGAAGATCTTGTGAAAGTTGAAGACTTCTTTATGCCTTTCTACACTTACAAAAGGCCAATTTTGATTCCTAGAATTGATTTACCCATTCTTGAAGAACCTTTATGTGACTTTATTGTTGAAAGAGAAGATACACCATTGGCAAGAAACTTGTATGATAGTATTTTCCCTGAAGACAATTATGAATCTGTCTACTGCAAAGATGATGAGTTTGTTGTCATTGAAAAATTTCTTGATGGATGAGAGGATTCAGATGACATATGTGGAAGCTTCAAACAGGTTAAGAAAGACTGATGAAAAGCTACATGTTCAGAAAAGAATTGTGAAGGTGTTAGACTTTCTAAGTGAAGAATTTGATGGTCTGAGATATGTTAATCTGAATGTATTGAAAGAAGGAAACTTAAAGGTGAACATGACAAGTTTTGATTTTCACAGATTGTTCTTGGAAGATGAAATTTTCTTGGTGAAATTCTTTGCTGGTACTGAAGATACTTGGATAGAACCTGAATGCAGAAGAGTTCTGGGAATATATGTCAGAAATCTGTATTTATATGATTTTCAGTTGGCAATTGAGTCAAGGAAAGAGAAATGTAACTTGACAAGTCCAATCAGAACTCTTGAAGTAATAAGCAACTTTGATGGCTTTGTGAGTGAAGAAGTTGGAAATGAAATATTCATTCATTCAGAATTCAACCAAGTCATTCTATTCAGATTGAATGATCTAGTAAAATATAGTGATGCTACTCTGAAGAAGACAATAATAAAGATGCAAGATTATGTTGAGAATGTCAGAATTTGTGTGAGAGAAAAATGTATCAGATGTGTCACTAAAAGACTTGAACTCAGAAACAAAATCAGAAATTGCAATGAATGGTTACTTTCAGAAGTAAATCCAAAGAAGTTGTTACACAGAGATTTTGTTTTTCCAGCTGAATATCAAGTAAATGGTGTTTACTCAGAAGAAGTTGAAGAAGATATTCCAGATGTGTCTTCACAAGATGTTCAAATGAAAGATGCTGATCAACCAGAAAAGTCTGAGGCTAATGAAGAAGAAATACCTGTTGATGTTAATGGTTACTTTCTGGAGTATGCTCTTCCTTATTTCTTTCAACCAAGAGAAGTAAATTTTCTAAGTGTTTATCATGACAGAACAGAGTTATATCAATGTCTTCGTGGTGAAATGTCAAAGCGCTTAGGAAAACCAAACGAATCAGTATATTCAGATTTCTTAATCACAGGGATTAGAGAATTGAAAGAGAAGAAGTTCATGAAACATGAATATTACTCATTTGAAGTCTTAAGAGAAGATGGAAAAGTCTACTACTTTACTGAAGCAGATTTTGAAAAAATCTCAGTAACAGATTTGTACAGATTGTCGTCTTTTGTCAAATAAAGACTGCAGTGAAGAGCATTGGCTGCAGTGAGAGAGGCTATGTATTATATTCTTAGATGGCATGCATATACAGATTTTCAAATTGCACTGTATTTACAAAGGCCATGTGTATATCTCTCAAAGCCAAATAATGAGCATGAAAATCTGAATCTTCTGAAAAGTGGAAATGTTACAAGATATCCAGAGTTGGGAGTCTTATTAAGAAATGACAAAAATGAAAAGATTTTCTTCAGATCAGAAAAAGTGGCAAAATATTGTTCAGGAACTTTAAGGTTCATCAAACACAGTCTGGAGAAAAAGTTACAAAAGGGAAAACAAGTTGAAGAGATTCAAAAGATCATAGAAAAGATTAACAGAAGGCTTACTCTGAGAAATGTACTGGTTTTGAAGATTGTTCCAGCACAAAAAGAATATGATGATGAAAAGTACAGGACTATTTGACAAAAAGGGGGAGATTGTTAGATCTGAAGTTTTGACAAAAGTTACAAGTGTTGGATCTGAATAGAAGACTCAGAGTCCTGAGTTAGAAGACTCAGAAGTTCTGATCTGAGAAGTCTCGAAAAGATTACATGTATGAAAGTTTGAACTGAAGGGTCAGAGTTCTGAGTAGGAGACTCAGAACTTATGAGAATGATGAAGAAAATATCACAAGTGCTTGAAGGAAGTTCTGAAGTGCTTAATCAGAAGAATGTTCAGAAGTTCTGAATATGTTATTCAGAACTTATGTCTTGGATACTTTCAGTTATATTCAGTTACTAATCAGGACACGTGTAATTGTTCTATTAGTTTGTTTCTCATATGTACTGTAGCCTTAGCTTTTCTTTACAATATATATAGGAGTTAGCAACAGTTTGCTAACTAATCTTTGGCATAATCTTTCGCATAACTTTGTATTCAACTTTTGTAATCTTTGAGAGATTCTCTCTCTAGATCTGTAATCTGTTCTTAATTGAATACAAGTGCGTTGATCCAATTCTCTATCATTTACTGTTTGATTGATCTTAATTGATTGTAAGATTGAATCCTGGTTTCAACAAAGCTGATAAAGGATAGAAGAATTACAAGGAAATCCTATCAGCCAAAAGGTTCTTCCTTAATGAGAAGTTCATCAAGGGTCTTTGTTGTAGGGATCATCCAGTCAGGGACCGTTACTCCAAGATCTCGTTTGTTCTTTGCTTCATTAAAGATCAGGGGCTTAAGGTGTTGACCGAGAAGATCATTTCTGAATCCACACCAATAGATGAGATCCTTGAGCTGTTCGATAGGAGTGATGGGAAGCTCAGAGACGCGTTGAAAGAGTTCTCGTCCATCATAGTCGTGAAAGAAGATACCATAAGGTTCTCTTATGACTTTTCCAGGGATGAAGCGTTCACAAGGGGGCAGGGAGGTATCAAGTGCTGAGAGGTCAGGTTCAGGACTAAGTACTTCAGCACGAGAAAAACCAATACCAGTTTCATTCCGGATAGGAGGATCTGAGTCTGAAGATATTATATTTTTCTTTGCAGAGGCCCTTCTTTGTTTTTTTTGGAATAGTAGGAGGAGGATTATCCACAGCAGAAGAAACCAAGTCGATCTGAGAATTTACAAGTTTTTCGACATGATTTTTGAATTTTGAACGTGAATGCTAAATGGCTATTCTGATCTCCAACCATCCAGAGAAACCATATTTCTTGATAGCATCAGCATAGAAGGTTTCCTTGGTACCGTTTTCTCTGAATATATCGACCTCAACAACTGGAACGTTGATGGTCGATCTTCCCCTGATGTTTACCTTGTGAATTTTGGCAGTCCGATATCGAAAGGTCAGTTTTTCTTTGCACCATTTCAAGGTAGAGATAGATACATTGGTTTTTTCTTCAACGATCTTCTGGGCGTCTTCCCATAATTGATGTTGGACTTTGATAGGAGTTCTCTTCAGATCAGGGTTCTTCACTGATTGTTGGACAAGCTGGATGGCGAGGGCCTTATTTTGTTCTTCAGCTTTCCTTCGATCAGCGAGTTGTTTTTCAGCCTTGAGATGATCAGTGTATTCTTTCCTTGACAGTCTGAACTTAGGAGAAGAGACTTTGTCACGAGGAAGGATAATTCGCTGATCTTCAAGATTTTTGATAATTTCTGTTGATCCAAACCCTCAGTGATTTGATAATGACCCTCTCTTATATACTTAGTGAAAATTGTAAGTAAACAATATGTATCAGAGTTTCACCATCGCTGATAAGTACAAAGATCTTACAGTACTGCTTATAGGAACTCTCGCTCTTTAAATTAAACATTCAGTGAACACTGTTCATCATTAACGCTGAGTCTGTTCAGTCATTATGATGATCGCTGATAAGTTAGTTGTTTACTTATGATCCCTGAAGACAAGTTTCACGTCAACAAAGGTTCTACGTTGAAGTCGAAGATCAAGCTCAAGAACCAGCGACAAGTCTCCTAATGAACTGATGCGGATCAGTGAAGACTCAGATTTGTCCACTCAACGTGAAGTATCAAGTACAAGACTTCAGCTATCGCTGAACTTTATCATCTGCTGAATAGTAAATGATAATCGCTGAATCAACGAAAGCTGATCATGAAGTCCTCCGTACAAAGTACTTTTGTCTTAACCACCCTTGCACGACTCCGTACGAAATGTCAGAAAAGAGCCTCCTTATTGTCTGAATCCGTACAACAAATCTGATACTACACTGTTCATCCATACGGCTACTAAGGTTGTCAACAAAGGTCAATGACATGCAACCAACCAGCTGATGACACGTGTAAAGTATATACTGACTTGCATTAAATGCATGCAGTATATAAAGAGATGAACCCACTTCATTTGAAGTAACTTGCTAACTCTGGACAAGTTCAATCTCTTATCTCAAGATATGTTATTATTAGTAATTTCCTTATCTCTCTTAGTGCAAGAAACCTTAGTGTTCCAACTTGTTTAGATTTAGGTTTATCCTTAATCTTGTTTCCGCAACAAGCTGTAAATTGTTAATGATTTATCAATAAACATATTAGAAAAGTAAAATCTGTGTGTTTGTATTCAACCCCCCCCCCCCCCCCCCCTTCTACAAACTTGTATAGGCTTTCGGGACCAACAAGTGGTATCAGAGCGGATTTGTTTAAACTCATAAACAAGATCTAATCTAAGATATTTCTCTTCCTTGCTATTATCTGAAAATGGCCACCAACACAAACACAAATTATATAGACAATGGTTCTCTTGCTAAACCCCCTAGATTTTCCAAAGATAACTTCAACTTATGGAAAAATAGGATGACACTCTTCTTAGAAGGTGTAGACCCTACTATGCCTTACTATCTAGAAAATGGTCCATTCATCCCTGTAAGAATTGATGTTGCTGTTCCAGCCGCTGAGAATAGACCTGCTATTCCAGAAAGGCTGGTACCTAAGGAAATCTTTCAATGGACTGACGAAGATAAGAAGAAATTGGCTATAGATACAAAAGCCAGATCCATACTATCCATGGATCTTCCTGACGAAGTCTACCATTCCGTCATGAATCTGAAAACATCAAAGGCCATGTGGGACACAATATGTGTTCAGTATGAAGGAACGTCCGAAGTCCAGGATTCAAGAAAGATCAACCTGGTAAGACAATACGAAAGCTTCATTTCTGGTAAGAATGAATCTCTCTCTGATGTTCACCAACGTTTTAATTGTTTAATTATAGATCTGAAAACTGTTGGTAAGGAATATTCTAACTTTGAAGTACTGACAAAGTTTCTAGAATGTTTACCTGAAAGCTGGGACAATTATGCTATGTGTCTCAAGCTATCAAATGATCTAAAATCAATGACCCTTTTAACCTTATATGGCACGTTGCTGAATCATGAGCAATCGAGCCATCTTAAGAAGAATCTTGTAAAAGATTCCAGAAGCACCCCTGTTGCTTTAATCTCAGAGGAACCTTCTACTCAGCGACCCTCGGTCACCATCACTGAGTTAGAAAGTAACTCTGAAAGGTCATCCGATTCTGATTATTCAGATAATGATGAATCTTTGGCTCTCCCAACTAAGAAGTTCAAGAGATTTGCCAAAAAGAAAATGTTTAGAAAGAACAAACCTCTTTCCATAACTGACAAGCCTAGATCATCAGCTTTTGTTGATAAGGCTACTGCTACTTGTTTTAACTGCGAAAAGACAGGACATTTCGCTAACGAGTGCAGGTCAAACAAAGTTTCTAGACCCTCATCTTTTACAAAGAAACCCTTTGTTCCAAGGAATAAAGATGACAAATATTCAAAGCTGAAAGAAAAATATGCAAAGCTGAAAAGCTTTAAGAAGAAGAATAAAGGCCTGATGGCTGACTATGATTGGGCTGCTTCTGATGAAGAAGCATCATCATCTGACTCTGAAGATGATGAAGCAAATCTATGTCTTATGGCCAAGATTGAAGAAGAGGAAGAAAGTTCAGACATTCCCTCCACTTCAACATCTGCTATTCAGGTATCACCTTCTTTCTTTACCAATATTGCAAATACTGATGAAGCTGATAGTCTCCGTAAGATCGATCTCTTGACTAGAAGTTTATACGAAGCCATGAACGGCAAAACTGTGGTTGAAAACCAAAATCTTGATCTCGCTGAAAAGCTTAAAAACTGCCACCTTCAAATAGAAAAGCTTTCTAAAATTGAAGAAGATTTTACAGATCAAGTATATTTAAATCAGCTAGTCAAAATCGAACGAGCAGAAGTTATCGCTGCATTAAAGGCTGAAAAAGCTACTGTTGAAGGATGGTGTAATTCTTCAACAAAGATCACTGAGATAATAAAGTCTCAGATTCCCCTGAGTGATAAACGTGGTTTGGGTTACAAATATGAAACTCCAAAACCAACCACTGAGCGTTCAATGCTTAAATTTGGAACGTTCGTATCCTCAGTCGCTGATACTTCATCTTCTCAGTGCTCCTCGTCCGTTACACCAATCCCTGAGGAAACTCCTACCTCCTCAAAAGGCAAGGAGAAAATGGTTTATTCAAAACCTACCTCTGTCTCTAAAGACAAAGGTAAAGGAATTGTTATTTACCATAATCCTCATAAGGGTACCTTAGTACCAAAGCTGAATGTTTCTAAAGCTTCAGTGGCTCATCCCTCTGGATCAAGGAAGCAGATATCTGGATTTATTCAGCGATCTACTCCTAGACTCAGATTGGATGTCCTTGGTAAGAAATCTGTAGAACTGAATGTTCGTCCCATTTCTAAAGCCAATAGTTTACTTGGTGCTGGCACTTCTAATTCTAAATTAAAAGCTCAGCATACAAATGGTCCTAGAACTTCTTTTAGCTATAGGAAATGTTATCACTGTGGACTAACTGATCATATTGCTAGTAAGTGCCCCACAGCCACCAAAGCTGAAAAGATAGCTAAGGTGAAAATTGCCCCCAAGGCAAAGAAGACCAACCCTGGTGCAAATCAGGTCAAGGTGAATTCTACCACTGAGGTTAAGAAATTAACCAAAGTGAAGAAAGACAAAGCTGAATCTTCAAATGCTGCGAAGACTGTTGAACCTTCCATTCCAACTACTTCCACTGACAAATGTGTATACATGGTTAAGTGGGTACCTAAGAAAAACTAATATTCCTTTGTATTGCGGGTTAAGAAGGGTATTTGGTATCTCGATAGCGGATGCTCTAGACACATGACTGGAAAGAAAAACCTGCTCGCTGAATACAAGGAAGAGAAAGGTCCCTCTGTGACTTTCGGTGGAAATGGAAAAGGACATACCCGAGGGTATGGTGTACTTTCAAATGGTACAAGCTCCTTCAGAAGAGTCGCATATGTTGAAGGGCATAAGCATAATCTTCTAAGCATCAGTCAGCTGTGTGACATGGATAACAAAGTAATCTTTACTAAGGAATCCTGCTTTGTCACTGACAAAAAGGAGAAGATAGCTCTCAGCAGTTATCGTTTGGAAAATGTTTATGTAATAAACATGGACTCAACAACCACTGAGAACTCATGTTTCTTCTCAAAGGCCTCATCTGATGTCAACTGGCTATGGCATAAGAGGCTATCTCATCTAAATTTCAAGACACTGAACACTCTTTCTTCAAAAGAGTTAGTCACTGGTCTACCTCAGCATTCATACGCCAAAGAGTCGTTATGTTCAGCGTGTGAAAAAGGGAAGCAGACCAAAACAAGCTTTAAGTCAAAGCAAGTTTCTTCAGTGTCATCTCCTCTACAACTACTCCATATGGATTTGTTTGGCCCTGTTAACAAACAATCCATCGCTGGAAAGAAATATACGCTGGTCATAGTTGATGAATTCTCTCGCTTCACTTGGGTAATGTTTCTCCGTTCTAAGAGTGACACTCCTGAAGAACTCATCAATTTTGTTCGGAAGATGGAAACCCTGAACAACCTGACCGTTCGCTCAATAAGGAGTGATCATAGGACTGAATTCAAAAACAGTTCTCTTGATTCCTTCCTTGAGAGTAAGGGTATTTCTCACAACTTTTCTTCAGTGAGAACACCGCAACAAAATGGAGTCGCTGAAAGAAGAAATAGAACAATTATTGAAGCTGCACGTTCAATGCTCAGCGATTCTCACCTGCCTACTCAGTTGTGGGTAGAAGCTGTCAACACTACTTGTTTTACGCAAAACAGGTCGCTGATAGTTAAAAGATTCAAAAAGACAGCCTATGAACTCTTTCATGGGAGAAAGCCTTCAATCAGCTTTCTTCACATCTTTGGATGTCAGTGTTTCATACTGAACAACAGAGATGCTCTTGGAAAGTTTGATCCTAAGGCTGATGATGGAATCTTTCTTGGATACTCTTCAGTTTCCAAAGCCTTCATAGTCTTCAATCGTAGAAGACAAACTGTAGAAGAAACTATTCACGTCACGTTTGACGAATCCCGTTCAGCGAACTCTAAACCGTCCGCTGATATTGAAGAACTGAATCAATTGATGTTTTCTCATCTTGGCGATTCAGAAGATATTCCCACTACCCATGCTCATCCAGTAGAAGATGATAGTCCTATCATTCCAAATATGCAGAACAGTGAAGCTGAAACTTCTTGGGTCTCAGCTGTTCCTATAAACACTATACCTAACGCTGAACCAAATGTCTCAGACATTCCATCTACTTCTCAGCAATCAGTGAATATAATGACAACTGCATCCATTCCTCTCTTGGCTGATACTCCTGACGTCGCTGAAACTTCATCTTCAGCTCCTCCAGTTCAAGTTGAGTCCGCGTCTCATGCTCCGGCTCAGCGATGGACTATAAATCATCCAATTGATCAAATTCTTGGTGATCCAAACGCTGGGATTCAGACTCGACGAAGTGCAGGTAATATTTGTTTATTTGTAAATTTTATTTCACTAACTGAACCAAAGAAAGTAGATGATGCCCTCAAAGATCCAAACTGGGTCAGCGCCATGCAAGAAGAGCTGACTGAATTCGAAAGAAACAAAGTTTGGAAACTTGTTCAGAGACCAACTGATAAAACAGTAATAGGCACTAAATGGTCTATCGAAACAAGTTGGACGAACATGGTACTGTAACCCGCAACAAAGCTCGACTTGTTGCTCAGGGATACAGACAATAGGAAGGTATAGATTATGACAAAACATTTGCTCCAGTAGCAAGACTTGAATCTATTCGTCTATTCTTAGCATATGATGTACACAAAAACTTCAAAGTACATCAGATGGATGTTAAGTCAGCGTTTCTGAATGAAAAGCTGAATGAAGAAGTGTATGTGGAACAACCTCCAGGATTCTCAGATTCTAAGCGTCCAGGTTATGTTTATAAACTGGATAAGGTACTTTATGGCTTGAAGCAAGCTCCACGTGCATGGTATGACACTCTTTCTACTTATCTCCATATCGAAAAATTTGAGCGAGGTAAAATCGACAAAACTCTATTTTTTAGAAAAGTGAAAGGTCATATCATTCTAGTTCAAATATATGTTGATGACATTATATTTGGTTCTACTAACCCTGAGCTTTGTACTCGTTTCGCTGATAGAATGAAAGATGAATATAAAATGAGCATGATGGGTGAACTAACATATTTCCTTGGTCTTCAGATTAAACAAACTGAGAAAGGAACTTTCATTAATCAGGGAAAGTATGTTAAAGATATGCTGAAGAAATTCGACTTAACTGAAAGTTCAGCTATGAAAACCCCTATGGCACCACCGCTGACACTTGATAAGGACACTAAGGGTGTTCCTGTCAATGTCACGCTGTACCGTGGGATGATCGGCTCTCTATTATATCTAACAGCTAGCCGACCCGATATTATGTTTGCAACATGCTTGTGTGCACGATATCAAGCTGAACCTAAGATATCTCATATGAAAGCTGTAAAGCGAATCTTTCGATATCTTAAGGGTACAGCGAATCTAGGTCTTTGGTATCCCAAAGATTCAGGATTCGATCTAACCGCCTATTCAGATAGTGAATTTGCAGGTTGCAAAATGGATAGGAAAAGCACCACAGGAGGATGTCAGCTCCTGGGTGGAAAGCTGGTAAGTTGGACAAGTAAAAAGCAAAATTCAGTGTCCACTTCCACAGCTGAAGCTGAATATGTAGCTGTTGGAAGCTGTTGTTCTCAAGTCTTGTGGATGAGAAATCAGCTACTAAACTATGATCTTTAGCTCTCCAAAATTCCAATCTATTACGACAGCACAAGTGCCATCGCTATAGCAAACAATCCAGTACTACATTCAAAGACCAAACATATAGAAATCAGATATCATTTTATCAGAGATCATGTGATGAATGGTGATATAGAACTTCATTTTATCCCAACTGATTATCAGTTAGCTGACTTATTTACCAAACCTCTTGACGAGACAAGATTCAACTTTCTCATCAGCGAACTTGGAATGCTGAACTTTGAAGGATAAAATCTTCAGCGGTTCACATTGATCAGCGAAAGGATAAAATCAACTTGTATAACCCAAACTATCATCTTCTCTCTGAATAAACTTGATTCACTGATATTAAGGTATGTTCTCTGTCTCTCTCTGACAATCGCATGAAAATGCAAGATTTAAAAACAAAATGCATCGCTGAATATCTCTTTCTTAACAACGATATTTTGAAATTTCTTAAAACCTTCACTGATATTAATATTTCAGTGCTTCATGTTTTCAAAAGTATCTCTGAGTTATCAAAACCTCAGAGACAACCAAGAATATGAAAGGACAATTGTGACGTCATTACAACGGATAAAACCCCGGCACGTTTTCTCTTCCTGACACACGTTTGCACGTCTCGTTCAAACTTCCAGTCAAATGCAAACACGTGTCCGTGTCATGATGAAAATCTTTTCCAGCTCAAGATTTTCTCTTTCTAAAATCTCTATATGTTCTTAGTTTATATTTTTCTTTTACGCGATCAATCTTCCTCCGCAAGAAAGAATTCACTGTTGCATTTGTGTTTTCAAACTTCAAGAACTGTTCATCATCTTCTTCATCAAACATCAAGCTTAATATGTTCTTATTTATTTACCAAATGCGTATAACTTGTTTCCGATCTTCTCATTGTTTTAACAAGATCAAACAAAAGAACTTCTTAAAATAAAATCATTTTCTTTTGTGGTTTTATGAACACAACCATTTCATGGTTGTTCTTCAAGATTAAATGAAAAATCTTAAACTTGTTCTTCATTCGTTTCCAGAATCTATTTCTTCATAGAAAACTGGAAAACAAGAAAATGGGTCTTACATTTCGTTTCAAAAATCAAGAAAAACCCTAATCTTCATTAAGACATTTTTGTCTGAATGAAATGGACAAAATTCGAACCATCTTAATGGAAAATCTGTCCATATTAAGATTATTCTTATTTGTTAATCTTTGGTTGAACTGATAATACAGGAAATTGCAACGTCTAACATTCCTACTACCGCTGAGAACATCTCTACTGACTCTGAGGAAATGGAATTCATCAAGGCTCCTCAGGTTAAGTTCACTCTGGATCAACTAGACTGGACTAAGATAAACAACCTTTCTGCGCTTCTCGAGTTTCCTCCTCGAAAGCAAGTCACACATCTGACAGATGCTGTGAATTTCTTGAAGAATTGCTGCATTTCAACAGCCCTGACAATTTCACCCCCTGCAACTCAGCTGCTACTATCTCAGTTCTGGTACTCTGCCAGACACTCTCAGCTACCATCCGCCAAAGATCCCTCCAAAACAGTTGATTGTATCCTCTGCGATAGTGAATATGGCACGATAAAGATCACACCTGCCATCATTCGCAAAGCTCTGAACTTTCCCATCGCTACAAAGGAAAAACCTTTTGTTCCTTTCCCTGACCATAAGAAGCTCGCTGACAAAGAAGCTCTTATTGCATTTTTTGATGCAATGGGCTATGTATGGGAAATGGGCAGAGACAAGAAGCCTGAGAAGAAGCTGACACTGCTGAAGAAATCGAAAATGCCCATCGAGATGAACTTCATCTTCGCTCACCTTATCAGCTGCATGACTGCCAAGACCGGCTCTTCTGATCAAGCCGCTCAACCTCAGCAAGCTATGGGATACGCTCTGCTGAAAGGTCTACACATTGACTGGGCATCTCTCATCTATGATGACTTACTGCAAAGAGTAGACTCTGCCGCTGACAGACCTGCATGGGTTCCCTACCCCAGATTCATCAGCGCTATCATTCAATATGGCCTGAAGGACAGCTACCCGCAAGAGGGCGATCTGAAACTCTCTCAGATTGGCCCTAAGGTACTCGACTTCAAACCTGTTGAAAATGAGGTACGTCTTTCTACCCTCTTAACTCTTCTCAACCCTTCTTCTTCTACTTCTGTGGCTCCTTCAGCGACAATACCCATCGCTGATACCCTGGCCACAAAATCCTCTCCTTCTAAGAAAAGGAAACATTCATCTACCCCACTTGATTCTAAAAAGATCAAGAAAACAAAGGAGCAACCCCAGCAATCTCATGCTGAAGACTCCTCAGCTCTTTCTGCAGAGCTGAAGGAACGTTCAGTGGTACGCTCTGCCATACCTGAACAAGCCATCTCTTTTATCCCAACTTCAGCATCTCTAAACGCTGAGGTTACAAACTTGGAACCTACCCAACCTCCTTCAGTCTCTCAAAAGACTGATGAAGTGATTGTCAGCGAATCCAACGCTGAACTCATAACCCAACCCCCATTCTTATCTTTCGCTCCTCCCTCCACTCATTTGGTCTCTACTCCAGCTCTAACTGGAGCTGCCATCATTTCCTCGGAACCTAAAGCTGATTCTCCAGGAATGATGAAGACAGGACCTGCAGAACAATCCATGGGCACTTTTGAAGATGACATGGAACTTTACTCAGGAACCCGTGATTTCGATGAATTCACCAATCCTCCTGCAGGTAAACAACAACCCATAAACACTGTGAGTAAACCCCAAACTTCTGAGCTTTCCTCTGTTCACAAGTTTTTATATGTTACATGTCCTAATTTGGGAGATATCAACGCCTCTCTGAAGTCCGTGGAAACAAAAGCTGACAGGTCTCTCCACCACTCTCTCCAATAACTCTACAGCTGTAACAAACGCTAGAGAGAATCTGAACAAACTGACAACGGTGGTGGAGAAGAAGGCTTCCACAGATGACATGAAGCAGGTTGATAAAACTCTCAGCGACTTCGCCAAGGTGCTCGCTGGTATCTACACAGACTACACCTCTCTCAAAAACTCAGTTTCTTCCATGTCCAGCGAATTTACAACGCTGAAGACATCCGTTGGACATCTAGAGGGGGATATGTCTACTGTGAAGACTAACTTAGGCTCTGTAAAGACCGATGTTGGTTCGATGAAAACGATGATCGAGCAGCTGCTGAACAAAGCGAATACTCTTGATCCTGCTCCTACACCCGTCTCTGCCTCTGACAACTTCACAGCGGACGATCGCACTGAGCTGAAGAAAATCAATCCTGCTATTTCTGGCCTTGAAGACAGAATAGCAAAGATTGAAGCTTGTATAGGTCTCTCTGGCCAAGAAGACAGAGAACCTACCAACGCTGCTGAATCTACCCATTCCTCCCCCAGACATCATGAAAAAGAGGGGGAGAAGAGCGCTGAAAATCCTTTCAATAGCGCTGAAGACCTTTCCCATGATGAATCTATCAGGGGAGAGAAGAACGAAGACCTCACCTTCGCTGAAGAGGGTGAGAAGACTATTGAAGCTGAAGCAGCCGCTGGACCTCAAGGAGATGAACACCCTGAGGGAACCGAGAAGCTCGCATCTGTATCTGAGGGGGAGCAACTCGAAGAAGACGCTGAAGAATCTGAAGCAGAAGATGATGAAGCCGTCGACATCCCTGATAATGAACCAACTTCTTCTCCAAAGAATGATGATGATGATGATGAAGATGACGATGACTTATTTATTGTCAAACCTGCTCCAAAGATCAAAACTCTTAAGGGAATCTCGATAAATGAACCTTCAGGGGAGCGGACAAAGACAAAGCCCTCAGCCTCTGGAGCTGAGAAAGGCAAAGGCAAAAGCGTCGCTGAAGATGACAATCTGACGATCTTGCTTGAAAAGCCGGTTTGTCAGGTACACTAAACATCTCTCACTCCATCCCTCTTCTATCATACACTATCAGTTCCTCTACCCAAGCCTATACACTTGAACAAATTCTCTCTATCTGATTCTACCCAAGTTCTTACTTGAAAGATCGCTGTGTTTCAGCTAGTCCTCTCCCCTGTTTGAGGATATCGCTGAAGGCTCCACAACTATACCAGCTGCTGCTGAAGAAATAATCCCAGTCTTGGATTAGATCTCTGAGACTGATGAACCTGAAGAACAGACTCTCTCTCACAAACGCAGACCTTCCTTAGCTCCTCAAAAGCTAAGTGAAGAGGATCAGGAAAGAAGAGAGGAAATAATAAAGCGATTCGAGGATCAGCGAATCATTTTGAGGCGTGATCAACTTCCTTCAGTTCCTCCAAAGTTCAGAATTTCCAAAGCTGAATACAAGGAACACCTCAGAGCTGAACGCCTAATCGCTGAAAGAAAGGAAGCTGAAGAAAAAGACAGAGAATACGCCATCCAGCTTTCTAAACAGACAGTGAAAGACCCCAAGCTGAAAAGAGTTCCTATTGAAGTTCAACGTCAGCTCTGGGAAAACGCCAAGAAGATAACTGAAGAAAAGAGAAATGTGTCTCAGTCCACTTTAGCCTGGTGCAAAGAAAAGGTCAACTACAGAGAATCTCATGCCAAAATCAACAAGGTATTCATCTCTAGAAGAACAACCCTTGCTTCAATCGCTGAAATCGAGATACTCATAGAAGATAAGAAGTACGAAAAATTCTATGCTGAAGCCATAACGAAGTACGGTCTCTCTGAATGGTTGGAGATCAGGTTAGCCATCCAGAAGTCCAAGTCGAAGTACAAGGAACATGTTGAAAAGCTGATCAACAAACAAATCGACTTAGTCTACTCCTGTGTGGATATTCCTCCTCCTCCTCCTCTCGAAAGTCAGAAAAGAAAGGCCTCAGCGAAGAAGAAGAAATCTATATCTTCAATTGATGGCCCTGTCATACGAAATGAAACAGGCATTGGTTTTTCACGTGCTGAAATACTTGGTCCTGATCCTGATCTTTCCATCAGGTGAGACACATCTCTTCCTCCTGGTGAGACTTTCATCCCTGGCAAAGTCATAAGCGAACCCTACGAGATATTTTTCCATGACTACGATGGTGGAAAGCATTTTCAACGCATCTCCGAACTTCACCTCACTCCCATCGAACAGCTGAGAGATCTCATCTACTGGTGTGACTTCAGGAATGACCCTCAGGCACGACATCCGAAACCCTTGATTTTTGAAGAAGCGCTGATCAAAAGAAAACAAGGTGTAACCGTCCCTGACTGGATGATTCCCACCACATCAATGACCCTTGATGAACTTCTCATTAATGAAGAACCCTTTACAAACTGATATGATCGCCTATTTCTCTATTGTATCAGTTATTCTTCTGTACTTGTAATTTATTTCGCTCGTACTTGTAATCTTTCCATTTCTCTTTGTAACCTGATTCAAAGTTTTAAAGAAATATTTCAGTGAATGTACTTTACTCCATCAGTACTGAAAAGATCCCAGAAAACAGTAAAAGGGACAAATAATTTATGAGTTCTTTTTATCCTTATGTTTTCATTAAATAGCAATTTTCTTTGTTGCTATGTCATAATCAAATAGGGGGAGATTGTTGATCCAAACCCTCAGTGATTTGATAATGACCCTCTCTTATATACTTAGTGAAAATTGTAAGTAAACAATATGTATCAGAGTTTCACCATCGCTGATAAGTACTAAGATCTTACAGTACTGCTGATAGGAACTCTCGCTCTTTAAATTAAACGTTCAGCGAACATTGTTCATCACTAACGTTGAGTCTGTTCAGTCATTATGATGATCGCTGATAAGTTAGTTGTTTACTTATGATCCCTGAAGACAAGTTTCACGTCAACAAAGGTTCTACGCTGAAGTCGAAGACCAAGCTCAAGAACCAGCGACAAGTCTCCTAATGAACTGATGCGGATCAGCGAAGACTCAGATTTGTCCACTCAACGTGAAGTATCAAGTACAAGACTTCAGCTATCGCTGAACTTTATCATCTGCTGAATAGTAAATGATAATCGCTGAATCAACAAAAGCTGATCATGAAGTCCTCCGTATAAAGTACTTTTGTCTTAACCACCCTTGCACGACTTCGTACGAAATGTCAGAAAAGAACCTCCTTATTGTCTGAATCCGTACAACAAATCTGATACTACATTGTTCATCCATACGGCTACTAAGGTTGTCAACAAAGGTCAATGACATGCAACCAACCAGATGATGACACGTGTAAAGTATATACTGACTTGCATTAAATACATGCAGTATATAAAGAGATGGCCCGACTTCATTTGAAGTAACTTGCTAACTCTGGACAAGTTCAATCTCTTATCTTAAGATAGGTTATTATTAGTAATTTCCTTATCTCTCTTAGTGTAAGAAACCTTAGTGTTCCAACTTGTTTAGATTTAGGTTTATCCTTAATCTTGTTTCCGCAACAAGCTGTAAATTGTTAATGATTTATCAATAAACAATTTAGAAAAGTAAAATCTGTGTGTTTGTATTCAACCCCCCCCCCCCCCCCTTCTACAAACTTGTATAGGCCTTCGGGACCAACAATTTCATCTCTCTTTTTCGGATCCTCTTCACTTAGCGTTTGAGGAGCTAAGGAAGGTCTTATGTTGTGAGAGAGCAGCTGTTCTTCAGGTTCATCAGTCTCAGTGGTTAAATCCAAGACTGGGATTATTTCTTTAGAGATAGGAGCTGGGATTATTGTTGATGTAGTTGCAGCCGTAGGGACTTCAGCTAGATCCTCAAACAGGGGAAAGGACTAGCTGAAACACAACGATCGTTTAAGTAAGATCATGGGAAGAAATAGATAGAGAAAAGAATGGGGTTTAAGTGTATAGAGGTTTTATGGAGAGGAGGACAGAGATTGAGAAGGGATAGAGAAGGGATGCAGAGTAAGGGAATAAGAGATATTGTACCTGACAAACTGGCTTTATCTGAAGGATAGACAGCTTGCCTTCTTGCAGCGAGGCCTTTGTTTTTGCCTTTATCAGCTTCAGTTGCTGCAGGTTTTGTCTTGGTCGTCTCCCCTGATGGTTCATTTATCGAAATCCCTTTCACATGGACCTTCTTGGTTTGAACAAAGAAGAAATCATCATCATCAACGTCATCATCATCATTATTATTAGGAGATGATGATGGTTCGTCGTTCTCAAGGTCGAGGTCTTCATAATCTTTTTCTTCTTCTTCTTCTTCTTCTTCTTCAGATTCTTCTTCAGCTTCAGATTCTTCTTCATCAGCATAGGGAACGGTAACATCAGCAACAACTTCATCATGTTGCTCTTTGAGTTGCTCCCCCTCAGATACAGAGGGAGTTTTTTCTGTTCCCTCAGGGTTTTCAACTCCCTGAGGTTTCTCGGTTGTAGCAACAGCAACAACATCATTACCCTCCCCCTCAGAGTTACGGGCAAGGTCTTCAAGAATTTTCTCCTCCCCTCAGCATTATGGGGAAGGTCTTCAGTCTTCTCCCCTCTTCCACATGATGGTTGGGGGTGGAATGAACATTCTCAGCAGTAGCGGCAACATCAATGTGCATTGGGTCCTTATCTTCTAGGCCAGAGATCCCAACACAGCTTTCAATCCTACCTATTCTGTCTTATAGGCCAGATATAGCAGGAGTGAGTCTTTGTAGTTCCTCTCGAACCACCTGAGTAAAGTGTGAAGGAGCACAAGTAGCAGCATTCAGGCGGTCGAGGATCTGCTGAAGTAGAGTCTTCACGGAAGTCACCTCAGCCTTTACAGTGGTCACTTCTCCTTGAAGATCATCAACCGTTGTCTTCAATGATGTGACTTCATTGGACAGGGTCGTAAAGTTGGTGGAGAGAGTGATGTTGCCGGAGGAGTTTTCAGCGAGGGTGGTAGCAAATTGATCAATGCTACCATCCACCTTCTCCAGATCAGCACTGGAGGCTTTCTTTTCAACCTCAGTAGTCAGCGTCTTGAGATTTTCTCCAGCGTTTGTAACCGCTGAAGAGTTTGCTGAGAGAGTGGTGGTGAGGGATTCCATCTTTGTTTCCGGGGCCTTCAGGGAGGTGTTGATATCTCCCAAATTAGGACCTGCATTAGTTAATAACTTATGAACAGAGGAAAGCTCAGAAGTTGGGGATTTTGAGAGAGGAATGTCGATGGTTTTGTGTATACCTGCAGGCGGGTTGGCGAAGTTGTCGAAACCTTGTTGACCTGAGTAGTGTTCCATGTCGCCTTCTAGAGTGCCTTGGCGCACAGAGGTGCCTGTAGGTCCTATATTTGCATCCATCATCCTTTGTAGAGTATCAGTAGCTGTATCGTGTAGGATGACAGGCATTCCAGAGAATGGAGGAAAAAGAGGTGGAGTGTCCAAAGATTGAGTGGGAGGAACAAAGGTTGAGAAGAGGGATTCGGTGCGGGGTTCAGCGTTGGATTCGCTAAGAAATACTTCTTCGGTCCTTAGAAGGTCTGAAGGAGAGGGGTTCTGTTCTAAATCTATAACCTCAGCGTTTAGAGACGCTGAAGTTGGGATGGAAGAGGTGACTGTATCAGCTGTGGCAGAGCGTACCACGAAATCATCTAGCATAGTCTGTTGAGATTCAGACGCTAGGTCTTCAACCGTTGATGGCTTGGGGGTTTGCTACTTGGTTTTCTTGATCCTTCTAGAATCAAGTTGGGAAGAAGAGTGTTTCCTTTTCTTAGAAGGAGTGGATGGTGCAGCCTGGGTATCAGCAGTTGGGATTACCGTTGAGGTAGCCGCAGAAGTAGAAGAAGTTGGAGGTCTAAGAACAGATACGGGTTTAGAAAGACATACCTCATTTTGAAGTGGCTTGAAGTCAAGAACTTTAGGGCCGACCTTTGAATGTCTCAGGTCGCCCACCTTCGGGTATTTGTTCTTCAGGCCTTGTAGAAAGAGGGCACTGACAAACCTGGGATAAGGAACACATGTTGGGCTGTCAGCAGCATTCACCATGAACATCAGATCATCGAAGATGATTTGTGCCCAATCAATATCGAGACCCTTTAGTAGTGAGTACCCCATGGCCTATTGAGGTTGAGAGGCTTGGTCAGAAGATCCAGTCTTCGCTGTCAGGCAGCTGATCAGATGAGCAAAGATGAAGTTCATCTCGCTCAGCATTTTGGACTTCTTGATGGCCGTCAGCTTCCTGTCAGGGAGTTCATCTCTCCCTAAGTCCCATACGTACTTCATTGCATCAAAGAATGCAATGATTGTTTCCCTATCTAGAGAGGTTTTGGGATTGGGAAGACGGACAAAGGGTTTGTCTGTTGTGGTGGCAGGGAGGTTTAGAGCACACTTGATGTTACTAGGTGTAATCTTGGAAGTACCATGGTTGGTGTTCTTGGTAGAGGTGATCTGAGCACTTCTGGAAGAATACCAGAACTGGGATAGTAGATGTTTATTGGCTGGAGGAGTGATGGTTAGAGCTGTGGAGATAGGGCATGTTTTCAGAAAGTTCACAGCGTCATCCAGATGTGTGACCTGCTTCTTTTCAGGGAAGTCAAAGAGAGCATAGGGATTGTTGCTCTGAAAGGTAACTTTCTCAATTTTGAACTTGACCTGAGGAGCCTTTGTTATTTCAGTAACCTTAGCAGCAGTAGGGGACTTGGTAGAAGGAGCGTCAGTGGTAGAAGATGCCATTTCTGTTTATTACATATAAACATGAAGAAGATGAACAAAAACGTCTTAATGTGGAAAGATTTCCAAAAAGGTGTTTTCCAATTTTGTCCATTTCATTCAGACAAATAATGTCTTAATGAAGTTTAGGGTTTTTCTTGTTTTGAAAAGAAATACAAAACATGATGAGCAATTGTTTTCTAGTTTCTATTTGATGGAAAAGATTCTGGAAAAACATATGAGAATACGAGTTTAAGATTTTTGTTTTAAACTTGAAGAAGAACCATGAAGATTGTGTTCATAAAATCATGAAAAAGAAATGATTTCATTTTTAGAAAGGTTTCTATTGTTTGATCTGTTGAAAACAATAATAAGATCGAAAACAAGTTTATGATTTGCAAAATAAAAGAAATATTAACTTGTTAGGCTTAAAGAGATGAAGATAAACAGGTTCTTGATATTAAATCTTTAATGCAACAGAGAAATCTTGCTTGAAGGAGATGAAGTTCGCGTAAGGTGAAAGTATAAACTCGAATGTGTTTATATATTAAGAGTAGAGAGAGAAAAACTGGAGCGGGAAAGTTTTTCATCATGACTCTGACACGTTCCTCGAATTTTATTGGACAAGGAAAACGAAACGAGCGAACGTGTGTCAGAAAAAGCGTGACATGGTCTATCCGTTATGATGACGTCATAAACGTCTTTTCACATTTTAAGATGTCTCTAAGGATTTAAAAAACTCAGGGAGCTTTTGAAAAAACATGAAGCACTGAATAGAAATATCAGTGTTAGATTTAGAAATTTCAAAAATATCACTGAAAGGAAGAGATATTCAGCGATGCAATTTGTTTTGAAATCATGCATTCATATGCGAACGTCAACGAGTAAAGAGAGAACATACCTTAACGTCAGCGAGTCAAGTTTGTTCAGAGAGTAGATGATAAGAAGTTGATTTCTCATCCACAAGACCTGAGAACAACAGCTTCCAGCGGCTACGTACTCAGCTTCAGCGGTTGAGGTGGACACTGAGTTTTGCTTTTTACTTGTCCAACTCACCAGCTTTCCACCTAGGAGCTGACAACCTCCTTTGGTGCTTTTCATATCCATTTTGCAGTCTGCAAAATCACTATCTGAATAGGCGATTAAATCAAACCCTGAGTCTTTGGGATACCAAAGGCCTAGGTTAGGAGTACCTTTAAGGTAACGAAAGATTTGCTTTACAGCGATCATATGAGATTCCTTAGGTTCAGCTTGATATCGTGCACACAAACAGGTTGCGTACATAATATCAGGTCGGCTAGCTGTAAGATACAGAAGAGAGCCGATCATCCCACGGTACGTCGTGACATTAACAGGTATTCCAGAGGAATCCTTGTTTAGTGTCAGTAGCGGTGCCATAGGGGTTTTCATAGCTGAACTCTGAGTTAAATCAAATTTTCCAGCATATCTTTAACATACTTACCTTGGTGAATGAAAGTTCCTTTTTCACTCTGTTTGATTTGAAGACCAAGGAAATAAGTTAGCTTACCCATCATACTCATTTTATATTCATCTTTCATTCTCCCAGAGAAACGAGTACACAAGTCAGGGTTAGTGGAACCAAATATAATATCATCGACATTTATTTGAACAAGAATAATATGACCTTTTACTTTCCTGAAAAATAGAGTTTTGTCGATTTTACCTCGCTCAAAATTTTCAATATGGAGATAAGTAGAGAGAGTGTCATACCATGGACAAGGAGCTTGCTTTAAGCCATAAGGTGCCTTATCCAGTTTATAGACATAACCTGGATGCTTAGGATATGAGAATCCTGGGGGGTGTTCCACGTAGACTTCTTCATTCAGCTTTCCATTGAGAAACGCTGACTTGACATCCATTTGATAAACTTTGAAGTCTTTGTGTACAACGTAAGCTAAGAATAGACGAATAGCTAATAGTCTTGCCACTAGGGAGAATGTTTCGTCGTAATCTATACCTTCCTCTTGTCTGTATCCCTGAGCAACAAGACGAGCCTTGTTGCGGGTTACAGTTCCATGTTCATCAAATTTGTTTCGGTAGACCCATTTAGTGCCTATCACTGACTTGTCAGATGGTCTTGGAACGAGATTCCAAACCTTGTCTCTTTCAAATTCTGTCAGCTCTTCATGCATAGCACTGACCCAGTTTGGATCTCTGAGGGCATCATCTATTTTCTTTGGTTCAATCAGAGAAATAAAGTTAACAAATAAACAAATGTTACCTGCACTTCGTCGAGTCTGAACACCAGCGTTTGAATCACCAAGAATCTGATCAATAGGGTGATTAATAGTCCATCGCTGAGCCGGAGCATGAGTCGTTGACTCAACCTGAACTGGAGGGGCTGAAGATGAGGCTTCAGCAACTTCTAGTATATCAGCCAAGAGAGGAAGAGGTGCAGATCGCATTTCATTCACTGATTGCTGAGAAGCAGATGGTATGCCTGAGAAAGAAGGTTTAGAAGCAGGCGTAGTGTTTAGAGGAATAGCTGAGACCCATGATGTTTCATCTTCACCAGTCTGCATGCTTGAGACGATAGTAGGACCATCATCTTCAGCGGGATGAGTATGAGATGGAGGAGTGGGAACATCTTCTGAATCACCAAGATGAAAAAACATCCATTGATTCAGTTCTTCAGTATCAGCAGAAGGTCTAGAGTTCGCTGAACGGGATTCGTCAAAGGTGACATGAATAGTTTCTTCAACAGTCTGTCTTCTTCTATTGAAGACTCTGAAGGCTTTGGAGATTGAATAATATCCAAGAAAGATTCCATCATCAGCCTTAGGATCAAACTTTCTAAGGGCATCTCTGTTGTTCAGTATGAAACACTGACATCCAAAGATGTGAAGAAAGCTAATTGAAGGCTTTCTCCCGTGGAAAAGTTCATAGGCTGTCTTCTTGAATCTTTTGACTATCAGCGACCTGTTTTGCGTAAAACAAGCAGTGTTGACAACTTTTGCCCAAAACCGAGTAGGTAAATGAGAATCGCTGAGCATTGAACGTGCAACTTCGATGATAGTTCGATTTCTTCTTTCAGCGACTCCGTTTTGCTGCGGTGTTCTCACTGAAGAAAAGTTGTGAGAAATACCCTTACATTCAAAGAAGGAATCAAGAGAACTATTTTTGAATTCAGTCCCATGATGATGTTCTCCTTATTGAGCGAATGGTCATTTGTTCAGGACTTCCATTTTCTTGACAAAGGTGATGAGCTCTTCAGGGGTGTCACTCTTAGAATGGAGAAACATTACCCAGGTATAGCGAGAGAATTCATCAACTATGACCAAAGTATATGTCTTTCCAGCGATGGATTGTTTGTTAACAGGGCCAAACAAATCCATATGGAGAAGTTGTAGAGGAGATGATACTGAGGAAACTTGCTTACATTTGAAGCTTGCTTTGGTCTATTTCCCTTTCTCACACGCTGAACATAAGGACTCTTTGGCATATGAGTGTTGAGGTAGACCAGCGACTAACTCTTCTTTAGAGGAAAGAGTATTCAGTGTCTTGAAGTTGAGATGAGAGAGCCTCTTATGCCATAGCCAGTTGACATCAGATGAGGATTTTGAGAAGAAACAGGAGTTCTTAGTGGTTGTAGAGTCCATGTTTATAACGTAAACATTTTCTATACGATAACCGCTTAGAGCTATCTTCTCCTTTTTCTCAGTGACAAAGCAAGTTTCCTTAGTGAAGATCACTTTGTTATCCTTGTCACATAGCTGACTTATGCTTAGAAAATTATGCTTCAGTCCTTCAACATATGCGACTCTTCTGAAGGTTGTTGTACCATTTGAAAGTACACCAAACCCTCGGGTATGTCCTTTTCCGTTTCCACCGAAGGTCACTGAGGGACCCTTCTCTTCCTTGTATTCAGCGAGCAGGCTTTTCTTTCCAGTCATGTGTCTAGAGCATCCGCTATCGAGATACCAGATACCCATCTTAACCTGCATTACAAAGGAAGATTAGTTTGACTTAGGCACCCATTTCATTTTGGGCTTAGATTTGTCAGTGGTGGTTGAGGAAGTGGAAGGTTCAGCAGTCTTCACAGCATATGAAGATTCAGCTTCTGAACTATTCTTCACTTTGGTTAATTTCTTAACCTCAGTGGTCTTCTTTGCCTTGGGGGCATTGATCTTCACCTTAGCTATCTTTTCAGCTTTGGTGGCTGTGGGGCACTTACTAGCAATATGATTGGTAAGTTCACAGTGATATCATTTCCTATAACTAAAAGTAGCTTTAGGACCATTTGCATGCTGAGCCGTTAGTTTTAAATGAGCAGGGCCAGCACCAAGTATACCTTTGGCATTGGAAATAGGAGGAACTATCAGTTCTTCAGATTTCTTACCAATAATATCCACTTTAATTCTAGGAGTAGATCGCTGAATAAATCCAGGAATCTTGTTCATAGAGTTAAAGGGATGGGTCACTGAAGCTTTAGAAGCATTCATCTTTGGTACAAAGGTAGCCATCTTAGGTTTTGGATAAACAATTTTCTCTTTACCTTTAGAAGTTAAGGTAGAGATTTCCTCAGTGATATGAGTTTTTAAATAGGAACACTGAGACGAGGAAGTGTCAGGGATAGAGGATACAAACATTCCAAACTTAAGCATGGAATGATCAGTGGTTGGTTCTGGAGTATCGGCTTTGTAACCAAGACCACGTTTATCACTTAGGAGAATCTGAGACTTTATTATCTCAGTGATCGTTGTTGAGGATTTATACCATCCATCAACAGTAGCTTTTCCAGCTTTTAAGGCAGCGATAGCTTCTTCGCGCTTGATTTTGACTAGCTGATTTATATGAACTTGATCTTTAAAATCTTCTTCAATTTTAGAAAGCTTTTCTATTTGAAGGTGACAGTTTTTGAGCTGTTCAGCGAGATCAAGGTTTTGATTTTCAATAATAGTTTTGCCATTCATAGCATCATATAAACTCATAGTCGGGAGATAGATCTTTCGAAGACTATCAGCTTCATCAATATTTGAAATATTGGTAAAGAAGGAAGGTGATACATTAGAGGTAGAGGATGAAGCAGAGGGAATTTCAGTTTGTTCTTTCTCATCTTCAAGTTTGGCCATTAGACAGAGATTGGCCTCATCATCATCTTCTAAGTCAGATGATTCTTCTTCATCAGAGGCAGCCCAATCAAAGTTAGCCATAAGGCCTTTGCCTTTCTTCTTAAAGCTCTTCAGCTTTGAATACTTTTCTTTCAGCTTTTTGTATTTGTCATCTCTAGCCCTGGAATTAAAGGTTTTCTTAGGAAAAGCTGAGGGTCTAGAGACTTTCTTTGACCTGCACTCGCTAGCAAAATGTCCTATCTTTTCACAGTTATAGCTAGTAGCAGTAGCCTTATCAACAGGGGTTGATGATCTAGGCTTGTCAGTGAGTGCAAGAGTTCTGAAGTTACTCTTTTTAGCGAATCTCCTGAACTTATTAGCTAGGAGTGCTATAGATTCACCAAGATCTGAAGCGTCAGAATCTGATAAGCATTCAGAGTTAGTTTCCATCTCAGTGACAGTGATAGTGGATCGCTGAGTGGAAGGTAACTCTGAGAGTAAAGCAACATGTGTGCTCTTGGAATCTTTTACAAGATTCTTCTTAAGATGACTCGACTGCTCATGATTGAGCATAGTGCCATATAAGGTAGAGAGAGTCATAGATTTTAGATCCTTTGATAGCTTGAGACACATTGAATAACTGTCCCAGCTTTCAGGTAAACATTCTAAGAACTTTGTCAGAATTTCAATGTTAGAATATTCCTTACCAACAGTTTTCAGATCAATTATTAAGCAGTTAAAGCGTTGGTGAACTTCATAGAGAGTTTCATTCTTACCACAAATGAAGCTTTCGTACTGTCTTACCAGGTTGATCTTACGTGAGTCTTGGACTTCAGACGTACCTTCATACTGAACACAGATTGTGTCCCACATGCCTTTGGAGGTTTTCAGGTTCATGACGGAATGGTAGACTTCGTCAGGAAGAGCCATGGAGAGGATGGATCTGGATTTAGTGTCGAGAGCCACTTTCTTCTTATCTTCATCAATCCACATATGAATTTCCTTTGGAACCAATCTTTCTGGAATAGCAGCTCTATTCTCAGCGGCTGGAACTTCAGGATCAATTCTAATAGGAATGTATGGACCATTTTCTATGTAATAAGGTATAGTTGGGTCTACACCTTCTAAGAAGAGTATCATCCTATTTTTCCATAGATTAAAGTTATCTCTGGAAAATCTAGGGGGTTTAGCAAGAGAACAATTGTCTATATAGTTTGTGTTTGTGTTAGTAGCCATTTTAAGAAATAGCAAGGAAGAGAAAAGATTAGTATAAGCAAGATCTTGTTTATGAGATTAAACAAATCTGCTCTGATACCACTTGTTGGTCCTGGAGGGGTTATACAAGTTTGTAGAAGGGGGGGTTGAATACAAACACACAGAATTTACTTTTCTAAATTGTTTATTGATATTTATCAAACAATTTACAACTTGTTGCGGAACAAGATTAAGGACTAATCCTAATCTAAACAAGTTAAGAACACTAAGTTTCTTGCACTAGAATTAAGACAGAAAGAAGGTAAGAATATTAAAGAATAATATTCTAACACTAAGTGAGAAAGAAGAAGATGGCCGAGCACTTCATTTCTGAAATAGGGTTCTTCTTATATACTGCCTGCATTTAATGCATGGCAGTATTACTTTACACGTGGCAGCAGCTGAGTGGTTGCATGTTTTGACCTTTGTAGACAACCTTAGTAGCCGCATGGTGTACAGTGTAGAATCGGAGTTGATAGTACGATCCTTGGCAAAAGGGATGTCTTTTCTGACATTATCATACGGAGGCGTGCAAGGGAGGCAATACAAAAGTATCATGCAGAGGAAACTTCATGATCAGCGATTACTAAACAGTGCTTTTTCAGCGAGTGACAAAGCTCAGCGATCGCTAAAGTCTTCTACTTGTAACTTCACGTTGAGTGGACAAATCTTGGCTTCGCTGATATCCGCATCAGTTCATCAGTAGACTTGTCGATGTTCTTGAGCTTGATCTTCGACTTCAGCGTAGAACATATTTGACGTGAAACTTGTCTTCAGAGATCATAAGTAAACAACTAAACTATCAGCGATCATCAACAAGACTGAACAGGCTCAGAGCTAAGTTGATGAACAGTGTTCGCTGGATATAATCTATAGAGCGTAATTTCCTATCAGCGGTACTGTAGAGTCGTAGTACTTATCAGCGATAGTGAAACTCTAATACATATTGTTTACTTACAATTTTCACTAAGTGTTTTTTAAAGAGAGTCATTATCAAATCACTGAGGGTTTGGATCAACACTACCGCATAGGTAGTACCACCTACGTTCACGGTAGGATTTCCTTCCGATCCTCACGTTCTGCTCAAAGGCGGAGACACTACAGAAGTTCCGATCGGGTCACGAAGAGCATCGATGGTCGTTGTCTCGTCCTGTGTCCTAGCCAATGAATGTACAAAATCAAGTGGCTCTAGACTCGAACGTGCATCGAAAGAATTGGAGACCGGGGGATGCTAGTCTCTTGTTTCAATACCAATACTCTTCGATTGAGAGATCGGTAGACGTTGTGCTAAGTCCCCGTGTAAAAGTGAAACACCCATCTGTTGAGAGACGGGTGAGAGGCTAGGGAGGTTGTGCAATTGCGCCGCTAGGTCCACGACGGCTTCTTTAATACCTTGTTCCAATGGATGAGACAAGATAGTAGATGTGGCAACCTGGATGACGCTGGTTTGGGGTTGCCCACGAGCCTCTCTAGTCCTAATGCTCGTTCTCTCTTAGTTCTTTTTAGATCTCCATTCTCTCCGACTCGCCTGTTCAAGATTTTCAACTAATTCTCCCTCCGCTCTCCTTGTGTCTCCCGTAATAGGCTGAGTAGTAGGGATGAGGGGGGGTGTAGGTGAGTCAAACGGGGATCCTTCAGTCAATGGAGGTTGATGGCCGATACGGTCTGGAATCAGGGATGCACGGATGGCTTGGTCCGTATCGGTGTCAGTACTGTCGGATTCGACAGTTTTGACCCGGGTGAATGGAGATATCGGCTCCGTGGTGTCCGTGCCAGGGTCTTCTTTGAGCAATGGGGTGGCAGAAACAACCGGGGCCTCGTGTAATCTAGGCGATGGTCCGGTTTCGGTCGTGGTTCAGGTGGTGTGTATGGGGGGTTGTTGGCTAGTTTCGGCTTGGTTGGAATGGGTAGTACTGGCATGCGTATCCAATGCACCGCCCGCGCCTGTTCCCCTCCCATGTACTCTCAACACACCCCGTCCGAGAGCCCCAACTACCCGGACTCTATCTCCTCGAGTCCTCGGACCCTCACGCCTCTCAGGTCTATGTCCCTGGGGAGGTCCCTCCGGCTCTGGCTGGACCATGGGAGCTCCTAACACTCTCTTATATTCTAACACACTCGGTGCATTGGGGTCCGCATGAGCCAGTAAGGCTTCAGGTAAGGGCATGGCTCTTACTTCGGACGAGTTTCGAATCACAAGATAACGTAGACGAAAGGGAGGACATACCGGATGGTTAATGCATCGCGGTATCCCTGGATTCGCGTCCATGTGTTGTCGAATAGCCAGTGAGAGGAATCGTGGGAATGGTAGGAACTTTTTCTGCTTTGACCCACCGATCTGTCTGATGGCTTGAACTAATTCGCGCCATATCACCACCGCGTAGTCTATGTGCCTATTGTAGCATACGGCATGGAAGAGCCGTAGGAAGTCGCCGGTACATTGATCTATGCCCCTCCATCTGGATGAGAGACACCTGTTCAGAATCGTGAACATCGTGTACCAGATAGGCGCTAGATACTTACGGTTAAACGCTGAGGGGCGGTCAAGTGCGTGGTTACAGCCGAGTGCGTGCAATTTGGCATACAGAGTAGTGTCATTGACCGCGGGGTCGTAAGTTTGATGTCCGCCGGCGGTGGCTTCAGGTAAAGAGAGAAGACGTCTGAATGAGTCAGGTGTGAGCGTGAAGGGTTGATTGTCGATCATTGGCGTGATCGTCTAAGAATTAACAGCCATGACGACTTGGGATGTCAGCCATACTTGATATATATATAAAACTGGGACGTCGGCCATTGTAGTGAGGGCCTCGCGGAGAGGGTGACCAAGAAGAATGTCCACGACCACACGATGTTGTGGTCGGAACTCTGCAACGTCAAGTTGATGGTTGTTGGCCTAGATTTCAATGACATGGTCTAGGTGGACCAAAGAATTGTTAGCTTCCTCGTTAATGAATTCCTCTTGAGGAGGAATATTTTCTAGTGGTTGTTGTTGTTCTTGATCCGCCATTTGTATCTGTGATTTGGTAGCTTGAAATCGATGTAAAGAGCGAAAGCTGTGAGTGTCCGAATGTGGGTTTACGAGAGGGGTTTTGGAGAATCCGGAAAAAGTGAAAGTTATGTTACCGGATCACTTATATAGTGGGAAAACTTTCCGGGTGGGTCATACCCGGAAACCTATCCGGGCCGGAAACCTATCCGGACAGATGGGTTTCCAGGAACCCATCCGAACACTTTGTGATTTCAGATATGGTGTCCCCTTGTTGGTTCCCGTTTTGCTTAGACAAGATTAACAGATCTATTAGTTCGAGTTTATGTTTGATGTGGAAGCGTATTTGAATAACTAACAGATATGTTTGTATAGAAACAATACAGAATATAAAGAAACAGTGATCAGAATATGATGTCTCAAAGTAGACTGAGTTTCAATATATAGCAAGAACAGATTTAAGAACAGTGAGTATGCAAAGCTTTAAACAGATATGACTCTAAATGTGCATAAGCTATGTGTTCTTGTGTGTTGATTTTTCTGTGTGTTCTTGTTGTTGTGTTGTTGTTATTGTAGTTAGGAAGAACTAAACATTAGTCTTCCTTTTATACTACTCTAAGGGGACCATAAAGTATAACCTACTGTTGATCGGATGGCATGAATAGTTGTACGTATTGTATTGCATTAAATGCCGCAGACGTCTATGTTGTACTAAGCCCTATTGACTCCACTCAGAGTTTGACACGTGTTGAAGTTGGGCAGGGCATGCTATCATTCAAGTTGATGGACAGGTCCTAGGAACTGTAGCAAGATATTTCTTCAACAGTGGCAAGATATTATAAATATCTTCCAAGTCTTCAGTCTGAACCGCAGAGGCTCTGTCAAGGGTGACAAAGGTTCTGTGGTTGGACCTTTGTAGAGTAGTCTTCACTGGGTTCCTTGTCTTCTGATATTGTCCGCAGAGGCTCTGTTATTGGTAACAGAGGTTTTGCAGTCTTGGTCTTCTGAAAGCGTCCTTCTGTAGTTTCTTCGGTCTTTGATCACTCTTGATCAAACTTCCTTTGATTCTTCTGAGATGCCCGACAGAGATTTTGTTGTACTCAGCAGAGCTTATGTGGAAGTTCTTCTGTACTTTGCCATTTTTCAATACTTCTAATATTTCAGAATATTGGAGCTAAGAATCTCCCCCTAAGTATTGAAAAATAAAAGGTTGAATTTATGCATTTTAACCTAAGTAATAAAAAGAGGTTAAACAATACCTCAGAAGATTATTTCTTTCATTTGGAAATTATGCCAGAGGCATTTACATTTGAGTACATTAAATGAACGGAAATAAACGTTGACAGAGGTTCTTTGAAGAGACTCAGATTCTTGCATTTGGGAAGTCGTCAAAATTTCTGTTGTCTTTTCCTACTTCCTTGAGTTCTTCATAGAATTTGAAGCAGAGATTTCTTATGCCTAGTGCAGCATCAATCTCTTTGATCATCATTGAAGCAGATTCTTCGTCCATAAGCTCTGTTGCTTTGTTCTCTTCTAGTATTTTTCTGAACATGTTCAGAGTACAGTTTGTGTATTTCTGACAGTCCATTATCATAAAAACTTTAAGTTGATCTGCAGGATTCTTGTAAACTAACACGTACCTTGGAGTTTTGATAATCGAATTGGGTATGGCATTGGGTGGGCAGAAATCCTCTAGAGGTCTGATACTTAAGGTAGTCACGCCTAGATCGATGGCTAGTTGAAAGTCAAGCATGCTGTAGATTAGAAGATTTTCACGCACCGCCTTTCTGAGAACTCGATAAGACCTTTGGTGGCAGTCGTCATTGAAGTTGTCTTTCGTCCATTGCAGAAGGTCAGGTAAGTCATAGGGATTGAGGTTTCGGATATCAGCATCAGAGAATTGATTCTCTGATCTGTCAGACCTTTTGACTTTCCAGATTGTATACATCGTATGAGGATAGGTTCTCATTTTAGAGTATTTACAATATATTACCTTCTTTATTTTTTGAATGGAGTAAACTTGGTTGACCGGTTTTGACTTTGTAGAGGTGAAGATGGCATCGAATTCCTTTCCGAGCTTTTGATCTCGGACATGAGCTGGCAGATCGCTCTGGAAGTGCTGTCTGTAGAGATAACTGCAAACTTGCCCTTTCATTTGTTCAATGGTTGGAGTAGTTCTTGGAATTGGTCTCCTTAGATCATCCATCTATCGAGTGATGTCTGCTACTTTAGCTGTGGGATCCAGGGTTGGGTTTTCTGACAGAGGTTTCAAGTTGAATGCCCAGTCTTCCTCTTCGGGTTTAGGAGTGACGAAGGTATTAAAGTCACCTTTCATCAACTTCTCTGTAGCAACTGGCATCTTCTTCTTTGGCTCTTCTTCTGTAACTTTTCCCTTGCCTTTATCTTTTGGTTTTGAGGTTTCAGAGGTTGGGTTTTGGATTTGTGTGGGTGGGACCTCTGTAGATTTATTAGTGAGAGGCTCTTTGGGTTTTGGGGTTGGATGCTCTGATGTTTTGGTTTTTGCCTCTGAAGGTTTTGATACTCCGGGTTGTGAGGACTCTGTTGGTGAGGACTCTTTGGGTCTTGGAGGTGGGATGTCAAAACGCTTTGCTGATTGAAAAGCAGATACAAATTCCATTCTGCGAAGAATGTACTCTGCAGTGCATTTTGGTCTTTGGGGTTTTCGAGCTATGGATTTTACTCTAGTTTTGCGTGGGATTGTTGGTTGTGAGGTTGGTGTTGGTTCTTTGGGTGAGAGTGGAGTTTGTTCTGAGGATGAGGATGCAAAAGTGATTACCTGAGGTTTTGTGGTTGGTGCATCCTCTCCAACGATATTTTGGCTCTTCTTCTGAGTTCCTTGTTGTGGGGTTTCCTTCGGAGTTTCTGTAGTAGAGGGTTCTGCGGTTTTCTCAGTTGTTTTTGCAGCAGCATCCTCTGTTGTTTCCTTTGTTCTCTCCCCCTCAGGATGAGCAGATGCACCATCATCAGGATCATCCTGCCTTCTTTTAGCAACAGCTTCTATTCTGCAGGTGTCTTGTGTTGCTTGCCTTGCTGCTTGTTTCTTCATTGTTTCAAAGTAGATTGCAATCGAAGTTTTGAAGGCTTTGGTCGCACTTTTCTCGAACTCTACAGCGGTTGTTTTGGCAATGTTAGTGGCAGAGGTGATGGCAGCATCAGCATAAGTTTCTGTAGTTGTCTTCATTTATGCAAGGGATGCTTTAACCTCTATGGATAAGGTATCCACTTTGGTATTTAATCCTGTAAGCGCGCCTGAAGTTGAATCTGTAAAAGTCTTGAATGAGCTTTGCAACTTATTCAATGTTTGAGTTACAGAGGTTACAAAGACTTGGAACTCATCCTTCGTAACATGTTCCTCTTGGGTAACCTCTGGAGGAACAACCCCTTCTCCAGAGTGAGTCCCTGTTCCTGGGACACCTTCTTTCATTCCTGTTTGAACGTTGAGAATGGAAGGATTTCCATCTGATCTTTGAGAAGAAACAAGAGTTTCAATCTCTACAGAAGTTCTGCGAAGAACATTGTCCAAATCCACTCCAGAGGTGGGTATCGGAACGTTCTTCTGTTGACTCGGAGACTTGTCTAGAGTCTCTTCCTCTTTGTGCTCACTACTTCTCTCTGAAAGAAGTTTTAGCCCTATATTGTGCATGGCAGAGGAAACGAATTCCTCTGTAAGGTGTTCTAGTGTGATCTGGGGCGATGGATCACGAACTATAGGTGAGTCTCTTTGAGGAAACTCCCTAGGAATGGATTCCCCGGTTTCTGTGGGCGCAGAAGTCTAAAGAGTGACCTCTGGCTGTTTGGTTTGGGTAGGGATCGAGTTGTGCGACTCTTTTTCAATAACTTCTTCTGCAGCTAGACCTGCGGAGTTAGATGTGTGGGTTGCACTGGGAGGGGGTGAGGGATGTGTGCCTTCTACAACTCTGGCATCTTTTTCTTTTTCTTTTTCTTTTTCTTTTTCTTTTTCTTTTCCTCCAGAAGTTTCTACCCTATCCTCTAACCTTGTTTCTATATTCTCACCTATTTGGACCTCTTCTTCTGTAGTCCCTTGTCTTGACAGAAGTGTTTCATGAACCTCTGTTAAGATTGGGGTTTGCAGAGGTGGAGGTTTATCTTTTTCGATTCCTTCTAAAATTGATTGCAGAGGAGAAGATGGTTTCTTCTTCTTTGATTTCCTTTATTTGGGTTTTGGTGCCTTCTCCTCTGTAGATTTTGACTTCCTCTTCCTTTTGGGAGAGGGAGGGGCAGAGGGATGTGCAGTGGGTGGAGAAGATGGTTCTGCAGGGGGTTGTTGGATAGCAGAAGCAGAGGCAAGAGGTTCCTCTGTAGGGGTCTTGGTTTTCTTTCCCTTTTTCTTCTTCTTCTCTTCAGATCCCTCAGAAGACTTCCTCTTTGAAGGATAGAGGTCTTTCCTTATATTCCTGAAGTTCTTCTGGTTGGCCTTGTGTTTAGCCAACTTTATCTTTCATTCTCCTCGGTAAGCCTCTCTAAAACACTACTTCCTAAGGGCACTCCTATACGCGGGGGTGTTACAGGACTGGGTTCAGGAGTCCTGTAAACGCGTGTGTACTCAGTAACTAGTTATATATCACTAGCATAACCTAACATTACCTTTGAGAGTGGTCTGTTGTGAGGGTAGTCGTCCTCATGTTCTGTAGGGGTGTTCTTGGACATAGGAAATTGCTTAGGTTTGGGACCGTCCATTGGCCATTTTTGGATAAGGAGGAGGGGATCGAAAAGTACACTAAAGATTCGCTTGAACTGTAGAGGGGGCAACCAGTTGGGATCAGATATTTTGGCTTTCTGGGAGGCGAGTTTGCGATCGATGGTGTTGATGATTTCTTGCATCATTATGGAGGCATAATCTAGGGGTAGATCATAGTACACACCATACATGATTGAGATAATTTAAGGTGAGCTTTGATCGATGCTCCCGATTTTGCCCGTGAGGCAACGATTTAGGATGGAGAATAAGGTATTCCACAGAGGGGGAAGTCTAGCCCTGCGGAAATCGTTCCTCTTTTTCAATTGTTGGTTGTACCCTAACATGTGTAGAAAGTCGATAAGTTCTTCGTTTGTTGGTTGGGGGCATACTTTTTGATTCCCATGAGACCTCTTGTTGGAAGGCCAAATTCTAATGAGAACATGGTTCGGTTGAACATCAGTTCAAGGCTCTTACTTTGGTCAGGCTTAGAAATATAGCTTCTTATCAAATCGGTATCAGCGTCATAACGACAAGATTGCCAAAACTGATGTAGATATCGTACGGGTATTTGTTCAACGGTTTTGCTAAGAAGAGGGTAAAGAAAGTGGTTCTCAAGGATGTTTAGCAGGATTGCATGTTCTTTGCCAAAAGCCGTAGGAGAAGGAACAAGATAACAATTGTTCGATTTAATGGGAAGGGTTTGCTCGAAATGGTCATTTGAGAAAAATTGTTGCAGATGGGTAGTGGGTACAAAGGATACCTCGTCGCCGGAGTCATGTCTGTCGGTATCGGCGGCGATGTGTGGGTTGTGGGAGTGCTCAGAATGCACTGGAGAGGGTGGTGGAGAGTTCGTCGGTGAAACGTGAGTAGCTTTGGAACTGGAAGCCATTTGTAGGTTTGAAAGTTCTAGGTTTTCAGAAAGAAATAAGCAAGTTCGTCGGAGAAGATGAGAGAATAGTAAAGTTTTGAAAGTGATTTTAACTTAGGTTTTATACTGTGGTAACGGATAGAATTTGGAACGGTGAAAATGTGAGAAAGTTAAATAAAATTTGGGGTCCGCACTCGAGTTCATTTGGCGTGGTGCAAGTTTCCAGGACGACGTGATATGTACGTCAATAAAAACTCGACACGTCATCAGTGTCAGTGACGACGAGACGTCGTGGGCGGCCACATTAAATGAAAAGCGCGTGGGTTTTAAATTTTCACCACAGAAAAGTTACCGTTACAGATACAAAAATTCCCAAGTGGAAATCTTTACAGAGGTTCTGTGGGTACAGAAGCTCTGTGATTTTGGAAAACTTTTATCTCTTTAGATTGTATCTTTAATGAAAACTGTTTGAAAACGGAGAGGATCAATAAATCTTTAGTAGAGAGAAATTATTATACAGAGGTTTTTGGACCTCTGCCAGAGCCAGCAGAGGCTCTGTGACAAGAAATTTCAAATAACTAATAATTTATAAACATTTTTGATCATCCAAGTTTTTGATCAGATTTAACAATGTATTTAGGACCTATTTAAAAGTTGGTGTCCTAGAAAATTGTAAATCTCAAAGATTTTGTGCAGCTAAAGTCATTTGAATGATTTAAGTGATCTACAGAGGTTCTTCGGTTGAAAGAACTCTGCGGCTTATGACTTCTGTAGCATTGTGTGAGTACGAGATACCAACCTATTTTTCTTCTTGATTTGGCGAATGTGATCTCTTCTGTCGCATTCTTAGCTCCCCCTTGACTTATGAATCTCTGTAGATTTAGCAAGGTCTCCTTTTTCGCTCCCCCTTGATCTAACAACCTCTGTAGATCAAGTATCTTCTTCTGCTCTCTCTTGACCTATGCTTGGTTCAGAATAATATAAGTTGACCATAAACCATAGGTCAAGTCCATCAGAGGTTCTGTGAAGGTCGTCAGAGGTTCTGAGCAGACCTTACAGAAGCTCTGTGATTTCAAGAACTATTGAAGATTTAAGAATTTACAAACAAAACAAAAAAAATAATAGAAATAAATAAAAATATTTACAAAGTTTACAGAATATCTAGGTTATAGTTACAGAGGTTTTGGGTACCCATATTCGTATGGGTCCTATTGTATGAAACGCCTTTATGCACTTGTCATACATACCAGAAATGAAAGGCTTTTTGTCATTTTGAACATTTTGAACATTTTGAACAAGTATAGAGCCTTTCACTATCCAAACCTTTTTCATCTTTTTAAAAGCTTGATTAACTAACTTGTCCAACCTATGATCATGAAAAACTTTCGATGTTGAGGTCTGAATTTTTGAAAACATATTTGGCTTAAAGGATCCTTTTAACAAATTATTCCTTGAATTTGAAGTTGTGTTAAGTGAATGATTTGAGTTTGCAAAATCAAATTTCTTGATCCTTTTAGCAAAAATATTCTTTTTCCTTAAATTTACCTCAAGCATCTTTTGGAGATTAAATTTGCATCTCTTCTCCAACATGATCTCAGTTGATAAATTAGACAGTCTTTTTGTTAATCTGGATATTTCTGTTTTAAAAATCCTTCTCTCTCTTTCAAAGTCATCTTTTTGACTTAAATATTGAAATTTTTGAACCTTCAACTGTTCAGATTCTTTTCTTTCAAAATCAGATTCTTTCCTTTCTTTTTCAAGGATTTTCTGTAATTCTGAGATTTTACAAGTAAGCTCCATAGACTTTGTTTCAAGAACAGTTTTCTTCTCTTCATAATTTCCTTTTTCATTGACCACAATCTTTTCAAAACTGGAAATCAGTTTAGAGAAATTTAAACATTTTAGTTCAAGTCTTTTCTTTTCTTCATCTGACATAGATAAGTTCCTTTTTAGTTCAAGATTTTCATAGTTTAAGATTTTAACAGATTCGTCAAGTTTAGCAATTTTATCAGAAATGATAAAAATGCTTTTGTTCTTTTCATCTAGTTCTTTTTCAAGAGAAGGAATTATTTTGCGAAAATTTGTGCTGAGTTTTGAATAAAAAATTGAATCAGCATCACCACAAAATTTCATTCTAGACATTTTAAATGAGGTTTTTTAACGAAAGAAACAGTTTCTATGATGTTACCAGATCGAATAAATCGAAAATGGCAGTAAAATATAATCTGTTTGTAGGAATGAAGAACAGGTTAAAAATGACAGTTTCTTTCACAAATCTTGTAAAAACGAGGATCACTTGATATTAAAAAATCAAGCTTCGCTCTGATACCAATTGTTGGTTCCCGTTTTGCTTAGACAAGATTAACAGATCTATTAGTTCGAGTTTATGTTTGATGCGGAAGCGTATTTGAAGAACTAACAGATATGTTGGTATAGAAACAATGCATAATATAAAGAAACGATGATCAGAATATGATATCTCAAAGTTTACTGAGTTTCAATATATAGCAAGAACAGTTTTAAGAACAGTGAGTATGCAAAGCTTTAAGCAGATATGACTCTAAATGTGCATAAGCTATGTGTTCTTGTGTGTTCTTGTTGTTGTGTTGTTGTTATTGTTGTTAGGAAGAACTAAACATTAGTCTTCCTTTTATACTACTCTACGGGGACCATAAAGTATAAGCTACTATTGATCGGATGGCATGAATAGTTGTACGTATTGTATTGCATTAAATGCCGCAGATGTCTATGTTGTACTAAGCCCTATTGAGTCCACTCAGAGTTTGACACGTGTTGAAGTTGGACAGGGCATGCTATCATGCACGTTGATGGACAGGTCCTAGGAACAGTAGCAAGATATTTCTTCAACAGTGGCAAGATATTATAAATATCTTCCAAGTCTTCACTCTGAACCGCAGAGGCTCTGTCAAGGGTGACAGAGGTTCTGTGGTTGGTCCTTTGTAGAGTAGTCTTCACTGGGTTCCTTGTCTTCTGATATTGTCCGCAGAGGCTCTGTTATTGGTAACAGAGGTTTTGCAGTCTTGGTCTTCTGAAAGCGTCCTTCTGTAGTTTCTTCGGTCTTTGATCACTCTTGATCAAACTTCCTTTGATTCTTCTGAGATGCCCGGCAGAGCTTCTGTTGTACTCAGCAGAGCTTCTGTGGAAGTTCTTCTGTACTTTGCCATTTTTCAATACTTCTAATATTTCAGAATATTGGAGCTAACACCCCTGTTCTTTCTAATTTCTTAAAAAATATTTAATTTGGCTTTGAAAGAACCTTTTGGTTTTGACATAAAATTCCCTCGCTCCCCCCTTGAACTGTGCTTGGGGATTTCTCTGCTCCCCCTCAGAATGTGCATGTGAGTGCAATGGAGAGATGAACACACATAAAAAACTTTGCCACATTTAAAGAAAAACTATGTGTCACACATGGAATGTCCACACACAAAACCTTTTGAAAGTTAGAAAAACAGTTGTGTGTCACTCCCCCTCAAAAGTAGAATACACTTACCTGATACTTGGTGGTGCTCCCCCTGAACACATCAATAATGTTGTGAAAGCACATATATAACCAAAATAAAGCAGACGACAATATTAAACATAGAAGGAAACACACGGTAAAAGAAAGCAAACAAACGAAATCTACCTAATGAATACATAGACTTAACCGAAAAGTGTATACGATACAAGTAGAATACATATGCGAGAAAGTGTATACTCAATCATCTGGAGTGTGAGCAACAGATGATGAATAGACAGTTTTTCGTAGATGTATGGAACTTGTAACGGGCACACGATCTGATCAAATCTTCAGATTTAGCATACCTAACCTGGACACTAGATAATTAAAGCATTTTTCGTCCAGGGGTTTTGTAAGCAGGTCTGCTAACTGATGTTCTGTATTCACAAAGTAGAGTCCGACTGTACCTCTTTCGACGTGATCCTTGATAAAATGGTACCGAACGTCTATGTGCTTCGTCTTTGTATGTTGGATCGGATTGCTGGATATGGCAATGGCGCTCTTCGATTCGCAGTAGATGGGCACCTTGGTGTACGTGAAGCCATAATCTTTGAGTTGCATGCGCATCCAGATAACTTGGGAACAACAGCTTGCGGTGGCCACATATTCCGCCTCGGCAGTCGATGTAGAGACGCATTGCTGCTTCTTGGATGCCCAACTCACCAAGTTGTCGCCCAAGAACTGCACATATCCCGATATGCTCTTCCGATCCATCCTGCTGCCCGCGTGGTCCATATCGGAGTATGCTGAAAGCTCAAAACCTGTCTTTTTCGGGTACCACAAGCCAAGATCAGCAATACCTCTCAAATAACGAAATATTCGTTTAACAGCTATTAAATGAGACTCCTTAGGTTTTGACTGAAACCGGGCACAAAGAAATGTTGAAAACATGATATCCGGTCTACTAGCTGTTAGGTACATTAAAGAACCGATCATTCCCCAGTATGTCCCGGATGAGGACTGTTCCATCTGGAATTTCCGAAGAATGTCCCGGATGTACTTAGCCTGATTTATGAATATCCCGGTCGACAGTTGTTTAACTTGAAGACCGAGGTAAAAATTCATCTCACACAACATACTCATTTTAAAATATTGTCCCATTAATTTGGGAAAGTTCTTGCAAAATAGTGGATTAGTAGAACTGAAAATTATGTCGTCAACATACACTTGAACTAAGACTATATGACCATCTTCGTTTTTAATAAATAGGGTTGTATCGATTTTACCTTTTGAGAAACCCGATTTTATTAAAAACTTAGACAACGCATCATACGAGGCCCGTGGAGCTTGCTTCAATCCGTATAGTGCCTTGTCCAGAATGTAGATATGATTAGGCTTCTTTTCATCCACGAACCCTTCCGGATGCGTTACGTACACCTCTTCCTTGATCTCGCCGTTGAGAAATGCGGTCTTCACGTCCATTTGGAAGACCGTGAAGTTCTTGTGCGCGGCGTATGCAAGGAACATACGTATGGCTTCGATTCTTGCAACCGGAGCGTATGTCTCGTTATAGTCTATCCCTTCTTGTTGACGGTATCCCTTGGCCATGAGACGCGCTCTGTTTCGCACGATGATGCCATCCTCGTCCTTCTTGTTCTTGAAGATCCATTTTGTGTCGATCATCGTCTTGTGAGATGGACGTGGGACAAGTCGCCATACTTTGAGGGCTTGATTGAGTTCCTCTTGCATGGCCATGACCCAATCAGGATCTTCTAATGCTTCGGAGACGGTCGTAGGCTCTATCTTACTCAGGAATCCAGAGAAGAGGCGAAAGTTGGCCGATGCGCCTCGTGTTTGAACTGGAGTTGAGGGATCACCAATAATATGGTGCATGGGATGAGCTCTTGTCCATTTGGTGGTGTGTGGAAGCGGCTGTTGAGTAGAATTGGATGTGTCCGGATCCACATAGTCACCAGTTGGAAGGTCTTGAACAACTTCAAGCGTAGCAGGTTGGTTTCTCGGAGGAGACTTGGGAGGATTCGTTGAAGGTTGAGCAACTTCAGGTTCTGGGGAAGGCAGAGGTTGATCAATGAGTGTAGTCGAGGACGAATCTTCAGGAGCGATCTCTAGGTTTTGTACTGGTTCCTCTGGGGGGATGATTGTATCTGTTGATGATGACGTTGAGGGCAGAGATGTCTCCACAGTGATCGTTGGAGTGCTGGTCGAAGGCGGCGGACCAGAAAGATTCGCCGAGTCCTCGATTTAAGCAGCTTCAACTCTTGGTTGCGTTGAGACATGAGGGGTAGGAGTGTTAAATAAATCATCATAGAAATATTGAAACAGTAAATCTAAATCAGAAAGTTGAGCATTCGACGTAGAAGCATGATTTGGATTTACTGTTGGTTGTGCAGATCCCGAACATGATAGTTCAGAAGTTAGCATGCCAGTTAAACCGGGCTCTGAACTGAGATTTTCAGAAGCCAAATCCGCGGCTTCAACGAATATCACGTTTACACTCTCGAGAACGGTTATGGCCCGTTTGTTGTAAACGCGACACGCCTTAGCCTGCGTAGAGTATCGTATGAAAACTCCTTCGTCTGCCTTTGGACTGAATTTCCCGAGATCATCCTTGTCATTGAGGACGAAGCACGTGCATCCGAACACGTGGAAGTACATTATGTTCGGGATGCGGTTATAGATGATCTCGTACGGCGTCTTGTTGAACCGCTTATTGATGATCGAGCGGTTTTGCGTGTAGCATGCAGTTGACACCGCTTCAGCCCAGGGAAATAGATGCAGGTTTGACTGTCATAGTATCGTGCAAGCGGCTTCGACTAGGGTACGGTTACGTCTTTCCACCACTCCGTTTTGTTGAGGAGTGCGTGCGGCCAAGAAGGTTTGCGAGATACCGACGGATGTCAAGTATTTGTTCACCATTTGATTCTTAAATTCCGTCTCGTTGTTGGTCCTGATGGTATGGACATGTTGTCGAAGGTTCAGTTGTATGGTCTTCAAGTGGTTGATAATCAGCTTCGGGGTTTCGTCCTTCGAGAGCAGGAACTTTACCCAAGTGTAGTGTGAGAAGTCATCCACCATCACCAGGACGTACTTTTGTTTGTTGATACTTTGAACACGCATCGGTCCACACAAATCCATATGGATAAGTTCAAGGGACAGAGACGTGTTCGAAGCAGCCTTTGGCTTGCGCGTCGCTCGCTTCATCTTTCCCATTTGGCATGCCCTGCAGAGTCGGTCCTTCACAACTCACCCATTTTCCAACTCACCCAAATTTCCATTTTAATATCTTTATTATAACATGACTTTCCCAAAAAATAGACTTATTCCCAAAGTCAACAAAAAGGGTGAAATCGCGTTTGATAGTCAAAACGGTTAAACTCATAATTATTTTCCATTATCCCAAAACCTCCCAAAACCTGGATGAAACATGATCCACAACTCGTATAACATGGAAAACAATCCATATAAATATAACACGTCACCGAAAACATGAGTAGCAACAATTACCCAAAACAACACCTTTCGATGACGGGGGAGACCCGTATACATCGCACGTGACGGAACACTAAAGTGGGTCACTTACTATGTAATAAAAACACCCACGTGGATTACTCTTGTAAAACTAAGCTCAATCACTCCAGATCTATTGCCCACGAGACTAGGATGTCCCCAACTTCAACCACTCCAGGTCTAAACATTGGGTCACCAAATCCACAACAGCACATTAGGGATTACACCTTACTGCCCATGAGACGACGCCCGACCATCTAGGTCCACGCCTTACTTATCATGGATCCCGATGCCTATCCGGTGCTAAGCACATATATGGAATTACACCTTACTTATCATGGGACCCGATGCCTATTCCGTGCTACAAAATAAACTAATGTCTCGTAAACTGAGCTCAATCAACTCCGACCTCTTGCCCGCGAGACTAAGGGAATTTCAAATACCTATGGATCCATGGCTATCAAGGTCTAAATATTACACGACCCCAAATGAATAAACGCATGCATTCAAAACATGCAATTCCCAAATAGCATAATTCATCAACAAAACTCAATCTTGAGTTACCAAAACTGAACAAATGTCCCCAAGACATAATAAAATTCAATACCGAGCCACAAGCTCAACTAACTCCAAGATGGTAGTTTATGAAAGTCATAAAATGACATCTAATGTAACAACACACACCGTTTGCCAGTAAACACTTCAATTCCATGAAAACCCGAAATAAAACCTTGGATCGGGATAACCCTCATTTCCAAAAGGACTCAACCTTTACATTTCAAAACATCTCATGATGTACTATATGCATAATTCTAAATACCCAAAAATGCATTTTCATAACAATTAGACTCCATATTTCATATAAATCAATAACCCATTTTCATATAAGATTTATTTATCACATTTTTCCAAAATATCCAAAAGTAGTGTTTTACAATGTTTACCACAATTAATACCTCAAGAGGTAAAATCCACCAAATAACTCAACATTAATAATTTTCAGGTAAAACACATAATTGCTTGGAAAAATAACATTTTGGCATGTACAAAGTTTTCGCAAAGTAACTTGAACTCACCTTGCTAGATTTAAGCTAAATCTAGAGTTTCTCCAATGTAAGCTCCTTTGATGAAGTTTGCTTCCTCAAGCCAAAACTTCCAAAAACCTAGATTTATGAATTTACACCCATCAATACCAAAGTCTAACCATAAGGAATTATCATCCATCCATAATATACCAAAATACCCATTATAACAAAACCCTAACTTCATATTCAAAGAGGAGAGGAGATTACCTTAACCATACTTGAATCCACCAACCCAAAACGTCTCTACAGCCTCCAAGATACACCACAACTCTTAATCTTCAAATGGAGTGGAAAGGATTGGGTAAAAACCCTAGAAATCCATGGGGAAGATGGAGTGGAGGTTTCCTTTTGAAGGCTTAAGGCTTCCAATCCATGGGGGAGTTTGATTTCAGGAAAAGATGAAGAAACCACTTGAAACATCAAATCTTGGGGTTCAAAAGCTCAAAATCGGTTTTGGATGCTTAGGGTTTCGGGTTGAGAGAAGGATGGATGAAATGGGAGAAGTGAGGAGGGATTTGGGGTGAGAAATGGTTTTAATCGGATTCCAGCTCCCCGACCGCGACAATGACACCGCGACAATGACATGGTCATTGTCGCTGGTCATAGTCGCGACCCGCGTACCACATTCTGTTTGATTTGCTCCAAACAACCCCCCACCGCGACAATGACATGGTCATTGTCGCTGGTCATAGTCGCACAAGGCGTACCGAACCCCGAAATTCGACTTTTTCAACGCCAAAACTCCCGATACTCTTAGAGACTTTACGTAATGTCTTCCAAACATAAATCCCACCATTTTCAAGATGCAAAACATTTGGGTGTTATTTGTTTACCGAAATTACGGGTGTTACAATCCTCCCAACCTTAAAACGATTTCGTCCTCGAAATCTATATCCTTTACAACCCAAAGCTAACCGACTTAACGTCGACCATAATTAATCAATTCCTAACTGGAATCTAAATTTCCCCCACACAGTCTATAAGGATAATTCCTCAACCAATTATTACCAACAACATCCTCTCAAGTACACTGTACTTCCGCTCGGGTGAGTACTTCTTTCACTGGGGTAACCCCAGATCGGACTACTTCGGTTGTCTCCCAACCTTAAAACGTTCCATACTTATCGATTTAAGTTTCAGACTCCAAGTCAATTCAAGGCCCAATTAATAATGAGACCAACCGAATCTCTAATTTCAATTGTCCCTATCGTTAACGGCCATCCACACCCAACAAGTCCTAAAATACTCCAAGAATCCATCCCAAAAAAAACAATCATAAAACCGACAAGTCCTTTAACCATACACGAAGGTTATTCCACCAAAACCGCTCATCACAATTGAGCATCTTAGGGTTACTACTCCATTGCCATCATTCCTTTAAAATCGGGCTACAATTCCCGATTACATCAACGATGCTTAGCCTCAAGCCCAACAGTCGACACCCAATTATACCACCTATCTCAAAATAGGTTACTGCGCATTTATTCTCTTAATTACAAATGGCATCGTCCCCTCAACCGAAACCATTCGGCCTACAATACTATCACGCGTGGAATACCCAACCTTCCACCGTCGAAGTGCCACATGCATTAACTCTTAACCGGGTTACTTACCCTTTCCAAGGTCCCTATGAGTTCAAGGCTTTCAAGTGAATTATTTAACAAATATGCCATTCAACAAAACCTTTCACAAAATTTTCAACACAAAGATTTTCATGTCAAATCGATTGTACGCATAAGAATTACTATTATCAACTTGGTAGTTACGCAAAAATGGACACGCTCGGTCCACATATGAAAATCATGTTGAAAATCATTTCATTGCAGTTCAGTTTACTCACAAACGCAAAAGCGTAATAAACAATTCCTTAAAATGAACCACCACGGTTCTAGTATGGATTGACTCATGACATGCACGTAAAGTAACTGCCCGACTTTAAACAGGGTGCAACACAAAATGTGCACATATATCAAAAGAAGTCCAACCGACATTTGACTCCAAAATTTCCCTTTTTAACCATAAAATGGCATGGAACAGAGTCCACCAACAGAATTTTGTGCGCGTCAGTTTATCATACAAAATGATGAAACGGTTTACAAATACACCTTAGTCAAAACACAATCCGTTTCCATCATTTGCAAATATCGACTAAAACAACATAAGCCTCAAATCGGGGTAGGCATGCAAGCTTGTAACATTTCCTTAGGAATTCTTTGTGATGGCACACATGCACTAAATAACTCACACCAAAATTTCAAAAGTTGAAATTCCTTAAATTAATTTCCAAAATTTTCCTCATCCGGTCATATAATGACACACGAGTAAGGTGTTTTCTGACAAGGTTGCACCCAACAATGTGTTTTCTCAAAACTTAGGAGGAAATAAGTGTTAATAATTCGTTGACACCAAAAAGGGTTCAAACCTATTTTCAAATCTCAAGTTGCACTAAAGGTGCGCATCAATGTTCAAAACATAAGAAATTACACGTACTATAGTTTTATGCAAACAACTTTCTAAAATCTTCATCACGGAGCATTTCCTCAAGGTTTCGTACTTGAAACATAAAACGTCAAAACGTCGATGCTTAACATGTATTTGTCAAAAATACTCAAAATACACATTTCCTTCCAACCAAAAGGTTTTCAATTTTCCAAATTGTTTGGCAAACCAAAATTGACCAATGTCATCAACTTCTACATTTGTGTTTTCAAAATGTAAAGCATTGCGAACTATGCATGATTTTCCACCACGCCAAAACATCTCCTTTGACCAAACGACCATCATTTATACGATGAGTTAATAAAATAATTTCACTCACAATTCGTTTAACAAAGTGTCGAGAAACAATGGTTACCAAGCTATGCATACCCCTAAGTCAATATACGCATTTACATGCAAATGATAATAAAACACTTAACTGACCGAAAGCGCACCAAACAAATTATTATGAGTGTTATCAAAAATGTTCTTTCATGCATCACTTAAGCCACGTATAAATCAATCCATACACTGAACTATATGCAACGAAATACTTAGTAACACAAACTCTTGAAAGAAAAGTTACGCGACACTAGAGTTCCAAACTCATATTTTCTAAGTCGCTTTATGGCATAAAATTAACTTTTTTCAACAAAACTCGAGTGGGACCAAATGCCCAACATAACTCGTAAACTTTTCACATAAGAAAATAGAGTATGCACATTGTAAAATTGTACCCACGCGACACAATACGCCATAAAACAAAACTCCATGAACTCCGACGACTCAATGACTCCAAGTCAACAAAACGACACTAAACATCGTGCCTCCAAAACCAAATTGCTATGAGCAAAATCATGCATGAGACGCCAAAATCCCAAAAATCCCCTTCTAAGGCAATACCATATAAACAACATTGTTTAACAACTCACATTAAACACATTCCCAAAATAATTTTACATAGATATCATGGAAGATAACTTTCCGCCTAAACTCTAACATATGTGGAGGAGATCCAATGTTAAAGTTAATAGCCGTAGTCACTTGCCCAACATCTTAAACGTCATAAAATATGGATTTCACTGTATCCTAAAGTAATGTTGAACAATAATAAAATGGAACAAGTTTCGACGGGCTCACAACTTCCGTAATAAAATGCTTTCGTGCAGGTTCAAAACTCATGATTTAAAATCTTGTGTGTGCTAAACATTTCCCAAAATTGTAACACAATCCATATATGGATTCGAAACACAAGAAATAATTAATGCAGTTTATTTTCAAAAATAAATTTCGCGCAAAATTTAGTCGGCACTCAACGTCTCAACTCATACTTCTCCAAAATCCTCCGGTCCACTATTTTCACCCGGATGCTTTAACCTCTTAAGGCTAAGTCGGAAATTACTTCGATTAACCTTACGGTTTTTCCTCAATTCAAAGTTGGCTCAATAAGCCTATGGTTCTAGTCCAACCATCACTCCTAATTCGAAACGGTCCGCTTAAAGCAAATATCACGCTTATCGTCACTCCAAGTGAGTAATACTAGAATCGCCCATCTATTCCAACGACTACTAGTTTAGAACCTTCTTCACTACCCCAACAATCATCACATTAAAGTAATTCAAGTACGCACATGTACTAGTAGGTTGACCATGACACTGGCCAGGTGTCACTATGAACGTACCATACATGATTATCCTTGTTACTCTCGACGTGACTCTCCTTTCTAACAACATCCATCAACTTCAAAACATCCTATCTTAAAGTGCCTAAAGGTGAATTTCACTCTCATTTACTTAATCAAACGCTAGTTTGAGTCTAGGTATCCAAAATCAACACCTAAATCTCTCAAACTTATGCTCTGATACCAACTTGTAACACCCTCAAATTTGGAACGAGCAACTAACTTTAAAATTCAATAAATTAACCATAATAGATAAAATCATTTCTACAAATCCTTCATCAGAATACCTCGGAATTAAAACATCTTAATATCTACAAGAAAATGACTTAATCGGGTGTCACTTAACACAATACAAGTTGCTAGTCCAAACACTTGCGGAAGACTTCACTAATCGAGTCACCTCTCGTGCACTCTACTAGCACTCGCCACTTCACAATGTAGCTAGAGCTACCCCAACCTGAGCTTGTTGCACATGCCGACAAATAAAAAGGGTTAGGCTTACGCCTAGTGAGTTCAAGCATTTTATCATGACTATATAAAATCATAAATCTAGAGAAGTGTAGCTTTAGCCATGATTTCAAAAGAGTTTACTTTAAATACAAATTACCCATTTTCCAACTCACCCAAATTTCCATTTTAATATCTTTATTATAACATGACTTTCCCAAAAAAATAGACTTATTCCCAAAGTCAACAAAAAGGGTGAAATCGCATTTGATAGTCAAAACGGTTAAACTCATAATTATTTGCCATTATTCCAAAACCTCCCAAAACCTGGATGAAACATGATCCACAACTCGTATAACATGGAAAACAATCCATATAAATATAACACGTTGATAATGTCGATTTTCGACATTATTTTGAATCTCAAACTAGGTGGTTTACGCATGTCTTCAAGTGAAATATGAGTATTTCATGGGTTTTTGTTGAGAAAGTATAGGTACAAGCATTTTTGTCCAAAAAAGCAGCAAAGTTGAGTTCCAGAGCTGAAAACGAGAGATCGCGAAACAGAAACTGGCGCCAGTGCTGGCGCCAGCCAACCCGCGCCACCATCCGCGCCAACATTCCAAACAGAATCTTGCGCCAGTCATGGTGCCAGCCCATCCGCACCGGCACTGGCCCCGACACCCAGTTTTATAAAACTAATTTCTGCAGCTAGGTTTTAAGGAAAAACGGACACACGACGGCGAGAGGAGTTTTAGGGGGCAATTTTGGGAGACTTTTTACACCTTTCGGAGCCACGTTAGAGGATCAATCGAAGCCACGTTCATCACGCGAAGTAGATACGAACACGAGAGAAGGGAGTACATCATTCCATTCACCACGATCACGTTTGCCATGTTTTCTTCCATTGTTCTTTTCTTTTCTTTTGTGTTTGAATCCACCACCGACATGAACTAACCTGTTCATGTTGGGGGTTGGAATGAATTTAGTTTGTAAGCTTATGAACAGATGACTTGAACATTTATCAGATTTCCTATTTAATGAATGCGTGTAATTTGGTTTTAATGCTTTTGAGAGTTTAGCTACCTTTCAATTGTTTTGTTGTTTCCAGTTGAGTTCGAGAGAATTAACTGTTAACTAGAACTAGGAATTACATGTCTAAGGCGGGAATTTGGTGATAGAGATATACCGAATGCGCCTTAATCCTAATTGAACCATTTAGGTTGAGATCGAGAGATTAAATCTATATGGTCACAATAAATCTTGCGCTTAATGTGTTTTGGAATCCACAAGTTGAGATCGAAAGATAAAACTTGTCCTTTTCAAAATAAAACCCGTTGTTGCTCGAAAGAGAACAACGGTGACTTTTAAAGATTGGATATTCATTAGGGGAATAACTGGTAATCGTTTAAGTCTGATATTCGTATGTGAAAACCTAAGGATTTCCAACCCTCAACTGTTTTCTCTATCGGAAGTTTCCAAAGCTGTTTACTGTCTTGTTTTTGCTTTGTCTTCTTGCAATTAATTAGTTAAAACCAACCATCCCTCAATTTCCAATCGTTCAGTTAATAGTTTTTACAGTCATTGCGGTACTTAACACCAAGTTCCTGTGGATTCGATACTCGTACTTACGTACGTATTACTTGAGACGACACCGTACACTTGCGGCTAGTTAAGGAGGGTGTAAACCCGCCTATCAAGTTTTTGGCGCCGTTGCCGGGGAACTTGTTTTGTGTTGATATCACTACCAGCTGTAGGGATTATTACATTGAGCATTTTGTTTTTTTTTTTGCAATTTATTTTAATTTTATTTTTCGTATTCAAGATTTTGACCCAAGTTTCTTGTTACTTCATTGCTGCAAGTTCTGATTGGTGACTTACTTTCTGCTGCAGATTGCTTCTAGTTTATGCTAAGAAGGAGTTCCTCTGGTGAACTCGAACCGTTTGATCCTGAAATCGAAAGGACTGCAAGGAGATTAAGGAGGCAAGCCAGACCCAGAAGTCAGCAAGAAATGGAGGGTCTAGACAATGTTAACAACATTTGTATTAACAATAATGTGAATCGTCCACCACCACCACGACAGAGAGTGCCTATGCGGAATTTTGCTAATCCGAACATGGGGGCCGTCCAGAGACGACCTTATGTTCCTCCGATTGCAGCAAACAATTTTGAAATCAAGACTGGCACCATCCAATTGGTGCAAGCAAATATGTTTGGAGGAGCAGCATCTGAAGACCCGCACAGCCATTTGAGAACATTTGAGAAGATTTGCAACACCTTCAAGGTTAATGGGGTTGACCCAGGTTCGATCAAACTCCGACTCTTTCCATTTTCATTGAGGGGTCGAGCAGCTGAATGGGAAGAGAGTCTACCAAACGGGCAGATTCGTACATGGAATGATATGGTGACGGCTTTCTTAAACAAATTCTTTCCACAGGGGCAAACAACCCAATTGCTGTCAGATATCACTCATTTTGGCCAATGGGATCAAGAATCCTTTTATGAGGCCTGGGAACGGTACAAGGGTATGCTAAAGAAGTGCCCTCATCATGGTCTACAAGAATGGATGGTTATCCAAACGTTCTATCAAGGGTTGCATCCACATCATAAAAATGACCTCACTTCCGCTGCTGGTGGTGCACTGATGAATATGTCGTATGAAGACGCGTATGAGTTGATTGAGAATCTTGCGGAACATAGTTATGCCACTCCTCGGTCAGCCACTAGGAAGGTGGAAAGTGTGCAAGAAAGTGATGAACTGAAAGTTATTAAGGCACAATTGGCAGCTATCACAAATCAGCTGAAAGGGACAACAATTCAACCAACTCTCCAAGGGGATATGGGCTGTCAAGAGTCATTTGGTTCACCTCAAGAGTTTCCTCCGCCGGAGCAAGTGCAACTCCTTCAAAACCGCAATAACTGGCCGAGGAACGACCCGTTCTCAAATACTTATAATGAGGGATGGAAACGTCATCCCAATTTCTCGTGGAGCCAGCCTCAAAATGCACAAAAAGAGCCCATGTTTCAGCAGCAACAAAATCAGTACGGTAATACTTCTAACTCTTCTACTCAATCTTCTAACGTTTATCGTCCTCCAGGTTACAATCAAAGGAGGCAAGAAGAAGCACAAGGAGGGGAGAAAAAGTCTGGATTGGAAGAGATGCTAATGAAGTTTGTGTCAAAGATGGACAATGCGGTTGGAGAGTTGACATCATATGTTGGTACATTGTCAAGTTCAGTCGGAACGATAAGAGCTGCGACAGAGCAGAACACCGCATCAATCCGAATTCTTGAGGGACAAATGGGACAGATGGCAGAGGCGTTAGCTGTTCGGAGTCAAGGCACGTTTTCGAGTCAGACTGAAATGAAGAACCGGGAAGAGTGTAATGCCATTTATCTTAGAAGTGGCAAGGAGCTGAATGGAGAGCCAATACGAGAGCCCACATCAAAAGGAACCGATCCTAAAGAGAAAGAGGTCGAGATCATAAAAGTGACTGAGCTAGAAGCCGATGAGGTTGTGATTGAAGAGAACAAGAAAATTGAAGAGAAAAAGCCGATAGTCAAACCGTTTGTACCACCACTACCATTCCCTAATCCAGTGAAGGCACACAATGATGAGGAACAATTCAAGAAGTTCCTCAACATATTCAAGAAGCTTCACATCAATATCCCTTTCGCGGAGGCACTCGCCCAAATGCCGACATACCTCAAGTTCATGAAGGAGATCTTATCAAAGAAGAGGGCAATCGATCACCAATCGACCATTGCACTTACTGAAGAGTGCAGTGCAATCATCCAGAACAAGCTTCCGCCGAAGCTTAAGGATCCAGGGAGTTTTTCAATCCCTATTCAAATTGGTGATATTCGTTTTAATAAACTGTTGTGTGATTTAGGGGCGGGTATTAACTTGATGCCTCTATCTATTTTCAGGAAGCTCGGATTGGGGGAAGTGAAGCCGACGTACATGACGCTCAAGCTGGCGGATCGATCCATAGTGTGCCCATATGGAGTGGTAGAGGACGTGCTCGTCAAGGTGGGAAAGTTTTACTTTCTGGTGGATTTCGTGGTGATGGACAGCGACGAAGATATAAAAGTCCCCTTGATCTTGGGAAGATCCTTCCTAGCCACGAGTCGAGCTTTAATTGACATGGAGGAAGGCGAGATGACTTTGAGAGTTGGTGGTGAGAAGGAAGTGTTCAAGATGTTCGAGAAGATAAGAGATAGAGGCGAAGAGAAATTTGGTGAGCAAGAAAGGCCGACGGAGTGATCGGAAAGAAAGTCGTGCCACGACTTTAAATACGGCGCTAGGTGGGAGGCAACCCACCGAGGTGTGCGTTTTCTTTATTTTTCTGCATTTAGTGTGTTTTAGAAAAGAAAAAAAAGTTGTTTTCCTTGCTTTCTTTTTCCTTTTGTTTTTTTTCATGCATCCCCTTCTCCGTCGTCTTCGATATCTTCCAACTGGGTGTTCCAATCTTTCAAGAGAATCTCTCCGGGCAAACAGGTACGTTCTAAACTCCGTAGGTAACGAGTGGTGTATGATGTTTTGGTTCCATTAGCTGAACGAGATGCAACAAACCTAAGTTTCACTTAGGTTTGGGGTGCCTCACTTTTTAAATATCTACACACTCACTTTTATCCCTATGCAAACCTCGGTTTCACCGAGGTTTGGGGTGGCCATGTTTTTGAAAAAAACTAGATTAGCTCTTTGTGTTTATTGTTATGTTATGCCTTACCTGTTTGATACCTGTAATAACCGCACAACGATACTTGTTTTAGTATCGCCTGAACCGACACCTGCACATTGGGGACAATGTGTGGGTAAGGTTTGGGGTTGCCCAATCGGGCCCACGTTTATGCACGTAGATTTCCTGCACTTCTGCATGCTTAGATTACTTTAGCCAAAAATTTTGTTTTGAATGATCGAAACCGACCATTGTGGGAAGAATCTTGTGATAGTGACGTGACCATTAGGGAAGGACTGGGAAAGGACATGACTAGGGACATTAGTAGAGACCACCCATTAGTGAGATTTGAGCCTAAAAGACGTTCTTTCAATTAGTGGGATTCATACACGAAAATCGTATACACTTTTTCGAGTTCCTTGTTGTGAATATAGAATGATCTCACTATATTATTGCATTGAGTAGCAAAGACGACCATCGGAATACTAGGTAAGGGTGTAGTAGATCATATCGTGTGGACCTTAAGAGATGATTCCAGGCATTGTGTGTTTGTTTAACCCTGTTTTTAACTTTCGTACCCTTTCACCTATTTTTATGTAACCATAGCCCCTTTGTAGCCATACACTCACCTTTTAATTTCAGACCCACCTTTAAACCCGAGCCAAAAGCCGTAGCCAACCTTATCCGAAAGTGTGTCAACCTAAGCGGCAATGAACTATGAAAGATAGAGCGGAAAAGAAAATAGTGCAGGCCAATCATTGAGAATAAAATGGGTCAATGTAACCCAAGAAATAGGAAAGAGGGTCAATGTCGCCCCAATAAAAAAAAAGAGGACCAATGAAGTCCCAACTGAGAAAAAAAATATAGAGAAAATGCAAAAATAAAAGAAATACAGTTATTAGTGATAGCATCTGTAGCTGCATAATAAGAGAGTCAAAGCGACTCCAGTGGTGACGAAAAGGGCCAAGTGAGCGAATGTGAAGTAAAGAAGTTTAGGAATCGCCAATGATTGACACACCGAGGAATTTTGATCCATTTTACCCTTCATCTCTTAGCCTTAACCTTAACCCCGTTACAACCCGTGTAAAGACCTGGATGATCTTCTGGAAAACGTGATTAGAGTCTATGAATACCTTTACCAATATTCCATGTCTTGCTGCTTGATTCCTTTCTGAGATCAACTTTTTGAACATTTGTGCGTCTTTCAATAGAGTTGTCATGTAATTATTGCGTATTCTGGTACATAAACTCTTTAGACATGACAACATGTGCGATAACCTAGGTTCGAGCGAATTGAGCAAATCCCGTGAGGTAGGGTCGAGGCGAAATGTTTTCCTTAGTATGTCCGGACCTAGAACAGCCTTAATGGAAACAAAGCAGTCACGAGTTCAACTTACAATGGAAGGTCATAGATCAAACGAAATAGGAATGAGGCGAGAATGAGATAGGCATTCACGGGTATGGGAAATCACCAGTGCATCACGTGGTACCAATTGGGAGTGTGCAGTTATTACGTTTCTCTAATATGTGCTTTTATTCTATTTTATCGCTATTTTGCTTGAGGACAAGCAACGCTCGGTTTGGGGTTGTTTATAATGTCGATTTTCGACATTATTTTGAATCTCAAACTAGGTGGTTTACGCATGTCTTCAAGTGAAATACGAGTATTTCATGGGTTTTTGTTGAGAAAGTATAGGTACAAGCATTTTTGTCCAAAAAAGCAGCAAAGTTGAGTTCCAGAGCTGAAAACGAGAGAAATCGAGAAATCGCGAAACAGAAACTGGCGCCAGTGCTGGCGCCAGCCAACCCGCGCCACCATCCGCGCCAACATTCCAAACAGAATCTGGCGCTAGTCATGGTGCCAGCCCATCCGCACCGGCGCTGGCCCCGACGCCCAGTTTTATAAAACTAATTTCTGCAGCTAGGTATTAAGGAAAAACGGACACACGACGGCGAGAGGAGTTTTAGGGGGCGATTTTGGGAGACTTTTTACACCTTTCGGAGCCACGTTAGAGGATCAATCGGAGCCACGTTCATCACGCGAAGTAGATACGAACACGAGAGAAGGGAGTACATCATTCCATTCACCACGATGACGTTTGCCATGTTTTCTTCCATTGTTCTTTTCTTTTCTTTTGTGTTTGAATCCACCACCGACATGAACTAACCTGTTCATGTTAGGGGTTGGAATGAATTTAGTTTGTAAGCATATGAACAGATGACTTGAACATTTATCAGTTTTCCTATTTAATTAATGCGTGTAATTTGGTTTTAATGCTTTTGAGAGTTTAGCTACCTTTCAATTGTTTTGTTGTATCCAGTTGAGTTCGAGAGAATTAACTGTTAACTAGAACTAGGAATTACATGTCTAAGGCGGGAATTTGGTGATAGAGATATACCGAATGCGCCTTAATCCTAATTGAACCATTTAGGTTGAGATCGAGAGATTAAATCTATATGGTCACAATAAATCTTGCGCTTAATGTGTTTTGGAATCCACAAGTTGAGATCGAAAGATAAAACTTGTCCTTTTCAAAATAAAACCCGTTGTTGCTCGAAAGAGAACAACGGTGACTATTAAAGATTGGATATTCATTAGGGGAATAACTGGTAATCGTTTAAGTCTGATATTCGTATGTGAAAACCTAAGGATTTCCAACCCTCAACTGTTTTCTCTATCGGAAGTTTCCAAAGCTGTTTCCTGTCTTGTTTTTGCTTTGTCTTCTTGCAATTAATTAGTTAAAACCAACCATCCCTCAATTTCCAATCGTTCAGTTAATAGTTTTTACAGTCATTGCGGTACTTAACACCAAGTTCCTGTGGATTCGATACTCGTACTTACGTACGTATTACTTGAGACGACACCGTACACTTGCGGCTAGTTAAGGAGGGTGTAAACCCACCTATCACACGTCACCGAAAACATGAGTAGCAACAATTACCCAAAACAACACCTTTCGGTGACGGGGGAGACCCGTATACATCGCACGTGACGGAACACTAAAGTGGGTCACTTACTATGTAATAAAAACACCCACGTGGATTACTCTTGTAAAACTGAGATCAATCACTCCAGATCTATTGCCCACGAGACTAGGATGTCCCAAATTCAACCACTCCAAGTCTATACATTGGGTCACCAAATCCACAACAGCACATTAGGGATTACACCTTACTGCCCATGAGACGACGTCCGACCATCTAGGTCCACGCCTTACTTATCATGGATCCCGATGCCTATCCCGTGCTAAGCACATATATGGAATTACACCTTACTTCCCATGAGACGACGCCCGACCATCTAAGTCCACGCCTTACTTATCATGGGACCCGATGCCTATTCCGTGCTACAAAATAAACTAATGTCTCGTAAACTGAGCTCAATCAACTCCGACCTCTCGCCCGCGAGACTAAGGGAATTTCAAATACCTATGGATCCATGGCTATCAAGGTCTAAATATTACACGACCCCAAATGAATAAACGCATGCATTCAAAACATGCAATTCCCAAATAGCATAATTCATCAACAAAACTCAATCTTGAGTTACCAAAACTGGACAAATGTCCCCTAGACTTAATAAAATTCAATACCGAGCCACAAGCTCAACTAACTCCAAAAAGGTAGTTTATGAAAGTCATAAAATGACATCTAATGTAACAACACACACCGTTTGCCGGTAAACACTTCAATTCCATGAAAACCCGAAATAAAACCTTGGATCGGGATAACCCTCATTTCCAAAAGGACTCAACCTTTACATTTCAAAACATCTCATGATGTACTATATGCATAATTCTAAATACCCAAAAATGCATTTTCATAACAATTAGACTCCATATTTGATATAAATCAATAACCCATTTTCATATAAGATTTATTTATCACATTTTTCCAAAATATCCAAAAGTAGTGTTTTACAATGTTTACCACAATTAATACCTCAAGAGGTAAAATCCACCAAATAACTCAACATTAATAATTTTCAGGTAAAACACATAACTGCTTGGAAAAATAACATTTTGGCATGTACAAAGTTTTCGCAAAGTAACTTGAACTCACCTTGCTAGATTTAAGCTAAATCTAGAGTTTCTCCAACGTAAGCTCCTTTGATGAAGTTTGCTTCCTCAAGCCAAAACTTCCAAAAACCTAGATTTATGAATTTACACCCATCAATACCAAAGTCTAACCATAAGGAATCATCATCCATCCATAATATACCAAAATACCCATTATAACAAAACCCTAACATCATATTCAAAGAGGAGAGGAGATTACCTTAACCATACTTGAATCCACCAACCTAAAACGTCTCTACAACCTCCAAGATACACCACAACTCTTAATCTTCAAATGGAGTGGAAAGGATTGGGTAAAAACCCTAGAAATCAGTGGGGAAGATGGAGTCGAGGTTTCCTTTTGAAGGGTTAAGGCTTCCAATCCATGGAGGTGTTTGATTTCAGGAAAAGATGAAGAAACCACTTGAAACATCAAATATTGGGGTTCAAAAGCTCAAAATCGGTTTTGGATGCTTAGGGTTTCGGGTTGAGAGATGGATGGATGAAATGGGAGAAGTGAGGAGGGATTTGGGGTGAGAAATGGTTTTAATCGGATTCCAGCTCCCCGACCGCGACAATGCCACCGCGACAATGACATGGTCATTGTCGCTGGTCATAGTCGCGACCCACGTACCACATTCTGTTTGATTTGCTCCAAACAACCCCCACCGCGACAATGACATGGTCATTGTCGCTGGTCATAGTCGCACAAGGCGTACCGAACCCCGAAACTCGACTTTTTCAACGCCAAAACTCCCGATACTCTTAGAGACTTTACGTAATGTCTTCCAAACATAAATCCCACCATTTTCAAGATGCAAAACATTTGGGTGGTATTTATTTACCGAAATTACGGGTGTTACAACTTTCTTTATGGTGATCTTATCTTGGACAATGTCGGCGTAGCCCAAAATCGGCGCCTTGTCATCGTTTCCGAATCTCACGTCTCCGCAATATTTTTCTTTGTAGTTTGTGAGCAGCTCCCTCCTCCCGGTCATGTGCTTGGAGCATCCTGAATCTAAGTACCAAACATGACCGTCCTGCAAAAACGAGATTATCAGACTTTAAGTACCCATTTGAAAATGCGTCGTGGAGGGTTAGGTTTGACACCTGGCTGAGGAACCTGTTTTGAAGCAGGTTTCCTCTTGGGTGTAGGTTTAACCTCTGGTTGAGGAACCCGTTTTGAAATAGGTTTCCTTGCTTGTTGAGGTTTAACCTCTGATTGTGGACCCCGTTTTGAATTGGGTTTCTTTTTGTTTTTACGGGGTTTTCGTTTAGGTTCAGAATTATAGACATGATAAGAACCAAACCAATCAGTTGAATTTCTAATGTCATCAAAGTCATTCCAACCACAACTAGAACAACACAAGCAATCATGTGATAATTGAATCAATTGCTGAATAGAATAAAGTTTAATCGGAAATTTAATATCTTGTTCAACAAAATCATTCTTATGATTCAAAGCACAATCATTTTTGTTCATTCTAGGATAAAAGACGGTATTAAATGACTTCGATGCAGCATTGTTCTCGATAGATTCCTTGCCTACCCACTTTGGTTTGTAATGTTTAGCCCGACCATTTTTATCTGAAACAGCATTAACAGTATGGTCAGCAGAGGTTGAGTAGACAGGATGTTTAGTAGTCGATTGACCGGTCTTTTGCCGCGGCTGTGATTGTTTTTGAGAACATGAATCAGTTTTAGAAACCTTGATCACAGCCGGGGTCATTTGTTTTGTAGAACATTCGCCTTTTAGAAAATTGACCGGGCGATTTACCGTTGGCGAAAGAAAGTCGGTATGACTTGGAAGAGGTTTGTCAAATGGAAATGATTCAAACTCTTCATCAGAACTACCCTCGGAACTCATAAATTTGGAAAAATCTATATCCGGAATGGATGGACTTGGATTGGGCGAGGGAGGTGAGGAACACTTTGTGTCGGTGTGTTTAGGTAAATCTTGTGCGGAAGCTAAGACAAAATCAGAGTTTAGATTCTTTAAAACACACCCATCTTGACACTCTTTACCGTTTAATGAAGATGTTTTCCCAATGAAAGCTTTGCACGGAGATGTGTCAGACGAGTCCGAGGAGGGTTCGGGTGAAATCATCTTTTCGTCTTGGAGTAGGTCAATCGTCTCTTGAAATTGACCAATACTCACATGATCCTTCATCGCTTCTGTTGCCAAAGCAGACAGTTTTGATGTGAGCCGATCGATTTCATTCTGAAGGATTTCCTGTCCTTCATCCGACACAGACTCGGTTTTAACGGATTTAAGTGCCTCAAGTTCGGTTATGAGCGCTTGATTTTCCTTTTGAAAACATGATATTTTCTTCTCGAGTGACTCCTCTAATTCGACTATTTTTGCTTCTAAACTAAGAGGCGGGGCATAGAGTTTAAACTCGTCCGTCTCAATTTTGGGTTCAGGTGCTTGGGCCTCATCCTTTTTGGAGGAATCATTGGGCGTCGCAACCTTATAGCCATCAAAGTAGTCATTCAAGAGGTATTTCTTTGGATTTTTCTTGTACGAGTAGTTCATAGGTTCGTAACAAAAAGGAAGTTGCATTTTGGTGGTATGTTTGCGCTTGTATTCCTCAGTTTCCTCTTCTTTCTCTGGTTCAACAGGACCAGTCCATTTGATTTGGTATTCAGGATACTTCTTAGCTATACCGAGACAATTAAAGTGATAAATTGTCGGTCTTTTGGCTATACCCCTTTTCAAGTACTGAGGGTTGTCGTAACCGATTCCCCATTCCTTGTTGAAGTATGTAAATTCCTTGGGTTTATTCATGTGAATAGTCTGGTCTGTTTGACCTCTTTTGTGGAGTTTGGTTTCAAGATCTGTTATTTTGGAATTCATTTCTTTGTGCTGAATTTGAAGAGAAGAGCATTGATAAACAATCTCTGAGTTCTCATTCTTGCCCTGATCCAGCTGTAGATTCAGTTCAGATATTTTGGCCCTTAAGTCCTTAGGCGCTATTGAAAGTTTTGTACATTTGTCATTTAAATTAGCATTTTCGGACTTATACTTTTCAGTTATTCATTTTTGTACATCTAGCTTTTTAGTTAAGGATTTGATTTCAAGCATTTGTTCATTAATGATGGCCTTATAGGAATCTTTTCATTCAACAATAGGTTCAAATTGTTTTATTAAGCCTTGATAGATAGGATCACATACCTGACACAATTTTGCATGTTCTTCTGGAGGTGAATTGTAGCCCATGAAAGTGTCGGCATCTTCATAATCTCTTTCGTCATCAGAATGAGCTAACCAATGGTCATCTTCGACAAAGAGAGCTTCTCCTGCCTCTTTCTGTTCTGCCAGCAGGAGTTTGGCCTTATAGTAATGAGCGTTCTTCATGTCAGGCTTCCTATAGTCCTTTGCAAAATGACATAGTTTCCCGCAGTTGTAGCAGGTGACGGGTTCGTCCTTTTTCTTCGTTTCAGGCTTGCGGTCTTCTTTCTCACCCTTCTCCTTCTTGTCAGGCTGCTTGTGCTCATCTGCCTTCTTCTTGCCTTCGTATTTATCCTGATAATCATGGCGCTTGTTGGAGGAAGTGAATTAGCGTTGATTATTAGATGTAGGCTTCTTGAAGAACTTCTTCTGCTGGAAGGATATGGAATGCAGAGCCATTGCTTTCTTCACAGCAGTCAATTCAGGATCAGAATCACTGTCCTCTTCTTCTTCAGATTCTGGCTCAGATTCACTTGGCCCTTGGGCACATTTGGAACGACGGCTGGAGGATTTGCCTCGTTTTGAAGAAACAAGAGCTAGTGGGTCAGCTGGTGACTTGGGAGCGGACTTCTTGTTGCTCAGAATCTCCATCACTTCATCTTCGTCCTGGAGAAGCATCTCATAGAGTTCGTGGATTGGAACGTCCTCCATCAAATGGTTGTGTTTGACATGAGAAGCAAACACTTTCCATTCAAGAAGGAGGTTGTTCAAGAATTTGAGTGCATTCTCCGTATTTGAACGATTGATTTTATTCGTGTGGAGCTCGTTCAGTAGGAGACAAGAACGTTCATAAGTCTAGGAGAGTGATTCGTCGGCGCGCTGCTTGAAGCTGTCAAACTTTGTAATGCAGCTATTGATCTTCAGTTGATTGCCGACCTTGCTCCCACTCATCATTTTTTCTACCCGATCCCACATGCCCTTTGTTGTGTCCTTGTAGCTATCTATGGCTCGGATTCTGTAGAGCCTGAACAAGATACCTCTTGTCATGCTTTTCACCATCATGCATTCCCTTTTCGTCCTCGCTCATCTCCGAGTATGACTTATCCTCATAACGAACTTGACCACCTTCAGCTGGTGCTAGTATAGTCTTCATGGGTTTAGGTTGTGGGCCATTAGTTAGAGCGCGCCAGATGAACTCGAAGTTATCCTTCGACTCGATGAAGATAACGAATCTATCCTGCCATTGGCTGTATTCTCCCTGGTAGAGAGTCGGCGGCTTGGAGTCGGTGCCAATGGAAAGTGTGTCACGAGACATCTTTGTTGATTGCACTAATGTGATCGTCAGGCGCTTGTTCGGTTCAAAGTGGTTTCCTAATGCAAGGCACTAAGAGTGATGTCTTAACGCAGGTTCTAAGAATGATATAGGCTAAACAGGTAAGAAACTAGCTAATCAGAACTTACCGGATAGGAATCCGGATGAAAAAGTGTCTGATCTGGAAGTGTCCGGATCAGATGTGTGTGAAACTGTTCAGATAGCAGAAGTATCCGGTTAAGCAGAAGTGTCTGGATAAACTCATGTTTTCGGATAATAGAAAGTTACCGGAAGAACTTAGTTTACCGGATAGAAATGACTTACCGGATAAAATGGAAGTTACCGAATGAAATTTGAAAAAACTTACCGGATAGTTGAGGTTTCCGAATGAATTAACTTACCGGGAACAGATGGATCCGGATAGTATGACTTACCTGACGACTTACCGGAAACAAAATTAACCGGAAACTTTGAGTTGTCCGAGTAAATGGAATTTACCGGAAACTTTAAGTTACCGGATGAGTTTTGTCCGAAAAGTAACGAAGGAATGAACTTACCCGGAAAGAAATAAGGATGTTCCGGATAGTGGGGTTGGTATCCGGAAACTGCGGCTGTGCTTGAATTGATCGACTGGAATGCAATTAGGGTTGACAATAACTCCCTCTGAAAGGTTAAAAATTTTCCAAAACAACAAAATAACACTACCCTAATCAATTTTCAAGCCAAATAACACGGTTTTGGATGAAAAAATTCGATTTTTCAATGAACAGAGACCAAAAACTTGTGACTTTGAATTTGCTCAAAAAACTAACCAGATGATCGAATTTGTTAGGACACTGAAGTTGTCCTTTATAATAGAAAGTTTTGTAAAGCAATAGCTGTGTTAAAGGGCTTATGCTTAATTGTTGTAGCAAGTGATGAAGACTATAAATAGGTCTTTATTTGTAGTTTGTAAGAAGTGAATTCATTAATACAAGATGTAGATCTCTAATCACTTTGTGTTCTCTCTAGGTTAGATTTCTTTTTCAATAATGTTCTTCATCATCTTGTTACACAATACTTGGATTGTATGAAGATCATGGACCTAACAATTGGTATCAGAGCTAAACAGAAGATTCAAGCAGATCGAAGACCAAATTGAAGATTTTTTACACTGTTCTTGAAGAATTCGGACCAAGAAGAAAACACTGTTCATCTGAAGTCTTATCATTCAGACATGGAGTTTTTCTAGATTTTGAGTTTTTGAATCATTTCTTTGCATCGTTCAACTCGGATTTGGATTCTGAACACATTTAATTCTTGCATAAACATCAAAATCTGCACAGAATTGATAGATCTGATCGATTCTTGAATATTTTTTCAAGTTCACTGTTTGGATCTTAATTCGATTAAATTGATCGAATTGTGAATTGTGATCAACAGGAAAAGTGTGCGGATTTCAATTACGAACAATTTGATATAAGATTCATCAAATTTGATCAAGAATTGAAAGATTTATGACAGATTAAGTAATTTCGAAGTTCGAAGTGCAGAATTCGGATCATTCTTGGTGAATTCGGATCATTCAAAGAGAATTCGGATCATTCAAAGAGAATTCGGATTGTTCTTGGCCACACAGGAATAGAATTCGACTCAAGAAGAATTCGAATTCATAGAATTCGAACCTTGTTACATTCGAATTGAGGAGAATTCGAACCCTGTTAGATTCGAATTGAGTTGATTAAATTTTCCAAGTAAAGAATTCGAACCCTGTTGAGTTCGAATTGAGTGAATTCGAACCAAGTTACATTCGAATTGAGTGAATTCGAACCCAGTTACATTCGAATTGAGTGAATTCGAACCATGTTAAGTCCGAATTGAGTGAATTCGAACCCTTCAGCATCCGAATTCATTGAATTCGAACCCTTCAGCATCCGAATTCATTGAATTCGAACCCTTCAGCATCCGAATTCATTGAATTCGAACCCTCCTTCATCCGAAATCATTGAATTCGAACCCTTCTTCATTCGAATTCGTTGATTTCGAATCCTTATTCATCCGAATTCTTGTGAATTAAAAAAAAAAGGATGTAAGAGCTTTTCATCCGAGTTTTTTTTGAAAAAAAATTTTATCCCGAAATTTTTTCTATAGTGTATTTCATACATTGTAAGAGCTTTTCTATAGTGTATTTTCATACACTGTCTGCTTGATCTTCTGAACGATCAATTTCTAGCAATTTTCAAAATGGTTTTACAACAAGTTATTGTTAAAAGCAGTGGTGAAGATTTGAAGCAAACATTGAAAAAGGAGATTCCTCCAATTGCAAAAGTTTTTGTTAAACCAAATAATAAAATGTTGCAACAAGTTATTATAACAGAAACACCTTCTAAACCACATGTTTCTGTTAAACCAAATAATGTAGTGTTGCAACAAGTCATTTTAACAGAATCATCCTTAAAATCAAAAACTCCTTCTAAAGACAATGCTTCAAATTCTTCAACTCCTATTTTAAATAAAGCATTGGAAGAAGAAAATGTTAATCTGAAAAGACAAATTTTAGACATTTCTTCTTCAAATGCTAAACTTACTAAAAGAATAACTGATCTTGAATTTTATATTGCAGGTCTTGAAACAAAGAAAGACTAAGACAACTCAAGTCTGCACGATCAAATCGAGAAACTTCAAGAGAAAGTAACAACTCTTAAAAAGGAAAATGCTGATCTGAAGAGCATTGAAGACAGGAGAGAGAAGATTCTTAAAAAAAAAGGAAATAATTGAACTTAATTGTATAAAACTTTCAAAACAAGTTTCTGACTTTGAGAAAGTTTTATTTTTAGAAAAAGACAAGCTCGAAAAAGAAAGAGCTAAATTTGAAACTGAACGAAATTTTTTTGAGATTAAAAGTTCTGAACTTTCCATAAAAATCTCTGAATTAGAAAATCTTTTGGAAAAGTAAAGAAAAGATTTCACGGAAAAGAAAAATCTCTTTGAAAAGGAAAGTAAAACCCTTAAAAAGAAAAATATGGAAATTTTCAAAGAGATTACAGATAAAAGAAGGTTTTTGGAAAAAGATTTTGAATCGGAACGTGTATATTTTGAAGATGTGATTCTTAATCTTACCAAAAGATTATCTGGTTTATCAGCTGATATTATGAAGGATCAGTTGATCAAATCTGATCTCCAAAAGAAATTTGATCTAATTTCTAAAGAGAAAAATGTTTTAATAAACAAAGTCAAAGAACTTGAAGACGTCATTTTTAAATTTGATGTCTCAAAGCAGGCTAGTCATAATTCTATCTTTCAGACTCCATTTGTTGATTCAAATGATTCTGAATGTTCTTTTAAAACTGCTTCAAGTTCAAGTTTTAAAAACATTCCTTCTAAACAATTTAATAGATCAACAGGTTTCTCAAAAGGTCAGATTCGTTTTTCTAATCTTTTCTATAATCCTCTGTTTGATAAATCGGATGATATTCTTAAGGTGCCTAAAATTAATACTTCCAAATCTGAAGAAGTTCCAGTCTTCAAGAGGGTGAAGATGGAATGGAGAATCAAAGGCACAACAGTTCCAAAAAAAAATGTGCCAAAATCATCTGTATCCACATCAAATGCAAAGAAGAACAATACGCCAAAAGGTAAATCTTATGCTAAACCTAATCCTATTCATTATGTAAATCATCTGATTAGGTTGGCACATAAGAAAATATGTTGTTCTTACTGTGGATCAAATGACTTTGTGCATAAAGATTATACTTCTTATTGGTATGGTTCTTACAGTATTCCTTGTAAGAAATCTACACCTAACCCACTAGGACCCAAATGCCATTGGGTACCAAAATCTGCTTAATCTGTTTTGTAGGTTTATCATGTGTTGTACTGATTTGTAGATACATACCACACACATGTCTGAAAACAGAAGAGAAGCGGTGGATTTGTTTTTTGAAGAATATTTGTACCATTAAGGGGGAGACAAATATTATTGGCTTTTGAACATATCAGTTCAAAACCCGTGCTTCAACGACTATGGCTTTTGAACATATCAGTTCAAAACCCGTGCTTCAACGACTATGGTTTCTAAACATATCAGTTTAGGACCCACACTTAAAAGAGACTTTGGTTTCTGAATACATCAATTCAGGACCCGTGCTTCAATGTTTTTGGCTTTTGAACATATCAGTTCAAAACCTGTACTTCAAAGACTAAGACTTCTAAACAAATCAGTTTAGAACTCACACTTCTCAGGTGATATCTTTAACTGTTACATCTCTCTGTTTCAAGGAACGTGGTAAAAGGTAACATTGGATTATATTTTGTTTCTACCACTTTGAAAACTTGAATCTTTACAAATTTATTTCAATGAGATAAAATTTTCAATTTTCATTCAATGAATTAAATGTGTGCTAAAAGATGATTTTACAAGTATTTTTGTATTATCTGAGTTAGATTTGTTTCAACTTTCACCTCTGAAATAAATCGAAAGGTCAGCAAAACATGAATGAAATTATGCTGAATGCTCAAAGTTATGTGAATCTGGACTTATATAGAATATAATGCTCAAAAAGCCTATTTATCAGAATGATGAATGGAAACGAAAATATGGGGGAAGCACTATGATTAAGAACCAAGTGATTGAGATATCATTCATATTTTGTGATGGAAATTCGAACTTATATAGAATATCATTTAGTTTTAAAGTTTGTGCCTGTTGCCTTTCTGGTTTGGGAGAGTAAATCCTAAGGGGTGCTCGACACCTAGTCCCTAAGATCAACTGGTCTGGGATCGGCTGACCCAAATCCTGCAATAGAACCAGATCGAAAGCCATGTTCTACTGGTACAAATGGGTTTAAGATATATCGATGTGGCCTTTCTGGTTTGGGAAATTAAGTTCTACGGGGTGCTTGACACCTAGCACCTAAGGCCAACTGGTCTGGGATCTGCTAACCCAAATCCTGTTATAGAACCAGATAGAAAGTCATGTTTAACGGTGTATCTTATTCTTACTAAACTTTTTGATCAAAAGATGCCAATGAGCGCAAAATCAAAAGATGCCAATGTGCACAAATCAAAAGATGCCAATGAGCACAAAAGAAAAGATGCCGATGAGTACACATCTCTTGAAACTTGGGAAAATACAAAGTCGCGATAAACCCGTAAATTTGTGAAAATTCTGATTTTGGACAAATAGTATGAGTAGAGCAAAATATTCTTATATGTTTTAGAATTGCATATGCTTGAAGCTAATCATATTTCCCATGCTAGCACACCAAATAGATTTAATAAAGGGGTTGAAACTGAACATTTTTTAACTTGATATACAATGATGACTTGTTCTTGAATCCAAACACATGCATTTGATTTCATTTGATTGAAAAATCTGTTAAATTTCATTAAGTTGAATTTCTTTTGTAAAGTTTTCAAATGATCAAATGTTTGTAGTTATAAAATAAAATTCAATGAATGTTATTTTCCTTGTGTAAATTTGTTTTAAAATTTGTGCTACAATTTCAAATACTGTACGTTATTGAAATATATGCATACTTTCAGGGGGAGAAAATAAATTGCTCCAGAATTCTTATTTTGAGGGGGAGCAAGGTTATTCTGTAAGGAGGAGATTGTTAGCAATACTCAAAGACACGACTGAAATTGAAAATGGTTTTCGATGCTCACCATCATCGAAAAAGGGGGAGAAAAGTTTAATTTCAATTTCATGTCAAAGAATTTTCAAATCAAAGATATTTCAAGTCAAAGATTCGTGAACAAAGACTGAAGATTGGGGAGAAGGATCATGTGAAGTCCAAATGTTGCTGAATTTGGTTATCTTAGTTCTGAGTGGTTATCGGAATGCGCTTACACCTAAAAGTTCAACAATGTGGATGGTTTCACATCTTTCTGATCCAAACTCTAATCGTTTCTGATTTATCTTGTTCCGAATTGATGGTTCTATATAAAGATATGAAATCCATGTTCAAGACTTGAAGACAATCTTTGAGCTCAATACATGGATGACATATTTGCTCTCTAGATTCTCTCTCACTACATTCATATCTTATTGCTAGAGATCTGGGATTTATCAAATATCCAATTTCAACTAGCTGTATTTCAACTACTATCCAAGTGGGTTTCTGCAAATTTTATGCATACAATCAATAGAAATCAATAGAAATCAATATATAGAAACAATTGTTATGATTTCAACTGGTCATCCAATTCACTTTCAAATAAACTGAGAGAGTTACAAAGCGTATGAAAGTAGAATATGACAACTAGCCTATTTTCTAAGGCTATCAACACATTATATACTCAGGGCCTAAACTAACAAGCCCATAGCCCGTTTACACAATTAAGCCCAAATTACACCTTTTACATAATAAGCCCTTGAACTTCTATTCAACACGATTTTATCCCTAGCAAACCAGACTAATCTGATATTATTAGTTATGATTTAGATTAGTTGGTTTTTTACAATAGATCAGTTGTATATATTAACCTTGTCTCTAATCCTCCATTTTGTATTGAAAGTTTTGGGAAGAAATTGTTATGGATTTTGTATATCGAAAATTTAAATTTATTGTGGTTTTAGGGTTTTTCAGAATGGTATCAGAGTTGTAGTTTAAGCAAACTAGGTATGATCATGAGATACCTAGACTTAAGCTGAGTTGAATTAAGTTATGATTTGTGAGATATGGGTAGAAGCACTAAGATGGGATAGTCTTAGAGTCGACGGAAATACGTGAATTAAGCACTGTAACGATGGTAACGAGGATTCTCATGTATAATATGTTCACAATTTCAATTAGCTACTGTTATTATGAATATATTGTTACGCAAGCATACTTGTTTTTAAATTGTTACCGTGACTAATGAACGTTAAAGTACGTTTCTTGTGTTTGGGTACGTGTAACCACTTCTTATGGTTATCTTTTATGCTAAATTCCAGAACGATGGTGAACCCACCAAACAGATCCCCAAATTCTTTGGAAGATAGAGTAGTAAATGATTGGGTGGTGGAGAAGCAACCTAAAATGGGTGGAACTTACGAAAGTCCACCAAGGCCACCAATAATAGGAGGAGGAGAAAGTCAAACATAAAGAACGAGTACCGGTACCTCTAATCCAGTGACAACCGCGTACTGGCCCAACAATCAGAAATGTTCATGAAAGTGTTAAATGACTGAAGTGCTGAGACTCGAAGACCGGAAATGGGTACTAGTGTTGTCACTCCACCTGTTATTCCTGGGGTAAATGTTAACAGGAGAGTGGAGAGAGGTTGCTCTTATAAAACTTTTCTGAGCAGCAAGCCACCGGAGTTTGCTGGAGCAGATAATCCGATAGCATGTATGAACTGGATTAGAGAGGTGGAGCACGCTTTTCGAGCTTGCGAATGCGACGAGGAGGCAAAGGTCAGGTTTGGATCACAAATGTTATGTGGAAAAGCCTTAACCTGGTGGAACATTGTGATGTCGACAGTAACAGCCCCGGTTTTGGCCGCCATGACATGGGAGGCGTTTAAGAAGAAGATCCTAGAAGAATATTGCAATGAGAATGAAATGTATAGAATCGAAGAAGAGTTCCGAACTGTTAAAAAGGGTGCTTCATCTGTACGAGATTACACTCATATATTTTTGGAGAAGTTGAATTTAGTGGGGCATGTGGTTCTAATTGAGAAGGAGAAGATTAAAGCCTATATGAAGGGCTTACCGGCTGACATGATGTCCCGGGTACGAAATTCTAAAGCCTTGACATTGAGGGAAACAATAGAAGAAGCAAAAATAATAGAAGAGGTATATGCTCGAGTTAAGGAAGAAAAGGCTCAAGAGGGTGAGAAGAGAAAATGGGAAGATCGCTCTGAATCTTCTCAGAAATCTAAATCAGTTGGCAAGCATGTTTGTTACGAGTCTCGTCGGGTGACCACACCGGAATGTTATAAGTGTGGTAAAAGTGGACATACTCTGAGTAGATGTCCTATCCAAGGGCCAACGTGTTTCGAATGTAAGCAGCCCGGTCACTTCCGAAGGGATTGCCCAAAGCTAAAGAAGGGTGGAGATCAAGGAAAGAAATCAAATGCTTCTAATCCAACGGGTCGGGCATTTCATATGACGGCTGAAGAGGTAAAGGAATCTAAAGATGTTGTTTTCGATACATTTCTCGTTAATTCTATTCCTGCACGAATATTATTTGATCGTGGCGCCAATCTGTCTTTTATATCAAAGTCATTCTATCAAAAGTTAGCTATGCCTGTCACTACCTTGGAAGATGCCTTAGTAGTCGAGATAGCTAACGGGGGTCAGGTCTTAGTTCATGAAAGACTTGAGGGTTGTCTGATTATGATAGAGGAAAAGAAATTTCCGATTGACTTGATGTTGATGAAAATTGGGGGGTTTGATTTAATTGTGGGTATGGATTGGCTGACAATCAATCACGCAGAAATTTTATGTGCCATGAAATTAATTCGGATTCCTATGCCTGACAATGATGATGTATTCATTTTTAGGGAAAAGAGAATAGGGGAAGTCCCGCTAATTTCTATTGCAAAGGCGCGTAAATGCCTGGTAAATGGATGTTCATCCTATTTAGCTTATGTTCTGGATGTTAAGGCAGAAAAGAAGCAAGTGGAAGACATAAGGGTGGTACGTGATTTCCCAGAAGTATTCCCTGATGATATTCCAGGTCTACCGTCATAACGACAAGTTGAATTTCGAATTGATCTTGTTCCGGGAGCGGCACCGATAGCGCGTGCACCGTACCGTTTAGCGTCAGCTGAAATGAAAGAGATGATGTCTCAACTTCAAGAACTACTCGACAAGGGATTTGTTAGGCCGAGTTATTCACCTTGGGGAGTTCCGGTATTATTTGTTAAGAAAAAGGATGGCACTATGAGAATGTGCATCGACTATAGGGAGATGAATAAGGTGACGATTAAGAATAAGTATTCGCTGCCAAGAATTGATGATTTGTTTGATCAACTCCAAGGTGAGGGATGCTTTTCAAAGATTGATTTGAGGTCAGGTTACCATCAAGTACGAGTAAGGGATGAAGATGTCCCCAAGACGGCGTTCAGAACGAAGTACGGGCATTATGAATTTCTTGTGATGCCATTCGGGTTGACAAACGCTCCAACGGTGTTCATGGATTTGATGAACAGAGTGTGTCGACCATTACTAGACACGTCTGTCATTGTGTTCATTGATGACATACTTGTTTATTCAAAGAATGAAGCCGATCATGAATGTCACCTTCGTGAAGTTTTAAATGTTTTAAGGAAGGAGAAATTGTACGCAAAATTCTCCAAATGTGAATTTTGGTTGAAAGAAGTACAATTTCTTGGTCATGTGATTACTTCTGAAGGGGTCAAAGTAGATCCGGCAAAGATAGAAGCAATGGAAAATTGGGAAACACCGAAGAACGCGTCAGAGATAAGGAGTTTCTTGGGTCTGGCAAGTTATTATCGGAGATTTATAAAAGATATCTCAAATATCGCTTCTGCCTTGACCATTTTGACTCGAAAGAATGGGAAGTTCGTATGGACTAAAAAGCAAGAATCAGCTTTCAGGACATTACAACAGAAGTTGTGCGAAGCTCCTATTCTTGCACTGCCGGAAGGAACGGAGGATTAAGTCGTGTATAGTGATGCGTCAATGATGGGTTTGGGGTGTGTCTTGATGTAACGCGGCAAGGTGATTGCTTACGCATCAAGACAACTCAAAGAACATGAGAAGAACTACCCTACCCATGATTTAGAACTTGCAGCGGTAGTGTTTGCATTGAAATTGTGGCGACATTATATGTATGGAACGAAGTGTACACTTTTCACTTATCATAAGAGTTTGAAGCATGTCTTTGATCATAAAGAGTTGAATATGAGGCAACGGCGTTGGTTAGAACTACTTAAAGACTATGATTATGAATTGCATTACCATCCCGATAAAGAAAATGTTGTGGTTGATGCTTTAAGCAGAAATGAATATAGTGGATGCTTGAAACCAACTAATGCCAGAATTGATGTGACGTCGAGTTTGATTGAAAGAATAAAAGTGGCACAAGCGGAAGCCTTATTGGAAGAAAATTTGAAAGAGGAAGTCATGATCAAACAGCGGCTTCAACTGGCTGAAGATAGTTATGGGGTCAAATTGTTCCAAGGCCGCGTTTGGGTGCCAAAGGTGGGAGGAAATCGGGAGTTAATTCTCAAAGACACCCACAAGTCTAAGTATTCTATACATCCTGGAAGTACTAAGATGTACATGGATCTTAAGCTACACTATTGGTGGCCAGCTATGAAGCTAGATGTGGCACAATGTGTTGAAAAGTGTGTGAAATGCTCGTTAGTGAAGGCTGAATATCAAAGGCCTTACGAAAGTCTACAATCTTTGGAGATTCTGGAATGGAAGTGGGATAAGATTACCATGGACTTTGTAACTAAGTTACCAAGGATGTTGAAAGGTAACGATACCATTTGGGTAATCGTGGATCGATTAACCAAAAGTGCTCACTTTTTGGCAATGAAAGAAGCATCACCGATTGATAAGTTAGCCAAGCTTTATATTGATGAAGTGGTGTCGCGGCATGGTATTCCAGTGTCTATAGTTTCTGATCGTGACAACCGGTTTACTTTGAGGTTTTGGCAGTCACTACAAGAAGAACTGGGTACAAGAGTCAATTTGAAGATATGCTCAGGTCATGTGTGTTAGACTTTGGAGGTAACTGGGATACGCATTTACCTTTAGTGGAGTTTGCATATAATAATAGTTATCATTCCAGTATTGGGAGCGCACCTTTCGAAGCTTTGTACGGACGGAAGTGTAGAACTCCAGTGTGTTGGTTAGAAGTTGGAGAAAAACAATTTGTTGGTCCTGAACTTGTTCAACAAACGGCTGATAAAGTGAAAGAGATTTGGAAGCATATGAAGGCGGCTCAAGATCGACAAAAGAGTTACGCCGATCCGAAAAAAAGACCAAAAGAATTCCAAGTTGGGGAGCGTGTGATGCTTAATGTATCCCCGTGGAAAGTGTGATAAGGTTTGGTAAACGTGGGAAGTTGAGTCCTCATTTTCTTAGACCTTTCACTATAGTCAAGCGAGTAGGGCTTCAAGCTTATCAGTTGGATCTTCCACCTGAATTGGAAGGTATCCATAATACTTTTCATGTCTGTTATCTTTGGAAATGTTTAGCCGATGAGGACAATGTTATACCACTCTCTGATATAAGAGTGGATGAGAAGAGTCGTTTTGTGGAGGAACCGAAAGCAATTTTAGAAAGAACGAATAAGAAGCTACGACATAAGGATGTGTTTATGGTAAAAGTACAATGGAAACAACCCAGAGGTGCTAACGTGACGTTGAAGCTGAAGAGGATATGAAGATTAGATATCCTCATTTATTTACCTAAGTTTGATTTCAGGGACGAAATTATTTTCAAGTTGGGGAGATTTGTAACACCTCGAATTTCCATTATTTTATATTTAATATGAATGGGGTCGATTTGTAATCTAGTCTAAGATTTGGACTATTCGTAAAATGTAAAACTCAAAGGGTTGAAATTTAAATTGACCAAAGTCTAAGTTAATATTGAAAATTGGAACTTGAAGGTTTGTTTGGTCATTTCTGAAAGTTGAGTATACTTAAAGCAAGGGTTAGGTAAATAGAGGAATATCTCAATTTATTGATTTTGGAGTCGGTTAGAAAAGAGAGAGAAGGAAAAGCTGAAGATTCATTTGGTAAGAGTTTTGAAATTGTTTGGATAAATTTTGTTCCAGTTTGATAGATATATTCTATCTGTCATTAGGTTTCTGATTTGGGTTATTGGCAAGAAGTGAAAGATTGGATCTCTGTTTTGTGTAACATATGTGCAATCCCAAGTGATTTCATCCTTCTTTTTGTTAAATCGATGTTTTCTTTCAATTTAAGCAGTAGGATGCTAGTATTAACTGTATTGGGGCTGAATGGTTACGGGGAAAATAAGCTGGGTGGAACAAATAGCGATCTGGGTTGAAAATTTGGCGTGTAGGTCGAAGTTACCGGACGTATTGATAGTGTCCGGTAATTCCATTTTCAGTGGTGTCCGGTAGCGAAAACACCCAGTAAGTATTATTTATTTGTAGTATCCGGTAAAAAGGGTAGTTTCCAGACAAATAAGTTACCGGATGTTACCCGGGTTACTTTGGTATCCAGATGACATCCGGATTGTATTATGTTTCCGGAAATTTGTGTTTTCCAATAATAGTTCCGGATATTCCCGGATTCTAAGGGTTTCCGAGTATGAGTTCCAGACAACTTGTCCGGATAGAATTCTATCCAGATACTTCAGATGTTCCGGATACTTCTGATGTCCGGTCACTCCTGATGTTCCGGACACTTCTGAGTTTTCCGATAACTAGGAGTTCTTGATAACTTTTGGCAGGGTATGATTGATAAATTGAAATTCAATTCTAGCAGCATGAACATGCTTATATTTAGATGTTAGTATGTTAGGCTTGGAGATTTGATTTAGTTTGATATTATGCATGTGTGCTAGTAAGTGTAATGGATCCATAGGCACTAGTATTATATGAACACGAGGAATGGGCGTGGACAAATCGTAATTCCCGTTTATTTGAAATGAGGAATAGGCGTGGACTAATCGTAATTCCCATTTCGTATTGAGATGTGAAATCGTGGGATAGGCGTGGACTAATCGTAATTCCCGATTTCTATAGGAAGGAAAGAGATAGGCATGGATTAATTGTAATCTCTACTTCCTCTCCAAGAAATAGGCATGGACTAATTGTAATTTTTTGGGCATGAGCAATGATCTAGAATCTGTGGAGATTCGTAGTGGGCTCTTGAACGTGATATTATGACTGACTTAGTGTTTGTCATATTCATGGAATCGGGTATGATCCCGTCATCGCACGATGTTTATATGTATTGTAAGATGATGGCAAACCATGTTTGTTTATACACCTTGTTTACATTGGTTTCCAAAGATTATAAAGTTGTAATTTGAATTTGGATGTTCTCACTAGGCGTAAGCCTAATCGTTTCAAATCAATTTTTCTTACCAGGTACTAGCTCGGGATGGGATAAGCAGGGATGAGTGTCGAGAAGTCTCAGAGTTACGCTTTTGGAGCTAGATTGGAGAATTTAGTAGAACAAGGATTATTTTGGCGATATTATAGACAACCAAACTAATCTGATATTATTAGTTATCATTTTGATTAGTTGGTTGTTTACAATAGATCAGTTGTATATATTAACCTTGTCTCTAATCCTCCATTTTGTATTGAAAGTTTTGGGAAGAAATTGTTATGGATTTTGTATATCGAAAATTTAAATTTATTGTGGTTTTAGGGTGTTTCAAAATCAAACTCTTCTTGACATAATTTTTGAAAGAGCCAAAAACAATGATCGGATCAAATATCTCGAAGGACAAAAAGAAAAGTTTGATGAGTACAAGCTGATTTTTAACCATCAAATATATGAGATGAACAAGAAGGTCAAAGAGTTAGAAGAAAAGAATAGTGAGAATGAAATATCTTTGAAGTATTTGAATAAATTAAACGCTGATTTTTTCTGAAAAGATAAATGATTTGGAAACGAAGTTATTTAAGAGAGGTCAATGTGATCAGACTATTCATCTAAACAAAAGGAATTTAAATATTTCAATAAAAATCGGGGTATTGGATATAACAATCCTAAAAATTTAGCAAAGGCAAATTCTTACGTTCCGATTCGTTATGAGTTAAAATTTTTAAACCTTGCTAAATATTACCCTGATTGTGCTCTCAAATGGACCAACTCAGAGGAAATTGATACGCTTGAAGAGATAAAAAGGAAAAATAGCACAAAAATACAACTTCCATTTTTTGTTATTCGAAAGAGAACAGAAAGTATGAAAAACCACAGAAAGTTTCATTATCAAATGACTATTTTGACATTTATTCCATTTCATCAAAAAGGGAAACACCGCTTGAAGCTAAGCGATATGTTCCACCTTTGATTTTGGAATGCAAGATAATGGAACATGAGGATAAATTGATTGAACAAAAGATTGCTTTTGAGATAGAATTTTTTTTTCTTTCAACTATTTACTCAAATAGTTTTAAAGAAGCTTTTGTTGACCAATAGATTTCTTTTGATATAGAAAAAGATGTTATTTCAACTGTTCTCTCTCATCATAACAAGATGAATGTGGATTCCAAACTTGGAGATATACATGAGTCAACTGATTCAGATGTATCTTCATGTAAGGCTTTTAATGGAAATTCAAATTTTGAAAGCAATGAATCTGAAAAAGATTTTGTTGCACCATTTAATGTTTTTGAAAGCCCAACTTTTCTTGATAAATCAATTAGCTCTGAAAGCCCAACTTTTGAAATGGACATCAAATCTGAGGTTTGTGAAGATGATAAAGTTTGAGATTTTGATTTTTCCGCAAAGCTTCCTGATCATAATGATTTTATTTTAAAAGAGGAATAATCTCCTAGAGTTTTCTGTAAAGGTGAATGTTCGAATACTAAAACGAATACTTCTGTAAATGACTATTATTCCAAGAATAAAACTAAAAAGTCATCATGGAAAATGCGAAGAACTCGAAAACCAAACAAGAGTAATTCTCATAATTCTAATTTTTCCGATTCCAAATCTTCTGGGTTTTCAGATGGGGTTGTAACAGGAATTGGAGTGAAGCTGGAATGGCGTGTCAAGCAAAAGTCATCCTTACCAGACAAGCAGTTTGAGAAAAGCATTTCTTCTCCATTTTTAATAGAATCGGTTGTGGATAACAAACAAAACCTTGTAATTCTTTACAAGAGATATTTTGAATAAGCATTTGATTCAATTTGCAAATGATGGATTGTGTTGTTTTGCTTGTGGTTGGGGTGATTTTATTGATAATCTGATTCATGTTGTTGGTTTAATTCTTATTATATTCCTCATGTGAATGCTAAAAAGAATTTTTCCAATAAAAAGAGACAACCTGTTTATAAAAAGGTGTCTAATGTCACTAACCCAAAAGGACCCATTTTCAAATGGGTACCTAAAAGTGTTTGATCTGATTGTTTGCAGACCAGTCATATATGGTACTTAGACTCAGGATGCTCTAAACATATGACTGGAAGGAAATAGATTATGGCGAACTATAGAGAGAAAAATTGTGGACGCGTCAGATTTGGCAACGATCAATTTTCGCCTATTCTTGGGTATTGTGATATTGTACAAGACAACCTTATAATCAAGAAAGTTAGTTACGTTGAGGGTTTAGGACACAATCTTTTCTGCATTGGTCATTTGTGACAAAGACTTGGAAGTAAATTTTAAGGCAAAACGTTGTTGGGTACGAACCGAAGGAGGTAAAGAACTTTTGGTTGGTACAAGGAAGTCCAATCTTTACACGATTAATCTGTCGAATATTAAGTCTGAAGGTGATGTATGTCTTTTGTCCAAAGCTTCTATTCAACAAAGTTGGCTGTGGCACATGAGATTGTCTCATCTCAACTTTAGGTATATGCAGAAATTAGTTAAGGGTGAGTTAGTGTTAGATCTGAGTTTTGTCAATAAATCAAGTGTTAAAGATCTGATGAGAAGACTCAGATGTTCTGAATAGAAGAGTCAGAGTTCTGACTGCGAAAGAATAGAAGTCTGAGAAGAAGAGTCAGAGGTCTGAGAAGAAGAGTCAGAGGTCTGAGAAGAAGAGTCAGAGTTCTGAGAAGCTTTATCAGAAGAATGTTCAGAAGTTCTGAACAACATGTTCAGAACTTATAACTAGATATTTTCCTTTGTATTTAGTTAACTAATTAGGACACGTGTATTGTTCCTATTAGTCTTTCATGTTTGTACTGTAGCTTTAATATTTCAGTTGCAGTATAAATAGAGTGGTTAGCTCTACATTGCTAACTGATTTTCCCGAATATACTTGTATTCATTCTTTGTAATCTTTGAGATTCTCTCTCTCAAAGATCTGTAATTCTGTTCATCATTGAATACAATTGGGCTTGATCATACAACTTCTCAATTACTGCTTTCTATATTGATTGTAAGATTAGATCCTGAACTTTCAATTGGTATCAGAGCCAATCAACAAACAAATTTGTTCAAAATTGTTATCGCGAAGATCTATTGATCAATTTCTTGAAGATTTCTTGTTTCGTTCAAAAATCGATTCCGCTGCTAGGGCTAGTTCTTGAATTCTTGGCAATTCTTGAATTAACTGTTATCTTTCGATCAAGAAATTCGAATTTGTCTCTCTGTTGAATATTCTTACAATCATGTCTTCTAAAGAATATCTAGCCATGGGATCTGAAACGAAGCCACCTGTTCTAATTCCTGAAGAGTACCAGCAATGGAAAATACGAATGATCCAATTCTTGGATAACATAGACGAGAATCTGATGGTCTCTATCCGAGAAGGTCCTATCGAGGTGGAAGCAACTCCTGAGACAGAGACAACTCCAGAAATTCCGGCAACAAGGGTGAAGAAAAACTATTCTCAATACACAGCTGAACAGAAGAATAGGCATGCAATCGACAAAAGAGCAATTACATTGATGACACTTGCAGTTCCGAATGAAGTTCTTAACAGGATTGACAGTGGTTCATCCGCCAAGGAAATGTGGGATGAACTGGAAAGACAAATGTTAGGAACTGTCAGATCAATTCAAGCGAAGTTAAATCAAAGCATAAATGCTTATGAACGATTCAAGGCTAAAGAATCTGAAAGCTTAAGTGAAACGTATAGTAAATTTTGTACTATACTGAATGATCTAAGAAGGAATGGGCTGAAAAAGACAAAGTCAGAAATAAACTACAAATTTCTGAACAATCTAAACTCCGAGTGGTCATCATTTGCTATAAGTCTACAATGAACAAGGATATCTGTGAAGAAGATCTAAATGATCTATTTTGTGTTCTTAATCAGCATAAGGACTCTGTGAAAATTGTGGTTGAAGAGAAGAAGAATGTTGCAGAACAATTAGCCTTTCTGTCAAAGTCCAAAACTGTGAAAGCACCCAAGAAGGCTGCATATCTATCTGAGATACCCAATCTGGAGGAGTCTGATAAGGAAGAAGGATCAGAAGAAGATGAAGATATAAAAATGATTGCTGAAAAATTGGCCTTGTTGACTAATACTTTCAACAAGAGATATGGAAAAGGAAAATTCCAGGGCAAGTACAAGAGAGAGCAGGGAAGTTCAAATTTCAAGAAAAGAGAAGAGAGAGGAGAGAGTAAGTATGAAAAGAAGGAAGAAAGAAGGGAAGAGAATAGAGAAGAGAAGGAAGAAAGAAAAGAAAAGAATCTGTGCTTCAAGTGTGGAAAGTCTGGCCACTTTGCAAAGGATTGCAAAGTGAAAATAGTGAAAGATTATGAATACTATACCAAGAAGGCTCAGCTGGCAAAGAAAAGAGAGGATGAAGTGGCAATGTTAGCTGAACAAGAAAACAGGTTGTACTACACTTCAGATGAAGATGACTGTATTCACTTTTCCCAGATGCAAAGTTATATGGCAAAGATGAAGAATGAGGATGACTCTGACTTTGAAGATGCTGATTCTGAGTCATCTGCTGAGGTACATTCTGCACTTGAAATAGACTTAATGACACAGATTGGTGAAATGAAAACTGAATTTGTTAAACTAAGAAAACAAATAAAAGGAGAAAGAAATTTAGTTAACAAATTCAGAATTGAAAAAGAGGTAATAAAAGAACAATATGAGGAATCTGAGATTGAGAAACAGAAAATTAAAACTGAAAATTCTGAGTTGTTGAAAAACCTTTCTGAATTAAAAGTTGAGCTTTCAAAAGTTAAGGATGAAAAGGGTGATTTACAAATAAAGTTTAATATGCTATTTGAGGAAAGAAAGAATTTATACACTAAAATCAAAGAATTAGAAGATCTTAACTTGAAAAGAGGTCAGACTCAACAAACATTAAATCTTCTAACAAGTAATGTTAAAGATACAAGATTTTATAATCCAAAGAAGGGATTGGGATTGGAAGAAAATGTTGTTTTAAAAAGAGCTCCAGTCAACTTGTATGATTTTGAAAAACTTCATGTTCCTAAACCAAAAATTCCAGAAGTTGTTGAAGTTTTCAAAAGATGTGCAAGTTCTATCACAAGTTCTGACAGTTTACAAAAATCAAGTACTAAAAATACAAAGGAAATAGTTTCTGAATCAAAAACAGAAAAATCAGATGTTTCAGAAAATTAGGTTAAGAAAGAAATTTCTAAACCAAAAGAAGAGAAACCAAAATATAATGATGTTAAATTCAAATATGACTCTTTAAATGTCAGTTACAAAAATAAACAACAAAGTTTTTCACATTCTGACATAGAAAGTATATTTGATACTAGTAAGGTTTCTTATCAGTTTTCTGATTCCGAAGGTCAGAAATCTGAGTTCTTTAATCAGAATTCTGAATCAAAGAGTCAGAATTCTGAATCAACTGAAAATTCTGAAACAAAATCAGAAGAATTTTTACAACTTGAAAAGAGGTTTACTCTTGTAAGTCAAGAACTTGAGGACTTAAGGAAAGCTTATGATGAACTTGAAAATGACCTCTGTGATGTGGATTTTGATCTTAAAAATGCTTTAAAAGAGAAGAATGTTTTTATTCAGAAAATCACAGAACTTGAGAAACTGAAAGCTGAGTATGATCTGTTCAAAATTAATGCTCTAAAAGAAAATGATAAATTCTTTAATGAATCAAGTACATATGAAAAAGGTGAATCATCTACTTCTTCTTCTAACAAAAAGAAGTTGAATTTTTCAGAAAAAGAGGAAAGCAAAAGGAAAGATGATGTGAAAAGAGTTTCTGAGATAAATGGAGAGGTTCCTGCAACTGTACCAAAAGCACATAGTTATTGTGATAAATGTACTTGTATTTTGAAAACCAACAATAAAAATGAAAAGGCTTATGGTACAGATCTGTTGTTACTTGCAAAGAAAAATCTTAGTTGTGTGCAATGTAAAAGTGATTCTTTTCAATATTCTCAGAAATGTCCAATTACAATAACATCTGTTTCATTCATAAGAAAAGATATTAAGAAAACAGAAAAGAAGAATGTTTATGTTCCTCAGAAAACAGAAAAGAAAAATGTTTCTGTACCTCAGAATACAGAAAAGAATAAGGTTTCTGTTCCTCAAACTCAGAAGAAAGAAAAGATAAAAGTGAATCCTCAAATAAAAATCAAAAGAAAGAATGAGAAAGAAATTAATGTAAAATAAAAGAAAGTTGAGAACACTGTAATATCCAAATTTACAACTTTCAAAAAGAAATTGAACAAATTTGTTAACAGAAAATGTTCTGACTTCATAAAAGTTCAAGGCAAGTGGTGTTTAAAGAAAGATTTTGAATGGAAAGTAAAAGGCACTAATGTTAAATCTAATGACAAAGCTAACAAAGATGGACCCATTCCAAAATGGGTACCTAAATCTAACTGATCCTTTTGCAGGGCTGTCATGTGTGGTTTTTAGATTCAGGAGCTTCAAGACACATGACAGGTCAGAAGTCTTTTCTATCAAACTTCACAGAAAAGGCTGGAGGAGCAGTAAACTTTGGAAATAATAGCAAAGGTCAAGTTAAAGGTTATGGGAATTTAACTAAAGGAGATCTGACTATCCAAAAGGTTTTCTATGTTGAAGGATTACAACATAATCTTTTCAGCATAAGTCAGTTTTTAGACAGTCTTTGTCAAATCAAGTTTCAAATAACAGGTTGCATGATTTTAACTGAAAATGATGTTAAAGTTTTCTGGGCCAAAAGACATATGGACTTATTTGTGGTTAATTTTTCAAAATTGAAAACATTAAATACAGTTTGTCTTTTATCAAACTCAATTGCAAATGAATGCTGGCTTTGGCACATAAGATGTTCTCATCTAAATTTCAAAGATCTTAACAATCTTGTTGCAAAACATCTGGTTAAAGGTTTACCAAAGATTAAATTTGAAAAGGAATCATTATGCTCAGCTTGTGAAATGGGCAAGATGAAAAAGAGTTCTCACAAATTAAAAATGGACTCATCTTGCAAATCACCATTAGAAATGATTCTGTCAGGATCGATTCCAAACAAGAATAATTATACTTAGAAATCAGAATTAAAGAATCTTGCGGAATAGAACTTTAATTCAAACACACTCAATGAACAACTAATCAGAAAACACAATCTATTTGTATTCAATACTTCAACTCACAAGTTTACAACCAAACCTCAATCTTGTTGAACAGGCTCAACAAGACGACTTCTACTTCTCTAGAAATAGGGTTCTAAACCTTGAGGTTAATTCTTTCTAAAACAAAACACGAATTCTGAAATCTCTCTTACCGAATAGCTATCTATCAACATCTATTTATACTAAATAATTACAAGATAACTATCAAAACAAAATTGATCTTCAGAATATTCTTTCATGCTTATCTTCAATCATTCCATCTTTATCTCCAACATTCTTGCATTCCATAATTATGATCACCAGCAGTATTAACATCGTTATGCACAAGCAGTACTAACATTGTTCCAGCAGCATTAACTTTTACTAGCAGTACTAACCTTGCTCTGGCAGTAGTATTGTTGTTCTGGCAGTACTAACGTTGTTCTAGCAGTACTAACGTTGTTCTGGCAGTACTAACGTTGTTCTGGCAGTACTAACCATACTTAGCAAATCTTCAGTTCCCAACAATCTCCCCCTAACTTGACTGTTTAGGTTGAGAAGTCAAGTTCTTCAGATGATGCTTCCAAAACCTAATCATGAACACATAAATCGGGATTCAAACCCAGACTTTGATTGATAATCCTTCTCACCAAGTATCTTCCCATTTCAGAATCCTTGTTGCAAGCCAACTTAGCATGTAGCATTCCATTCAACCTTTTCATGCTGTGCTTGTATGCAACATCCACCAAATAATACTCATGATATGTATGGTCAAGTGTGATGACATACACTCCACATTTTTCAATGAGCATCCAGTTGGTAATGGCTTGAAAATTTCTTTCTATCATATACTGAACTGCTTCTGGTTTGAATATTAGGCACATGTATTCAAGAACCAATTTGGTGATAGACATCCCTTTCTCATTCAGCATATTTCCATACAGCTTCATTCCAACCTTGTACATCTCCTCTACGTCAGATCTAGAGCACATTCTGATAAGTTTTCCCCATGTAGAACAAACCTCAAACTTCCCATCTGCTCTTTTGACTCTAATGTACTCCTTTCTCTGATCTACCAAGGTATCCCAGAAGATGATCTCAGGGGGCATGGAAGATAATGGGTCAACTTTGATTGGATCAGTATTAACCACAGTGATATACATATCACATTGAGCATTTATTGGTTGACCTGATGGAGTTGCAACTTCTTCTTCAGCAACCTTTGTATCATCTTTCTTTTCTGGAACATCCTCTTCTTTTTCTTCTTCTACCACTGGTTCTACCCTAGGTTTCTTGACAACTTTCCTCTTGGTAGCTATAGACTTGGTTCTTTCTCTTTTTAGTGACACCAGCTTTTCACCCAGAGTTTCTTCTTGCTTTTTAGGAGTGTCATGTTTGGCTTTAATCAAAGCCTCTGCAACTTCAACTTCTTCCAAAGTAGGCTTTTTAGTTTCTGTTGCTTCCTTTGTTTCTGCTGCTTCTTCCTTTGTAGATACTGCTTCTTGCATGATTTCTGCTGCTTCTTTTGTTTCTGCTGTTTCTGGAATGGTTTCTGCTTCTTTCTGAATTTCAGCAGTATTAACCGTTTCTGCTGTTGGTTCAGTTTTTGCTTCTTTCTGAATTTCAGCAGCATTAACCTTTTCTGCTGCATGATCAGTTTCTGCTTCTTTTGCAATTTCAGCAGCATTAACCTTTTCTGCTGCTGGTTCAGTTTCTGCTTCTTTATGAATGTCAGCAGCATTAACCTTTTCTGCTGCTGGTTCAGTTTCTGCTTCTTTTGCAATTTCTTCAGCACACTCATTCTCCCCCTTTTCCTGTGCACTCTCTATGTTGAATTCAGCTTCTGACTCCCCCTTTTTGAGAGCATCATTGTTGGGGCGTCTTCTTTTAAGAACATACTGAGCTTTCTTCTTCCTGTGCATCAACTTTGTAATCAGCTTATTATGCTTCTCAAGCTGTGTTTGTTGATATAGGACCACTTTCTTGAGTCCATCTATCTCCTTTTGTTGACTTACAACATCTGTGTTGATATTGGCAATGGTTTCCATCAATTCCTCATATGTATATCTATCCTCACCTTGTTTAGGAGTTTTTACTTCCTTTAAAGGATCACTGGAAATTTTAGTAGGTATCTTTTGCCTAGCAAAAGCACTGCCTACCCCCTTGGTTTCTTGGCACCTGGGACCTCTTAATGATTTCTCATTCTGAGTTGTCGTGAGGAAGGTCTTAGTTATGTTACCACTGTCCTTCTCTGTGCTAGCAGAAGTAGTGGCAGCCTTGCTACTCACATGCTCAACCTTCTCCTTAGTGAGCACCTTCTTGGGGTTGGGAGACACCCCTGTGGTTTCCCTTTCGATATTCTCTTTTGAAGAATGCTCCAATAGAGGGCTTAAAGGCTTTGGGCTTGTAAGAGGTACATCAAGGGAAGGATCCTTGTGTACCATTCTTCTTGTAAACGTTTTGGTTATATGAGGAGTGGGTCTTTGAAGAATGGACTGAGGAATTTCTTTGGTGATTGAAGGTGGGGTTTGGCTATCAGTGGGTTGGTCTAATGAGGGCCTTGACCCTGACGCCATACCTTCTTGTGTGTGGGACACACCCATCATTGTAGAGAACAATGGAGTGTCAACTCCTTCCGAGTCCCTGGAAGTTCTTCTCATATTTGAGAAGACCTTTCCTTTAGGGGGTTTAGGTACATATACCTCAGAAAATTGAGGCAAATCCGTCAATTCCTGAGTAATCACTGCTTGGACAAACCTTGGGTACATATAAAAACGCTTTTTGGATTCCAGGTTTGACACAAGATCATTGAAAATCATTTGTGAAAAATTAAACTTCCTGGCAGTGGCCAAGCAGACCAAGGCATAAGCAATGGTACTGCTAAACTCACTCCATCCAGTAGTTTTCTTTGAAATGCAATGCATTAAGGTATGAACAAAGAATCGCCATTGTGTAGAAAATTTTGACTTGAAAAACTTAAAGATTCCAATGGGACCTTCATACCCCATTCTCGTTAAAGTTGAGTATAGATCGTCATTAGAAATAGACGTCATACCTGAGGCATCATCCAATCGAAGAGTGATGCGAATAAGCTCCTCTGTAACATTCAAGGGTTTGTCACACACCCTTGTTTTGATGATTTTCTGCCCATCTTCAGACACCACGGTGGCATTTTCCCAGAACTGCTTCTGATGTTCGGTGTAGATTGTCGGGGTCACCGTTTGGGCATAGGATATATGTGTGGACTTGAGGAAATCCACAATGTCATGAAAACCTGCGGACTGTTTTGGCTTCTGGAGCATGGCAATCTCGTTGTGTTCGTCGATAAACTCCATTGTACCTGAGGATTCTTGACAGAAAACAGAGATTCTTGGGAGAGAATAGTTAGAAAGAGAGAGAGATGAATAGAATTCAAAGAGACGTTATGAACTTTGGCGGGCTGATAGAGGTATTTATAGCAGTAGTAGCCCTAATTTTTCTTTTAAAGCAGTATTAACGACACATGCAGTATTAAGTACGAAGCAGTATTAACTATGTACTGACAGTAGTAACTATGCACTGGCAGTAGTAACTATGCACTGGCAGTAGTAACTATGCACTGGCAGTAGTAACTATGCACTGGCAACAGTACTAACACTAGTGCTTTTAGGAACCCACATTGTGATACATTCTTTTTCAGTCTTTTTCCTCATGTGGCTTTTGGATTTAGCTTGTTTCTTATCCATATGGTTTCTTACAGGCTTCCTATAACCATTTGATTTTTGAAAAGTTCTTTGAAAATTTATCTTTTGGTTAATAGGATTGAAATAACAGTGTTTGGCAAGGTGATTCAATTTGCCACGGATAAAACAAGGTTTTGGTCTGTTAATCCTTTGCAGATCAACTCCTTGTTTTTGAGCCCACTGATTATTCCAGTTTCTTTGATTTCCCCTCTTTTTATCATGTTTTTGGGGTTCATTCTTCTGAGAATTCTTGCAAGAACAATGTTCACAAGTATTGGAATTCACAACAGTGGTCTGTGTATAATGAACTCCCTTTCCTTTTTCAGATCTTTTCATCTCATTGTTCTTATCACAGGGACTTCCACCTTCCTCATTAGTCTTGATGTAACTCTCTAAGGGGATCTCACCACTGACATTCTTGTTCCTTTTCTTAGACTCTTCTTTTTCAGTTTTATCCTCAACAACAACTTCATCTAATGGATCTACTTTAGTAGCTCCTTCAGGTAAGTCCTTCCTATCCTTGGTTTCTAACAGGTCTGACTTAGGAGGGATGTATGTGTTGTTGTAGGGTGGGGGTGTGGCATTGTACCCTAGGCCTGGTTTCATCTTACTGTGGATTTGAGCATTTATTATGGTGTCCATGACTTTAGAAGCACATGAAAACTTTTCAACATCAAGTTTTACTTTCTCAAGTTCTCCTTTTAATTTCTCACATTCCTCCCTAGACTCTTTCAGTTGGAACTCCAGACCATTCTTTTCCCACTTCCAGTAGTTTGTATCATATGAGTGTTGAAGTTCATTGGCTTGAAAAGCCTTAATTTGTTCTTCAAACCTCTCAACAATCACTACATAATCTCTTCTATCCTTTTCTAATCTCTTAAGGTCATCACACATTCCCTGGTTGTGATCTATATACCTTTTCACAGTGTCTATACAAGCTTGAGAACATAGATTAGATTTTACCTCAGTAGGAAGATCTGAGACTTCTGCCATGAGTGCATGATTCTGAATTGCCTCTTCAGCTTGATCACTCCAATCAAATCCCATTCCTTGTTGAGAAACAAGGGCTTGAACAGAGTTTTTGTTCTGGTTGAAGCTTCCAGTCTGAGTTTGTTGATGGTTGTTTTGAGATACTCCACCTCTGCATTCTCTGGCAAAGTGTCCCATCTTATGACACTTGTAGCATTCCACCTTAGACTTGTCAAACCCAGCACCATCTTCTCTTCTTTGGGAAAAGTTGTTTCTCCCAGTCCTCTTTATAAACTTCTTCACCCTCATAGAAAGCATAGCCATCTGCCACTTGATATCCATCTCCTCAAGATCATCCGCATTAATCTGTTCTAAGTCATCATTAATTAATGAGGAGTTAACATGACTAGAAAAGAAAGCTTCTAGTACAGAATCATTGGCCTTCTCCTGATTGACTCCACCAGCAGTACTAACTGATTCAGGGTTAGCAGTAGAATCAGTTGATGCTGATAGGAGTGCAGCATTATACACATATCCTGAGGGCTTCTTCTTGGCTTCAACCTCTGCTTCAAATACCCTAAGATCATTGTCAAGATCATCAAGCTCTTTATCTTCTAACTGGTCATTCTGTCTGAAAGACACAGTATACATTGTCCATTCCTCACCTAATGATCTTAGAAACTTCCTGTTTACATCATCAGCCTCCATATGAACTCCAACTGTAGCCAATTCTCCAATCAACTTATTAATTCTATCAAAAGTTTGAGTCATAGACTCATTCTTTGTAGAAGTAAAAATTTCATATTGTTGCTTAAGAATTGCCTTCTGGTTCCTCTTGGTGCTCTTGGTACCAGTGAATCTCTTTTCCAATGCATTCCATAAGATCTGTGCATCAGTGCAGTGATGAAATTGGTGCTGATACTCATTGGGAATAGCCAAAAGCAGAGTGCTTAAGGCTTTCATCTCTGTTTGTCTAACCTTTCTTTCTGCATCAGTCTTTGGAGGGGGTCGTTTGCCATCTGGTCCAACCTTTCCTTCAGCACATGGACCATTCTCTATAATATCCCAGATGGAATAATCAGTAAGCAAAATATACTGCTTGATTCTAATCTTCCACATGTCAAACTCATTAGGCCTGAGCATGGGAACCTTTGAAACAAGAGTACTATTTGATTCAACTGTGTTGTCCATAATGATTGTAGATTTCTAAGAAACCTGGCTCTGATACCACTTGTCAGGATCGATTCCAAACAAGAATAATTATACTTAGAAATCAGAATTAAAGAATCTTGCGGAATAGAACTTTAATTCAAACACACTCAATGAACAACTAATCAGAAAACACAATCTGTTTGTATTCAATACTTCAACTCACAAGTTTACAACCAAACCTCAATCTTGTTGAACAGACTCAACAAGACGACTTCTATTTCTCTAGAAATAGGGTTCTAAACCTTGAGGTTAATTCTTTCTAAAACAAAACACGAATTCTGAAATCTCTCTTACCGAATAGCTATCTATCAACATCTATTTATACTAAATAATTACAAGATAACTATCAAAACAAAATTGATCTTCAGAATATTCTTTCATGCTTATCTTCAATCATTCCATCTTTATCTCCAACATTCTTGCATTCCATAATTATGATCACCAGCAGTATTAACATCGTTATGCACAAGTAGTACTAACATTGTTCCAGCAGCATTAACTTTTACTAGCAGTACTAACCTTGCTCTGGCAGTAGTATTCTTGTTCTGGCAGTACTAACGTTGTTCTAGCAGTACTAACGTTGTTCTGGCAGTACTAACGTTGTTCTGGCAGTACTAACCATACTTAGCAAATCTTCAGTTCCCAACAGATTCATACTGATCTTTGTGGTCCTATTTCAGTTCAGTCTATGGGAGGAAAGAAATACATGCTTGTAATTGTTGATGAATATTCCAGATACACATGTGTTGAGTTCTTGAGAGCTAAGTCAGAAGCTGCTACTACATTGATAAACTTTATCAAAAAAAATTCAAGTTCTCTTACAACTTCCAGTTCAGAAAATTAGAAGTGATAATGGAACAGAGTTCAAAAATGAGACACTTCAGAATTTTTTAGAAAGTTCTGGGATTTCTCATAATTTCTCTGCTGTCAGAACTCCTCAACAAAATGGTGTTGTTGAAAGGAAAAAACAGAACTCTAGTTGAAGCTGCAAGAACCATGCTGGCTTATTCAAATCTTCCAACCTTCCTATGGGCTGAAGCAATTGCAAATGCTTGTTTTACACAGAACAGAACTTTAATCAATAAAAGATTAAATAAGACTGCTTATGAACTGATAAATAAAAGAAAACCATTAATCAAATTCTTTCATGTTTTTGGTTGCAGATGCTATTGTAAAGCCCGTGTCCCGGTGCGTTTATTAATTAATTTTAATAATTCAAAATGTTTACCTTTGATTGTTTTGGTTAGTGGTTTGGTGTCAAAAAGGACAAAAATGTTAGCATACGTGTCGTTTTGAGGTAGATTGTGAGATAAGGTGTAGTTGAGGGACTATTTGTTCAAATCTTGGAAACTTGTTGCATGGGTCTCGGCCCATGGCTGAAACCCATTCTCGTTCCTTTTTCCTTGTGTATCAAGCAAACCAAACCATCACCCAAAACCCTATCCTTTTCTTGTGTGGTGCGGCCGAAGAGGGAGAGAGAGATCGTGAGAAGAGAGAGAGATAGAGAAGAACCGAGAAGAGAGAGAGAGAGAGAATCGGCGGTGAGCAAGAGAGGAGTCGGGAGAGAGATCGCCGGAGGTGAAAGACGCCGGAGGAGGAGGCGCAGCCGCTGCAGTCGCCGGAAACCGCTGCCGCCACCGTTGTTCGTCGAGAGGTAAGCGTTAAGATCTCGATTCTTGTTCTTGTTTTAGTCGCCGGCGAAGTAGCCGCCGCCGGTCGCCACCGGCGACCACCACTGCCGGAGATGGCAGTGGGTGGCGCGTGGCCGTGACCAGACCATAGTCACTGTAGAGCCCTTAACCCGTGACTTAATCGATTAAGCCGAATCGTACAAACCGTTTTTATAAATCGTGGTTTTATAAAAATTCTAAGTGTGCTGTCCAGTTTTCGTGTGATCATAACTTTTCCTTCGTAGCTCCGTTCGAGCCGAAACTGGCGCCCACGGTTCAAGTTCGGGGTCGGGCACGTTTTCCGTGTTTTAGCGGAAAACTGGTGCGGTCTCTAGCTGGGCGAAAAAGTGGTCGCAAGTTCGGTGATTCGTCATTTCATGTGAAAATTTCTGGAATCTGCCTTAATCTTGCGAAAGCCTTAACGTTTCACTCGTAACTAGTTTTGACGTTAAATTGGTGCCCAAAGTTCCCAAATCGAGTTGGGAAGGTTTTTCGTGTTTTGCCGAAAGTCTTATTAAGCCCGTAGCTAGGCTGTATTGGGCTGTTTGTGCAGGCTGGACCGAAAACTGGCAGTTTTGGTAGTCGTTCGTATTTAATTCATAATAAATTGTAGAAAAATCGTTAGGAGGCCTATAATATATCCTTGAAACCCTATCTCAGAGTACTTTCTAATAATGAAATAATTTTGGGAATTTTCTGGGTTTAAAGGGGTCGAAACAGGTCCCGAACAGACCTGTTTAGTGAGAACGGAAAATAGTTTTAGTGACGGTTTAAGCGTGTGTCGTGTCGTAGGATCCGGGTCTTGTATTGACACGTTTTAACATGCGTTTAGGTGCTGGGAAGTGACCGTAATTGTGAAGCTTGAATTGTATTGTTAAGCTAGGCGCGCATTCGAGGTGAGTTCTCTCACTATAACTAATGTCGGTTATTTTTACATTACGTTGTGTGTATGTGTGGTAGTTCTATTTGCTTGTGGTGTGGGGTTAAATCGTGGGGTGTCTAGTCGGACCTTTATTGTGTGGCTACGCGGGTGGCGTAGGAGTTCGGTGGGGGCCGAGGATTACATACGCGGGTGGCGTAGTGACTTGGTGGGGCCAAAGGTTGTATACGCGGGTGGCGTATGAACCCGGGGGTGCCGGGTTGCGAAGGTTGTATATGCGGGTGGCGTATGAACCCGGGGGTGCCGGGTTGCGTTTGCACGGTTGTCGTGTGGTCGGTGGGACCGACGTATGCCTATTAGGTGGGTTGGTGTGAGTATGCACGTCTATGATTTGTTCGTAGACTTGTATGCTGTTTATGTGCAATTATCTGTTCATTGTGGTGTGGAAATAACTGTGTTACTTATGGTGTTTGAATTCACTAAGCTTCGTGCTTACCCTTTCCCAATAAATTGTGGTTTCAGGTACGAGTGGCTCTACGGCGTGACGGGTACACACTGGCGCGCGAGGAGAGCTGGTTGCTTTATGGTTTTTAATAATTAAACGTTTATTCCGCTGGTTATTATTACGAAGATATTAATTATGAGTTCGCAAACGAAACGTTGGGATCATTTAATGAGTTGTTATTTCATTTCATACATATCTGTGTTGTTCATCTAATCCTACTTGTGTGTGTGTGTAGTTGTTCATCCATTTCAATGAAGATGAGAGTAAGGATTCTGTTCGGAATTTTTGTGCAAACCCTAGATGATGAAATAATTTTTGCAAATATTTGTGCATCATTCTAGGGGAGCAAAATAAAATTTTCAAACTGTTCTGACTTTGGCCAGTTAAAAGTTGGACATCTTTTAACTTGGTAAAGTATTTTTGAGAAATTTAAAATTTTGATTTTTTTGAAAAATGTTTAAGTACAAGACTTATCGCTCAGGCTTTAAGCGATATGAGTGTGTGAACAGTACTTATTGCCCAAGCCTTGGTTGATAACCTCATCTTGTCGCCCAAGTGTTGAGCGATAAGAATATGTGAACAATACTTGTTGCCCAAGCCTTGAGCGACAAGATGCGCTTATCGCCCAAGTGTTGAGCGATAAGGGGATGTGAATAGTGCTAATCGCCTAACTCATAGGCGATTACTTTCAATATTTCCTCGCTCAAGTGTTGAGCGATAATAATGAATTTGTCGCCCATTGTTCAAGCGAGAAGTTGACTCGTGGCAGGTCAACCGTTTGGACCAGTCATTTGTTGCCACGTATCACCAAACCTGAGTTCATATATAGAGCGGTTATTTTGAATTTTCATTTTTTACACGTTATCTCTTGAAAACCCAACCTATGCTCTCGAATATTTTTATTTGAATATCAAGCTTGTTGCTGTTTGTTTGATACTTTCAACACAGAATCACATCAGATTAGTTTTCGAACATCATTCTTGTCATATAATCGTGCTTTTATTCATATTATTGTTTTATTGTCCTCAATATGTTAGAATTTGTGCTTAAAAATGGTAAAATATGACATTTCTCATAGAGTCGACACTAGGGTTGTATTCATTAAAGCCTATCGTTCAAATCTTAGAAATATGGGTTTCAATGTTCAAGTTAGATTCGAACATTCATAGTCATCGCCCAACACTTGTATTCAAAGATTCATAGTTATCGCCCAACAAAAATATTCCTTCTTATCGCCCAAGTTTTGAGCGATAACTTCATCTTATCGTCCAAGCTTTGTGCGATAACCTTTTTTGGGAGAGAACTTCTTGATGTGTTTTGCGATAACACCCTGACTTAGGCAAATTTTTGGGATTTTTCTCAAAAAGTCTCACTGCAGAATTTCACCAAGTTTCATAACATCATCCAGTACAGGTTCCATGGCACAATTTCAAGAGCAGTTTGATGGCAATTCATCAGATGAGGGTAGGCCCATTCCATCTCATCATTCTTCACACCCATCAATGAATGCTCTGAATCCTGATGATGAGCTTATTCTTCAAAAGGATTATCTGAAGATCGCTCATAACAATTACACTTTTGATCTAGTTGTCAGAATGGATTACCAAATCATAGTGGAGATTCTTAAAGGCCATCCACTCTGTACTGCTCTCGTCAAGTCAATAACGGTGCCAATGATTTATTTACAACAATGTTGGAAGACGATCACGTTTTTCCCTGTCAGTGAGTCAAATCAATATTTCTGAATGAAGATTGATCATTTTGATTCAATGTAGACTCTTAAAAGATTAAGAAATGTTCTGGAGCTGCCGCGATCAGAAAATTTTGAAGATATTATTTCAGAATAGGATTTGTGCCGTGACATTATGGCATTGAGACACAAAGACGTTCAAGACGGAGTACTGACTAGAGCATCAAAATTCAAAAGGAAGTACTTACCTCCAATATGGTACACGTTTTTTAGCATTATCAACCGGTGTATGACGTCTAAACATACCCGAATGGATAAGTGTAGCATCTCTACCCTTAGAATGTTCCATGCTATTATCTACAACCGAAGGACAGATTTTTCTATTCTACTTTGGAACGAGCTAACTAAAGTTGTTACCGACAAAGCTCAACCCATCAAAGCTCGCAAGTTTGTTCCATTCCAATGATTCTTACAGATTATTATCCAGAGTATTATGGATTAAAATGACAACATACCAAGAAGAGATGATGCAGTCCAATGACGAGAACAGTGCATGCATTATATCAGAGTTCCATACTCAATCGATTTTGACTTTGTCAAAACTATATCAGATAATGTACTTGCTTACGCTAACTAGGAGTCACCAATTATGAGTGAGAATAGAGAAAACCATGCACCTATGGTCCGGCCAGAACCAGAGGGACCTCCCCAGGGTGCACTCAACCTAGGTGAGTGGAGTGAGGGTTTAGCTATAGGTGAGCAGGTTAAGGATACTGGGTTCCTAAACAGGTTGAGTTGAGAGAAACAGAAAATGTGAGGGGTATTGGAGATGGGGGTGCTCCTAGTCATGCTACAGAGGAAGAAGAAAGTCTTGGTACTTCTGACTCTGATGATACGTTCTTTGATATTGATGATCCAACCAATGCAATCTATGCTTCCGGTTCTGCTACAGAAGTAAATGATGAAGTGGATAATGTTTGTGATGATGACTCTGCTCCAGATAATGACTTTGAGGTAACTGATAATGTCTCTATTTCCTTAAATACTGAGAACACCGGTTCTCGAGGAGATACAAGGATGGACGAGGGAGTATTAGTTGAAACAAAAAACGAAGTGAGCTTGAGAGATATGGGGAGAAAAGAATATGCTGAGAGTGAGACAAGATCTGGAAAAGAACTGAATGAAAACATAAGTTCGGTCGTTTATTTCCATCAAAATTCGTTTTGCAAAATGTGACTATATCTTTTTAATTATAGTTTAAAAAAATATTTATCAAATAAATATTATAGGATATATTCTTTCGGGTGTGATGTCTTAGATCAGTAAGGATCGATTACTGTAGGACCGCTTTATAATTGTACTCGATTACGGGTTTTGGGAGCTGGGCCGATTTATAACGTAGACTATTTAAGCCGATTGTGATCCCAGAAACAAGTCTAAATCGAGAAACAATATTAGAATGGATTCAATCTGACTTATGTTGATTGTTTATTGAAAGAGTACAATGAGAGAATCACAAGTGTTACAAGCTTAGAGTACTTACAAATGAATAAGGAAGAAGTTATATATACTTCTAAGGAAACATTACAAAACAACCTTTCAACTTTGATATGATTTATATTTTTAGCACTAACATTCTCCCCCTTTGTATCAAAAGTTGACAAATTACATAAGCTCTTCCGGAGGCACATATCTTTTCCGCATCCCAAATATTATCTCAAAATCTTCTCAGGGAATGTTTGTATTCAATCCTCTGATGAATGGCTTCCAAGGCTTTATCAACCAGCTTTCTTGTTTTGGGATCCAATACCATTATCTTGTCATCATCCCTTTTGACCTTACTATCAAGATGCAACTTCAGCGGCTTTAAGGTTCCATCGGAATACTTATTTGTTTCAGCAAATCTCATAAGCTTTTTTTTTCTGATTGAAGTATACAATCATGAATTCTGGTTTCTCTAAGATCTTGTCTAGAGGAATACCTTGAATGTCAGATAACCTCTGGTTGGGCTTTAGAATGTTCACTCTGGTCTGGTTTGCTTCAAGTGCCATTTGAAAATCTGTCAGATAAGAAAACTTTATCAAGTTCTTCATGAATCTTTTCACAACTTGATAGGCTTTTCACCACTCTATGTTCTTTATAGGGGCTCGGGCAAGTATGCCATACAAGGATAGGAAATCATCTGGGGTTAGATTCTTGAAATCTGCTTCAGTGAATGTAACACCTCGAATTTTCCATTATGTAATGTTTTGATATAAAGGGGTCGAAAGAGAAATTAGTCAAAGTTTTGGACTAAGTATGAATTGTAAAACTTCAGGGTAGATTTGGTCATTGTTGAAAGTTGATTTATACTTAAAGTTTGAGTCGGTTATGATTGAGAAATATCTCAATTTGGTTTCTTGAAGTCGGTTCTAACAAGCAGAGAGAGAGAGAGAGAAAGATTCTTGAATCCTAAATTGTTCCAGTAAGAGTTCGATTATGGTATTTGTGAGTTCTAGTTTGATCAGGTAACAATAAATCAGTAAGAAATATCACGAACAATTGATGATTCCAACTTTTCATACCTCTCGTATTCAGGATTCAAGATAGTTACAAAGGTTTGAGTGAAAAACTCAACTATCTCTCTCTAAACGATTAAGCTCACGGTGACTCTCTTAGGAATGCTAATCAATTGCTTTAATGAAATCTGACCTAAAACTAAGGTTAACTAAACCTTATATACTTAGACCTTAGCTAAACAAGGCCCATGCCCATTTAAGCAATTAAGCCCAAATAACACAATTAATGGCTTTTATAATTAATTAATTAAACTAATTAAGTCTATATAAATATTTATATATCTTTCTAATATGTAGGACATTTATGGTCCTAACAATCTCCCCCTAAAGATATATAAATAAAAATCAGTCCTAAAACCTTCAAGTCTTGATCTTCTCTTCTTCTTGAATCTTTGAAGCACTTCGGTGTTGCTTGTCTTCATGTCTTTTCAACGCTCCCCCTTGAATAAAGCTCTTGAATAAATCTCTTGAATTTGATTTCAGCTTTAAAAGAACATGTAGATCCAATATGCTTGAAGGAGGAAATACTTAATTGTAGCGAACACCACTTGATGAGAAGAGTTAATCACTTGTAAGCACTTTGAACTCTTTTCGGATTTCGGAACGGATCAAAATTCGGTCGGTCAATAGTTACTCCCCCTTGGCTTTTGCATGGGGACTTCTTTACCCCCCCCCCCCCCCTCGGCTTTTGCTAACTCCCCCTCAACTTGATATTCGGTGTCCTTGAATTTGTACCCTTTCTCCCCCTCATGATGAGTAGGAGCAACCGGAGCATCATGCACGTTCAAAGACAATAGTGACGAGTAGCAAACAATCCAGATAAAAACATTAAGTAACCAGAATGGGGTAATCAACTAACACGGAAACACGTAGTAACTGTTATCACAACAATTTAAAAAATTGTGTGGCCTATGTTCAGAGTTGGCAATGGGGTATCTCTGATAGGACTTCCAGTTATCACTGAAGTAAAATATTAAAAAAATTACTCCTCAAACTGTTCCGGCAATATCACGAAGATATGCAATTGGAATCACAAAGACTCGTGCATGTGTGAAAGAAATGAATTATATCAGTTAGGCTCAAAAATATTGACTTAACCTGGGACGCAAGTTAAAAATCAATAGACTTAGTGATTAGAATATGAAGTTCGGAGACCGGAGCTGATGTCTTCCTTTTTCAATATCTAAGACCTCCGAGTGAAGAATAGATAGATTGTATGCTAATTCTCCGTGAATATATGAAACAAGCATCTGTTGTGAGATACTTGAGTGGCTGGGTGGGGTGACACGAGTTATCGACACTGGGTCCATGTCTGTTTCAATATTCATCTCCAAAGAACGAGAATGAATAGATTGTGTGGTTACCCGGATAACTGACTCGGTTTGGTAAGGACCAATAATTCTTTTAAGTCCTGTCACAGCCTCACCATATTCTTTTCTCTCCAAACTCATCTATCATCTAGACCCCTCACTGATATCTATAAGGGATGTGTTTCTTGGGTAGGTCCTTCCGGTTCTGGATAGACCATAGAAACGATGTAATTCTTAACACTCCTTTCATGCAACGAGTAGAACAGTTGAGTAAACAGTGAAGTACGAGTTCTAAACTGAAATGTTTAGAAGTCATAGCATTTAAGAACGAGTCTTGATCTGAGTTGATCAGAAGTCATAGTTGAAATACCAGAGTTTCAAGAAACAAAATCAAGCGCAAAACAGAATGACTCAGTAAACACAGTGTTTGCAATAAATGAAACAATGATCAGAAAGGTTAATTGTGAAGAGCAAGTCACAATTATTATATCAGATAAGAATGGAATCATTTGCAAATTGGCGAACTTGGAAAACAACTAGGAATTTAAACGAGTGTATTTCCATCGAAAAATCAATAGATATGTGAGACATGGAAATAACTAATACAAGAAAATGACACGTGGCAATCATGGAATTTAAAATTGGAGAATAACAAACACAAGTAAGTTATTCAGAATGAATTACCACGGTCTTTGAATTCAGTTAAAGTTCACTTACCTCTCATAGTATAGCACTCCCCCTCAAAATCAGCATAACCTTTAAATGTTCGTCATGTGAAAAGAATCTTCTAATTTAAATGCACATGACATTCCTGCAAAATAGATTACTAGGATTTTGGTATCCATCTTTTGATGGATCCTTGTTGGTTAGATGCCCGATGAGGACCTGGGATACTATAAGTACCATACCAATACTTAGCATGGTCTTTCTTCACAAAGTCACTTGTTCCACAATAAGAGCAACACAACTTCTGTGTAGATAAGTTGATCAGTTTGTTAACAGAGTAAACTCGATCAGTTTTCACAAAAGGTTTAGCGTGGAAAGCTGTGTTGTTCTTGTCACTTTTAACAGAGACGGATGACTTTGGAGCAGGAGCAGATCCTTTAACTCTCCACACCATGTTTACTTTCTTGAAAGATGGATTATCTTTATTATCAACCCGAGAATTATAGAAAAGATTGGAAGGTCGAATCTGATCTTTTGAAAAATCATTTGATTTGACAAAATTCTTTGAAGAACGAATTGTAGAAAATGAACTTGAAGCATAAGAAGGTTGAACACCTTTGAGCTTGCTTTCTTCAAGTTTCTTGACCTTAACAGATAACTCATTTCGTTCTTTGAGAATTAAATCAAATTTCTTTTGTAAATTAGATTTAACCATTTGTTCCTTCAAAATCTCGGTTGCTAATCCAGATAATCTCTTTGTAAGTTTAGAAATCTCAGTCTGAAAAATCTTTCATTCGAATGCAAAATCATCTTTCACACTTTTTGCCCTAAAACCTTCAACTTTCTTTTTCTCATACTATTTGATTAGAACGTCTAATTCTTTCTCCAAATCAGTTATTTTCAAAGAAAGTTATCCATTCGTTTTAGTAAACGATTTGCGTTCAGTTTCAAACTTCTCTCTTTCTGAAATCAAAACCTTTTCAAAGTCGGAGATCTGTTTTGAAAGTTTTAAACACATAAGCTCAAGTCTCTTCTTCTCTTCAAGAGATTTAGTTGAAACACCAGATTGCTTTTGAATAAGCAATTGTCTTTCTTTTGCAAAACTTTCTTTTTCTTTTTCAAAAATCTTTTCAAGAATAGATAGTTTTCGTTTAAGCTCAAGGTTTTCACAGTTCCGGAGCTTACCTTTCTCTTTAAGTGCCTTTATCTCTTTTTGTGATGGCAAATCAGAAATCTTTCTTTTCAGCTAAGTGTTCTCAGTTTCTAAGATCGCTGCCTTTTCTTCAGATTTAGCCAGCTTCTCAGAACTATTCCAGATATGAGATTTCAATTCCTTCAGTTCATTGACGTACTTGCTGATCAAATCATCTTTCTGCTTGATATTCTTTTCATTTAGTCTTGTTTGCTCTTTTTTAGTCTTCTCCTTCTTATCAGGCTGCTTGTGCTCATCTACCTTCTTCTTGCCTTCGTTTTTATCCGAATTATCAGACGGCTTGGAAGGATCTAGAGAGCTGAGCCAGTGCTTTCTTAAAGGCTGTGTATTCAGAATCAAAAGCCTGACAAGATGCTTCATACTGAGATGAATAAGACATTTGTTACCTGAAAAATTATGATCGTTAATCGGTGTTATTTTGAAGAAAAATTTGCGGAAGAAAAATCAAAAATTAAATAGGAAAAACAAATATAAAAATAAATTCGTTTCCAAAAAAATAAGATATGATTATTATCGAATTCGAACGAACGAAATCACTTTTCGAGAGTGAAATCTGCAAGATAAACAAACCAAGTTAGATCAAGAACGACGAAAATAAATCACAAAAATAATAATAGTCGCTAATAATTGCAAATCGTCGCAAATAATCTCAAGCGTCACAAAAAAATTGCAAATCGATCGTTACGAAAAAATCGCAACTTTCATTAACACTTTTAATCACGGAACGTGCGGTAACTCGGGTACCGTCGAGAACTTACCAATCAACACTTACCAAAGCACAACGTACCGAATGAAAGTTGGTTTACCGGATAAAGCACTTTCCAAACAAAGCTTACCGGGTGGAAAAAGAACTTACCGGATAAAAAGGAACTTATCGGACACAACCTTACCGGATGAAAATGGAAGTAAACTTACAAAAAAATATTTGTGATTTACCGGGAAAAAAAAGAACTTACCGGACGAAGGTTGGTTCCCGGATAAAATAAATTCAATTGAACTTACCGGATGAAAAAGAACTTACCGGGTGAGATTGAATGTCCGAATGGGGAGCTTATCGGATAAATATTGTTACCTGCCAGAGCAGACGGACAGATTCGATTCAAAGTTCTTTTATTGATTTCTGATAAGTTTTCTAGTTATTCACGTCTGTGTTCTTGCTTGCACATTCATATTTTGATTCAAGCAAAATTGACCGATTTCGCTTATTGGGTATTGTTAGCATTATTGTTTTGAGTGATTCTGCAAATTTTCATAACCTAATTCGATCGTTTGAGTGGTTTATTAAGCAAATTAAGTTCAAAGTTTTTTGTTGTGTTCTTCACTAAAAATCGAATTTTTACCATCAAAACGTGTTCTTTTTGCTTCAAAATCGATCTGGGTAGTGTTATTTTTGTGTTTCTAATCATCCAGGAACGTTTTTGAGCAACCCTAGTCGATTCCCAATCGATTGGAAACCTACAGCCGCTGTTTTCGGGTAACACAGCCGCGCTTTCCGGACGAATCCTCACTTTCTGGACGTTTGTGTTATTCTTTCCGGGTACGTCTCCTTTCCGGGTAAGTCACTAATTTCCATTCTTTCCGGGTAATTTGCTCCGGAAACCCAAAGTTTTTGGTAAAGAGTTTATCCGGACAACCCTAGGTTTCCGGTAAAAGTTTTTATTCGGACAACCCAAGTATCCGGGAAAACATTTTATCCGGACTCTCCATTCACCCGTTAAGTCCATCATCCGGTAAGTATTGTTTTATTTTGTTTCATTCAGACACTGTTGCCTTCCGATAACCACTGTTATCCGGAGACCTCAAGTTGTCCGGACACTTCTACTTGTCCGGAAACATTAAGTTGTCCGGACTCTTCTATTTTATCCGGACACTTCTGTTTGATTTGAACTGTTTTCACTTAATTCTGATCTGGACACCTCCAGATCAGATATCTCATACGGATTCCTATCCAGTGAGTTCAGTTTGCTGAAATCTTACCAGTTCCTAGTTCAAATCTCTCATAGAACCTGCGTTAGGATTCCACTCTTAGTGCCTTGCGTTAGGTTTACACTTTGAATCAATCAACTAGTCTGACGATCACTCCGTTGCAACAAAGATGTCTTCGTGTGATGCTCTAGCAATCGGTACCGACACCAAACCACCTTGCCTCTATCAAGGTGAGTACAGCCAGTGGCGAGATAGATTCATGATTTTCATAGAGTCCAAGGACAACTACGAGTATATTAAGAGAGCTCTTAAACACGGTCCAACCGCTTGGCCAAGGAAGACCATAGCATCAACTGCAACTGCTGAAGCTCGTACTGGGGACAAGACTCTCGCCGACATGACCGAAGATGAAAGAGGCATGATTGAAGGTGAAAAGCATGCAAAGAGATATCTTGTTCAAGCCCTCCCCAACACGATATACACTGCCATTGATAGCTACAAAGACACAGCAAAAGGAATGTGGGATCAAGTGGCCAGAATGATGCGTGGGAGCGATGTCAGAAATCAACTGAAGATCAATAGCGCAATAACCAAATTCGATGGTTTCAAGCAGCGCACCGGCAGGTCTCTCACCCAGGCCTATGAACGTTTCTGCTTACTTCTTAATGAACTGAACAAGAATAAGATCACTCGCTCCAACACAGAAAACGCGCTCAAGTTTCTCAATAATCTGCTGCCAGAATGGAAGGTGTTTGCTTCTCATGTCAAGCACAACAACTTGATAGAGAACATTGGCATCAATGAACTTTATGAGACGCTTCTTCAAGACGAAGATGAAGTGAATGAGCTTCTGAGCAAGAAGAAGACTGAATCAAAGCCAGCTGCTGATCCTATTGCACTTATGTCCTCCAAGATAGGGAAATCTTCGGGCCGTCACTCCAAACGTGCTCAAAAGCAAAACTCTTCCGAATCTGAAGAAAAGGAAGACAGTGATTCTAATGATGAAGTATCTGATTTCAAGAAAGCGATAGCTCTGCTCACTAAATCTTTCCAACAGCAAATGTTCTATAAGAAGCCTTCGTCCAATAATCAGCGCTACTCCACCTCCTCCAACAAGCGGCATGATCATCAGGACAACTATGAGGGAAAGAGGAAAGCTGATGAGCAGGATAAGTCAGAGAAGAAGGAGAAGACGGAGAAAGTAGAAAGTAAGAAGCAAGATGAACCAGTGACCTGTTACAACTGCGGAAAGCTTGGTCACTTTGCTAAAGATTGTACGAGGCCTGTAGTTAAGAATTCTCACTACTACAAGGAAAAACTCGCATTGGCTGAGCAGAAGGAAGCTGGAGAAGCTATGTTTGTGGAAAACGACTACTGGGTAGGTCGTTCTGATGATGAAAGCGATACTGATGGTGCAAATGCTTTCATGGGCTATCATTCTACAGCTGATGAAGAGAAGACAAGTCAGGTATGTGAATCTTCCGAACACGATTTCTTGAATCAAATGCAATCTCTTACCAAACAGGCAGATTCCTTTAAGGCCACCACTAAAGAACAAAAGCTTGAGATTAGATCACTAACCGAAAAGCTAGATGTTCAAACGCGAATAACAGAAAAATATAAGTCTGAAAATGCTATTTTAAAGGAGAAATGCAAAAATCTTTCAATAGCACCTAAAGACTTAAGGGCCAAATTATCTGATCTTCAGTCTCAGTTTGATCAGTGCATGAATGAGAAAGAAGAAATTGTTTATCAATGTTCTTCTCTTCAGATTCAGCACAAGGAGTCTGTTGCTAAAATTCTTGATCTTGAAACCAAACTCCACAAAAGGGTCAAACTGATCAAACAATTTTTCTAAATAAACCCAAAGAGTTCAAGTACTTTAACAAAGAGTGGGGAATCGGATACGATAACCCACACTATTTGAAAAAGGGTAGATACCAAACACCTATTTTGTATGATTTTGCTTGTTTTGGGTTAGATAAAAAGTATCCGGAATATGCTATTCAATGGACTGGTCCTCTTGAACCTGAAAAGGAAGAGGAAACCGAGGAATATAAACGCGCACACAAATGAGGAATACAACTTTCATTTTGTTATGAACCTTTAAATTATTCTTATCAAAAGAACAAGAAGTATCTCTCTAATGACTGCTTCGATGGCTACAAGGTTGTAACGCCCAAGGATTCCTCTAAGAAGGATGAGGTCGAAGCAACCAAGCCCAAGATTGAGATGGATGAGTTTAAACTCTATTTTCCCCCTCTCATCTTGGAAGCAAAGATAGTCGAGTTGGAGGAGTCACTCGAGAAAGAAAGGTCAGTTTTTCAAAAGGAAAAGCAAGCATTAATGGAAAAACTTGAGAATCTACAACCGGTCAAAACCGAAGTTGTGTCTAATGAAGGATAGGAAATTCTTCGGGATGAAGTCACCAAACTCACATCAAAACTAGCTGCCTTGGCAACAGATGCGATGCAAGAGTATACAAGAAATGGTCAGCTCCAAGAGCAAATTGACCAACTCCAATCTGAAAAGCAGATTTCACCCGAACTTTCCTCAAGTTCATCCGATACGTCTTCGTGCAAAGCATTTATAGGCAATATTTTTACTTCTCAAGACGGTAAAGATTCTCAAGACGAGAGTGTTTTAAGGAATTTGAACTCTGAGTTTTTCCTAGCTTCCGCACCAAAATCCCCAAAGCACACTGACACCACTTGTGTAACAAGTATTGTGTAACAAGATGATGAAGAACTTTATTGAAAAGGAAATCTAACCTAGAGAGAACACAAAGTGATTAGAGATCTACATCTTGTATTAATGAATTCACTACTTACAAACTACAAGTAAAGACCTATTTATAGTCTTCATCACTTGCTACAACAATTAAGCATAAGCCCTTTAACACAGCTATTGCTTTACAAAACTTTCTATTATATAGGACAACTTCAGTGTCCTAACAAATGTTCCTCGCCTTCCTCACCTGATCTGAGTCCTGTAATTCCGGAAGTCAACTTTTCAGAATATATGACCTCTGAAGGTAATTCTGATGGAGAGTTTGAGTCGTTCCATTTCGACAAACCTTTTTCGAGCCATACTGATTTTCTATCACCAGTGGTGAATCGACCGGTCAACTTTGAAAAGGGAGCTTGTTCAAACATAAAGACCCCGGCTGTGATTAAGACTTCCAAATCTAAACCTGTTTTTCAAAACCAATCACAGCCGAGGAAAAAGACCGAGTGATTGCCTGTCAAAAACCCTGTTTCTTCAAAAGTCACTGACCGTTCTATCCCTGTTGTTTCAGATAAGAATGGTCGCGCAAAACAAGAAAAACCAAAGTGGCTGAACAAGGAACCTGTCAAGGATACAACATCAAAGTCCTTCCCTACTGCTTTTAATTCTAGAATAAACAAAGACAATTGTGTTTGGAATAATTGGAATTGTTTTGAAGTTTCTTTTCCAATTAAACTTAATTCAGTTCATCAATTGATTCAGTTATCGCGTGATTGTTTATGTTGTTCTAGATGTGGTTGGAACGATTTTGATGAAATTAACATAAATGATTGGTTTAGGTCATATCACATGTATAATCATAAACCCAAAAATAAACCCCGTAATAATAAACAGAAATACTATAAGCAACGGGGTTTCCAATCTGAGGTTAAACCACAGCGGGAGACCAAACCCATTGCAAGACGGGCTGCTCCTACTGAGGTTAAACCGGCACCCAAGAGGAAATCTGCTCATCCGAAAGGTGTAAATTCTACACCTAAGAGGCAATCTGTGCCAAAACCAGTTTTGACAAACGGTGTACAACCTGCACCTAAAGGGAAAGCTGTGTCAAAGCAAGTTCCTCCAAGAGGTGCCAAACCTAACCCTCCAGGACCCAAACAAATTTGGGTACCTAAAATCCGTTAACTCGATTTTGCAGCACGGTCATGTGTGGTACTTAGATTCTGGATGCTCCAAGCACATGACCGGAAGGAAGGAGCTTCTCACGAACTACAAAGAAGAATATGGTGGAGACGTGAGATTTGGCAACAATGACAAGGCGCCAATCGTGGGCTACGGTGACATTGTCCAAGAAAAGATCACAATAAATAAGGTATCACACGTCGCGGGATTGGGACACAATCTGTTCAGCATCGGGCAGTTCTGCGACAAAGATCTCGAGGTCCGTTTCAAAGCTAAAAGGTGTAGAATCCTCAATGACGACGGAGAGGAGCTACTGGTTGGGAAACGCAAGACCAACCTCTAAACAATCGACCTCGCAGCCTTCAAACCCGATAACCCTGTCTACCTCATGTCAAAGGCCAATTCCCAACAAGCTTGGCTTTGGCATCGACGACTTTCGCACCTCAATTTCAAAAGTATTAACAAACTGGTGCTGGGCGAACACGTTAAAGGCATGCCTGATCTTCAATTTGTGAAGGATCGTCTCTACGGGGCATGTGAAAAGGGAAAGATGAAGCGAGTGTCGTATCAACCGAAGGTAACTCCGAGCACGTCCAGGTCTCTCGAACTTCTCCATATGGATTTGTGTGGACTAATGCGTGTTCAGAGTATCAACAAGCGCAAATATGTCATGGTGATGGTGGATGACTTCTTGCGCTATACATGGGTCAAGTTCCTTCGCTCGAAAGACGAAACTCTGGAGCTGATCATCTACCACCTGAAGACCATCCAACTGAACAAGCAATAATCTGTTCAGACCATAAGGACCGACAACGGGAGGGAGTTCAAGAATAAAACGGTGGACGACTATCTAACTTCAGTCGGTATTTCACACACCTTCTCTGCCGCACGCACTCCTCGGCAAAACGGAGTGGTGGAACGTCGCAACCGTACCCTAGTCGAAGCGGCTCGCACCATGCTTTCTCAATCGAATCTATCGCTATTTCTATGGGCCGAAGCGGTGTCTACAGCTTGTTATGTGCAAAACCGCTCCATCCTCAATAAGCGGTTCAACAAGACGCCGTACGAGATCATCAACAATCGCATTCCGAACATCAAGTACTTCCATGCTTTCGGATGCACGTGCTACGTCTTAAACGACAAGGACGATCTCGGCAAACTCAGCCCCAAGGCGGACGAAGGAGTTTTCATCGGATACTCCATGCAGGCTCAAGCGTATCACGTTTACATCAAACAGAATAAAATCGGTGTCGAAAGTGTAAACGTGACATTCGACGAAGCTGCAGATTTGGCTTCCGAACAAAACAGTTCAGAACCCAGTTTAACTGGCGTGCTAGCTTCCGGACCTCCATGTTCGGGATCTGCACAAGCGACAGTAACTCCAAATCATGCATCTTCATCGAATGCTGACTCTTATGATTTAGATTCATTGTTTAAATATTTTTATGATGACATTTTTAATGCTCCTACTGTCTCAGCACAACCTCGACTTGAAGTTGCTCGTAATGAGGACTCGGCGAATCTATCCGGTCCGCCGCCTTCTACAAGCATGCCGTCCATCACTGTGGAGACAGCTCAACCGTCATCGTCATCGACTTCAACTGATACCACTGTCCCCCCGGAGGAACCTGTTACAAACACGGAGATCGCTCCTAGTGAATCGTCTTCTGCTACAACCGACGATCAACCTCTGAACTCGGAATAAGAAGTTGGTCAACCCTCGGCGAATCCTCCCCCACCTCCTCCAAGAAACAAGCCTACTATACTTGAAGCAGTTCAAGACCTACATCCTGGTGATTATGTAGATTCGGACGCGTCTCACTCTACTGAACAGCCGCTTCCACACACCACCAAATGGACTAAAGCTCATCCCCTGCATCAAATCATCGGTGATCCCTCCACTCCTGTTCAAACGCGAGGCGCTTCCGCCAACTTTTGTCTCTTCTCCGGCTTCTTAAGCAAGATCGAGCCGACGAACGTACGTGAAGCACATGAAGATCCGGACTGGGTCATCCCTTTGCAAGAATAGCTCAACCAATTCGAGGCTCTGAAGGTATGGCGACTGGTCCCACGTGCAACCCACAAGACGGGATCGGCACTAAGTGGATCTTCAAGAACAAGAAGGACGAGGACGGAATCGTTGTCCGAAACAAGGCGCCTCTCGTGGCCAAGAGATACCGACAACAAGAAGGGATCGACTATGACGAGACATACGCTCCGGTTGCAAGGATAGAAGCCATTCGTATGTTCATCGCTTACGCCGCGCAGAAGAATTTCACGGTCTTCCAAATGGATGTGAAGACTGCATTCCTCAAAGGCGATCTCAAAGAGGAAGTATATGTGTCGCAACCGGACGGGTTCGTGGACGAAAATAAGCCTGATCATGTCTACATCCTGGACAAGGCTCTCTACGGTTTGAAGCAAGGTCCACGCGCCTGGTATGATACTCTGACCAAGTTTTTGACAAAGTCCAAATTCACACGAGGTAAAATCGATTCTACTTTGTTTATCAAAAACGAAAAGGGTCATATAGTTCTAGTTCAAGTGTATGTAGATGACATAATATTCGGCTCTACTAATCCCACATATGCTAAGAACTTTGCCAATCTAATGGGAGAATTTTTTCAAATGAGTATGCTTAGTGAGATGAATTTTTTCCTTGGTCTTCAAGTCAAACAACTGTCGACCGGGATATTCATAAACCAGGCTAAGTACATCCGGGATATTCTTAAGAAATTCCAGATGGAACAGTCCTCACCCATGAAAACTCCTATGGCACCTGGTACTAAGTTACACGCCGATCTTAACGGAACGGATGTGGACACTAAACTGTATCGGGGTATGATCGGTTCTCTGATGTATCTTACTACGAGTAGACCAGATATCATGTTTTCAACATTTTTGTGTGCTCGGTTTCAATTAAAACCTAAAGAGTCCCATTTAACTGCCGTTAAACGAATTTTTCGCTATTTACGTGGTACTGCTGATCTTGGCTTGTGGTACCCGAAGGAGACAAGTTTTGAGTTATCCGCTTATTCTGATGCGGATCACGTGGGCTGCATGATGGACCGGAAGAGCACCTCGGGACATATCCAGTTTTTGGGAGATAGCCTGGTGAGTTGGGCGTCCAAGAAGCAGCAATGCGTTTCAACGTCAACTGCCGAGGCGGAGTATGTGGCCGCCGCAAGTTGTTGTTCACAAGTAATCTGGATGCGGACGCAACTCAAAGACTACGGCTTCGTGTATACCAAGGTGCCCATCTACTGTGACTCGAAGAGCGCCATTGCCATATCAAGCAACCCGGTCCAACACACTAAAACCAAGCACATCGACGTTCGGTATCACTTCATTAAGAATCACGTCGAAAGAGGTACAGTCGAACTCTACTTCGTAAATACTGAGCATCAGTTAGCAGACCTTTTTACAAAACCCTTGGATGAAAAACGCTTTAATACTCTGGTGTCCAAGTTAGGTATGCTAAATCTGAAGACTTAATCCGATGGTGTGCCCGTTACAAGTTCCATACATCTACGAGTAACTGTCTACTCATCATCCGGTGTTTACATTCCTGATGATTGAGCATACACTTCCTCGCAATTGTATTCTACTTGTTTCAGTTACACAGTTAGATTCAGTCTCTGTATTTATTTCGTAGATTTTGTTTGTTTCCTTTCTTTCTTCGTGTGTTTCCTTTCTCTCATACTGTCGTCTACTTTTCTCTGTTTATATCTGTGCTTTCACGATGTGTTCTTGTGTTCAGGGGGAGCACAATGCAGTATCAGGTAAGTTTACTCATTTGTTGAGGGGGAGCATCACACCCAATTTTTTTAATATGATTAATAGTTTTTTCTTGTGTGTGTTGACACTCCCGTGTGAATTTCATGTCAAGGTCATCATTTGAGGGGGAGCGACACAATGTTTTTTCTTTGCTCAAAAGTTTTTTTGTCGACTTCTCCATTGCACTATCCGAGGGGGGGCAAAGTCTTCCTCATGCTCAGTCTGAGGGGGAGCGAGAGAAAAATCTGTCAAGTTCCGACTGGGTTCAATTTTCTTTGCAAAATGGACAATTTTTTAAAATTACTAAAGAATCCGGATAGTTTTCGGAGACCCATGACTCCGGATAACTTCCTTTCCGGACCGGATGGGTTTCCGGGTTGACCCATCCGGAAAACCTTGTCCATATAAAACCATCCAGATTCGTTCATTTCTTTTATCCGGAAATCTTGACCTAAAACCCTAAAACCTCTCGAAGCTCTCTATCTCTCGCTCGGACTCACCGCAACTCCACGATTTGCACTCGTTTTTCATCCACAAATCAGGTATGTTGCTCGAAACTACATTTCGATTATCTGTAATCGAGCTTCGTACACATCGCACCACAAATTGACCACTGATTTGGTCGATTTCACAATATCCGAAAACCCGGTTTCGGTCTCTTCGACTTCTAGTCGAGTAGTTAGTTGCTAGGTCGATTTCACTTACTTAATGGATTTATCTGCTTATATCGACACTGTTAAACGCTTTCACACTGGTTGGTTCTCTATCCTGGTCGAATTGATGAATTTGAGGTTCGTCCGGACACATTCTTCATGTCCGGACACATTCAAGATTATAATGCTTTATCCGGATTTACACATAAATTTCGATGTTTTGTCCGGACTTACACAACATCCGGACTCCATAGTTGTCCGGAAACCTCAGGGTTTCCGGTAAGTTCTAATACCGATTTGTTAGTGTATCCGGACTCCTCTTTGAACGCAAACCATTATCATCTGGATTCTTTTTGACTGGATTGATCATTTTATCCGGATACGTTCATCTTCTCCGGTATCGTGTGTTGTCCGAACACCCTTTGTCCGGATAGCTATCGTTGTCCGGGAAGTATTGCATTTCACTATTTTCCGGAAACCTTGGTGTCCGGACACCAATTGTCCGGATACAATCGTTTGTCCGGACAGTTTCCTTTTCTTATCATTTTGTCCGGACACCTCTGCATTTTGCATACCCAGTACCAATTTCATCACTGCCAGTCCTCAATCTGTCTCAGATTGAGCCAAATAATGCAAAGGTACGCGCCGACTATTGTTCATCCGCCTCAGTTACTAACTGTGCCTATTTTACAGATCTCATGGCTGATCAGGAACAACATCCACCACAAAACCCGGAAGAGCAACAAATTCCTCAAGAGGAATTCATAGATGAGGCAGCTGATAACGCGTTGGTCGAACCTGACCATGGCACCGAAATAGAGCCAAACAATCACCATCTGGATCAGGCTCTATTCAGACCACAACCACAACACCGAGTAATTGTGGATATCCTCATGGGTCACCCTCTCCGTGAGGCCCTAACCGCCACTGCCGATGTTCCTTTGCAGTACGTACTTCAAGTCTGGTTCTCCGCACAAGTTCGCATGGCCGGTAATTCACAGACTATCACTGCTCAGATCGATAACCAGCAGTTCACGCTCATACCGGACTCCTTCCGCCTCCTACTTTCACTTCCTGAAGCCAACGCCGGCGGACATCAAGGATATGACCCCGCGGTCAATGACGACACACTTTGTGCTCAAGTCCGCGCACTCGGGTACAATTTCGGACTTCACCGTCCATCCAGGTTCAACCGTAAATACCTAGTGCCGATATGGTACACTTTATTTACAATTCTCAATCATTGCCTTTCATCGAGATGGAAGGGCATCGACCAGTGCACCGCCGATTTTCTGCGACTCTTCCATGCCGTGGGCTACAACCGCCATGTCGATTTCGCCATGATCATCTGGCGTGAGTTAGTCCAAGCAATTCGCCAAATAGGAGGTACAAAGCAGAAGAAATTCCTCCCTAACCCGCGTTTCCATTCGCTAGCCGTGCGTCAACACATGGACGCAAATCCTGCCATACCACGATGACTAAACCATCCGGTATGTCCTCCTCATCACTTACATTACATGGTAATTAAAAACCCGTCAAATGCCATTGCCATACCCATTCCTGAAGCCCTTTTGGCACTCGCCGATCCCACTACACCAGGTGTTATAGCGTATCGGGAAGCATTAGGAAATCCCATGGTCCAGCCAGCGCCGACGGGACCTGCCCAGGGACCTAGACCAGAGGGACGTGAGGGTCCAAGAATGAGAGGAGGAAGGGCCCAGGCAGCTGGGGCTCCCGGGCGGGGTGTGTTGAGAATTTGGGGAAGGGGAACTAGTGTAAGTGGTGCAGTGGAATCGCGTCACGGTTCTAGCCAACAACCCATTATTCCTATCACCCAAACAACAGGCGAAGCCGGAGCATCGTCCTCACGACCGATGCTTCAACATGACTCCACACCATATATTTCTGACTCACCTTCACCCACTCTACATGTTGAAAACGTGGAATCTGACTCCACGGAATCCGATACCGACCGCAACATTCGTTTGAAGCAAATACCTCGCGGTATCGGCCCAAACCCGGACTTCACCGAAGGAATCCCACTTGACTCACCTCCTCATACTGAACAGACTGAAATAGGAGATATTAGGAACGAGGGAGTATTAGGTGATGAATTAGATCATGTGAGGAGGAGAGAACTGCGTTCGAAGTCAAACCAGGAAAGATTGAGCCGTAAAGATAACGAGGCTCCTGAGCGACCCCAACCGAGCGATATCCGGGTAGCCACATCTACTATCCCGTCTCATTTGTTGGGACGGGGTATTGAAGAAGCCTCCGTGGACCCAGTGGAGCAATTGCACAACCCCCTTATCCACTCATCCATCTCTCAAAAGACGGATGTTTCAGTTTCTCACGGGGATATAGCACAACTTCCACCGGTCTCTCACTCGGAGAGTACTGGTGTTGAAATAAGCTACCAGCAGCCCCCGGTCGCGACTTCTTTCAGTGCACCGTTGAGTCTAGAGTCACTTGATATTATACATTCTTCGGCTAGGACACAACATGAGGAACAACAAATCGAGACTCTTCGTGACTCGATCGGAACGTCTGTAGTGTCTCCGTCTGGCGGAACACGAGGATCGGACGGAAATCCTACCACAGCTACCACTATGCCAACTGTGAACGTAGGTGGCTCTGCCTCTGCGGCAGATGCCTCAACGGGTAATCTAAGTGATCCCGGATTTATTCACCCCGACTTTGTGTCACCAGGGTCCCTGGACAGCACCCTTAAGGCTGTCCGTGAGGCAATGGAGCAGCACGTCGACGCCGAGCTCGCCAAAATGAAGAGCTTAATCAAAGGTAAAGAAAAGGTCGTCGAAGCTGAAACCGCACCCACACCTCCACCGGCTCATGCTCAGCCTACTTATTCGGTGGAAACACTCAAGACGATGCTTTTAGCTCAGCTACTCCAACAATCTGACAGTGACGCCTCAACCGAAGCAGACCTGATTACCGTTCTGAAATCACAGGTCACTGTTCCTTCATCATCCATTACCACTCGATTGGATACAATTGACTCGACTCTCAAGGACTACCACCAAGCGCTCACAACGTTGTCCGAGAGAGTCCGTTCACTCGAAGATACCTGCAAGAGTCAAGCAGGCGGTTTAAAGCGCAAGCACGATGACCAGGATGATCCTGATCACCGTGAGGGGGAGAAAAGATTAAGACCTACCGAGACCGCCGCTATCCTCACCGAATCGACAACTGTGGTTCAACTGGAACCAGCAACTGCGGCACCTACAACCGAAGACGTACCCGAAGCCGGGTTGCCATTAGCCGAGATGGTAATAGACATGGAAATTTCAGATGATGAAGACCCGACGGTTGAAAAGCCTGAGGGTTCAACACAGGAACTGATTAATTTGGACTCATCAGACCGACCGTTATTGGATATGATTGATCCAGACTGTGAGACCAACCCGGAAACCGAAGATGCATGGTATGAAAAAGCCGCCAGTGCCGCAAACTTCCTGGTAAATTTGGTCTTCCCTACTGATGAAGATGATAACGTAGACTACGATCAGTTCCTGCTCCAGAATTTATATGGAACTCCTGTTCACTCTACTCAACCCGCTGAAACTTCAACAAGACCCGAAACTACTACTGTCGATATTCCGACATCTCCTCAGCAACCAACAACTTCTGATCTTCCCCCTCCTCAACAGCAACAAATCCATTGGGAGAAGATCCCGATATTTATTCCTCATCTGGAGGAATCCCTGAAGAAGTTGTTTTTTCACAAGCTACGCCCGATCGAGCCGACCTTCTGCCTTGGTATTTACAACTTCAACCCCGAATACCAACACCGGTACATCAGTGCAATGAAGCGGTGTCTTCCAGTCAGCCAAGTCAGAACCAAGCATAAGATCACCGAGGTACTCAACATCCATTCAAGCCGCATTATGAATATCGTTTATCCTGTATTCACTGTCCGACGTGAAGATGGGAATGAATGAAAATTTTCCGAAGCCGACTTCCAGCACCTTCGATCGTTCGACTTCCTGGCAATTCTGAAAGACCTTCGTACAAGAACCATCCGACCGCTACCTGTCACAAAGGCGCTCGAAGTTGTTCGTCGATTCCTGGTCCGTACTATTATGATGTCATATCTCACGGATTTCCAAATGGCAATCGAGAACAGGGCAAAGAAGGTAAATCTGATAAAGCCGAATCTGAAAGCTCCTGACTTGAAGATGTATTCCGAGAACGCTCTGCTTCTACAACCGGAATTTGGGATTGTCTTCATCAACGATCAGAATGAGAAGAAATTTCTGCGCTTCAATCAGGTAGACAGATTCTGCGACGGCACGCTCTTCAAAGTACAAAATGCTCTTCGCAAAATCATTTCCTATGAATCAGAAAATCAGAAGGTTTCGTATATTCCTAACTCGAATGAGATAACTGCACGAAACGCTTTAGAAGTGGTTGAAGAACGTATCGACTATCGCCGTGCTATCAGATTGTTCGAGGTACACTTTGCGCTCCGTAAAAGATACGTCTACAACTGGCGAGAACTAGAGCACGAACTCGAACTTCAAATCAAAGGGGAAGATTGTTAGGGTCAATTTATGTTGATTTAAAGTTCAAGGGTCTGTATTGCAATTCTTTAATTTGAGCTTTGTTAGTGAACGGGCCGTGGGCTTGTTAACCACGGGCCCGTTATATATAATGTGCATTAGCCTTAGAAAATAGGCTAGTTGCTCATTTGATTTTTATTCTGCATTGTAAATTCTCTCTGAAAGCAACAGTTGAAATCGTAAACATAATGTCTAATCTACTGATTTCATTGTTCGTTGCACGGATCTGAGACTCACAATTGGTATCAGAGCCTAATCGGTGATTTGAAGAATACAAGAAATCGAACGAAAGCGAGAAAAAGAATAAAATTCGTATTGAATTTTTCTGGAAAACGCAGCGACCCGTTTTCCCAATTCCCGGAAATTGAACCGTCGGATCGTCACGATTTTTGGACAGTAGCTCTACGACATTCCGTTTTACATTCTGAACGGTTTGATTAATCCTTTGAGGTCCAGAAGGCACCTGTTTTATTTTCGTAATAGTGCAGTTTTTATTGAAGAAAATCGTTCTTCAATCGGGTTTGCAAAGTTCTTTCATCGATAAAATATTTTTCTGGTATATCTCGATTGTTTAATTGCTTTAATCTAGTCTTTATATGCGTTTACAAGGACTCAAAGGTATTAATTTTTCAAGTTAAAAATAAAATCTTTAGTTTTTGGTGTTCTTCAATTTTTTTTGGTGATTATTGGAAAATATGATATATTTTGCTTAGAAATCGATTTGGCTGTGTTTGTTTTTGTGTTTTTGGTCAAAATCTGACCCTACAGAAGTGAAATCAAGCAACCCTATCGATCCCAGATCCGAATTGCAACCACAGCCGCAGTGTCCGGGTAAGTTTCCTATTTCTCATCAAGTTACCGGATAATCTATTCTTCCCGGATAGAATTTTTTCCGGACAAAACTTCTACTTTCCGGTTAACCCATAACTTCCCAGATAGATTTTTTGAAGTTACCGGAAGTCACTTTCCGGACAAATTTTTTATCTACTTTCCGGCACACTTTCCGGACAAATCATCTCACAGTGCCTTCCTTTGTTGACCATAATTGTGTGTGCTTCAACGTTGACCAAATTCTTTAATTATCACGTATGGTTAGCCAATTATTAGCTGCATGCTGATATTTTGTTTAAACATCCATGCTGTCATCATACATACATATTGCATGCACATTTCTTCCATTAATCATCTCATCCATACATAGCATACATACACATTTCCAAGTGGTTTATATATATATTGCATGAGTTTTTACTTGTTAATCTCGTTGGAGAATCTCGAGTATATTGCAAGGTTACCGCACGATTTTCACCCGGTAATCTCATCTCACCCGGTAAGTTGTTTTAGTCGGTAAATTTTTTTCACCCGGTAAGCCATATTACCCGGACTCATCCGGTATCTCAATCAGTCGGTAAGTGGTATTTTGTGAATTGCGAGAACATCATCACCCGGTAAGTTCTTTTGTCGTCCGATAAGTCAACTTTATCCGGAATCCATCTCTATCCGGTAAGCACTCCTCATCCGGTAAGTACATTCTTCCGGATACCTTGAGTTTGGCTAATTATTTCCGGAATCTCAATTCATCCGGGTTTCTTCACGACCGGTAAGTTCCTCATTCACCCGGTAAGTCTTGTTTGGTAAGCTATCGAAGTTTGATTTCGTTCGTTCCGATAATAATCAAATTTTAATTTTTGGAAACGAATTTATTTTATAAATATGTTTTTCAAATTTAATTTTTGATTTTCTTCCGCATTTTTGATTCTTCAAAATAACACCGATTAACGATCATAATTTTTCAGGTAACAATGTCGTCGTATTGCCTTAATTTTGAGTGATTAGAATTTCAAAGGCTATATCGAAAGAATATGAAGCAACAAGAGGAATTCTGCAGCAAGTTAAACGAAAAACATAAACTGCAAATATCTGAAAGTTCTGATAAGCTTGCTAAATATGAAGAAAAGGCAACGATCTTAGAGGCGAAAAACACTGAGCTGAAAAAGAAGCTATCTGTTCTATCATCACGAGATGATATCAGTAAGACTGAGAAAGAGCAAGAAAGACGATATGAAAAGGATGTCAAGCAAGCAGATGACTTGATCAGCAAATACGTCAAAGAACTGAAGGAACTAAAATCTCAAATCTGGAATAGTTCTGGGAAGCTTGCTGAAGAAGAAGAGAAAGGTAAACTCCTGAACTGTGAAAACCTTGAGCTTAAAAGTAAACTAACTACTCTTGAAAAGGTTTTTGAAAAGGAGAAAGAAAATTTTGCAAAGGAAAGGCAAATGTTTATAAAGCAATATGCTTCTTCAAACAAATCTCTTGATGAGAAGAAGAGTCTTGAGCTTAGATGTCTAAAGCTTTCAACACAAATCTCCGACTTTGAAAAAGTCTTGATTTTAGAAAGAGAAAAGTTTGAAACAGAACGCAAATCTTTTTCTAAAAAGAATGGCGAACTTTCTTTAAAAATAACCGAGTTGGAGAAAGAATTAGACGTTCTAATCAAAGAGTCTGAAAAGATGAAAGTTGAAGGTTTTAGAGCAAAATGTTTAAAAGATGATTTTTCAAAAGAGAGAAAGATTTTTCAGTCCGAGATTTCTAAACTTACACAGAGATTATCTGGATTAGCATCCGAGACTTTGAAGAAACAAATGCTTAAATCTGATTCAAAGAATTTTGTCAAATCAAATGATTTTTCAAGAGATCAGATTCGACCTTCCAATCTTTTCTATACTTCTCGTGTTGATTATAAAGATAATCCATCTTTCAAGAAAGTAAACATGGTTTGGAGAGTTAAAGGATCTGCTCCTGTTCCAAAGTTATTCGTCTATGTTAAAACTGACAAGAACAACACAGCTTTCCACGCTAAACCTTTTGTGAAAACTGATCGTGTTCCAAAGTTATTCGTCTATGTTAAACCTTTTCCCAGGTCCTCAAAAGGCATCTAACCAACAAGGATCCATCAAAAGATGGATACCAAAATCTGTCTAATCTGTTTTGCAGGAATGTCATGTGCATTTAAATTAGAAGATTCTTTTCACATGACGAACATTCAAAGGTTATGCCAATTTTGAGGGGAGTACTATTTTATAAAAGGTAAGTCACCTTCAACTGCATTCAAAGACCGTGGTATTTCATTCTGAATAACTAACCTGTGTTTGTAATTCTCCCATTTTAACTTCCATGATTACCATGTGTCATTTTTCTTGACATAGTTATTTCCATGTCTCATATATTTGTTGATTTATCGATGGAAATACACTCGTTTGAATTCCTAGTTGTGTTTCAAGTTCGCTATTTCTTGCAAATGATTCCATTCTTATCTGATATAATAATTGTGACTTGTTCTTCATAATTAAACTTTCTGATCATTATCTCATTTTTGCAAATACTGTGCTTACTGAGTCATTCTGTTTTTGCGCTTGATTTTGTTTCTTGAAATTCTGGAAATTTCAAAAATGACTTCTGATCATCTCAGATCAGGACTCGTTCTTAAATGCAATGACTTCTAAACACCTCAGTTTAGAACTCGTATTTCACTGTTTACTTAAATGTTCTACTCGTTGCATGAAAGGAGTGTTAGGAATCACATTGTTTCTATGGTCTATTCAAACCGGAAGGACCTACCCAAGAAACACATCCCTTATAGACATCAGTGAGGGGTCTAGATGATAGATGAGTTTGGAGGGAAAAGAATAAATGGTGAGGCTGTGACAGGACTTAAAAGAATTATTGGTTCTTACCAAACCGAGTCAGTTATCCGGGTAAACACATAATCTATTCATTCTCATTCTTTGGAGATGAGTATTGAAACAGACATGGACCCAGTGTCGATAACTCGTGTCACCCCACCCAGCCACTCAAGTATCTCCCAACAAATGCTTGTTTCATATATTCACGGAGATTTAGCACATAATCTATCTATTCCTCACTCGGAGGTCTTAGATATTGAAAAAGGAAGACAACAGCTCCGGTCTCCGAACTTCATATTCTAATCACTATGTCAATTGATTTTAACTTGCGTCCCAAGTTAAAACAATTTTTGAGCCTAATCGATATAGTTTGATTCTTTCACACATGCACGAGTCTTTGTGATTCCATTTGCATATCTTCGTGATATTGCCGGAACAGTTTGAGAAGTAATTTTTAAATTTTACTTCAGTGATAACTGGAAGTCCTATCAGAGATACCCCACTGCCAACTCTGAACATAGGCCACATAATTTTTTAAATTGTTGTGATAACAGTTACTAATGTGCTTCTGTGTTAGATTTTTACCCCGTTCTGGTTTCTTAATGTTTTGATCTGGTTCGTTTGCTACTCGTTACTATTGTCTTTGAACGTGCATGATGCTCCAGATTCTCCTACTCATCATGAGGGGGAGAAAGAGTACAGATTCAAAGACACCAAATATCAAGTTGAGGGGGAGTTAGCAAAAGCCGAGGGGGAGTAAAGAAGTCCCCATGCAAAAGTCGAGGGGGAGTAACTATTGACCGACATTTTTTTTTCCGAATGATAGATCTGTTCCGAGATCCAAAGAGCTCAAAATGCATACAAGTGATCAACTCTTCTCATCGTTTATAAAGTGGTGTTCGCTTCAAATTATTTCCTCCATCAAGCATACTGGTTCTACAAGTTCTTTTAAAGCTGAAAGCAAATTCAAGAGCTTTATTCAAGGGGGAGCGCTGAAATGACATGAAGACAAGCAACATCATTGCATTTCAATGATTCAAGAAGGAAGAGAAGATCAAGACCTGAAGGTTTCAAGACCGATTTTTATTTATATATCTTTAGGGGGAGATCGTTAGGACCATAAATGTCCTACATATTATAAAGATATATAAATATTTATATAGAGCGTAATTAGTTTAATTATAGAGGTTAATTTTTGTAAAAGCCTTAATTATTGTTAATTGGGCTTAGCTTTGTGTTTAATGGGCTTGGGCCTTGTTGTCTAAGGCCTAGGTATATAAGGTTAGTGTTAACCTTGAATTAGGTCAGCGATTCATTTAGAGAGATTAGAGAGAGCTTATTGTTAGAATCGTTCCTTTACTTTGATTGAATGGATACGAGAGGGATGACGAGTTGAAATCATCAATTGTTCGTGTTCATATCCATTGATTATATTGTTACCTGTCAAACTGGGATTAACAACCTTGTTTACCGGATGAAAAATAAATCAAGCAAAAAATATTAAGACAAACAAAAAAAAACTTTTAACTAAATATATATGTATGTATCCAGATTACGTGAACGCATGCAACAAAAAAATGATGGTCAAACTCACCTGCATGTTTGGTCAAATATCACTGCTCAAGTCAAAAACAAAAACTCATCCGGAAAGTGTGGGATTAATCCGGACAATTTTGGTTTCATCCGGATAGTGACAAAAAAAAAACATCCGGACACTATTTTATCCGGAAAAATTTGTGCTATCCCGGTAAAATAAAGTTTTGTCCGGAAAGGTGGTGTGAAATAGGAAACTTACCCGGAAACCATGAGACACTTCCGGACACTGCGGCTATGGTTGCAATTCGGATCTGGGATCGATAGGATTGCTTGATTTCACTCCTGTAGGGTTAGATTTTGACAAAAAAACACAAAAACAAACATACCCAAATAGATTTCTAAGCAAAATATATCCTATTTTTCAATAATCTCCACAAAAACTTTTAGAACACCAAAAACTCAAGAATTGATTTTTAAGTTGCAAAATTAATACCTTTGAGACTTGATGTAAACGCAGATAAACACCAGATTAAAGCGATTAAACAATCGAGATATAGCAAACGAATTATTAAATCAACGAAAGAACTTTGCAAACCCGATTGATGAACGATTTTCTTCAAGAAAACTACAGTATTTCGAATATAATCTGGATGCCTTTTTGACCTCAAACGATTAATCCAACCGTTCAGAATATAAAACGGAATATCGTGAAGCTACTGTCCAAAAATCGCGACGATCCGACGGTTCAAACTCCGGGAATAGGCGAAACGGCTCGCTGCGTTTTTCCAAAAAATTCAATACGAATTTCTTGCCTTTTCTTGCTTTCGTTCGATTTCTTTCGTATCTTCAAATCACCGATTCTGCTCTGATACCAATTGTGAGTTCCAGCTTGATCAGGTAACAATAAATCAGTAAGAAATAAGACGAGCAATTGATGATTTCTACTTGTCATCCCTCTCGTATTCATGATTCAAGATAGTTACAAAGGTTTGAATGAAAAACTCAACTATCTCTCTCTAAACGATTAAGCTCACGATGACTCTCTTAGGAATGCTAATCAATTGCTTTAATGAAATCTGACCTAAAACTAAGGTTAACTAAACCTTATATACTTAGGTCTTAGCTAAACAAGGCCCAAGCCCATTTAAGCAATTAAGCCCAAATAACACAATTAAGGGCTTTTACAATTAATTAATTAAACTAATTAAGTCTATATAAATATTTATATATCTTTCTAATATGTAGGACATTTATGGTCCTAACAGTATTTAATTCAATCTTTTAGGAACTGATAATCAGGTTAAATTAATTTTGATTAGGTTCTGATTATTGGTGTGAAAAGTTGAACGAGAATCGATTGGATTGCAAACATTGAGTTCAAACTCTCATTAGGTGAGTTCATCTCTTCTTCCAAATAATTGCAGTTGAAATTGAATAATATATTTGGTTGCAAACTGTCTAAATGTCTTGGTAATTATGTACTGATATGAAATCGACTGAGAATTGGATTGAGGTGAGTTTTAAGACTAAAAATCGATGTCCAGTTCGTAGAGTCCGGAAGTGGAGTTTTCCAAAAGTTACGGTTTCCAGATAAATTATCGGCTTGGATTCAGATACCGAAAAGATTCTGGATTCCAGATAGTTGTCCGGAATCTACCGGATACCGGATTGATTCCGGATACCGGATGTGTTTCCGGATAGTTCCGGACTTTGATGTCCGGATATGTTTTCCGAATAATACCGGACTCTTTGGTTTCCGGGTATTTCCGAATAAATGATCCGGATATGGTTTCTGGACAAGATTCCGGACTAGTTGTAGTACTTGATTTCGGATTAGTTACTGGACAAGCTTTCTAGTATGTTTTCATGTAAAGTGGTACTGTTAAAATATTCTATGATTTCGAAATGTATGTTGATTTTATAGTACAACTATAAATATAACTCAACTGAAAGAATGATGCGAGAAGTTAAATGTTTGAGTTATTATGCATGTATGCTAGTAAGTGTAATGGATCCATAGGCACTGACATTATTTGATAACGCGGAATAGGCATGAGTTAATTGTAATTCTCGTTGACGTGAATGAGGAATAGACATTAGTTAATTGTAATTCCCATTTTGTATTGTGACTAGAAATCCTGGAATAGGCGTAAGTTAATCGTAATTCCTGATTTCTAAGGGAAGATAAGAGATAGGCATGAATTTAATTGTAATCTCTACTTCCACTCCAAGAAATAAGCAAAAAGTAAATTGTAATTTCTTGGACCTGAGCAATAATCTAGAATCCGTGGTGATTCGTAGTAGGCTCTCGAACGTGATGATATGACTTACTTAGTGTTTTTCATATTCATGGAATCGGGTATATTCCCATCATCGAAAGATGTTAAGTGTACGGTAAGAATTATGGAAATACTAAGTAAGTCATATCATCTGGTATATGACTTACTTCTTGTCTCTTGTACCCTCGTTAAGACGCGGAAGCGTTTTATAAGCAGTTTGTGTTGATAAGAGTGGTAGATTACACACAGAAATATAGAAATGAAGCTGTAAATGACATGATTGTAGCTCAATGATTCATCTCTATTTGATTCTTCAAGAACACCAAGAACACTGTAAGGTATGTGTTTTACAGACAATAAGCTCTAAACTGGTGTGTGTGTAATGTGCAATTGTTACAATAGAAGGTATGGAAGAGCCTTCTATTTATACTAGTCTACAAGGGACAAACAATAGACAAGAAGTACGAGGGTACAAGAGACAAGGTCGTGGGACTGAATCTGGTATACGTTAATGTAATGCGCGCCTTCTGCAAGAGCTGTGACCCTTCAGAGGATGACACGTGGAAAGTGGCAGGGCACGCCTTATACTATTGATCTTCAGGATCTTCGTACAACAGAGTCACGTGAGAGGCACTGTTGATCCAAACCCTCAGTGATTTGATAATGACCCTCTCTTATATACTTAGTGAAAATTGTAAGTAAACAATATGTATCAGAGTTTCACTATCGCTGATAAGTACTAAGATCTTACAGTACCACTGATAGGAACTCTCGCTCTTTTAAATTAAACATTCAGCGAACACTGTTCATCATTAATGCGCTGAGTCTGTTCAGTCATTATGTTGATCGCTGATAAGTTAGTTGTTTACTTATGATCCCTGAAGACAAGTTTCACGTCAACAAAGGTTCTACGCTGAAGTCGAAGATCAAGCTCAAGAACCAGCGACAAGTCTCCTAATGAACTGATGCGGATCAGCGAAGACTCAGATTTGTCCACTCAACGTGAAGTATCAAGTACAAGACTTCAGCTATCGCTGAACTTTATCATCTGCTGAATAGTAAATGATAATCGCTGAATCAACGAAAGCTGATCACGAAGTCCTTCGTACAAAGTACTTTTGTCTTAACCACCCTTGCACGCCTCCGTACGAAATGTCAGAAAAGAACCTCCGAATATCTGAAATCGTACAACCACTCTGATACTACACTGTTCATCCTTACGGCTACTAAGGTTGTCAACCAAGGTCAATGACATGCAACCAACCAGCTGATGACACGTGTAAAGTATATACTGACTTGCATTAAATGCATGCAATATATAAAGAGATGAACTCACTTCATTTGAAGTAACTTGCTAACTCTGGACAAGTTCAAATCTCTCTCAAGATAGGATTTTATTAGTAATCTACTTATCTTTCTTAGTGCAAGAAACCTTAGTGTTCCAACTTGTTTAGATTTAGGTTTATCCTTAATCTTGTTTCCGCAACAAGCTGTAAATTGTTAATGATTTATCAATAAACACTTTAGAGAAGTAAAATAGTGTGTTTGTATTCAACCCCCCCCCCCCCCCCCCCCCCCCCCTTCTACAAACTTGTATAGGCCTTTCGGGACCAACAAGTGGCATCAGAGCGGATTTGTTTAATCTCATAAACAAGATCTAATCTAAGATATTTCTCTTCCTTGCTATTATCTGAAAATGGCCAACACAAACACACACTATATAGACAATGGTTCTCTTGCAAAACCCCCTAGATTTTCCAGAGATAACTTCAACTTATGGAAAAATAGGATGATGCTCTTCTTAGAAGGTGTAGACCCTACTATGACCTACTATCTTGAAAACGGCCCACACATCCCTGTAACAATTGATCCTTTAGTTCCAGCCACTGCAACTAGAGCTGCTATTCCTGAAAGGCTGATTCCAAAGGAAATACACATGTGGACCTATGAAGATAAGAAGAAAGCGGCTATAGATACAAAAGCCAGATCCATACTATCCATGGCCCTTCCTGACGAAGTCTACCATTCCGTCATGAACCTGAAATCATCAAAAGCCATGTGGGACACAATATGTGTTCAGTATGAAGGAACGTCTGAAGTCCAGGACTCAAGAAAGATCAACCTGGTAAGACAATATGAAAGCTTCATTTCTGGTAAGAATGAAACTCTCTCTGAAGTTCACCAACGTTTTAATTGCTTAATTATAGATCTAAAAACTGTTGGTAAGGAATATTCTAACTTTAAAGTGCTGACAAAGTTTCTAGAATGTTTACCTGAAAGCTGGGACAATTATTCCATGTGTCTCAAGCTGTCAAAGGATCTTAAATCAATGACCCTTTCAACCTTATATGGTACATTGCTGAATCATGAGCAATCTAGCCATCTTAAGAAGATTCTTGTAAAAGATTCCAAAAGCACTCCTGTTGCTTTAATCTCAGAAGAACCTTCTACTCAGCGACCCTCGGTCACTTCGGTCACTATTACTGAGTTAGAAAGTAACTCTGAAAGGTCATCAGACTCTGATTCTTCAGATGATGATGAATCCTTGGCTCTCCTAACTAAAAAGTTTAGGAGATTCGCCAAGAAGAAAATGTTTAGAAAGAACAAAACTCTTTCCATAGCTGACAAGCCTAGAACATCAGCTTTTGTTGATAAGGCTACTGCTACTTGTTTCATCTGCGAAAAGACAGGTCATTTCGCTAATGAGTGCAGGTCAAAGAAAATCATGAGACCTTCAGCTTTTACAAAGAAATCCTTTGTTCCAACGAATAAAGATGACAAATACTCAAAGCTGAAGGAGAAGTATGCAAAGCTGAAAAGCTTTAAGAAGAAAGGAAAAGGCCTGATGGCTGACTATGATTGGGCTGCTTTTGATGAAGAAGCCTCATCATCTGATTCTGAAGATGATGAAGCAAATCAATGTCTCATGGCCAAGATTGAAGAAGAGGAAGAAAGTTCAGACATTCCCTCCACTTCAACATTTGCCATTCAGGTATCACCTTCTTTCTTTACCAATATTGCAAATATTGATGAAGCTGATAGTCTCCGTAAAATCGATCTATTGACTAGAAGTTTATACGAAGCCATGAACGGCAAAGCTGTAGTTGAAAACCAAAATCTTGATCTCGCTGAAAAGCTTAAAAACTGCCACCTTCAAATAGAAAAGCTTTCTAAAATTGAAGATGATTTTAAAGATCAAGTCTATTTAAATCAGCTAGTCAAAATCGAACGAGCAGAAGCTATCGCTGCATTAAAAGCTGAACAAGCTACTGTTGAAGGATGGTGTAATTCTTCAACAAAGATCACTGAGATAATTAAGGCTTAGATTCCTCTGAGTGATAAACGTGGTCTGGGTTATAAATATGATACTCCAAAACCAACCACTGAACGTTCAATGCTTAAATTTGGAACGTTCGTATCCTCAGTCGCTGACACTTCATCATCTCAGTGCTCCTCGTCTGTTACACCAATCCCTGAGGAAACTCCTACCTCCTCAAAAGGTAAGGAGAAAATGGTTTATTCAAAACCTACCTCTGTCTCTAAAGACAAAGGTAAAGGAATTGTTATTTATCAAAATCCTCAGAAGGGTACCTTAGTACCTAAGCTGAATGCTTCCAAAGCCTTGGTGATTCATTCATCTGGTTCTAGAATTCAGACCTCTGGATCAGTTCAGCGACCTACTCCTAGACTCAGAGTAGATGTCCTTGGTAAGAAATCTGAAGAACTGAATGTTCGTCCTATTTCAAAAACCAATAGTGTACTTGGTGCTGGCACTTCAAATTCCAAATTAAAAGCTCAGCACTCAAGTGGTCCTAGAACTAATTTTGGTTATAGGAAATGTTATCACTGTGGACTTACCGATCATATTGCAAGTAAGTGCCCCACAGCCACCAAAGCTGATAAGATAGCTAAGGTGAAGATAGCACCCAAGTCCAAGAAGACCAACCCAGTTTCAATTCAGGTCAAGGTGATTCCTACCGCTGAGGTCAAGAAATTGACCAAAGTGAAGAAAGACAAAGCTGAATCTTCAAATGCTGCGAAGACTGCTGAACCAATTCCAACAACTTCCACTGACAAACGCGTATACATGGTGAAGTGGGTACCCAAGCAAAACTAATCTTCCTTTGTAAATGCAGGTTAAGAAGGGTATCTGGTATCTTGATAGCGGATGCTCTAGACACATGACTGGTAAGAAAAACCTGCTCGCTGAATACAAGGAAGAGAAGGTTCCCTCTGTGACATTTGGTGGAAATGGAAAAGGACATACCCGAGGGTATGGTGTACTTTCAAATGGTACAACATCCTTCAGAAGAGTCGCATATGTTGAAGGGCTGAAGCATAATCTTCTGAATATCAGTCAGCTTTGCGACATGGATAACAAAGTGATTTTCACTAAGGAATCCTGCTTTGTCTCTGACAAAAAGGAGAAGATAGCTCTCAGCGGTTATCGTTTGGAAAATGTTTATGTAATAAACATGGACTCAACAACCACTGAGAACTCCTGTTTCTTCTCAAAGGCATCTTCTGATGTTAACTGGCTATGGCACAAAAGGCTCTCACATCTCAACTTCAAGACGCTGAATACTCTTTCCTCCAAAGAGTTAGTCACTGGTCTACCTCAACATTCATACGCCAAAGAGTCTTTATGTTCAGCGTGTGAAAAAGGGAAGCAGACCAAGGCAAGCTTCAAGTCAAAGCAAGTCTCCTCAGTGTCATCTCCTCTACAATTACAACATATGGATTTGTTTGGCCCTGTTAACAAACAATCCATCGCTGGAAAGAAATATACGCTAGTCATAGTTGATGAATTCTCTCGTTACACATGGGTAATGTTTCTCCGTTCTAAAAGTGATACCCCTGAAGAACTCATCACCTTTGTTCGGAAGATGGAAACTCTGAACAATATGATTGTTCGCTCAATAAGAAGTGATCATGGAACTGAATTCAAAAACAGTTCTCTTGATTCCTTCCTTGAGAGCAAGGGTATTTCTCACAACTTTTCGTCAGTGAGAACACCGCAACAAAATGGAGTCGCTGAAAGAAGAAATAGAACAATTATTGAAGCTGCACGTTCAATGCTCAGCGATTCTCACCTGCCTACTCAGTTTTGGGCAGAAGCTGTCAACACTGCTTGTTTTACGCAAAACAGGTCGCTGATAGTTAAAAGATTCAAAAAGACAGCCTATGAACTTTTTCATGGGAGAAAGCCTTCAATCAGCTTTTTTCACATCTTTGGATGTCAGTGTTTCATACTGAACAACAGATATGCCCTTGGAAAGTTTGATCCTAAGGCTGATGATGGAATCTTTCTTGGATACTCCTCAGTCTCCAAAGCCTTCAGAGTCTTCAACCGTAGAAGACAAACTGTAGAAGAAACTATTCACGTCACGTTTGACGAATCCCGTTCAGCGAACTTTAAACCGAACGCTGATACTGAAGAACTGAATCAATGGATGTTTTCTCATCTTGGTGATTCAGAAGAAGTTCCCACTCCTCATGCTCATACCGTAGAAAATGATGGTCCTACTATCATTCCAGATATGCAGAATAGTGAAGCTGAAACATCTTGGGTCTCAGCTGTTCCTATAAACACTATACCTGCAGTTGATCCAAATGCCTCAGAAATTCCGTCTATTTCTCAGCAATCAGTGAATGAAGTGACAAATGCAAACATTCCTCTCTTAGCTGATAATCCAGAAGTAGCTGAAGCCTCATCTTCAGTTTCTCCAGTTCAGACTGAATCAGCGACGTATGCTCCTGCTCGGCGATGGACTGTAAATCACCCAATCGATCAAATTCTTGGTGATCCCAACGCTGGTATTCAGACTCGTAGAAGTGCAGGTAATATTTGTTTATTTGTTAACTTTATTTCTCTAACTGAACCAAAGAAAATAGATGATGCCCTCAGAGATCCAAACTGGGTCAGCGCTATGCAATAAGAGCTGACTGAATTCGAAAGAAACAAAGTTTGGAAACTTGTTCGGAGACCAACTGACAAAATGGTGATAGGCACTAAGTGGGTCTATCGAAACAAGTTGGACGAACATGGTACTGTAACTCGCAACAAAGCTCGTCTTGTTGCTCAGGGATACAGGCAAGAGGAAGGCAGAGATTATGATGAAACTTTTGCTCCAGTAGCAAGACTTGAATCTATTCGTCTTTTCTTAGCATATGCTGTACACAAAAACTTCACTGTACATCAGATGGATGTTAAGTCAGCGTTTCTGAATGGAAAGCTGAATGAAGAAGTGTATGTGGAACAACCTCCAGGATTCTCAGATCCTAAGCGTCCAGGTTATGTTTATAAACTAGACAAGGCACTTTATGGCTTAAAGCAAGCTCCTCGTGCATGGTATGATACTCTCTCTACTTATCTCCAAATTGAAAAATTTGAGAGAGGAAAGATTGACAAAACTTTATTTTTTAGAAAAGTGATAGGTCATATCATTTTAGTTCAAATATATGTTGATGACATTATATTTGGTTCTACTAACCCTGAGCTTTATACTCGTTTCGCTGATAGAATGAAAGATGAGTATAAAATGAGCATGATGGGTGAACTAACATATTTCCTTGGTCTTCAGATTAAGCAAACTGAAAAAGGAACTTTTATAAATCAGGGAAAGTATGTTAAAGATATGCTGAGGAAATTCGACTTAACTGAAAGTTCAGCTATGAAAACCCCTATGGCACCACCGTTGATACTTGATAAGGACACAAAGGGTGTTCCTGTCAATGTCACGCTGTACCGTGGGATGATCGGCTCACTACTGTATCTTACAGCTAGCCGACCCGATATTATGTTTGCAACATGTCTGTGCGCACGATATCAAGCTGAACCTAAGATATCCCATATGAAAGCTGTAAAACGAATCTTTCGATATCTTAAGGGTACAGCGAATCTAGGTCTTTGGTATCCCAAAGACTCAGGATTCGATCTAACCGCCTATTCAGACAGTGATTTTGCAGGTTGCAAAATGGATAGGAAAAGCACCACAGGAGGATGTCAGCTCCTGGGTGGAAAGCTGGTAAGTTGGACAAGTAAGAAGCAAAACTCAGTGTCCACTTCCACAGCTGAAGCTGAATATGTAGCCGCTGGAAGCTGTTGTTCTCAAGTCTTGTGGATGAGAAATCAGCTACTAGACTATGATCTTCAGCTCTCCAAAATTCCAATCTATTGCGACAGCACTAGTGCCATCGCTATAGCAAACAATCCAGTGCTACACTCCAAGACAAAACACATAGAAATCAGATATCATTTTATCAGAGATCATGTGATGAATGGTGATATAGAACTTCATTTTATCCCAACTGATTATCAGTTAGCTGATTTATTTACCAAACCTCTTGATGAGACAAGATTCAACTTTCTCATCAGCGAGCTTGGAATGCTGAACTTTGAAGGGTAAAATCTTCAGCGGTTCACATTTGATCAGCGATACGTTTATACAAACTTGTATAGCCTTCGGGATAAAATCAACTCATATAATCCATTTCATCATCTTCTCTCTGAATAAACTTGGTTAAACTGATATCCAGGTATGTTTTCTCTCTCTGACAAATCGCATGTAAATGCAAGATTTCAAGATAAATTACATCGCTGAATATCTCTTCCTTAACAGCGATATTTTGAAAGTTCTTTAAACCTTCACTGATATTTTCTATTCAGTGCTTCATGTTTTTCAAAAGAGTCCCTGAGCTTTCAAAACCTCAGAGACATCCTAAAAGAATGTGAAAGGACAGTTGTGACGTCATTGCAACGGATAACACTAGGCACGATTTCTTTCTGACACACGTTTGCACGTTTCGTTCAAACTTCCAATCAAATGCAAACACGTGTCCGTGTCATGATGAAAACCTTTTCCCGCTCAAGGTTTTCTCTCTCTAAAACTCCCTATATAAACAACTCTTGGTTTATATTTGTCTTTTACGCGAACAATCTTTCTCCGCAAGAAAAGAATCCTCTATTGCATTTGTGCTCTCAAAAACCTCAAGAACTGTTCATCATCTTCCTCATCAAAACATCAAGGTTAATATGTTCTTATCTATTATCAAATGCGTATAACTTGTTTTCGATCTTCTCATTGTTTTAACAAGATCAAACAAAAGAACTTTGTAAAATAAAATCATTTCTTTCATGGTTTTATGAACACAACCATTTCATGGTTGTTCTTCAAGTTTTAAATCTAAAATCTTAAACTTGTTCTTCATTCGTATCCAGTTTTCTTTCAGAAACTGGAATACAAGACTTTATGGGTTTTACATTTCATTTCAAAAATCAAGAAAAACCCTAATCTTCATTAAGACATTTTTGTCTGAATGAAATGGACAAATATCGAAAAATCTTAATGGAAAATTCTTTCCACATTAAGATAATTCTTATTTGTTAACATCTTTAGTTGAACTGATAATACAGTGAAATGGCAACTTCAAAGATCAATGTTACCGCTGAGAACATCTCCGCTGACTCTGAGGAAGTGGATATCATCAAAGCCCCTCAGGTTAAGTTCGAGCTAGATCAACTAGATTGGACTAAGGCCAACAACCTCTCAGCTCTTCTCGAGTTTCCTCCTCGGAAGCAAGTATCACATCTGGACGATGCTGTGAGTTTTCTGAAGAACAGCCCCATCTACACATCCCTGACCATAACACCTCCTGCCAGTCAGCGGCTCTTATCCCAGTTCTGGTACTCTGCCAGACACACTGAGCTACCCTCTGCCAAAGATGCATCCAAAACCATCGACTGCATACTCAGCGATACTGAGTATGGCACCATCAAGATCACACCCGCCATAATCCGAAAAGCCCTGAACTTCCCAAATGCTACCAAAGAAAAACCCTTCGTTCCATTCCCTAACCACAAGAAGCACGCTGACAAAGAAGAAATCATTGCTTTCCTTGACGCAATGGGTTATATCTGGGATATTGGAAGGGACAAGAAGCCTGAGAAGAAGCTGACGCTGATAAAGAAATCCAAGATGCCCAGCGAGATGAACTTCATCTTCGCACACCTGATCAGCTGCATGACAGCGAAGTCCGACTCTTCTGATCAAGGCGCCCAACCTCAGCAGTCCATGGGATACGCCCTGCTGAAAGGTCTAAACATTGACTGGGCCTCCATTATTTATGATGACCTGATTCAACGTGTCGATTCTGCCGCTGACAGACCAGCATGGGTTCCTTACCCACGATTCATCAGCGCCATCTTTCAATATGGCCTAAAGGACAGCTATCCTGAAGAGGGTGATCTGAAACTTTCTCAGATTGGCCCTAAGGTTCTCGACTTCAAGCATGTCGCAAATGAGGTACGTCTCTCTACTCTTCTCACTCTTCTAAATTCTCCGCTTTCTGTGGCTCCTTCAGCGACAATACCCATCGCTGATACCCCGGCCACAAAATCCTCTCCTTCTAAGAAAAGGAAACCCTCTCACACCCAACTTGATTCCAAAAGGATCAAGAAAACCAAGGATCAACCCCAGCAATTCCATGCTGAAGACTCCTCAGCTCATTCTAACGAGCTGAAGGAAAGTTCCGTGGTACGCTCTGCCACACCCGTTCAAGCCATCCCTCCAATCCAGACTTCAGCGTCTCTAAACGCTGAGGTTAGAAACTTGGAAACTACCCAACCTCCCTCAGTCTCTCAAAAGACTGATGAAGTGATTGTCAGCGATTCCAATGCTGAACTCAGAACCCGAACCCAAATCTTATCCTTCGCTTCTCCCTCCACTCACTTGGACACTCCTCCAAAGATCACTGGAGATGCCATCATTCCAGAAGCCACCGCTGACGCTTCTCAACAAATGATGAAGAAAGGACCTGCAGAGATCACCATACCTCACCGTACTTTCGAAGAGGATATGGAACATTATTCAGGAACTTGCAACTTTGACGAGTTCATCAATCCTCCTGCAGGTACAAATCCCACCTAAACACTGTAACTAAACCTGAAACTTCTGAGCTTTCCTTTGTTCACAAGTACTTATATGTTACAGGTCCTAATTTCGGAGACATCAACGCTTCTCTGAAGTCTGTGGAAACAAAGCTGACCAGTCTCACCACCACACTCTCCAACAATTCTACAGCTGTAACAAACGCTGGAGAAAATTTGACAAAGCTGACAACGGTGGTGGAGAAGAAAGCTTCCACTGAAGACATCAAGGGACTTGATAAGACTCTCGCCGATTTTGCCAAGGTGCTCTCTGACATCTACACTGACTACACCAGCCTCAAAAACTCAGTTTCGACCGTGTCCAGCAAAGTAACAATGCTGAAGACATCGATTGGAAAACTCGAGGGTGATATGTCAGCGGTCAAGACCGACTTAGGCTCTGTAAAGACCGATGTTGGTTCTATGAAGATGATGATCGAGACGCTGGTCAACAAGGCAAATAATCCAGCTCCTGCTCCTGCCCCTGCCCCTATTTTGGAATCTTTCACAGCGGCGGATCGCACAGAGCTGAAGAAAATCACGCCTGCTATTTCTGGCCTAGAAGACAGAATAGCAAAGCTTGAAGGTTGTGTGAAAATCTCTGGCCCAGAAGACAGAGATAACACAAATGCTGAGTCTACTCATTCCTCCCCCAATCATGAGAAAGAGGGGGAGAAGAGCGCTGAACATACCAGGGAGAAGAGCGCTGAAAATCTTAAGAAGAGCGCTGAAGATCTAAACAAAAGTGCTGAAGACCTTTCCCATGATGAATCTATCAGGGGAGAGAGGAATGAAGATCTAACCGCTGGACCTTAGGGAGATGAAAACCCTGAGGGAACCGAGAAGCTCGCCTCTGTATCTGAGGGGGAGCAACTCGAAGAAGATGCTGAGGAATCTGAAGCAGAAAAAGATGAAGACATCGACATCCCTGAAGATGAACCATCCTCCTCTCCAAGGAAGGATGATGATGATGATGAAGATGATGATGATTTCTTTATCGTCAAACCTGCCCCAAGGATCAAAGCTCTTAAGGGAATCTCAATAAAAGAACCTTCAAGGGAGAAGACAAAGACAAAGCCCTCAGCCTCTGGCGCTGAGAAAAGCAAAGGCAAAGGCCTCGCTGAAGATGAAAATCTGGCGATCTTGCATGAAAATCCGGTTTGTCAGGTACACTAAACTTTACTTATATTCCTTCCCTGAACATATCTATACACAATCAGTTCTCTACTCAACAACCTCTCTACACATCCACAATCTTTTTCTATCTTTTCTACCCATGTTCTTCTACCCAGTTCTTATTAGTAAGATTGCTGCGTTTCAGCTAGTCCTCTCCCCTGTTTGAGGATATCGCTGAAGGCTCTACAACTGCGACTTCACCAATAATTCCAGCTGCCGCTGAAGACATAATCCCAGTCTTGGATTTGATCTCTGAGACTGATGAACCAGAAGAACAACCTCTCTCGCACAGAAACAGACATTCCTCAGCTCCTCAAAAGCTGAGTGAAGAGGATCAAAAGAGAAGAGAAGAAATGATAAAGCGATTCGAGGACCAGCAAAACATTCTAAGGCGTGATCAACTGCCTTCAGTTCCTCCAAAGTTCAGAATTTCAAAAGCTGAATACAAGGAACACCTCAGAGTTGAACGCCTCATCGCTGAAAGAAAGGAAGCTGAAGAGAAAGACAGAGAATACGCCATTAAGCTTACTCAAGAATCTGTCAAAGACCCAAAGCTGAAGCGTGTTCCCATTCAAGTCCAACGAAAACTTTGGGAAGAAGCCCAGAAGATCGTGGAAAAGAAAACTGAAGTTTCTCAGACCACCCTGATCTGGTGTAAAGAGAAAATTCACTTCAGATATCGTCCAGCGAAGATCAACAAGGTATTCATCTCTGGAAGAACCTCTATCGGAGTACCTATTGTTGACATCAAACTTTTCAGAGAAGATGGCCAAACTGAAAACTTTCGCGCTGACACTGTAAAAAGGTATGGTCTCTCTGAATGGCTGGAGATGAGGTTAGCTATCCAATCGTCACAATCTAAGTACAAGGATCATTTCGAAAAGCTGATAAACAGACAGATCGATTTGATATCTTCTTGTGTGGACATTCCTCCTGTTCCTGATCTAAAGCTGAAAAGAAAAAGGGGCTCTCCAAAGAGGAAACGTCAAGATTCAAACTCAGGTCCTGTCATACGAAATGAAACTGGAATTGGTTTCTCTCGCGCTGAAGTGCTTGGTCCTGATCCTGATCTATCTGCCCTTGACATTTCTTTGCCACCATGTGAACTTTTCGTCCCTGGTAAAGTCATCAGTAATCCTTATGGAATATTCTTTCTTGACTACGACGGACGTAAATGCTTTCAACGGATCGCTGAGCTTCCAATCACTCCAATCGAACAGCTCAGAGATCTCATCTACTGGTGTGACTTCAGAAAAGACATTCAGGCACGACACCTACAACCCTTGATTTTTAAAGAAGCGCTGATCATAAGAAAACAAGGCGTAACGGTTCCTGACTGGATGATCCCCACTGAAAAGACGACCCTTGATGAACTTCTCATTAAGGAAGAACCTTTTGAAAACTGATATAATCTCCTTTTTCTCTATTGTATCAGTTATCCTTCTGTACTTGTAAATTATTTCGCTTGTACTTGTAATCTTTCTGTTCTTCATTGTAACCTGATTCAATATTTTAAAGAAAGATTTCAGCGAATGTACTTTACTCCATCAGTAATGAAAAGATCCCAGAAAACAGTAAAAGGGACAAATATTTTATGAGTTCTTTTTATCCTTATGTTTTCATTAAATAGCAATTTTCTTTGTTGCTATGTCATAATCAAATAGGGGGAGATTGTTGATCCAAACCCTCAGTGATTTGATAATGACCCTCTCTTATATACTTAGTGAAAATTGTAAGTAAACAATATGTATCAGAGTTTCACTATCGCTGATAAGTACTAAGATCTTACAGTACCACTGATAGGAACTCTCGCTCTTTTAAATTAAACATTCAGCGAACACTGTTCATCATTAATGCGCTGAGTCTGTTCAGTCATTATGATTATCGTTGATAAGTTAGTTGTTTACTTATGATCCCTGAAGACAAGTTTCACGTCAACAAAGGTTCTACGCTGAAGTCTAAGATCAAGCTCATGAACCAGCGACAAGTCTCCTAATGAACTGATGCGGATCAGCGAAGACTCAGATTTGTCCACTCAACGTGAAGTATCAAGTACAAGACTTCAGCTATCGCTGAACTTTATCATCTGCTAAATAGTAAATGATAATCGCTGAATCAACGAAAGCTGATCATGAAGTCCTCCGTACAAAGTACTTTTGTCTTAACCACCCTTGCACGCCTCCGTACGAAATGTCAGAAAAGAACCTCCGAATATCTGAAATCGTACAACCACTCTGATACTACACTGTTCATCCTTACGGCTACTAAGGTTGTCAACCAAGGTCAATGACATGCAACCAACCAGCTGATGACACGTGTAAAGTATATACTGACTTGCATTAAATGCATGCAGTATATAAAGAGATGAACTCACTTCATTTGAAGTAACTTGCTAACTCTGGACAAGTTCAAATCTCTCTCAAGATAGGATTTTATTAGTAATCTCCTTATCTTTCTTAGTGCAAGAAACCTTAGTGTTCCAACTTGTTTAGATTTAGGTTTATCCTTAATCTTGTTTCCGCAACAAGCTGTAAATTGTTAATGATTTATCAATAAACAATTTAGAAAAGTAAAATAGTGTGTTTGTATTCAACCCCCCCTTCTACAAACTTGTATAGGCCTTTCGGGACCAACAGGCACACTTGTCCTTGTCTTGTCTTCAAGTATCTTTTAGCTTTTGAGTCTTCATACCACAAAGGCTCTGTCACGGATGACAGAGGCTCTGTGGCCTTGTCCGCCGATGGTCTTCTGGTTGACGACTAGTGAAGGATCTGTTCTTGGTGTCCAGCAGAGGCTTCTGCTGCTGTCTTCTCTTAGCCTATTTTTCAATACTTCTTGTAACTGAAGTTGGAGCTAACAATCTCCCCCTAAGTATTGAAAAATATAAGATTTGAAAATTGCATGATTTCTTAGGCTAAAGAGAACAAGAGGTGAAACATTTGACCTCTGTAAGAAACTAACTTTTCATTGAGTTCATGCAAGAGGCATTTACATTGGTTTAAATTAAAGTACAGAACATGAAAATTAAACAGAAGCGTAAGATAATTGCAAAGGTTAGATCCTGGTGTTTGGGAAATCATTGATCGGCTTGGTGAGTCCTCCAGACTTTAGCTCTCGGTACATGGAGGCGCAGAGGTCCTTGAAGCGAATGACCGAGTCAATGACCTCAATCAGCCTGTTTGGAAAGTTCAGGTTCATGAATTCCATTCCTCTGTTGTTCATGAGATTGGTCCTAAACTCGAGAAGAGGCTTCGTTGCCTACTTCTGGCAATCAATCTCCAAAAACAGCTTCATTTTTCCTTGAGGGTCAAGGTAGACGTATCCAACCTTTAGGTTGCTGATGATGGTATTGGGCTTAATGTCGGCAGAGGAGGGGCAATGATCATCTGGGGGCAGAAGTTTGATTTTTCTCACTCCTAGATCTAGTGCCACTTGAAAATCGATCATGCTGTAGAGTAGGAGTTTTTCCCTCATTGCCTTCTTGATTTCTTCGTAGGCATTTTTGTGCTCAAGTCTCTCGTTGTAGTTCTTTCTGGCCCAACTTAGGAGTTCAGGTAGATCATAAGGGGCTTAGGTTTCTCAAATCAGCATCAAAGAACTTTGTCTGTGATCTATCTGCCCTTTTGACATGGTAGAGGTTGTACCAGAAGTTATGACACTTGGTGTGTGAGAGCTTGCAGCTTAGGACTTGAGTGATTTTGGAATCTGAGAAGACACTTTTGACAGGTTTGGCTTTATCTCTGAAGAAGTCTTCCCTGATTTGTTTAATGAGGTCGCGGTTCAGAGTGGGAGGTGGCAGAGGATCATTGATGGCTCTACTGTAAAGGTACTTGTATACCACCTCTTCCATTTGGCATTGAGGCACGTGGGGTGGAGGCATGGGGTTCAGTAGAGCTCCATGCCTCTGATTATCTAGGCCACTCTGTCATCAGTCTGTTGGGTTTTGGGATCTAGCACGGGTTTTGTTGATAGAGGAATTCCATAAGTCCAGTCTTCCTATTCTGGTTTGGGAGTTATGAACGCGTCGAAAGAGCTTTTCAGTAGCTTCTCTGCGACTAGAGGTTGTGGTTTCTTGGGCTTCGGGTCCTCTGTTAGTATGGACTTTCTCTTGTCCTTTGCCTTTGGCTGTGTTACTTCTGTTTGTTTGGGTGGGGTTGCTTCTGTTGGTTTGGTTTTGAGTAATTCTCTCTCTGTTGTTTTAGGTGGTGGTTGGGTTGCTTGCTCTTCTGTTATTTTGATTGGTGATGAGGTTTTGGTTTTTGTAGGTTCTTCTGTTGTAGCTTTTGGAAATAGAGATTTCACTATATTTAGGACTGCAGCAGATGTTGTGTGCTGTTTCTTAGAAGCTCTGAACTTGTCCATCTGTAGTTGTTTCATTTGGAGCTGATGCACAATCTTTTCTGTTGTGGGTTTGGATTTACTTAGGTATTTTCGTGGTTTCTGAGCAATGCTTTTTGTTTGGGGTTTTGGTTTGGGTTGATCTTCTTTGGGTGTAGGAGATGACAGTTTGGTTTCCTCCTTTTCTTGGTTTTGGTGTTGGGGATGGCAGGTCTTCTTCAGAAGTAGATGATAGTATCTGGATTTGCTCGGTTGTTTGCTTTGGTGTGGGTGAGGGAAAGTCTTCTGTTGGTTTGGTTGTTTCTACAGAGGTGGGTATTGCCCCTGTGGTTTTCTGCTCTTGTGATTGGCTTGAAGATTGTGTAGGTACCTGTGCTAGAGGATTGGGTAAAATTGCTCTGCTTGCTCTGCTCTTCTTCTCCCCTTTAGAATGATCTGACGGACCATCTGAGTCACCATCAGAATCACCCTGCTTACCTTTGTCTGACTTCCCTTCTGCTTGGCATGACGAAGATTTCTTCTTTAGCTGGCTTACCCCTGCAGCGAGCATTTTCGCGCAGAGGTTGTCGCATATTCCAAGCAGGTAAGCAACCTCTGCTTCTGAGTTGAATCGCAGCTTACCCACGCTGCTCTGGAACTCCTTCACGTAATTGGCGTTTGCAGTGGTGAAGGCCTAGATAAACTCTGTCATTTCGTTTAGAATACCCTGGCCTAGATCAGTTAGCTGAGCTCTGGTCATGTAGTTGGAAGGTTTCATGGCTTGAGTCTACTCTGTTGTCTGCTCTTGAACCTTTTCTAAGGCCTTGCGTAGATCTTCTGTGGTTATGGCCGTGGTTGCAGGTGTCTGAATGGTCAGAGATTTGGCCACTTTTCGTGCCTTTTTCGACGGTTTGGCTAGATGGGAATAGACGTTTCCAAGGCAGAGGTGGAGGTTGTTTCTTATGCAAAGGTTTGTGGCGCATAGGTGCTCGAAGCTTTCTTCAGCATGGCGTTAGTATTCCTCACCTCTGTTGAAAGGTTTTCAACTTTGGTGGTTAGATCATTTAGGGCCTTCTGCGTAGATTCTGCAAGAGCTTTGACAGAGCTTTGCAACTCTGTCAAGGAGGTGGTCACAGAGGTGACAAAGGTTTGGAATTCATCCATTGCGACGTATGAGCCAGGGATAACTTCTGGGTGAACAAATCTATCACCATAGTCAGTCTCTATTCCTGAGATGCCTTCTTTCATTCCTGTTTTTGCGTTGAGAACGGAAGGACTTCCTTCTGATCCTCGAGCAGAGGTTTTTAAGGCCTCGAACTCTACAGAAGTTCTGTCAAGGACCTTGTTTTGAGCCACTCTAGAGGTGGGGACAGAAGTATCCTTGAGTTAACTAGGGGACTTGTCTAGAGTCCCTTCATCGTTTTGCACTCTAAGTTCATCTGAAGAGCGTTTGGATTCTAGTTGTGTGTGCGTGTTTGAGGAAACAAATTCCTCAGTAGGGATTTCTGGTGTGATCTGGGGCGATGGATCACGAATAAGAGGAGAGCCCTTTTGAGAGGACTCCCTCTGTGTGGTTTCCCCGGTTGTGAGTGGTACAGAGGAGGAAAAAGGTTCCTCTGCCCGGTTGGATGGGGATGGGATCGAGCTGTGCTGCTCTTGTTCAATAGCTGTTAGCTCCAACTTCTATGTAAAGAAGTATTGAAAATAGGCTAAGTGTAAAGACATCGACAGAGCCTCTGCCAAGACACCGATATAAGATCCAAGTGAAGACTCTTCAGAAGACATTCACAAAAGACAAGGCCACAGAGCCTCTGTCATACTTGACAGAGCCTCTGTGGTATAAAGACTGAAGACGTAGAAGATTATTTGAAGATCAAAACAAAGACGATCGTGCCTCTCACGTTTTCTACTGTACGAAGATCCTGAAGATCATTCGTACAAGGTGTGCCCTGCACATTCCACGTGTCAACCTCTGATGGGTTTCAGCCTTTGCAGAAAACGGCGCACTACATTAACGTTGTACATGTAGCAGTCCCACGATCGTGTATTTGTACCCTTAGTCCTTATTGTCTAAAGCTTGACCCCTGATGAATAGTATAAATAGAAGGATCATGTTGAGCTCTTAAACAATCTTTGCACAACACACACACCTTTAGAGCAGAATTCATATTATATATTTGGTGTTCTTGGTGTTCTTGGTGTTCTTGGTTAATCAATATACAGTGAATTATTGAGTTAATCTTTTGTGTTATTATTATATCACGTATTCAATTGTGTGTTATTTCTACCAAGTAATCTTCTCTTGTTCTGTCAAAAACGCTTCCGCACATTTAAATATGTTTAGAACTTGAGAGATTAATATCATTGTTGAGTTAAATCGGGATCAACAATTGGTATCAGAGTCATCCTTGGTTTTCTATATCAAGAGATCCTCTCTGACAATGATTTTTGGTAGAAAGTTGGTTTGTTTTTGACCTGTTCTTCGTTTATTCCAAACAGACTCTGTTTTTCTGCCATTCTCGACCAGTTCGACTTTGGTAAACTTACAGAACCTGTTTCTTCGGTTAAAACACTCCATTTTAGTGCATCGTTCAAGGTTTTTAAGCTCATAAGCTCTTTTCGAAAAAATATGTCCCATCATCTAAAAGTTTTCAGTTCATACTTTGTTTCTGGTATTTCCAAAACTTTTTAAAATGACGAACACCAACAACTTCTTCACTGCTTGTTCCTTAAAAAACCACCCACTTTGCTCAGAGGTGAGTACCCTCAGTGGAAGATACCTATGATCACAGTACCACGTGTACCTGCCACATACGACACTCCAGAGATTCTTGAGCACGAGAAACCTAAGTCAAAAGATAAATGGTCTGCACCTGGCTGGTAGAAATACGAAATCGCTCAGAAGGCCAAGAGACTTCTGATAATGGCCATCCCCAATGACCTCTTCCAATCCCTAGATGCGTGTGAATCTGCATACGATCTATGGAAGGAACCGGAGAAACAATTGGAAGGAGGGGCTAAGACTCAGAAAAATCGCAGAGCCCAATGCATCAATGAATACTACGCATTCAAAGCTCTGCCGACAGAGTCTCTGCAGTCAACTTATGACAGGTTTAACTCTCTGATAAACAAGTGCAGAAAGTTTGGGATCCACAAAACTTCTGATGAGAACAATTTCATGTTCCTAAAGAGCCTCAACGAAGAATGGCTCCAGCTGCCTATGTCCCTACAAACAAATCAGGACTTAGACACCTGGAGTTTATCAGATCTTTATGGAACTATGGCAGCCCAAGAACCACAAATCTCCCAGGAAAAAAGTCAAACTGTTGCGCCCCTTGCACTTGTTGGCAAGACTACAGAGGTAAAAGAGAAGCCTAAGAAGGAGAAAGTTGTGGAAGAGAAGAAGGAGAAGAAGAAGAAAGTGGTGGTTGTTGATAGTGACGAGGAAGAGCTGGTAGAGGAGGAGGAGGCAACGATGGCCTCGATAGCTAAATCTTTAGCTTTATTGACGAAAGAGTTTGGTAGAGGAGGATACCGAAAGAAGACGGGTTATGAACATGATGGGAGGGATGACAGAGGAGAGAAGTATGAGCCAAGGAGCCAAGGAAGAGAAGGTTCAAACGACCAACAGAGGTCGAATGACAGGCGTGACAGAGGTGGTGACCGACAGAGGTCAGACGACAGATCTGGCAATGCTTCCCAGAACACGAGATGTTTCAATTGTGGTAAGCTAGGCCATTATGCTGCTGACTGCAGGAGCAAACCAAACCGCCCTCAGAGGGATTCTGCTTCCTACAAAAAGAAGGCAGAATATTACGCTCAAAAGTCTCTCATGGTGGAGCAAGAGAACTGGTTGTCAGACGAATCCTCTGATGAAGGAGATAAGAAGAACGCCTTGTTCTGTGGAATGGCAGAGGTCAGCTCCTCAGAATCTGATAGTGAGGTATCCACTTCTGACTCCATCTCTAATGAAAGCGAAGAAAATTTTCTTAAACTAACAGAAGATTACACTGAACTAAAAAGGACATATGAGAGTATTCAAAAGAAACTTGCATTCTTTGAGAGAGAAACTAGACTTCTCACTCTAGAAAAGAGAAAAATATTTCAAGAAAAGGAAGAGATTTAAATGAATTGGCATAAACATCTAAATCCTTTGAAAGAAAAGATTACAGAACTCAACTCTGCCTTAAAAGTTTAATCTAAAGAACTTATGGATGTTGAGAGTGACAGAATGAACATTCTTTCTCTTAAACACTATTTTCAAAAGGAAAGAGAAGTTCTTCATCAAGACCTACTCAGCAGAGACCTTTTAATTAAGAAATATCAATATGCACAGAAGGTGTATGAAAAGGTGAATACACAAATAGGAAGACGAGGAATTGGCTTCTGTGATATAGATCCTTATACCGGAAACAAAAGAGCCAAGTCCCTATCTTCTCTATTTTGTATTGGAAGTACAAGAAAACCCGGTTTTCCAAATTTAACCTCTGTAAACAAAAGGCAAAAAGTCTCGGGGGAACCTCACAAGAGGAAACCTCTGAAAATGATAAATGTGTGGTTTGAAAACACAGATTTACCACAATCAGCCTCTGTCAAAAGAGAATTCAAACCTAAGAGATATCTGAAAACTCAAGATCAGATAGGAATCTTCAAGTTTGGTGACCTCGAGACTCAATCACGGGTTGCTTTTGTCTGCACTATAGATTCCGAGATGAAACTATCGGCAGAGGCACTTGAGTTCGTGTCTGCTTCTACAGAAGAAAAACTGACCCACATTTCTGAAAAGGAATTATTGGAAATCGGTAAAAACAATTTCTATGAAAACCCATGTACTTCCTGTGACATTCAAAATCTCTCTGAGCAAACCATGATAAACATTTATGTTGACATTGAAGATATTCCTAAAAGAAAGGAAGAAAGCGAGTATGGCACTTGCTCAGAAAATCCAGCCTCTGTCGACAGAGATCTTAGTGACTCAACCTCTGTATATGAGGACGACTCATCCTCTGACGATTCTGAGAGTGATTCAATTGAATCAGAAATAGTTCCTTATGTAGCAGAGGGATCTAAACTTCCCTCTGGAAATCTTAACAGAACCATTACTCCTAAGGAGAAAATCACAAGTGTTCCTATTTACCTAGATTTTTTGGACATATGTATACAAGCCAAAACCTCTCTGGAGCTTGAGAAAATCAAACATGAAAAAGAAAAGTCCCCTCTCTGTTCAAAAGAAGCTAAACCTTTTAGGCCTTTTAAAGAAAAATTAACTTGGCAACAAAAGGGTAAGTGGGTTGAAAATAACAAGTCTTTTACTTCCGTGACAGTGAAACCTGCAGAAGTTCACCACAGAAGAAGGGGACCACAGAAGGCTACTCTCCACAGAGATTTTCCAAACAAACAATCTAGTCTACATAGGTCTTCTTGTAATAGGAAGTCAAATGCTAGAATAGACTGTAATAAAGCCTCTGTACCCTGTTTCAGTGTTTTTAATGAAAAGTTCAAGCAAATTTCTTCGTATATTAGTTACTGTCATTGCTTTGATCTCATGTATCAATTGAACCAACACTTCTCCAGTCCACACTCTTTCCTCTCTTTGCCCAAAAAGAATGCTAAATTCAAAGGATAGAAGAAACAAACTGGTTCTTCAACAGAAGTTAAAATCAAACCCAAGGATGCTAAGGCAACCTTGAAGACCTCTGACAAATCTGGACCCATTTGGATATGGTACCTAAAAATCTCTGATTGTTTTATAGAAGCAGTATGTGCCGATCTCGTATCTTGACTCCGGGTGCTCGCGGCAGATGACTGGCGACAGAGGTCTACTATCCTCTTACAAAGATAAACTCGATGGAGGATCAGTAACCTTTGGTGACAACAGGAAGGGATATATAAAAGGCTACGGAGTCATCAAAAAGGAAAACATATCAGTTTGCAAAGTTGCTTATGTGGATGGCCTTAAGCACAATCTTCTAAGTGTTAGCCAACTTTGTGATATTGATTTCGACGTGATGTTCAAAAGAACTTTCTGCTCTCTGCAAGGAGAAGATACAGGAGTCGAACTTCTGCGGGCTGAACGAAAGGGAGATTTGTATCTTATGAACTTTAGTGTCAAGAACAAGAAAGACAAGATCTTCCATGTAGCTTGTAAAAACGAAGAAGCCTGGTTATTGCATAACTGGTTCTGCCATCTGAATTTCCATACTCTAGACAAGCTTGTGAAACTTGATCATGTCAAAGGTCTGCCAAATGTTAAATTCAGTAAAGATCATCTGTGCTCCCCATGTGAAATGGGTAAGCTTAAGAGAGCTTCCCACAAAGGCAAGACTGATGTGTCTTGTCCTAGGCCTCTGTACATGCTTCATGTTGACCTCTACGGTCCCATCGCTACGCAGAGCCTAGGAGGCAAGAAATACATACTAGTGGTAATCGATGAATACTCAAGATATACATGGGTAGAATTTGTCAGAAAGAATTCAGATGTTCCTAACATTCTGATAAACCTAATGAAAAGGATCCAGGTTCTATATGAGTGCAAAATTCAAAAGTTGAGAAGCGACAATGTCACATAATTCAAAAACTCTGTCATTGAAGCATACCTCACAGAAGAAGGCATCTCTCAGAACTACTCTGCTGCACGTACTCCACAACAAAACGGCGTAGTTGAACGAAAGAACAAAACGCTCGTGGAGGTCGCAAGAACCATGCTAACAGCATATGGATTGCCAATTTCTTTCTGGGCAGAAGCTATATCAACCGCGTGTTATACCCAAAATCAATCAACCATAGCTAAGAGACACATCAAGACTCCTTACCAATTGATCAATTAATGGCGACCAAACATCAAGTTCTTCCATGTATTTGGATGCAAGTGCTTCGTTCTAAACGACAGAGAAGCTAGAGGGAAGTTCGATGTGAAAGCAGATGAAGTAAAGTTCATAGGATACTCTGCCACTTCAAAGGCTTATAGAGTTTACCTTCTGCGGTCTCGAACCATTGTGGAAAGTATAAATGTCTCTTTTGACGATTCTTTTCAAAAGACTTCTGAACAAATCAATTCAGAACTCGATCTAAAAAAGGAATCCTCTGGCATCTCGAAGACAAGAGAAGAGGACTTAAATCTGCTATTTGAAGAGATGTTCCACGATGATATTGATCCCTCTGCTGGAGCCGTCAGAGCCTCTGGAGAAACATCTTCTGCCAACCAGACTGAGTCAGGTATATCTCTAACTGGTCCATTAAATACTTCATCCTCTTATGTGAATCATGCATATTCTAATGCCGAGGGGGGCGGACAGAGGATGATACAAGCAAAGATACAACAACAGAGGCACTAGAAATACCAACTCCAGCATCTACAGAGGAAGCAATACCAGAGAAAAATTAAGATTCAGTCTCTATCTCATCAGAGGAATCTATTCCAACTCTAATCCCAATAGCTCCACAAGCTGAAGAACCAAGTTCAAGAACAGAAGTACCTTCTACCACAGAGGTTGTACAAGAACAACCATGTGCAAACCAAGAAGCTCAACTTGATGCCACTAATGACCATCTTCCAAGAACGACTAAATGGACGAAAAGCCATCCTCAGAGCCAAATAATCGGCGATCCTTCTGAGAAAGTCAAAACAAGATCGACCACTGCTAACATCTGTTTCTTTACAAATTTTATCAGTATGATCAAACCCAAACGTATTTCTGAAGCCCTATAAGACCTAAATTGGGTGGATGCAATGCAAGAAGAGCTTCTACAGTTTGAAAGAAACAAGGTATGGACCCTAGTTCCTCTCCCAAGAGGGAAACAAGCAATAGGGACAAAATGGGTCTTCAGAAACAAGAAGGATGAGGATGGGGTGGTCATTAGAAACAAGGCAAGACTGGTGGCCAAGGGATATTGCCAAGCAGAAGGTATAGATTACGATGAGACTTTTGCCCCTGTCGCACGGCTCGAAGCCATAAGAATCTTCTTAGCCTTCGCAACCCACAGAGGTTTCAAAGTTTTTCAAATGGATATAAAATCTGCCTTTCAGAATGGTCAAATCCCATAACAAGTATACGTCCAGCAGCCACCAGGGTTCGAAAGTGCCAAGTACCCAAACCATGTTTATTTTCTCGATAAAGCTCTATATGGACTGAAACAGGCTTCAAGAGCATGGTACGAACGTCTTTCAACCTTTCTCCTTGTTAACAATTTCGAAAGAGGTACAACAGATACTACTTTGTTTTATAAAAGAAAAGGTGAAGAGATTCTGCATGTACAGATTTATGTGGACGACATTATTTTTGGGTCTACAAATGCAAAACACTGCACAAATTTTGAAAAGCTCATGCAGAGTGAGTTTGAAATGAGAATGATGGGAGAATTAAACTTCTTCCTAGGACTCCAAGTCAAACAATCATCAGAGGGAATTTTTATAAATCAACCTAAATATGTCTCTGACATTCTTTCAAAATTCAATCTCTCGGATGCCTCTGTCATGAAGACCCCCATGTCAACTGGAAATAAGTTACACTCAGATCCAGGTGGAAAGTCTGTAGAGTGCAAGCTCTACAGAGGCATGTGTTGATCCAAACCCTCAGTGATTTGATAATGACCCTATCTTAAATACTTAGTGAAAATTGTAAGTAAGCAATATGTATCAGAGTTTCACTATCGCTGATAAGTACTAAGATCTTACAGTACTGCTGATAGGAACTCTCGCTCTTTTAGATTAAACATTCAGCGAACACTGTTCACCATATCGCTGAGTCTGTTCAGTCCTTATGGTGATCGCTGATAAGTTAGTTGTTTACTTATGATCCCTGAAGACAAGATTCACGTCAACAAAGGTTCTACGCTGAAGTCGAAGATTAAGCTCAAGAACCAGCGACAAGTCTCCTAATGAACTGATGCGGATCAGCGAAGACTCAGATTTGTCCACTCAACGTGAAGTATCAAGTACAAGACTTCAGCTATCGCTGAACTTTATCATTCGCTGAATAGTAAATGATAATCGCTGAATCAACGAAAGCTGATCATGAAGTCCTCCGTACAAAGTACTTTTGTCTTAACCTCCCTTGCACGCCACCGTACGAAATGTCAGAAAAGAACCTCCGAAAATCTGAAATCGTACAACCACTATGATACTACACTGTTCATTCATGCGGCTACTAAGGTTGTCAACAAAGGTCAATGACATGCAACCAATCCGCTGATGACACGTGTAAAGTGTATACTGAATTGCATTAAATGCATTCAGTATATAAAGAGATGAACTCACTTCATTTGAAGTAACTTGCTAACTCTGGACAAGTTCAAATCTCTCTTAAGATAGGATTTTATTAGTAATCTCCTTATCTTTCTTAGTGCAAGAAACCTTAGTGTTCCAACTTGTTTAGATTTAGGTTTATCCTTAATCTTGTTTCCGCAACAAGCTGTAAATTGTTAATGATTTATCAATAAACAATTTAGAAAAGTAAAATAGTGTGTTTGTATTCAACCCCCCCTTCTACAAACTTGTATAGGCCTTTCGGGACCAACAAGTGGTATCAGAGCAGATTTGTTTAATCTCATAAACAAGATCTAATCTAAGATATTTCTCTTCCTAGCTATTATCTGAAAATGGCCAACACAAACACAAACACTCACTATATAGACAATGGTTCTCTTGCAAAACCCCCTAGATTTTCCAGAGATAACTTCAACTTGTGGAAAAATAGGATGACACTCTTCTTAGAAGGTGTAGACCCTACTATACCTTACTATCTTGAAAACGGCCCACACATCCCTGTAACAATTGATCCCGTAGTTCCAGCCACTGCAACTAGAGCTGCTATTCCAGAAAGGCTGATTCCAAAGGAAATCCATCATTGGACCGATGAAGACAAGAAGAAAGTGGCTATAGATACAAAAGCCAGATCCATACTATCCATGGCCCTTCCTGACGAAGTCTACCATTCCGTCATGAACCTGAAATCCTCAAAAGCCATGTGGGACACAATATGTGTTCAGTATGAAGGAACGTCTGAAGTCCAGGATTCAAGAAAGATCAACCTGGTAAGACAATACGAAAGCTTCATTTCTGGTAAGAATGAAACTCTCTCTGAAGTTCATCAACGTTTTAATTGCTTAATTATAGATCTAAAAACGGTTGGTAAGGAAAATTCTAACTTTGAAGTGCTGACAAAGTTTTTAGAATGTTTACCTGAAAGCTAGGACAATTATTCCATGTGTCTCAAGCTGTCAAAAGATCTAAGATCAATGACACTTGCTACCTTATATGGCACATTGCTGAATCATGAGCAATCTAGCCATCTTAAGAAGAATCTTGTAAAAGATTCCAAAAGCACCCCTGTTGCTTTAATCTCAGAGGAACCTTCTACTCAGCGACCCGTGGTCACTATCACTGAGTTAGAAAGTAACTCTGAAAGGTCATCAGATTCTGATTCTTCAGATAATGATGAATCCTTGGCTCTCCTAACTAAAAAGTTCAGGAGATTCGCCAAGAAGAAAATGTTTAGAAAGAACAAAACTCTTTCTATAGCTGACAAGCCTAAGTCATCAGCTTTTGTTGATAAGGCTACTGCTACTTGTTTCAACTGCGAAAAGACAGGTCATTTCGCTAACGAGTGCAGGTCAAAGAAAATCATGAGACCTTCAGCTTTTACAAAGAAATCCTTTGTTCCAAGGAATAAAGACGACAAATACTCAAAGCTGAAGGAGAAGTATGCAAAGCTGAAAAGCTTTAAGAAGAAAGGAAAAGGCCTGATGGCTGACTATGATTGGGCTGCTTCTGATGAAGAAGCCTCATCATCTGATTCTGAAGATGATGAAGCAAATCAATGTCTCATGGCCAAGATTGAAGAAGAGGAAGAAAGTTCAGACATTCCCTCCACTTCAACATCTGCCATTCAGGTATCACCTTCCTTCTTTACCAATATTGTAAATATTGATGAAGCTGATAGTCTCCGTAAAATCGAACTGCTGACTAGAAGTTTATACGAAGCCATGAACGGCAAAGCTGTGGTTGAAAACCAAAATCTTGATCTCGCTGAAAAGCTTAAAAACTGCCACCTTCAAATAGAAAAGCTTTCTAAATTTGAAGAAGATTTTAAAGATCAAGTCCATTTAAATCAGCTAGTCAAAATCGAACGAGCGGAAGCTATCGCTGCATTAAAAGCTGAACAAGCTACTGTTGAAGGATGGTGTAATTCTTCAACAAAGATCACTGAGATAATTAAGGCTCAGATTCCTCTGAGTGATAAACGTGGTCTGGGTTATAAATATGATACTCCAATACCAACCACTGAACGTTCAATGCTTAAATTTGGAACGTTCGTATCCTCAGTAGCTGACACTTCTTCATCTCAGTACTCCTCGTCGGTTACACCAATCCCTGAGGAAACTCCTACCTCCTCAAAAGGTAAGGAGAAAATGGTTTATTCAAAACCTACCTCTGTCTCTAAAGACAAAGGTAAAGGAATTGTTATTTATCAAAATCCTCAGAAGGGTACCTTAGTACCTAAGCTGAATGCTTCCAAAGCCTTAGTGATTCATTCATCTGGTTCTAGAAATTAGACCTCTGGATCAGTTCAGCGACCTACTCCTAGACTCAGAGTAGATGTCCTTGGTAAGAAATCTGAAGAACTGAATGTTCGTCCTATTTAAAAAACCAATAGTGTACTTGGTGCTGGCACTTCTAATTCCAAATTAAAAGCTCAGCACTCAAGTGGTCCTAGAACTAATTTTAGTTATAGGAAATGTTATCACTGTAGACTTACCGATCATATTGCAAGTAAGTGTCCCACATCCACCAAAGCTGATAAGATAGCTAAGGTGAAGATAGCACCCAAGAAGACCAAACCAGTTGCAATTCAGGTCAAGGTGACTCCTACCTCTGAGGTCAAGAAATTGACCAAAGTGAAGAAAGACAAAGCTGAATCTTCAAATGTTGCGAAGACTGCTGAACCCATTCCAACCACTTCCACTGACAAACGCGTATACATGGCGAAGTGGGTACCCAAGCAAAACTAATCTTCCTTTGTATTGCAGGTTAAGAAGGGTATCTGGTATCTCGATAGCGGATGCTCTAGACACATGACTGGAAAGAAAAGCCTGCTCGCTGAATACAAGGAAGAGAAGGGTCCCTCTGTGACTTTCGGTGGAAATGGAAAAGGACACACCCGAGGGTATGGTGTACTTTCAAATGGTACAACATCCTTCAGAAGAGTCGCATATGTTGAAGGGCTGAAGCATAATCTTCTGAGCATCAGTCAGCTTTGCGACATGGATAACAAAGTGATTTTCACTAAGGAATCCTGCTTTGTCTCTGACAAAAAAGAGAAGATAGCTCTCAGCGGTTATCGTTTGGAAAATGTTTACGTTATAAACATGGACTCAACAACCACTGAGAACTCCTGTTTCTTCTCAAAGGCATCTTCTGATGTCAACTGACTATGGCACAAGAGGCTCTCACATCTCAACTTCAAGACACTGAATACTCTTTCATCCAAAGAGTTAGTCACTGGTCTACCTCAACATTCATACGCCAAAGAATCCTTATGTTCAGCGTGTGAAAAAGGGAAGCAGACCAAGGCAAGCTTTAAGTCAAAGCAAGTTTCCTCAGTGTCATCTCCTCTTCAACTACTCCATATGGATTTGTTTGGCCCCGTTAACAAACAATCCATCGCTGGAAAGAAATATACGCTGGTCATAGTTGATGAATTCTCTCGTTACACATGGGTAATGTTTCTCCGTTCTAAGAGTGACACCCCTGAAGAACTCATCACCTTTGTTCGGAAGATGGAAACTCTGAACAATATGACTGTTCGCTCAATAAGGAGTGATCATGGAACTGAATTCAAAAACAGTTCTCTTGATTCCTTCCTTGAGAGCAAGGGTATTTCTCACAACTTTTCGTCAGTGAGAACACCACAACAAAACGGTGCCGCTGAAAGAAGAAATAGAACAATTATTGAAGCTGCACGTTCAATGCTCAGCGATTCTCACCTGCCTACTCAGTTTTGGGCAGAAGCTGTCAACACGGCTTGTTTTACGCAAAACAGGTCGCTGATAGTCAAAAGATTCAAAAAGACAGCCTATGAACTTTTTCATGGGAGAAAGCCTTCAATCAGCTTTCTTCACATCTTTGGTTGTCAGTGTTTCATACTGAACAACAGAGATGCCCTTGGAAAGTTTGATCCTAAAGCTGATGATGGAATCTTTCTTGGATACTCCTCAGTTTCCAAAGCCTTCAGAGTCTTCAACCGAAGAAGACAAACTGTAGAAGAAACTATTCACGTCACGTTTGACGAATCCCGTTCAGCGAACTCTAAACCGAACGCTGATACAGAAGAACTGAATCAATGGATGTTTTCTCATCTTGGTGATTCAGAAGATGTTCCCACTACTCATGCTCATACAACTGAAAATGATGGTCCTACTATCATTCCCAATATGCAGAATAGTGAAGCTGAAACATCTTGGGTCTCAGCTGTTCCTATAAACACTATACCCGCAGTTGATCCAAATGTCTCAGAAATTCCCTCTATTTCTCAGCAATCAGTGAATGAAGTGACAAATGCAAGCATTCCTCTCTTAGCTGATAATCCAGAAGTAGCTGAAGCCTCATCTTCAGTTTCTCCAGTTCAGACTGAGTCAGCGACGCATGCTCCGGCTCAGCGATGGACTGTAAATCACCCAATCGATCAAATTCTTGGTGATCCCAACGCTGGTATTCAGACTCGTAGAAGTGCAGGTAATATTTGTTTATTTGTTAACTTTATTTCTCTAACTGAACCAAAGAAAATAGATGATGCCCTCAGAGATCCAAACTGGGTCAGCGTTATGCAAGAAGAGCTGACTGAATTCGAAAGAAACAAAGTTTGGAAACTTGTTCGGAGACCAACTGACAAAACAGTGATAGGCACTAAGTGGGTCTATCGAAACAAGTTGGACGAACATGGTACTGTAACTCGCAACAAAGCTCGTCTTGTTGCTCAGGGATACAGACAAGAGGAAGGCATAGATTATGACGAAACCTTTGCTCCAGTAGCAAGACTTGAATCTATTCGTCTTTTCTTAGCATATGCTGTACACAAAAACTTCACTGTACATCAAATGGATGTTAAGTCAGCGTTTCTAAATGGAAAGCTGAATGAAGAAGTTTATGTGGAACAACCTCCAGGATTCTCAGATCCTAAGCGTCCAGGTTATGTTTATAAGTTGGATAAGGCACTTTATGGCTTGAAGCAAGCTCCTCGTGCATGGTATGACACTCTTTCTACTTATCTCCACCTTGAAAATTTTGAGAGAGGTAAGATTGACAAAACTTTGTTTTTTAGAAAAATAAAAGGTCATATCATTTTAGTTCAAATATATGTTGATGACATTATATTTGGTTCTACTAACCCTGAGCTTTGTACTCGTTTCGCTGATAGAATGAAAGATGAGTATAAAATGAGTATGATGGGTGAACTAACATATTTCCTTGGTCTTCAGATTAAGCAAACTGAAAAAGGAACTTTTATAAATCAGGGAAAGTATGTTAAAGATATGCTGAGGAAATTCGACTTAACTGAAAGTTCAGCTATGAAAACCCCTATGGCACCACCGCTGATACTTGATAAGGACACAAAGGGTGTTCCTGTCAATGTCACACTGTACCGTGGGATGATCGGCTCACTACTGTATCTTACAGCTAGCCTACCCGATATTATGTTTGCAACATGTCTGTGCGCACGATATCAAGCTGAACCTAAGATATCCCATATGAAAGCTGTAAAACGAATCTTTCGATATCTTAAGGGTACATCGAATCTAGGTCTTTGGTATCCCAAAGATTCAGGATTCGATCTAACCGCCTATTCAGACAGTGATTTTGCAGGTTGCAAAATGGATAGGAAAAGCACCACAGGAGGATGTCAGCTCCTGGGTGGAAAGCTGGTAAGTTGGACAAGTAAGAAGCAAAACTCAGTGTCCACTTCCACAGCTGAAGCTGAGTATGTAGTCGCTGGAAGATGCTATTCTCAAGTCTTGTGGATGAGAAATCAACTACTAGACTATGATCTTCAGCTCTCCAAAATTCCAATCTATTGCGACAGCACAAGTGCCATCGCTATAGCAAACAATCCAGTGCTACACTCAAAGACAAAACACATAGAAATCAGATATCATTTTATCAGAGATCATGTGATGAATGGTGATATAGAACTTCATTTTATCCCAACTGATTATCAGTTAGCTGATTTGTTTACCAAACCTCTTGATGAGACAATATTCAACTTTCTCATCAGCGAGCTTGGAATGCTGAACTTTGAAGGATAAATCTTCAGCGGTTCACATTTAATCAGCGATACGTTTATACATTCTTGTATAGGCTCTCAGATAAAATAAACTTGTACAATCCATTTCATCATCTTCTCTCTGAATAAATTTGGTTAGACTGATATCAAGGTATGTTTTCTCTCTCTGACAAAACGCATGAAAATGCAAGATTTCAAATTCTTACATCGCTGAATATCTCTTCCTTAACAGCGATATTTTGAAATTTCTTAAAACCCTCACTGATATTTCTATTCAATGCTTCATATTTTCCAAAGAGTCCTTGAGTTTTTCTTTCAAAACCTCAGAGACAACGAAAGAATGTGAAAGGACAGTTGTGACGTCATTGCAACGGATAACACCAGGCACGCTCTTTTTCTGACACACGTTTGCACGTTTCGTTGTCTATCCAATCAAATGCAAACACGTGTCCGTGTCATGATGAAAAACTTTCCCGCTTAAGTTTTTCTCTCTCTACTCTCTTCCTATATAAACACTCTCAAAGTTTATATTTGTCTTTTACGCGAATCAATCTTTCTCCGCAAGAAAAGAACACTGTTGCATTTTGTGCTCTCAATCTTCAAGAACTGTTCATCATCTTCTTCATCAAACTCAAGGTTAATATGTTCTTATCTATTATCAAATGCGAATAACTTGTTTTCGATCTTATCATTGTTTTACACAAGATCAAACAAAAGAACTCAAAAATAAAATCATTTTCATTCATGGTTTTATAAACACAACCATTTCATGGTTGTTCTTCAAGTTTTAAATCTAAAATCTTAAACTTGTTCTTCTTTCGTATCCATTTTTTTAAGAAACTGGAATACAAGGCTTATGGGTGTTATATTCGTTTTTTTTTTCAAAAACAAGAAAAACCCTAATCTTCATTAAGACTTTTTTGTCTGAATGAAATGGACAAAATTCGAAAAATCTTAATGGAAATTTTCTTTCCACATTAAGATAATTCTTATTTGTTAACATCTTTGGTTGAACTGATAATACAGTGAAATGGCAACTTCAAAGCTGAATGTTACCGCTGAGTCCATCTCCGCTGATTCTGAGGAACTGGAAATCACTAAAGCTCCTCAGGTTAAGTTTGAGCTGGATCAACTAGACTGGACAAAGGCAAACAACCTCTCAGCGCTTCTCGAGATTCCTCCTCGGAAGCAGGTATCCCATCTAGACGACGCTGTAAATCTTTTGAAGAATAGCCCCATCTACACAGCACTGACAATCACACCTCCTGCCAGTCAGCGTCTCTTATCCCAATTCTGGTACTCTGCCAGACACACCGACCTACCCTCCGCAAAAGATCCATCTAAAACCATCGACTGCATACTCAGCGATACTGAGTATGGCACCATCAAGATAACCCCCGAAATAATCCGCAAAGCCCTGAAATTCCCCAACGCTACCTCAGAAAATCCTTTCATTCCATTACCTGACCACAAGAAGCACGCTGACAGGGAAGAAATCATTGCTTTCCTTGATGCGATGGGTTACATCTGGGAGACTGGAAGAGACAAGCTACCTGAGAAGAAGCTGACGCTGATAAAGAAATCCAAGATGCCCAGCGAGATGAACTTCATCTTCGCTCACCTGATCAGCTGCATGACAGCGAAATCCGGATCTTCTGATCAAGCCGCTCAACCTCAGCAGGCCATGGGTTACGCACTGCTGAAAGGTCTCAACATTGACTGGGCCTCCATCATCTATGAAGACCTCATTCAACGTGTTGATTCTGCCGCTGACCGACCAGCATGGGTTCCTTATCCACGATTCATCAGCGCCATCTTTCAATATGGCCTGAAGGACAGCTATCCTGAGGGTGATCTGAAACTCTCTCAGATTGGCCCTAAAGTTCTCGACTTTAAGCCTGTCGCCAACGAGGTACGTCTCTCTACCCTTCTCACTCTACTTAATTCTCCGCTTTCTGTGGCTCCTTCAGCGACAATACCCCTTGCTGATTCCCAGGCCACAAAATCCATTCCTTCTAAGAAAAGGAAACAATCTCTTACCCCTCTTGATTCCAAAAGGATCAAGAAAACCAAGGAGCAACCCCAGCAATTCCATGCTGAAGACTCCTCAGCTCATTCTGAAGAGCTGAAGGAAAGTTCCGTGGTACGCTCTGCCCCACACCAATTCAAGCCATCCCTTCTAAACCTACTTCAGCGTCCTTAAACGCTGAGGTTAGAACTTTGGAATCTACCCAACCTTCTTCAGTCTCTCAAAAGACTGATGAAGTACTTCTCAGCGAATCCAACGCTGAACTTGAAACCCAACCCCAATTCTTATCCTTCGATCCTCCCTCTATTTCTTTGGACACTCCTCCAGCTAAAACTGGAGATGCCATCATTCAAGAAGCCGTTGAAGCTTCTCAGCGAATGACGAAGAAAGGACCTGCAGAGATCTCCATCCCTCACGGAACTTTTGAGGGAGATATGGAACACTATGGAGGGACTCGAAACTTTGATGAGTTCGTCAACGCTCCTGCAGGTACAGATCCCACCTTAAACACTGTAACTAAACCTGAAACTTCTGAGCTTTCCTTTGTTCACAAGTACTTATATGTTACAGGTCCTTATTTGGGAGACATCAACCAGTCTCTGAAGTCCATGGAGATGAAACTTACAGATCTCACCACCGGTCTATCAAATAACTCTACAGCTGTAACAAACGCTGGAGAGAATCTGACGAAGCTGACTACTGTGGTGGAAAAGAAGGCCTCCTCTGATGACATCAAAGGCCTTGATAAAACTCTCGCCGACTTTGCCAAAGTGCTCTCCGACATCTACACTGACTACACCAACCTCAAATCGCCAGTTTCCACCGTTTCCAGCGAGGTTACAACGCTGAAGAAATCGGTTGGTACACTCAAAGGTGATATGTCAGTGGTCAAGACCGACTTGGGCTCAGTGAAGACCGACCTTGGTTCTGTCAAGACAATGATCGAGACGCTGGTGAACAAGGCAAACAATCCAGCTCCTGCTCCGGCCCCTGCACCTATTTTGGACTCATTCACCGCAGAGGATCGCCAAGAGCTGAAGAAGATCACGCCTGCTATTTCTGGCCTAGAAGACAGAATAGCTAATCTTGAAGGTTGTGTGAAAATCTCTGGCCCAGAAGACAGAGATAACACCAATGCTGAGTCTACCCATTCCTCCCCCGCCCATCATGAGAAAGAGGGGGAGAAGAGCGCTGAACAAGAGAAGAGCGATGAAGATCAAAATAAGAGTGCCGAAGACCTTTCCCATGATGAATCTATCAGGGGAGAGGGTAATGAAGATCTGGTTACTGGACCTCAGGGAGATGAAAACCCTGAGGGAACCGAGAACCTCGCCTCTGTATCTGAGGGGGAGCAACTCAAAGAAGATGCTAAGGAATCCGAAGCAGAAGAAGACGAATACATCGACATCCCTGAAGCTGAACCATCCTCCTGTCCAAGGAACGATGATGATGATGATGATGAAGATGACGAATTCTTTGTCGTCAAACCTGCTCCTCGAAAAGCTCTTAAAGGGATCGTGATAACCGAATCCACAGGGGAGAAGACAAAAACAAAGACAAAGCACTCAGCCTCTGGCACTGAGAAAAGCAAAGACAAAGGCATCGCTGAAGATGATAATCTGGCGATCTTGCTTGCAAAGCCGATTTGTCAGGTACACTAAACTTATTTTTCCTTCCCTGATCATCTCTGAACAATCAGTTATCCATTCCACAAACACCATACACATCCACATTATTTTTTTTCTATCTTTTCTACCCAAGTTCTTCTACCCAGTTCTTATTTGTAAGATCGCTGCGTTTCAGCTAGTCCTCTCCCCTGTTTGAGGATATCGCTGAAGGCTCTACTATTGCGACTTCACCAATAATTCCAGCTACCGCTGAAGACATAATCCCAGTCTTAGATTTAATCTCTGAGACTGATGAACCAGAAGAACAACCTCTCTCGCACAGAAACAGACCTTCCTCAGTTCCTCAAAGGCTGAGTGAAGAAGATCAAAAGAGGAGAGAAGAAATGATAAAGCGATTCGAGGATCAGCGAATCATTCTAAGGCGCGATCAACTGCCTTCAGTTCCTCCTAAGTTCAGAATTTCAAAAGCTGAATACCAGGAACATCTCAGAGTTGAACGCCTCATCGCTGAAAGGAAGGAAGCTGAAGATAAAGACAGAGAATTCGCCATCAAGCTCACTCAAGAATCTGTCAAAGACCCCAAGCTGAAGCGTATTCCCATTCAAATCCAACGAAAGCTTTGGGAACAAGCCCAGAAGATCGTGGAAAAGAAAGCTGAAGTTTCTCAGACCACCCTGATCTGGTGTAAAGAGAAAATCCACTTCAGATATCGTCCAGCGAAGATCAACAAGGTATTCATCTCTGGAAGAACCTCCATCGGAGTACCTATTGTTGACATCAAACTGTTCAGAGAAGATGGCACATCTGAAACCTTTTGCGCTGACACTGTAAAAAGGTATGGTCTCTCTGAATGGCTGGAGATGAGATTAGCTATCCAACCATCACAATCTAAGTACAAGGATCATTTCGAAAAGCTGATAAACAGACAGATCGATTTGATATCTTCTTGTGTGGATATTCCTCCTGTTCCTGATCTAAAGCCGAAAAGAAAAAGGGGCTCACCAAAGAAGAAACGTCAAGATTCAAACTCAGGTCCTGTCATACGAAATGAAACTGGAATTGGTTTCTCTCGCGCTGAAGTACTTGGTCCTGATCCTGATCTATCTGCCCTTGACATCTCTTTGCCACCATGTGAACTTTTCGTCCCTGGTAAAGTCATCAGTAATCCTTATGGAATATTCTTTCTTGACTACGACGGACGTAAATGCTTTCAACGGATCGCTGAGCTTCCAATCACTCCAATCGAACAGCTCAGAGATCTCATCTACTGGTGCGACTTCAGAAAAGACATTCAGGCACGACACCTAAAACCCTTGATTTTTGAAGCTGCTCTGAAGCTAAAGAATAAAGGAGAAAAGGTTCCTGACTGGATGATTCCAACTGAAAAGACAACCCTTGATGAACTTCTCATTAAGGAAGAACCCTTTGAAGGCTGACAACAATCACCTCATTCTCTATTGTATCAGTCATCCTTCAGTACTTGTAATTTATTTCGCTTGTACTTGTAATCTTTCTTATTCAAATTGTAACCTGATTCAAAGATTTAAAGAAAGATTTCAGCGAATGTACTTTACTCCATCAGTACTGAAAAGATCCCAGAAAACAGTAAAAGGGACAAATATTTTATGAGTTCTTTTTATCCTTATGTTTTCATTAAATAGCAATTTTCTTTGTTGCTACGTCCTAATCAAATAGGGGGAGATTGTTGATCCAAACCCTCAGTGATTTGATAATGACCCTATCTTAAATACTTAGTGAAAATTGTAAGTAAACAATATGTATCAGAGTTTCACTATCGCTGATAAGTACTAAGATCTTACAGTACTGCTGATAGGAACTCTCGCTCTTTTAGATTAAACATTCAGCGAACACTGTTCACCATATCGCTGAGTCTGTTCAGTCCTTATGGTGATCGCTGATAAGTTAGTTGTTTACTTATGATCCCTGAAGACAAGATTCACGTCAACAAAGGTTCTACGCTGAAGTCGAAGATTAAGCTCAAGAACCAGCGACAAGTCTCCTAATGAACTGATGCGGATCAGCGAAGACTCAGATTTGTCCACTCAACGTGAAGTATCAAGTACAAGACTTCAGCTATCGCTAAACTTTATCATTCGCTGAATAGTAAATGATAATCGCTGAATCAACGAAAGCTGATCATGAAGTCCTCCGTACAAAGTACTTTTGTCTTAACCTCCCTTGCACGCCACCGTACGAAATGTCAGAAAAGAACCTCCGAAAATCTGAAATCGTACAACCACTCTGATACTACACTGTTCATTCATGCGACTACTAAGGTTGTCAACAAAGGTCAATGACATGCAACCAATCCGTTGATGACACGTGTAAAGTGTATACTGAATTGCATTAAATGCATGCAGTATATAAAAAGATGAACTCACTTCATTTGAAGTAACTTGCTAACTCTGGACAAGTTCAAATCTCTCTTAAGATAGGATTTTATTAGTAATCTCCTTATCTTTCTTAGTGCAAGAAACCTTAGTGTTCCAACTTGTTTAGATTTAGGTTTATCCTTAATCTTGTTTCCGCAACAAGCTGTAAATTGTTAATGATTTATCAATAAACAATTTAGAAAAGTAAAATAGTGTGTTTGTATTCAACCCCCCCTTCTACAAACTTGTATAGGCCTTTCGGGACCAACAACATGATTGGGTCTCTTTTATACTTAACTGCAAGTAGACCTGATATAATGTATGCCACATGACTCTGTGCATGATATCAAGCTAACCCAAAGGAATCCCACCATCTTGCTGTAAAGAGGATCTTCAGATACCTAAAGGGAACCAGAAATCTTGGCCACTGGTATCCGAAGAACTCTGGTTTTGATCTTATGGCCTACACAGATTCAGATTATGGAGGATGCAAACTTGACCGAAAAAGCACCTCCGAGAGTTGTCAATTCCTAGGTGGTAAACTTGTCAACTAGGATTCAAAGAAGCAGAATCATGTGTCGACATCTACAGCAGAAGCTGAATATGTTGCTGTTGCTAGCTGTTGCTCCCAAGTTCTGTGGATGCGCACTCAACTAAAGGACTACGGTCACAACATATACAAGATACCCATCCTCTAGGATTCAAAAAGCGCCATTGCAATCTCTGCCAATCCTGTACAGCACTCCAAAACAAAGCATATCGATATCCATTACCACTTTCTGAAGCATCATGTTGAACAAGGCACAATCGAGATGTACTTTGTGTCTACTGAATACCATCTTGCAGACTTATTCACCAAGGCACTAGATGAGAAAAGATTCCTTTTCTTGGTGGGTAAACTAGGTATGCTAAACATTAGTTTAGACCTCTGTAAGTAAGACTTGATCCTCTTGTATAAATGTACATATTTAAACTCTTTTGTATGTAAATTCCTTCACCAAAAGTTCTGTACCCAACAGAGCTTCTGTGGGATTGCTTAGAGCCTCTGACGATCTCCACAGAACCTCTAGTGAGTTTGACCTATGTTCTATGCATTACTTATCTGATTTGATCCAAGCATAGGTCAAGGGGGAGCAGAAGGAGGCCTTGAATTAATATACAGAAGTGGCTAATTCAAGGGGGAGCCAAAGAGAAGTTGTGGTCAGCCAAAGCCACATAAGTAAGGTAGTTTGCCGAGCAAAGGAGAATCAAAGGAAGTATGTCTCGCACAAAACTTTTTACAAAACAGTTTTCTGGGACACCAATTTTCAAATATGTCCTAAAAACAGTGTTTAAAACAATGAAAACTTTGGATGATCAAAAAGTTTTATGAATTTTTAGTTATTAGAAATTTCCACTCATAGAGCCTCTGATGGCTTCAACAGAGCCTCAAAGCCTCTGTGAATGCAAATTTTGTACTAAAGGTCTATCGATCATATCCAATTAATTCTCAAATGTTTTTGGTAAAGGTGCAAGCTCAGAGGAGATGAAAAGTAAGTTTCAGATCACAGAGCTCATTCCACCACAGAGCTTCTATCGATTCTGACACTTGGCTTTTTATGGAAATTCTGTAACATGCGGGTTATTTCTGAAGGTGACAGTCATCTGGAAGTAGAAACGCCCATGCGCCAGGCATTAATGGGCCGCGCACGACGTCTTATTGTGTTCTGACACCTCTGACGTGGCAAGTTTTCACTGGACATGCATGCCACACATTCCTCTGAAACGTGAGCCAAGATGTAATACTCGAGTGCGGACCCCAAACCTTCATTGAATTCACTTTTTAACCATCGAATTCTATCCGTTTCTACCCCACTATATAACCCCGTTTACCCCTTTCCTCTTCATTTTACGAATTTACTCCTCTCTTCATCTCCGGCGAAACTTGCAAAACCTGCAACTTCACCATATTCTACTCCATTCTTCAAAGAAATCATCAATGGCTTCCACCTCCAAATATCCGGCGAACTCTCCAGCTCAATCTGAGCACTCAAAAAACCTGTCAATGGCCAGAAACCAAGAACAAGATAACTCAGGAGAATCAATGGCCTTTACTCCGACAACCCACCTGCAAAACTTTCTTGAACATGAACACTTTGAAGTTGTTCTTCCCTTAAAACCCAACAACCATTTCCTTGTTCCCTCAAGAACAGCATTTGGGGAGGAACATGCCATTTTATTAAATATTTTGGAAAACCAGTACTTGTTACCTCTGCTAACCAAAAATGTTAAAGTAATCCCTGCCAGATACCTCAATCAATTCTGGCAGAGCTGCTTTTATGATCAAGACAATAGGAAAATCAAGGGATACATATCCAAACATGGCCAAACAGAATACCTTGAACTCAAGTTCAACAGAACTATGTTCTCCCTTGAGTATGACCTACCAACAAGAGGACTTCTAGGAATCAACAAATACACAGAGGAACCTTCGGATCAAGAACTCTGTGACTTTGCAGAGATGTTGGGCTACAACACCAAATTAAAGAATAGGAATGACTTTAGAAGGAATAGGTTCCCCCCTCTGTGGAATACTCTCTTCTCCATCCTGAACAGGTGCCTGACCGGGAAATGGGTAGTCCAGATCAAACTTCCCATTAAATCATGGCAATCATGTACGGGGTGTACTATGACTTGCCTCTGGACTACGCCACTTTTATGATGCAGAAGATAGTCAACATCATCGATCACAGAATATCAACACAGAGGGCAAAGGGACCCAAGACCAAAGATCTTCCAGTGCTACAATTTCAGAGGATTCTAGGTTTTCTTCTAGAACCTCTGCTACGCATAGAGAAATGGCCAATGGAGGGACCAGTTGTGAAAACCTACCCTATGGCCAAGAACACCCCCAACAGAGCAATTGGAAGGATATAACTTCTGCAGACCTCTGCTAACCGCCCTTCTAGGATATGCAAGTGATGAGGACCTTAAGTTAGCATATATACGCTATCACATGACTCCTGAACCGAGTCCAGTGACACCCCCGCGTTTAGGAGCCCCTTTAGGAACACAAGTAGTGGAGAGGATGAGCGATGAGGAGTGGGCAGCGGCCTTAGCAAAACACCAACAAGTATAGGAACGATTTCATCTACAGAGAAGGCAATTAGACACATCTGCTTCTAAGAGAAAAACCTCTGCCACACCCCCCAAAAAGAAGAAGGTACATAAATCAAAGAAAACCACAGAGGGTGCTTCTACAAGTGTCGCCCCTCATCAACAATCCCAATGATCACCTCAAGCAGAAACCGTGGTTGGATCTTCTTCACCTCCCCCTCCTCCTAAAGAAAAGAAGAAGAAGACAAAACACAAATCGTTTTAGGAGGGTGCCCCCAAACCAAAACGTAAGAAGCGCAAGAAGAAATCCAAGAAGCCTCACACACCTCTGCAAACTATCGCAGAGGAAACCGAAATGGTAGAAGAAATTTGTGAACAACCTCTGCAATCCCCAACTCCTATCAACTATGCAGATCAGGGTGACTTCTCTGCCTTTCTCCAACGCCCTTACATTGCTGACTCTTTAGATACTTCTGGGTGGAACGCAAAAGCCCTTTCCAATTGGTCAGCGGAAAACCCAACTGTCAGAGTCTCAGAAGTTGATTCTGATTTAGAGGATGACAACAGAACCCCCGAGGGCATTCAGGGAAACACTCCAGAAGGTCTTCTGCACCCATACATCCATTCTTTACTTGGCACTCACCCCTGCTATGATGTACTACGGAAAAGCCCAGAGAATATGGTCGGCTTCGCAGAGATAGAGGCTAGCAGAGAGACCCTTAAGTTAGGGTGTATGACAGAGGCTGAAGCCTCAAAAGATGCCGAAGATAGTAGAGGCACACAACCCCAAAAACCTCCTAGTGCAACCCTTATTTCTGACACCGCCAGTCTAGTGGCAGAAGGTGTCATTGAAACAGAGTAGCACAGCTCGAGCCCAACCCAAGTAAACCGGACAGAAGAAACTCATTCCACCTATGTGCCATTAGAATCTGGGGAAACCATTCCAAGGGAGTCCTCTCCAAAGGACTTACCTTTAGTTCGTGATCAATCGCCCCAGATCACAACAGAAATCCCCGCAGAGGAATTTGTTTCCTCTCCTACATGCACACACTCAGGACCGATCGGCTCTTCAGGGGAGCCTAGAGTGCACACAAACGAAGGGACTCTAGACAAGTCCCCAAGTTAACTTAAGGATACTCTTGTACCCACCTCTGAAGTAGAGTCTGAGGCTCAAAAAGCCTCTGCTCGAGGATTAGAGGGAAATCCTTCCACCCTCACCAACAATACAGGGGTGAAAGAAGGTGTCCTAGGAACAGGGACAAAATCTGGCGAAGAATGTGTTCCCCCAGAGGTTACAGCTAGTCCACATGTCTCAAGGGATGAGTTCCAAACCCTTGTCACCTCTGTGGACAACACGTTGAAAGAGTTGAAAAGCTCTTTTGACTCTTTTGCAAATACAACTTCAAGGGCCATAACTGAAGACCTAAAGAAGGCCCTAGAGCATGTCCAGGAACACACTACCAAAGAAACTCAGGCCATGAAGCCCTCCGACTACCTGGCCAGAGCACAACTCACAGAGCTTGGACAAGGGATTCTCGATCAGATGACAGAATTTATCAGAGCCTTCACCACAGCCAATGCGAACTACGTCAAAGAATTTCAGGCAAGTGTGGGCAGACTCGGATTCAACTCAGAGGCAGAAGTCCAATACCTTCTAGGCATCTATGATGGTTTATGTGCTAAGATGATAGCCGCGGGTGCCTCATACCCTAAAAAGCCAGACACTACATGCCGCACAGAGGGTACAAAGGAAAAGGGTCAGGATGACTCTAATGATGATTCTGATGGATCATCAGGTCATCCTAAGGGGGAGAAAAGAATAGAAAGAGCTGCGAACAGAGGATTACCAGCTTCGCCACCACTCAAAGCAGAACCACTAAACAAAGTACCCTCATCTGAAACCCAACAGAAGACAACAGAGGAAACACTTATAACTAAAGACATCCAAACCCAAGTACCTTCAACCACCCAAGCTCAACAGACGAAAACCACAGAGGACATACCCACCCTTATGGAAACAACTCATATAACCATAGAAGACTTACCATCTCCAACCCACAAACCAACGGAACAATTCCAAATACTCACCTCATCTGAAGAAGATCAACAATCCCAATCACCAAAACCAACAGAAGACAAACTCCCTTCACCAACACCAAAAACACCAGAAGAACCCAAGTTACCATCCCCTACACCAGAAGCTGCAACGATAAAACCTCCATCTCCCCACCCAAAACAACAGAAGAACCCAAAACCCAACTCATAACCAAAACATTAGCTCAAAAACCAAGGAAATATCTGAGCAAAACCCCAACCAAACCCACCTCACCAACCAAGCCCTCTGTCAAACCAACAGAGGCAACCCTACCAAAAATAACATCAGAAAAGACCTCAAAGGCTCAACCGCTGAAACAAACAGAGGCAACCCAAACCCAAAAGACAGAAGCACAAAAACCTAAGGCCAAAGACAAGGGAAAGGGAATAGTGATAGAGGAACCAAAGAAGAAAAAGCAGAGGCATCAACCCACAGAGAAACTGATGAAGAGTGCTTTCGACGCACTTGTCACCCTAAGCCAGAAGAAGAAGACTGGGCTTACGGACTCACTCCTCTGTCAACCAATCTATCAATAAATCCCAAGGCAAAACCTACAGAAGACTGGGTGGCCTAAATAAAAATAAAAATGGATGCTCTATGCAGGCCATGCCTCCACCCGTTGCACCTCTACGACAAATGGAAGAGGTGGTGTACAAGTACTTGTACAACAGAGCTATCAACGATCCTCTGCCACCATCCATTCTGAACACTGAATTACTTAAGGAGCTCAAAGATGTCTTCAACAGAACATCAGCCAAACCTGTCAAACAAGTCTACTCAAGCTCTAAAATTGACAAAGTCATATACTGCAAGCTTTCTAGCACAAAAGGCACTCATATCCACTACAACATCTACAAAGTCAAAAGTATGGACAGAACCGAGAACCAATTCTCAGATGTTGATCTGAGGAACCTAAACCCCTATGACTTGCCTGATCTTCTGAGCTGGGCAAGAGAGAACTAAAACACCAGACTTGAAGTTCAAAGGGCATATAGGGTGATCAAGAAAGTTATGCGCGAAAGGCTTCTGATGTATAGCATGACTGACTTCCAAGTAGGACTCGACCTTGGAGTAAAACAAATAAGACTCCCACCACCAGAAGACGACTGTCCCTCATCTGCCAGACCAAACTCTATCATCACATTCCCAAGGATTGGGTATGTCTATCAAGATCCTGCTAGAAAGTCAAGGTTATTCCTAGAGATTGATTGCCAGAAATATGCAACAAGCTCTCTGATAGAGTTCAGAGCCAATCTCATGGAGCACAGAGGTACAGAGTTCATGGACCAAGCACTCGCAGACAAATTAATAGAGGTCATCAACTTCGTCATCAACTTCAGAAACCTCTGCATCAAACTCTATCATGAGCTTAAAAGTGGAGGAATCGACAACTGGAAATTCAATGATTTCCCAAATGCCAGAGTCTGACTTCCTCAACCTTCCTCTGCAATTTTTCTTTCATTATGTAATCAAGTGTAAGTTCCTCTGGCATAACCTTGTATGAAAAGAAAACATTCAACAGAGGTCAAATACCTCTTGTCGTGTTCTTAGCTTAGAAAACCATGCATTTTCCAATTTTTTATTTTTCAATACTCAGAGGGAGATTGTTAGCTCCAACTTCTATGTAAATAAGTATTGAAAAATAGGATAACTGTAAAGACATTGACAGAGCCTCTGCCAAGACACCGATAGAAAATCCAAGTGAAGACTCTTCAGAAGACATTCACAGAAGACAAGGCCACAGAGCCTCTGTCATACTTGATAGAGCCTCTGTGGTATAAAGACTAAAGACTTAGAAGATTATTTGAAGATCAAAACAAAGACGATTGTGCCTCTCACGTTTTCTGCTGTACGAAGATCCTGAAGATCATTCGTACAAGGCGTGCCCTGCACATTCCACGTGTCAACCTCTGATGGGTTTCAGCCTTTGCAGAAAACGGCGCACTACATTCACGTTGTACCTGTAGAAGTCCCACGATCCTGTTTTTGTACCCTTAGTCCTTATTATCTAAAGCTTGTCCACTGATGAATAGTATAAATAGAAGGCTCATGTTGAGCTCTAAAACAATCTTTGCACGACACACACACCTTTAGAGCATAATTCATATTATATCTTCGGTATTCTTGGTGTTCTTGGTTAATCAATATACAGTGAATTATTGAGTTAATATTTTGTGTTATTATTATATCACGTATTCAATTGTGTGTTATTTCTACCAAGTAATCTTCTCTTTTTCTGTCAAAAACGCTTCCGCATATTTAAATCTGTTTAGAACTTGAGAGATTAATATCATTGTTGAGTTAAATTGGGATCAACAATAACTCTTTCGACCACTAGACTGGCAGAGTTAGAAATGTGGGTTGCACTGGGAGGGGTGATGGATGTGTGTCTCTACTCTCTTCGGTATCTTTTTGGCTTTGTTCTTCTGTCATGCACCCTAAGACTAGAGGGGTTTCTATCTTTGATTCGATCTCTACCCATGTGTCTTCTACTTCCATCATCTCCTTTGTGTGTTCTAACTCAAGGTCATAGCTCGGAGGAGAGGCAAAGAGGTCTGAGTTCATTGGACCCTATGGGGTGTCTGTCTGGTTTCCAGTAGGGGTTCTGTCATTTGCCTCTAGGTCAGAGTCAAGACTAGCTACCGTAAAATCTGGGGTTGTGGTAGTGTTGAACTTAGGGATGGCTTCTGCTACCCATCCAGAGGTGACCAAGGTATTAACTATGTCTTCGCGCTCTAGGAAAGAGGCAAAATCGTTAGGTTCTTCTGTGATTTCCATGTTGGTTTCTGCGAAGCGTAAGGGGGTAGAGAATTGCAGAGGTGGTTCAGTGATTGCTTATGATGCTTCTACTTCATCTGCGATGTTTTGCAGAGGGGATTTAGGCTTCTTTGTTTTCATATGTTTCTTTGGTTTTGGGGCCCCTTCCTCAGAGGTTCTGGACTTCCTCTTTTCTTTTTCTCCGTCTGAGGAGAGGGGGCAGAAGATTGTACCACAGTATGTTCGAGGGGTGGTTGTTGGGTTTGTTCTGCGCTGGCAGAGGTACCTTCTTTTGCTGCCTTGGCTTTGGAAGCCTTCTTTGGTTTTGGGGTTTGCTCTGTGGTTCTCGGTGGGCGGTAGATGTCTCTGCGTCGGACCTAGCTCTAGTAAGCCTTACCCTCTCCATCTTTTGTCTGTGCTTCTCTAGAGCCATAGCCCAATCATCCTCACTTAATCTCTCCACTACCTCTGATCCTATGGGGGCTCCTAGACGTGGGGGGTCATAGGTCTCGGTTGAGGAGTCCTGTGTTCACGTATGTACGCTCGCTTAAGTTCCATATCTGTAGCATATGTGAGCATCTTCTTTGACAGAGGTCGGCAGAATTTGTAGCCATCAACATGTTTGGTTGGGACATTCTTTACCATTGGGTAGGTCTTCACTACGTCTCCTTCCATTGGCCATTGTTCGGCTATCAGTAGAGGTTCTAGCAGAACTCCGATTGTACGTTGAAATTGCAAAGATGGAAGTTGACCCTTGTTGCCCTTCGCCCTCTGTGTGGATTGTCTATGTTCGATGGTTGCGACCAGTTCCTGCATCATCAGAGCGGCATAGGCTAGGGGTAAATCATAGTATATCCCATACATGATCGAGAGGATTTGATGGGAGCTCTGGTCTAGGCTGCCCACTTTGCCAGTGAGGCATCTGTTAAGAATAGAGAAGAGGGTGTTCCACAGAGGAGGGAACCTATTCCTTATGAAGACGTTTCGTTTGGCTAAGGGGGTCTTATAACCCAACATCTCGACAAATGCACAGAGCTCGGTGTCAGAGGGTTCTTCAACATAACTTTTTATTCCTAGCAGGCCTCTGGTGGGGAGATCAAAAGCGATGGAGAGCATGGTTCTGTTGAAGCCTATGTTTATATTTTATGAGTTATCAGGCTTAGATACATACCCATTTATGGTGTTGGTTTCAGAGTTGAAATAACAGCTCTGCCAGAACTGGTTCAGGTACCTGGAAGGAATCCTTGTAACGTTCTTGGTCAACAATGTTCTTAGTGGGTGGTTTTCCAGGATATTCATTGGAACAACTTGTTCTTCCCCAAAAGCAGATCTAGAAATCACTAGGTAGTGGTTATTTGGCTTGAGGGGCAGTGATTTCTCAAACATGTTGTTTTCCAGGAAGTTTTGCAGGTGTGAGTGTTGGTTCCCGTATTTGATTAACAAAGATTATCTAATCTATTAGTTCAAATAAGATGTGTTGCGGAAGCGTATTTGAAGAACTAACAGATATGTTTATATAGAAACAACACAAAATACCAAATAAACAGTATATGGAGAACAGATGAATATCTTAAAGATTACTGTATTTGATAAAGAACACTAAGAACCGATTGGACGTTAATTGTGTGCAAGTGTTTTTGCGTAAAAGATTATGCGTGTAAAAGTGGGTGTTGTTCTTATGTCTTGTTGTTGTCTGTTAGGAAGAACTCAACACGAGTCTTCCTTTTATACTACTACAAAAGATCCATTCTAGACAAAAGGACTATTGCTACAGGAAAGAAGGGATGGTATGAACAGTTGGAAAACTGCATGCATTAAATGCGCTAATATCAACTTGGAAGGTGGTCCTATCGGAGTATGACACGTGTAGGAGTCAGACCATGCCTTGTACAAGTTGACGAACGGACCCTGGAACAGTAGCAAGATATTCCTGTAACAGTGGTAAGATATTCCTGTAACAGTGGTAAGATATTATAAATACCTTCCATGTCTTCAGTCTTTTCCGCAGAGCTTCTGTCAAGGGTGGCAGAGGTTCTATGACTTGATTCTTCTGATAGCAGTCTTCTTTAGATTTGTCTGGTCTTGGTGTTTCTTGAATGATCTTCTTGATTACTTCGGCAGAGCTTCTGTGGCACTCCGCAGAGCTTCTGTGGAAGTCTTTTTTACTTGGCCTATTTTTCAATACTTCTAATATTATGAATATTTGGAGCTAACAATCTCCCCCTAAGTATTGAAAACTGAAAATTTGACTTTATGCATAATTAGGCTAAGTGAAATAGACAGAGGTTAAACAATACCTCAAAGATTCAATTCATTTCTTTTTAAAGTTTACAGAGATATGTAAATGAGACTCAGACATTTGCATCTTTGAAGTCGTTGAAACTTATGTTGTCGAATCCCACTTCTCTGAGCTCGTGATAGAACTTGATGCAGAGTTCTCTTAAGCCAATTGTAGCATCTATTTCTCTGATCATTCTTTCTGCTGATTCTTGATCCATAAGCTCAGTACCTCTGTTCTCTTCTAGGATTGATCTGAATTTGTTCAGAGTACTGGTTTCATACTTCTGACAGTCCATTTCCACAAAGAGTCTTACTTGACCAGCAGGATCCTTATATACTAACCCATACCTTGGTGTTGTTATGATTGAGTTGGGTACGACAGAAGGTGGGCAGTGATCTTCTGGTGGTCTCAGACTTAGGTTTCTGACTACAAGATCTCTTCCCAGTTGAAAGTCTATCATGCTATATAGCAGAAGCTTTTCCCCCATCGCTTTCCTGAATACTTGATAGGCCCTTCTGTTAGCATCGTTGTCGAAGTTTTCTTTCGTCCAAAGTAGAAGATCTGGCAGATCGTAGGGGTTCAGGTTCCTTATATCGGCATCTGAAAATTAATTTTCGAACTTGTTCTCCCTTTTGACTTTGTAGATGTTGTACCTGATCTTTGGAAAGGTTCTTGTTTGAGAGAATTTGCAGTAAATTACCTTTTCAATTTTTGACACTGAGAAGACTTCTGCCTTTGCTTTTGGCTTTGTTCTGGTGAAGGTGTTGTCAAGGTCAGCTCTGAGTTGAGGATCTTGGATGTGTGGCAGAGGATTGTTCTGATATTGTTGTCTGTAAAGATACCTATACACCACCTCTTCCATTTCTGTATGTCATGTAGTCGGTGGTGGTATTGGTCTTCGCAGAGCATCCATTTCTTGTATTATCTCTGCAACCCGACCCTTTGTTACCTTTGCTTTTGGATCAAGGATCGGAATTTCTGACAGAGGATCTAAATTGAATGCCCAGTCTTCTTCAGGTTTAGGAGTGACAAAGGCATCAAATGAGCTCTTCATCAACTTCTCTGTCGTCTGTGGCATTGGCTTTTTCTTCTTTGGTTCTTCTGTCATGATACCCTTTCCTTTACCTTTGGATTGAGGCTCAGAACCTGTTGCCTGTTTTGGACTTTCTGGGATTGCTTCTATTGGTTTGGGTGTAGAGGTTTCTTTGGGTATGATGGGGATTGCCTCTGTAGTTTTTGAATTTTCAGTTTCTGAGGACTTTGGTGGGGATGGTTCTGTGGATTTTTCTTCTGTAAGCTTGGTTGTGGTTTGTGGAGGGATATCAAAACGTCTTGCAGCTCTGAAAGCAGATACTAACTTCATTTTCTTTAGGACATAAGTAGCAGAACGTTTTGATCTGTTAGGTTTGTGGGCGATTGATTTTCTTCTGGGGTTGGTTTTGAGTTAGGTTGTTGGGTTTGGTGTAGTAGTGGGAAGTTCTTCTGAGGATGAAGATGTCAGGATTTGAACTTGAGGGACATCTTTTTCAAAGACAGAGGTGGTTTCCTGTAACAACCCACAATCCAAATGTACATATAACATATATTTCATAACATGTTTTCAACAAAAGTACTTCACATTTCACATTTGGTCCAAAAAACTGACTAGACATAGTAAGAAATTCAGTACAAACTTTTTCATTTTTAAGTTACATGCTAACTAATCACTAAGTCTTAAGATCAAAATACATCCATAACTTCATAACCGATGTCTCCATAAAAGCTATTCGTCAAAAGTTCTATTTACTGCTCTTTCCCGATCCATCACCTGGAATACAAAAAATTTTAAAACAGAAAATGAGGGTTAGACCTAATGATCTAGTGAGGAAATCCCTGTCATTTTAATAAACCTTTATTTCGAAGTTAATTATATAAAGCTTTTCATATACATTCATATAATACACGTATATCAATACCATACAAAACTCGTGCATCTCATTCCACCTTATTCCTCCACATCTGGCCGTATTAATTAGTAGCAAGCCAACTAATAAATAAACAATACCGGTCCGCACACCGGAACCCGGCTACTCATCAGTCCGCACACCGGAACCCGACTACCCATCGGTCCGCACACCGGAACCCGATTAATGTGCACTTGTGTAAAATATCACACAGATAATATCTCATTATATTATTAACACGGAATATCCACATATACATTCCACATACATATATGTATTCCTGTAAAAATAATTTTAAGTAAAACTCACCTGTTTTGCTTTTCACCAAAAGTCTTTCCAAGTTAATTATCACGTACGTCAATTCTTCACAGAATCTGAAATCATGTAAAATACCAAATATCTCTTTTTAAAACTAAACTTATAAAATCCTCGACTCAAGTCACAACCTACTAAAATAAATTAGAATCGCAATGCATAGTGCTAAGTCGCAATCAACTACTGCGACTTCACCCCCAAATCGCAACCCACTATTGCGATTCCAACCCCAAGTCACAATCAACTACTGCGATTCCAAATCCAAGTCGAAACCCACTGTTGCGATCCCAAACCATGTCGCAATCGACCATTCCGACTTCAAAGCCAAATCGCAATCAACCATTGCGACTTCAATGAGCAAGTCGCAACACAAGGCTGCGACACTCATGAATGTTGCAGCCTTCAACCATGTCGCAACCCACTATTGCGACATGTTTGAATGTCTCAGTCCACAGTGTTCATCCTAAAACCCAGAAATCGTATTTTAAGCTATGGATGATGCTGTAAAGGTGCAGATATGTTTAAGACTATTAACATAACCTAACCTTATGCTCAGATTTCCCAAAACATCCAAAAATTAACAAAACCCACCTATAAACCTAACTAGCAACCTCAAGAACACTTTAAGAAATTAATACACATAAAAGATGGATTTGTTACCTTGTTTTCTTCAGTTTGATCCTAAAATCACAGCTGCAAAAACCCTTGAATTTTTCCTTCTTCTTCCCTTAAATCTCACGGTTCTCTCTCTCTTTTCTTTCTTTACGAAACCCACACACACACTAGCTTTAAGATATTTTTTTGCTAACAAAAAGGACACCTCATCTAAGTGAAATAGGAAAGGGTCGGTTTAGGTGGTAGGTTTGGCCCAAGTGACCACACAAACCCTAAGCTTTATCCCAATTGGCATAAAATACCCCTAAACTTCTATAATAAAATTAAAACTTACCCCTTAACTTCTAACTTCATAAAACACTTAATTTTAAATAAACCCAAAATAAAATAAATAGGTTAATAATATACCTGGTTATTACAATATCTCCCCCTTAAAAGAATTCCGTCCCGGAATTCGATTAAGCGAACAGATGAGGGTATTTGGCTCTCATTTCCGACTCTGATTCCCACGTAGCATCCTGACCCCTATGATGTCGCCACTGAACTTTTACTTGTTTGATCGTCTTATTCCGCAACACTTTAGTCTTATAATCCAAAATGGCTTCAGGTTCTTCCACGTAACTTAGCTTTTCATCAACTTGAATTTCTGGAAGGGAAACAGCCTGATCTGAGGTAACCAAACACTTTCGAAGATTCGATACATGAAACGCATTATGGATACGGCTTAACTCTGTCGGTAGATCCAATCTGTAAGCTACTTCACCAATCCTTTCTGTGATTGCGAACGGCCCAATATACCTCGGGCCAAGTTTACCTTGCTTCCCAAATCGGATGACTCCTTTCCAAGGTGAGACTTTCAACATTACAAAATCTCCGATTTGGAACTCTAACGGTTTCCAACGTCGGTCGGCATAGCTTTTCTGTCTGTCTTGTGCTACTTTCAATCTGTCCCGAATCTGAGTAATCTTATCCGCTGTTAACTGTACTATTTCTGGCCCCGCTAATTGTTTCTCCCCCACTTCATTCCAACACAGAGGCGTTCGGCATTTTCTACCATACAGTACTTCAAACGGTGCCGCTTGAATGCTGGAATGATAACTGTTGTTGTAGGCAAATTCTATCAAAGGCAGATGTTTATCCCACGATCCTCCAAAATCAACTATACAAGCCCGAAGCATATCTTCTAAAGTCTGGATTGTTCTTTCACTCTGACCGTCAGTTTGAGGATGATACGCTGTACTTAGCTTTAACTGTGTTCCCATTTCTTTTTGAAAGCTTCTCCAAAATCTGGAAGTAAAACGACTATCTCGATCAGAAATAATCGAGATTGGTACTCCGTGTCGAGTCACTATTTCATCTATGTACAACTTGACTAAACGTTCCATCGAATCAGTTTCCTTTATCGGTAAGAAATTAGCAGACTTCGTCAATCTATCAACAATCACCCAAATAGAATCGAATCCCTTTGAAGTTCTAGGTAGCTTGGTAATGAAATCAGTAGTAATCTGATCTCATTTCCACATCGGTATTTCCAATCGTTGTAACTGACCAAACGGCTTCTGATGTTCAATCTTTACTTTCTTGCAAGTAGTACAATTTTCCAAATACTTAGCAATACTTCTTTTCATTCCCGGCCACCAATAGAATTGTTTCAAATTTCTATACATCTTATTTGTACCTGGATGAATAGAAAATCGAGATTGATGAGCTTCTTGTAGTACACGATCACGTAATCCACCCAAACGAGACACCCAAATTCTGTTTCCCATACACAATAACCCACGGTCATCTTTCCCAAGCAATGCTGTTATTCCTACTAACCGTTCTGATTTCAAACTTTATTCCTGATAAGCATCTATTTGGTACTTCAATAATTCGTCAAAGATAATAGGAAGGAGTTCAGCTCGTAGCGATATTGCTTTTATTGTTCCGCTTCTTTCTTGACGACTTAGTGCATCTGCTACCACGTTCGCCTTCCCAGGGTGATAAAGGATTTCACAATCATAATCATTTACCAGATCCAACCATCTTCTTTGCCTCATATTCAGTTCCTTCTGATCGAAAAGATGTTGGAGACTCTTATGGTCAGTGAAAATTTGGCATTTAGAACCATAAAGATAATGTCTCCAAATTTTCAATGCGAAGACAACTGCTGCAAGCTCCATATCATGAGTAGGATATTGTCTTTCATGGTCCTTTAATTGACGAGAAGCATAGGCAATTACCTTTCCACGTTGCATAAGTACACATCCCAATCCCAGTTTAGAAGCATCGCGGTAGACCACAAAATCATCGGAAGCTTCTGGCAATACTAATATCGGCGCGCTGCAGAGTTTCTCCTTTAATATTCTGAATGCCTCATCCTGTTCTGCTTTCCATTAAAACTTTAGATTCTTCCGAGTCAGCTTAGTCAATGGCGTCGCGATTCGAGAAAAGTCTTTTATAAATTTCCGATAGTATCCAGCTAGTCCCAGAAAACTACGTACTTCGGTTGCCGTCTTCGGCGGTTCCCATCTTTCAATTGCTTCCACTTTCGCTGGATCAACTTGTATACCCTTCTCTGAAACTATGTGGCCCAAAAAGTGAACTTCTCGTAGCCAGAATTCACACTTCGGAAATTTAGCATATAACTTCTCTTTCTTTAACAACTCTAGAATCAAACGAAGGTGTTGTGCGTGATCCTCTTTGGATTGGGAATAAATAAGTATATCATCGATAAATACAATGACAAATTTATCGAGATAAGGCTTACATACCCGATTCATTATATCCATAAAAGCGGCTGGAGCGTTCGTCAGCCCAAATGGGATCACCAAGAATTCGTAATGACCGTACCTTGTACGAAAAGCAGTCTTTAGAACGTCTTGGAAGGGGATACTTGTTCTTGATCGTGCGCTTATTCAGCTCCCGGTAGTCTATACACATTCTCATTGAACCGTCTTTCTTCTTAACAAATAGGACTGATGCACCCCACGGCGAAGTGCTGGGTCTGATGAAGCCCTTATCAGATAAGTCTTGAAGCTGTGCCATCATCTCTTTCATCTCTGGAGGTGCTAGTCGGTATGGCGCACGAGCGATAGGAGCGGCTCCAGGGATTAAGTCAATACCAAATTCTACTTGTCTAACAGGAGGAAGACTATTCAAGTCTTCAGGAAAAACCTCAGGATATTCACTAACGATGGAAATATCTTCCAGCTTAATCTTTTCAGGCCTACTATCTATCACATAGGCTAAATAACTCGAGCAACCCTTGCTAACACATTTACGGGCTTTTATCATAGATATAAGGCTGGATTGATGATTCTTACGATCGCCATAAATCACTACTGATTTCTTATCAGGTAAAACGAAATTGAATATTTTCTTATCACAAACTATGTTAGCCCGATTCTCAGATAACCAATCCATTCCTACTACCACATCAAATTCGATCAAAGCTATTGGAAATAGTTGTATCGGTACTCCACATCCCTCTATATTTATCATGCAACAATCAAAAACTTCTTTAACTGCCATTTGGTTATCATTTGCAGTATCTACCAGTAAGGCATGTTCTAACATTTTAGGCTCTAAATACATGTGAGCAGCAAACGAGGGAGATACAAAAGATCGGTTGGCACCGGAGTCAAACAACACTTTAGCACGTGTAGAGTTTATGAGAAATGTACCTGTAACAACATCCGGAGTTTCCTCCGCCTCTTTAGCTGTAATTTGAAATGCACGACCCCTGGTTCTCGGCGATTCTATTCTTGGAACTACTGGTCTGACAATGGCTGGTTTCCCTGATGTTCCCCCTTGTTGTATTCTACCTCGCGGACAATCTGATTGGAGGTGATCCGGAGAATTGCACAAAAAGCAAAACCGTGCTAATCGGCAATCTTTGATGACGTGCCCTGTCTTCCCACATCTATAACAAACCCGTGGTTCCAACTGACAGTTCCCTTGATGAATACGGTGACACTTCGGATAAGGTCTTTCCATTGGTCGGAAAGATGGACGATTATCAAATCTCTGAAATTTAGACTTCTTTGGATCATGTAGTGGTCCTTCCCATTTTCTTTTCCCCAAACTCTTATCACCGGCATCCCTTTTGTTATCTCGTTCTACATTTTCTGCAGCATCCACTGCAGCTGTAAAAGTATCTGGCCCTGTTGCAGTCACTAGTATTCGGACTTCTGAATTTAACCCATAGATAAATCTCTCCATTTTCATCTTCTCTGTAGCAACATAATATCCTGCAAAACGAGATTTTTCTAAAAATCGAGCAGTATAGTCTCTAACTGACAAATTCCCTTGCTGTAGATTCATAAATTCTTCTTCCAACTGTCTGACCGCAGCTTGTGGATAGAAGTGTGTTGTGAAAGCTAACACGAATTTCTCCCACGAAAAAGTAGAATATACATCTGATCCTCTCGATTCTATATGAGCCTCCCACCAATATAGAGCATCACCTTTTAACATTGCTGTCCCATAAAGTACTTTATCTTCTTCAGCACATTTACACGTCTTGAAGATAGCCTCTACTTCTTTCAGCCATCTCATCGCCTTTACCGGGTCCCGATCTCCTGAGTATGTAGGGGGTTTTCAACTAAGAAACATTTTATAGTCACACTTTTTCATTACCGGTAAAACAGTAGATGTGGGTGGCATTTCAATTTCATATTCCGGATTTGATCTATCAGTTTCATTATGATGATTACGTTCGAACATGGCTTGTATGCTATCCTGTAATCTCCCCATTTCAGCAGTCAAATCATCCCATGTAACAAACTCCGTACCATGCGGTTGTGTTCTACCCCCAGTTCGGCCCCCAGTTCCCCTTCCGGTTCTGCCTCCACCACGATCTCCTCCTCTTCCCCCTGTTCCTATTGGTGGATTCTCTCCACTCGAATTTCTTCCTCTTCTCTGATTCCTTTGTCTAGTGCCACTCGCCATTCTGTGGATTCAAACAAAGTTAATATACACATAAGCATATACCCCATATAACAAGGTATTCCAGTTCAAACATGTACCTGTAAGATCATAATTACACTGGCGAGGTGTAATCTGAAATTACCTTACATGATGTTCCTTCTACCTCTTATACTTAGCATCCCCGGGTTCTAAAATAATAGGGACATCCTAATTCACATGCAGTTTAAGTCTAGGTACAGATACTAATACCTAAATCCCTTAAACTAGGGCTCTGATACCATCTGTAACAACCCACAATCCAAATGTACATATAACATATATTTCATAACATGTTTTCAACAAAAGTACTTCACATTTCACATTTGGTCCCAAAAACTGACTAGACATAGTAAGAAATTTAGTACAAACTTTTTCATTTTTAAGTTACATGCTAACTAATCACGAAGTCTTAAGATCAAAATACATCCATAACTTCATAACCGATGTCTCCATAAAAGCTATTCGTCAAAAGTTCTATTTACTGCTCTTTCCCAATCCATCACCTGGAATACAAAAATTTTTAAAACAGAAAATGAGGGTTAGACCTAATGGTCTAGTGAGGAAATCTCTGTCATTTTAATAAACCTTTTATTTCGAAGTTAATTATATAAAGCTTTTCATATACATTCATATAATACACGTATATCAATACCATACAAAACTCGTGCATCTCATTCCACCTTATTCCTCCACATCTGGCCGTATTAATTGGTAGCAAGCCAACTAATAAATAAACAATACCGGTCCGCACACCGAAACCCGGCTACTCATCGGTCCGCACACCGGAACCCGACTACCCATCGGTCCGCACACCGGAACCCGATTAATGTGCACTTGTGTAAAATATCACACAGATAATATCTCATTATATTATTAACACGGAATATCCACATATACATTCCACATACATATATGTATTCCTGTAAAAACAATTTTAAGTAAAACTCACATGTTTTGCTTTTCACCAAAAGTCTTTCCATGTTAATTATCACGTACGTCAATTCTTCACAGAATCTGAAATCATGTAAAATACCAAATATCTCTTTTTAAAACTAAACTTATAAAATCCTCGACTCAAGTCGCAACCTACTAAAATAAATTAGAATCGCGATGCATAGTGCTAAGTCGCAATCAACTACTGCGACTTCACCCCCAAATCGCAACCCACTATTACGATTCCAACCCCAAGTCGCAATCAACTACTGCGATTCCAAATCCAAGTCGCAACCCACAGTTGCGATCCCAAACCATGTCGCAATCGACCATTGCGACTTCAAAGCCAAATCGCAATCAATCATTGCGACTTCAATGAGCAAGTCGCAACACAAGGCTGCGACACTCATGAATGTCGCAACATTCAACCATGTCGCAACCCACTATTGCGACATGTTTGAATGTCTCAGTCCACAGTGTTCATCCTAAAACCCAGAAATCGTATTTTAAGCTATGGATGATGCTGTAAAGGTGCAGATATGTTTAAGACTATTAACATAACCTAACCTTATGCTCAGATTTCCCAAAACATACAAAAATTAACAAAACCCACCTATAAACCTAACTAGCAACCTCAAGAACACTTTAAAAAATTAATACACATAAAAGATGGATTTGTTACCTTGCTTTCTTCAGTTTGATCCTAAAATCACAGCTGCAAAAACCCTTGAATTTTTCCTTCTTCTTCCCTTCAATCTCACGGTTCTCTCTCTCTTTTCTTTCTTTACGAAACCCACACACACACACTAGCTTTAAGATATTTTTTTGCTAACAAAAAGGACACCTCATCTAAGTGAAATAGGAAAGGGTCGGTTTAGGTGGTAGGTTTGGCCCAAGTGACCACACAAACCCTAAGCTTTATCCCAATTGGCATAAAATACCCCTAAACTTCTATAATAAAATTAAAACTTACCCCTTAACTTCTAACTTTATAAAACACTTAATTTTAAATAAACCCAAAATAAAATAAATAGGTTAATAATATACCTGGTTATTACATTTCCACAGAGGCTGGTGTTTCCTCTGTGGGTCTCTGTTGAGTTTCCTGAGTTTTGGTTTGGGTTGGGGGTGCAGAGGAAATTGGTTCTGCTAATATTGGTGGACTGCTTGCAGCTGTTTTCCTTTGTTTCCCCCTTGTTTCTCCCCTCAGGATGATCTGATGGACCATGAGGGTCATCATCAGTATCATCCTGATTTATATCTGATGTACCCTCTGCCCTGCATGATGTATCTGATTTCTTTGGTGGAACATCCCCTGCAGCAATCATCTTCGCGCATAAGTCATCACTGAGGCCGGGTAGTTTGTCAACCTCTGCTTCTGTGTTGAAGCGCATTTTGCCGACGCTTGCTTGAAACTCTCTAACGTAGTTTGCGTTGGCAGCTGTGAAGGCCCTGATGAACTCTGTCATTTGATCAAGGATTCCTTGCCCAAGTTCTGTGAGCTGAACTCTGGTCATGTAGTCAGAAGGCTTCATGACTTGAGTGTTTTGCAGTGTTTGCTCTTGAACTTCTTCTAAGGCTTTATTTAGGTCTTCAGGTGTAAGGCCCTTAGAAGTAGAGGATTGATCTTTGAGTTTTTGCAGGAAGTTTTTGACAGACTCGTTGAATGCAGAGGTTGCACTTCTTTCGAATTCTGCAGCATGTAGTCTGGCAGAGGTTGTGACAGAAGTTTCGGTAGCAGACTTCATCTGGGACAGGGCTTGTTGTACCTTTGTGGACAAGGTGTCCATTTTTGTATTTGGACTTGTAATGGCTCTTGAAGTAGTTTCTGCAAAAGATTGAAAGAGCTTTCCAACTCCTTCATTGTTTGGTTCACAGAGGTGACAAGGGTTTGGAACTCATCCCTTGATACGTGTGAACTCGTTGTAACCTCTGGGGGAACACATTCGTCCCCAGAGTGAGTCCCTGTTCCTGGGACACCTTCGTTCACCCCTGTTTTTATGTTGAGGGTGGAAGGATTTCCTTCTGATCCTCGAGGAGAAACTTGTGTTTCAACCTCTACAAAAGTTCTGTGAAGGTCAGTGTCCAAATCCACTCCAGAAGTGGGTATTGGAATGTCCTTCTGTTGACTTGGAGACTTATCTAGAGTCCCTTTGTCTCTATGCTCTCTACTCCTCTCTGAAAGGAGGTTTGGCCCTATTGTTGTGTGCATGGCAAAGGAAACGAATTCCTCTGCGAAGATGTCAGATGTGATTCTGGGCGATGAATCACGAACAATGGGTGAGTCCTTTCGAGAGGATTCCCCAAGAATGGTTTCCTCGGTTATAATAGGCACAGAGGTTGAAAGAGTAACCTCTGGCTGGCTGGGTGGGGTTAGGATCGAGCTGTGCTGCTTTTTTTCAATGATACCCTCTGCCGCTAGACCGGCGGTATCAGATATGTGGGTTGCACTAGGGGTGGGTTGCACTAGGAGTGGGTTGGGGATGTGTGCCTTCTACTTCTGCGGCATCTTTTTCTGTAGAACCCTCTGTGGTTTCTACCCTAACCTCTTCCTCTATTGTAATCTCTATGCCTACCTCTTCTTCTGCAGTTTCCACTATAGTCGTTTCTGCTTCTGATCTTAAGGAATCATATATAAAATAAGATCCTATGAGTTGTCGAACGTGAGGGTGCATAGGTTGTGTACCTTGAGCCTCAGATATGACTTCTATTGTATGTTGAGGGGTTCGACGTTGAGTGTCAAAACTGGAATGAGGTGGGGAAATTTCTTATGTTGTGCGCAGAACCTCTGTAGTCTGACTTTGAATGTTCTGATCCAATGGTTCTGCGATTCATCCTGATGGATCTAAGGTGTGAGCTATGTCGGGATGGTTGAGGAAGGCATTAAAGTCTCCCTGTTGATCTGTATAGGTTATTGGGGAGGGAGGTTGCAGAGGTATAGTCTGATCTTCCTCTTCCTGTTCGACTTCCTCTGTAATGACTTGCAGAGGTGATGTTGGTTTCTTCTTCTTTGACTTCCTCTTCTTTGGCTTAGGGGCTCCCTCTTCTGTTGATTTGGTTTTTCGTTTCTTTTGGTTTGGAGGGGAGGGAGGTGCAGAGGATCTTGTTTCTGTAGCATGTGGTGGAGAAGAGGGTTGAGCTGCAGAGGTTGTAGTTTCCTCTGTGGGTTTTCTTTTCTTGCTCTTCTTTTGGGGTGTTGTTGCAGAGGTTTTCCTCTTGGATGAAGAGGGTATATGCTCTCTTGTTGGTTCCCGTTTTGTTTAAACAAGATTATCAGATCTATTAGTTCAAGTTTAAGTATGATGCGGAAGCGTATTTGAAGAACTAACAGATATGTTTGATACATTTAGAACACAATATAAATAAACAGTGAACAGGAAATAATATCTCAAAGTTTACTGAATATATATATATATCAAGAACAGATTCAAGAACAGTGAGTAAGCAAAGCTTTAAAACAGATATGACTCTCAAAGTATATAAGCTATGTGTTCTTGAAGTTTTTCTTTTTTAATTCTCGATTCTTGATTAGGAAGAACTCAACATGAGTCTTCCTTTTATACTACTCAAAGGGGACCATAAAGCATGAGCTACTATTTAAAACGGACGGTATGAATAGTTGGAAGGATGGCATGAACAGTTGGATGTGCTGTATTGCATTTAATGCAGCAGACGTCTATTATGTACTAAGCCCTATTGAGTCCACTCAGATTTTGACACGTTGAAGTTGGACAGGGTACGTTGCCATTCAAGTTGATGAACAGGTCCAGGAACAGTAGCAAGATATTATAAATATCTTTGAAGTCTTTGTTGAAGACCGCAGAGGCTCTGTGAAGTGTCACAGAGGTTCTGCGGTTTGGTCCTTTGTAGAGCAGTCTTCACCGGATTCCGAGTCTTTGGTCTTCTTTGCGCGTATGACAGAGCTTCTGTAGGACGCCTCTTTAGCTTCTGTAGCTTCTCGACCTTGATCTCTTGGTAAGTTCGGCAGAGTCTCTGTAAGAGGCTTTCTTCACTTAGCCTATTTTTCGCTACTTCTAAATACTTCTATGATTAGGAAGATTGAAGCTAACAATCTCCCCCTAAGTAGTGAAAAATAAAAAATTGAACTTGAGTTTAGTTAGGCTAAGTTAGATAAGACAGAGGTTAAACAATACCTCGAAAGTTCTTTCATTCAGAAATATGCCAGAGGCATTTTACATTTGAGTACAATGAAAGATAGACTTTGACTTGGTTTGCAGAGATTTGAGGTTTGAGAATCAGATTTTGGCATCTTTGAAATCGTTGTAGCTTCTGTTGTCTCTTCCGATTCTTCTGATCTCTTTGTAGAAACTGATGCAAAGTTCTCTTAGGTGGATTGTGGCATCAATTTCTCTGATGAAAGTATCTGCAGCATCTCTATTCATTTTCTCTGTATCTCTGTATTTTACAAGGCTTGATCTGAACTTGTTCAGAGTACTAGTTGCGTACTTCTGACAGTCCATACACACAAACAGTTTGACTTTGCCTTGTGGGTTTTGAAATACTAACCCGAATCTTGATTCTGTAATGATTGAGTTGGGAATGGCGTCGGGTGGGCAGCGATCTTCTGGTGGTCGTAAATTCAGATGTTTGAGACCAAGATCCTTTCCCAGTTGAAAATCTAACATACTGTAGATCAGAAGATTTTCCCTCATTGCTTTTCTCAACAATTGATAGGCTCTGGTGTTTGGCTCTGTGTTGTAGTTGTCCTTTGTCCATTGCAGAAGTTCAGGTAGATCATAGGGATTCAGATTCCTTATGTCAGCATCAGCGAAGGTGGTTTCTGAATTGTTTACCCTTTTGACTCTGTAAAGATTGTACCTGACTCTTGGATAGGTTCTTGTGAAGGAGAATCTGCAGAAGATTACCTTTTTGATTTTATGAATTGAGAAGACTTCTGCTTTGGTTCTTGGCTTTGTTCTGCTGAAGATGTTCTCAAATTCTTCTCTGATGTTCGGATTTGTGATTTGGTCTGTTGGATGGAGGTTCTGAAAGGGTTGTTTGTAGAGATATTTGTACACCACTTCTTCCATTTCTTCGTATGTTGGACCATGTGGTGGTACTCGTCTTCTGAGACTCTCCACCTGTTGAACAACTTCTGCAGCTCTACCTGTTAGTGGAATGTCTGACAGAGGCTTCAATCCATATGCCCAGTCCTCTTCTTCAGGCTTTGAAGTTTGAAAGGCATCAAAGGAGCTTTTCATCAGTTTTTTTGTAGGATTGGGTACTGATTTCTTTTTCTTGGGCTCTTCTGTCATTTTTGCCTTTCCCTTGTCTTTGGCTTTTGGAGGTGCAGAACCTGTTGCTTCTGTAGGTTTGGTTGTTGGTGCTTTTTTTGGAATGATGGGGGTTGTCTCTGTAGGTTTTGACACTTGTGTTTGAGAGGACTTATGTGGCGTTGGTTCTGTTGGCTTGTTTTGCTCTGTAACCTTTGTGGGAGGTTCTTTTGTGACTTCTTCTGTGAGCTTGGTTTCTGTGGATTGAGGCATGTCGAATCTTCTTCCCATTCGGAAAACTAAAGTGAACCTGTGCCATTCTTTTTCTCTCTGCGACATTCGATCAGACATTGTATTGTGCATCTTTCTCAGAATAGAAGAAGCAGAGGTCGTTGCTCTTTTTGGTTTGGTGGCAATCGACTTTCTTCTTGGTATGGTTTGGGGTTTTTCTGTTGATTCTGTTGAAGGTCTTTCTTCCAAGTTGATTACCACAGGGGTGGTTGTTGCCTCTGTGGTTTGCTGATCAGCTTCTGGAATATTGGTTTCTTCAGAAGTTGATTCCACAGATACGGGTGTTGTCTCTGTGGTCTTTTGATCTTGGGT